>JADANN010000398.1:1467500-2067500 GCA_018806985.1 Angiostrongylus vasorum
GGACGACAGGAACTCAGCTCGCGACCGTTTTAGCTATTTGACGATTGGTAAATCTGCAATTGAAGCAAAACGAATCACATCTAATAGCATGGCTTGTAGGACATTCTAACAGTCTTCGTATCTCATTGAAGACATTCAAATACAATGCTTCATTGGATCTACAAGTTGGGCATGAATATCGTGACGCATCTTCCAACGTTATTAGTTCTTATACTGTTTTAGGAGCAGCAATATCGCCACAACAAGACCCCAAAGCTGCGTTCAAGGCAGAGTGGGAGGCATTGCAAATGTATCAACACCAGTTTGCACTTTAAACATTTGGTCTTACTGTGTCGTTAAACTGAACCAGTTGTACTGCTTCATGCTTTTTCCAGCTAAGTCATGTGTACTCTAGCAATGTATCATTAGTCGTCTATCGTTCTCTCTGGTTTAACAACTATGTACCCTCCAAGATAGGCGAAAGCCACATTTAACGGTTCTTACATGTTCCACATTGTAAAGACCGTCTTTATTACTAATTGGAATGTGTAATAAAATTTCTACATCATAAAGAGTTGTGTGGAAAAAGCAATCCTACATCACGTTATAGTTATACCGAAAAATCTAGTAAAATAGAAGGAAGCACACGTCGAAAGTCATCTAAGGTGACCGTTGACCGACCATCGGCTTTCGCACAGTGAGCCGCTCGTAGCAGTGTTTCCTACAACATCATCAATTTAAAAGTGCAACAATCACATTCTCCATCCTAGTCTGCAATTTAAGAAGTTGTGATGATTCAGTCTTCATATATCCATGTCCAGGGCGCGTGTAGCGCAGTGGTTGGGTGCGCCCTGCAATACACATGGGATCGATTCCCAGGCCTTTACCCTACTCTGCGAGTCTGGTTAATGTTCGAAGGCTAAATTATTTTCGAAAATACATAACTCACATATCCTTAATGCCGGCCTTTATGAGTGATGTCATAAGTAAAGTGTAAAGCTATGGAGTGCACAACGTTGACCACTCTTTTAGGAACAAGCCACGCATTTGATTACCCGTAGAGGTAAATAAGATCGGACTTACGCTTTTCAATGACCCTAAGGGATTTTACCAATGTGTTAGTTGAGTGCTTTTATCTTCTCAGAACAGGCTTATACCAATTTTTTTGATCACAGAAAGATGCAGAAGTTCGAAAGCCAGAGGCGTGGGACTGGGCCAAGACGTATATATTGCAGGGCGGCCTAACCACTGCCCTACACGCGCGCATCATTAGGTGCGTTCCATTCAGTAATCATCGTAACTAAGCAGAGTCGATTCAGCCTCCTTTCGCTGACAAACAAAGCCCCACGCATTGATTCCAATGCGTGCTATTTCGGATTTCGTTCTACCGCGAAAACTTCATTTGTTATATTTTTTATATCCAGTGTTATAACTTCAACGATGGTGATATATTTACGAAACTCCGGATCGCAGGTGTCTGCGGTGGGGAACGAACGCGCTATTACCCTTTCCAGGGGCTAACGCGTTCACCACCATACCATGCGGGTCTTTCGTTTCCCCTGTCTCTCAGCTAGTTCTCTCGACCACTGCCATCAGCAGTCACCCGTCGGCGGGACTGATCTAGGGGAGTCCAAATCGGCAATGAACCCAATTAAGCCGAGGCTGTAGTTATAACCACAATTTTAACTTATTACTTACTGCCTACTCCTTTGAATGGCAGGGTATGTTGCGAAATATATATACACATATATCCAGTGTTATGTTTAAAAAAGACCGTACTGAAATGAATGTGCTTGTAAGTGTTGTTAATAGGCGTAATGCATTTGCATCAACTGATTTTGGCTTCGTTTTGCCGCGACATCCAATTGTGATCAACGAACGGACGGCCGACTCTTTGATGTAGTTTGCAGCAACCATCGTAGCCTGAAACGATTCTCAAGCAGGCCAGCAGTGTGAAACAGTAGCAGTTAGAGATGTAAGCACAGTATAAAAAAAGGAAAAAGCTCCCGGCATTGACCAACCCCTGAGGAATGCGCCATGCATTCGACTTCATTAAACATCGTTAAAGGTGAATGAACGCATATCCGGCCTTTACAATGATTCGTGGTGGCCTGATGTATCGGGCCAGTGCTACTATCCTCCCGAGACAAGCCTAGTACTAATTTGTAGACCCCGGATGGACGGAAGGCTTGGTGAGCCTTGAGCGTGAGACCGATCCCATCTGTATTGCAAAGAGCCTCCGGCCACTGCGCTACATGTAAACACAACATAAAGATGAAAAATACTGGTAAAAACACGGCGTTATTTCAGTGTACCGAAAGTTTCAGTGTACCGAAAGAGATACCACATGGAAAGACGGAACATAATGGAATTCATCAAAATCAGTTACTTAAGCAGTTATAAACACTTTATTTGCAGAAGTGATAAGTACCCTTGTCACATATTTATCACCAATACAAAGCGACGAGATCATTGTATTCTCCAACAACTCCCATAATGAATTTCATTCTTGCACGGATTTTGCTTGATAGATCCAGGCACACGGCACTTTTGTTCTTGAGAATCTGAAAAATCATTCGAATTGAAATAAATGAAATTTCACAAGACGTTCATGCCGCTATGTTTTATTTTTCTGTGAAAAAAAATATTCACCTCTAGTTTTTCAGTAATAAATGTTTCTGCGCGTGCCAATCTAAGTTGTGCATAGAAATCATCTCCAAGTTTTACTATTACGGTATCCTGCTTCGCTCTAAAAAGCAATGAAGAGGGAGAGACGGTAATTACAATATACTTACTTGATACTTGATACTTGAATGGCTTGTACTCCCTGGTTGTGCCGGTCCCAGCATAATGTCCATTTTTCGGCGTTTTGCTAGCATAGCCATTGTGTTTCCCTGGTGTCATTATGTCAGCCTGGCCAAAGTCTGTCCCAAGTCGTCACCACCTCAGGTAGCCGCCGCCCCTATGGATCAGGATGCTATTGTGCGACTAGTTTGACACCACGGCAGTGGATCCTGGTATTGGTTTACTCTTACCTCGGCTTCTTGATGGAAACGCCAGACTCCTCAATTTGGGGGACCCTGCGGGGGGATAAACCCCCGCTGAACACCTCCCAGCCACGATAAGGCGGTAAACCGTTGGCAGGAATTTCAACATAAAGAAAAGTAAACAACTTCTGAGAAAATAACTGCATTACTTTCATACTTACAGCTCAGCATTTACGAACAACTGATGGCCAAGTGATGTACGAACATTGATTTTCTCGTTGGCGTTGCACTAAAGGCTTGTAAAAAATTGGTGCATAAAATTCGTAGACTAAATAAAACAATGAAACATGCATACTACTGTACCGTAACTAACCAAAAAAAAATTTTACCGGAGTTATGCTTGCTATGATATTATTATACTATGAAGGACAAAGGATAAAGCTATCCACGTTGAACGATCTCTGAGGGATGCGCTATGCATTTGGCTTCAGCAGGGGTGATTGAATGCATATTAGGCCTATACAATGACTTCATGTGGTTTATCAGTGTATTACGTCAGTGCTGCTACACTGCTAGACAAGTGTAGGGGCGATCTGCCAACGTAATGGGATGAAAGGCTTGATAGGCCCACGACGAGGGAACGAGCCAACGACCACATGTGTATTCTAAGGCACCTCTAACCACGGCACTGCACGCGCGCCAAAATTACTATGATGGTGTTAACAAAAGTAGCCATTTAATTGAGGTAGAATATAAAGGATGTGTTCCTCAGTTTTTACGGATTCAAGCAGTAAGTTAAAACATTACAGAGCATAACATATGCACATCTTAAGTAAATAGTCGTTAAGTAAGAAATTAACGCATTTTGCCAGGAACTTTCCAGAATTCTTACAGTAAAGGCTGAGAACCAGCCTGTAAGCGTTTATCGAGCAATCAATGAAATACTTTAAAAGAAACATTCATTTGATTTTGAAAGCTTCCCAACTTCCTAACAAATTAGCGTTAATACAGACAAATACTAATCTCAGTTCAATAAGATGTCAAAACCATAAAAAGGCTAAAATTATAATAAATACTATTGACTGGGTTCACAAAGTTAAAACCACCCACTAAGGATCTGAGAAGCAATAAGATGAAATATAAGTTATGGGCTAACCAAGATAAGAAGGCACTGCGTAATACAACTAGTATTTTAGTAGGCAAGACTTCATTCCTTTTCATTCCTAGCACTCAGTACAAGAGTTTGAAGATTTGAAATTCACATTACGAAAGATACGTTCATCCATCTGAAGCTTTAAGCTCAAAATGAATGACCTTTAACGGAAATAACGGTCAGGTCTTTCATTGTTTACTTTCGCCACTCACAATTCACAAAGGCCTGAAGAACTTCAAGTAGACCGTGTTCTCTTCGATGGATGTTGAACATGAAGAATTGAAAGATCTGCCGTGTCCCTATATTGTGCCAGTGTCTTACCAATGAAATTCATTAAATCACCAACAGTATCTCAGAACTCCGAATTCTAACTGGTATTCGTGGAAAGTCACCCAGTGACAATGCCACAATGAAATCGATTCGTTAATCGCCACTGAGGGAGCTCTATATTACCGATTACTGAATGCACACACGATAACACTTCCTGGATGATTAAGCGTACTGCACGAAACAATGGAGATACTAGGTAGTCTTCTAACCTGTCATATCAAAAGTGTCTGCAGAAAACCTTGTAGAACACAGCAGCTATATATTAAATGGACAGTACCTGTAGAACACAACGTACCTGCATGTTACGAACAACCAGAAGCAAAGAAGCATATTCCTGCAGCTCACGAAAGACCTCTTCTCCACGGTTCAGCACTTCCTCAAGCTCTCTTTTCAACTGATCATAAACTACTGTGCGAAACCATTCAAGCTGGTTACAACTGGTCATGTCTTCAGCACACACCTATCAGAGAACTCTGCAAATAAGTGATGTAAAACAACAAAGAACATAGCTCAAATTAAAACTTCACATAAGAAATCTTGAGAAGGAAAAGAAAACATGGGCACTTAAGTATCAAGTGAGGTTTGAAATCCACTTCTCCAAGATCTTTTGAATCGCAGACAAAACCACTTTATTTCCAATTAGAGCGACACACTTATTTACAACCAAATGTCACAACAAACAAAGGTTGTTCATAGCTAAGAGAAAATTAACCTAGTGAAAGTAGTCAATATGGCAACATTCACTGAGGACCCCTAACTCCACAAACAACGAAATTTGAGGTGGTATTGCTAAGCCGACACCACAAATTCCATTGAGAAGAATCAAATAGATATGCAGTTTATGTGGTGAAGCAGTATTTATTGTGACCGTCGAATTCGAATACTTGATAGAAATAAGCGGTAAACCTTACATACAAAAACTGTTGGCAAAACCAACTAAAAACTGTTGGATAATTCAACCTCCAAGGTACTACATATCTTTCTCGCTGGTACAGAATGATCCAAACCCTTAATTTTGCGTATATGGCAGGCAACATTTTGAAACGGGTGCGCTAAAATTTAAAAGAATCGTGAAAACGGCTAATCTTCGAAAACTTCGGCATTGGACTAAGCCTAATCTTTTCCACATGTAATGTGAAGGATATATGACTCACATGGTCCACTGTGACCTCACGATAGAAACGTTGACCGCCCTTGTTACATTATACATTAAAAACAAGGAATCACCCTAACAATTATTTCGTATAAACTTTACTCTGTAAAGAAGTTTTTTTTCTCGAACTACAGGGATCACAGCACTTATCGTAGGGAAGCGTTCGATCTGGTTTCGCTCTTACGGTTGTTTTAACACAACATTAAAAGTGTTAATATCCAGCTATGTGATCTGAGCTTTAACAATGATGCTCATTAACCTAATAGCAGATACCGTCATCTATTTCTTGGAGGCAACACATCCGATGTTTCCTTCTATTCTGAAATGAAATCTGGTCGTCGAAATGCACACAGAACTAACGAGAACGATTCGAGAACATCTTCAACTGCTTCCCGCTCCTGTAATAATGTTTCGGATTTCAATGACTTCCAGGGAAATGATGATGTTAATACAATACAGTAGAATAAAAACGATGAAAACGTGTCTACATAGGTATTCTCTGAAAAAACATTTGAGTGCATCCATATAAAAAATTTATAGGAACACAACCACTTCTCACTACTGTGTTTGCCATTACTATTCCGAAGGGCAGCTAAGAATACACCTATGTCAAGGCAAAGGTCAACAATCTAAGCTAGGGTGTCTTCTCGCCAAAGATACTAAGACTAAACGAGATTAGAGGCGATAGGACTGCACGCATAACGGCTATGAAGATGGAACTGATATCCATGTTGAAGACGCAATGACGCCTTCATTCCTTTTCAAAGAACTACTAATATAATGGAGAAAACAAAAGTGGAAATGAATATCAAAATTAATGGTCATCCTACAAATCGCTCCCACACAAGGGATTTCGAGACAGTTGATTTCAAGTTTATATAAAGCATCTAATGTAGCGAAAATGGGGACTAAACGTTGGCCGACAAAGTGGGTTAGCACTTTTGCGACGATCTTTAATTTTGCTCGGCCGAAGCGTGGGACATAGAATTTCAGCGGTTACAGATTTGTAGGCTTCATCGACAAAACCGGATAATTTCCCGATAACTAGGCTACTTTAAAGGATACTTTCGATAGGTCCGGCGAAGTCTAAAATGTGTCAGAATTCCACTGCTAACCTTTTATTTGCTGCCTAGCATAATTTTTTCACGGCAGGGTATGATGTGAAATACAACCACAACGATGCTGAGATATTCGCAAAACTTGGATCCCGGGCCAGATGGAGCCACGATTACCCTTTCTGGGAGCCCGCTTACTACTGATGGGTGATTGCTGATAGCTGCGTTAGATAAAAAAACTAGCTGAGAGAAACGCAAAGCAGGGACCTCAGTGGTGCAGTATGTAATGCGCGAGCCCCCGGAACGAGTAATCGTGGTTCAATCTGGCCCGAGGTCCAAGTTTTGCCAATATCTCAGCATAATTGTGGTTGTGCCAGAATTGTCGAACAAGACTGCATATGTATGGTGTGTTACTATTATTATCACTATTAGTAATATGCATCAACAAAGGGGATTGCGCAGTAGTTAGTGATACCGTCGATCAGGAAGCAAAAAAATCGCTAGTTCAATCTCCGCCCCAACGCTCTCCTCTAATCCACGTCGGAACGCCTTAGCCTGGATGCCTTCAAGATTGCAAGGAGAATCGACTCGACCAGCATTTTACGACATCCACAAAGAAGTGGAAGTCTTCAGCAGGAGAAACAACACGGGAACTGTTTGAGAACCTCTGTCAATGATGTATGTGAGGAAAACGAATCGAATTCAAAAAGTGCTGCGATTCGCACAGTATATGTGATGACGGGTCATGTAACATAAAATAAAAACAAATAATGTCCATCATGCAACCACATCTTTGTCAACATTTGGAAGTGTTCCGCACTTTATGTGGAGTCAATACCCGCTTATCACATAATCACAGCGACTGGAAGCGAAATTAGAAGTTGATTACTACTAAATCACTGCCCAAATAATTCGTCCGTAAAAGGACGGTTGCAAATTTTGTAGAAGACAACTTCCAATGCACGAAGGCTAGTAGAACATTCGCGTTGGTTGACAGCCAGGTGATTAAAGGAAGTCAAGGGAAAAAAAGTTGGGGGTGCCAAAATAAACTAGCGGAAATAAAAATTACTCTGTAGAGGTCTTACAGGACACAATGCACTCTCGCACGTACGACTCGAGTTCATGGAACTAAGAAAGGGATGGGATTTATGGCACATAATACTGCTTGTTTCCTTCGTACGAGCGGAGCCCAATGGCCAAACCTCATTTGAGACAAAATGTATTGGAGTTCCCTATGTCAAGATAACTCATTCAGTTAACAGGATTCAGGTGATAGTGGTCTGTGGTCTAGTGTTTTACATGTTCATTTAGAAAGTGTCCACGGATATGAACTGTAACGATTATTGCACGTTACGGAGATTGTTTCTTATTCAACAAATGTAGAGTCACGTCACTTTCATGACCAAGCCATAGTCTTCTCGATTTGACAAACCACCTTAAAGGTTATGTGATCGTCGTTGCAGAAAGCAACAACAAGAGGACTGCCACTTGGTAGGTGCACGATGGAAGAACTATGGTCATTTAAGTGAGAAAACTGCATCATTTACTGTTGTTCGCTCAGTCCTCCGATGCCCAATTTGCTGATTCTGAAGACATTAGAAATGATGTTTAATTGCATTATTACAAGCAAACTGGAATCATCCGCTACTCCGTCAACACCAACGGAACACGGTACTTGTACAGCGAGCGATCTCGAGAAGCCTTTTAGTAACGAGAAGTTGTTTTTATAAAAATGCTATGGCTGAAGTCGATACCAGAATTCTACTGGCCTAGAAAAAGAATGCCCTGTCAGAGAAGTTGTTTGCCATGGGATTGAAATTTGGGCATTAAGCTTTTTTCTGCTCAACTTATGAAAGTATTTGGCTGAATACATATATTGCGTATCAACCTGATTTCTCTAGGCTCTGAAGAAAGAGGAACCGCGGCAACGGCAGCTATTCTGAATAACAGCCAATAACAATTTCGTGTTTGCTCATCAAAAAAACGGTGAATCACTGATCAATGCTAACGTTAACAAAAAAGTTCGTTCTGAGAATTACTATCAGAAACACTTCACGAAAGCATAGCAATGAAAAACGGAGATCGTCTTGAAGACCCACTCTCTGCTATTTGTCTCTTCTAATGAAATCCTTTTTCCAACAAGTCCATCTCCCTGTTTGAGACGGTTTAACCGCTAGTACTCATGGCATTGACTTCATAGTGTACGCTCAACTTACAAAATAAAAGACGTTTGCCAAAGTAACCGAAGGAAGTAAACGGATAGGAGTACGGATCAGTAGTTAGGAAAGCTTAAGTGCTCAAATGTTTAACGAAACACTTCTTCCAGATCCGTGAAAGCAGAGAAAATGTGTCGCTATTTTGGAGCAATCTGAAAATTCGCACGAAATTAAAAAACTAAACACAGAGTCGGCTTCACAGTTCAGTATTTTAAAAACATCTTGTTTTCGTGACACAGCAGTATAGGCGTAAGCGAATAAACGTAGGTTGGTCGGTCGTGTAATGAGAACAGAAGAGCAGATATCGACGAGAAGTACATTATAGTGGATCCCGAAAAGTCCAACGCAACCCGCAGCTTCAGTTGAGCCTAAGCGCCTAAGCCATCTTCCAACTTGGGTCACGGCTGCAAGAAAACGAAACGGATAGGAGAAGTGTGAGAGCCGTGAATACGTAGACAATCATGTGAGTACTTAAATAAACTCCAGTTAATATGGAATCTGTAAGAAATACTTGAATAAAAAATAGCAACTGTGATGATATAAATGATGATATTCACCAAATGAAGGGGCGAATAGTACAGCGGTAGTGATGTCGGTCATCACGAGCATGGCGTTAATTCGATTGCGCTCCGGCCTAACCAAGCCCCTCATCTTTTGTGGGTCGGGAAATTGGTACCGGATTTGTCACTTGTCCGAGAAAAAAAACTGCAATCCGGACTCCAGGCAAAATTGCTCGACCAGCATTCTACGACATTCAAGATGGAATGAAAATCCTCAAAAAAGCAACCGAAGCCAGACGTAGAGTTGGAAGATCTTCGTGGAGAATTGATGGGAGGAAACGTATCGAATGTGGGAAGTGCTGGGATCCGCACTGTAGAGGTGAAGACGGGTCATATAAAAAATAAAAAAAAATTCACCACATTAAGTCGATACACAATATCTTCCACATGATGAAGTCCGTGCAGATATGCGCTCATTCGAAGGAACAATGTCAGCTTTCGCTCCACACAACTAAAACTCTGAGTATTCAGCATCTGTCCACATAAATCGGACACTATTTGCTTGAAATTGCTGCCCAACGTGTCGCAGTCGTTAATCAAGATCTCAAAAGAAAACAAATACCGAACCGGAAAAGTGAAGAAAAGTGGGAGAAGAAGGAAGGCTATGTGATTCTCTATCAACAGAACACATGGATTCTCGAGGGTTTCATTCTTATGAATAATTCTTGCTATGAACCGAGGTATACGTATTTGACGTATGTTAATCTTCTAAAGAAACCGTGAAACTCTATATGGGTAAAGTAATTTGTACCCATAAGTTAACTAAACTAACTAATTTAGTTAACTAACTAACTACTCACGATCAACTTAAATATGACGTTCTAAATGCTTTTTTTCACGTACTTCACAACAAACCTTCAAAGAATCGGGGCAATGATGACCCTCTCGAGGTAGTTTTGCGTCAGAAAATGGTGGAACAATGTAACAAAATCGATGAAGCTGAAAGAGTCAATAGTTTCTCGCATTAAAAACGTCTACTGTTTTCATATAACTTTTTCCTCGCAGTTTCAAAACCCTTCCAACGACTCTGTTCGCATGAGAGCAAATATTTACTTCGCAATAACTCAAAATAGTAGAGGAAATTAAAACTGAAAATTAACAAACATAAAAGAGCAACCTTCCAACGGTTTACCGCATCACCGTAGCTGACAGGTGTTCCTGGATGTCGGGCTGCAATGTACAGCGGGGGGATTCATCCCCTTGGCAGGGTCTTCCTGGCTGAGGAGTCCGGCCTTCCCATCAGAAAGCCTGGCTAAGAGTAAACCAATACCAGAATCCACCACGGTCCTGGTATCAAACCAGTTGCATGGTGGCAAATCTCCCTAGGATCCACAGAGGCGGCGACAGCCTGTGGTGGTGACGACGTGGGAAGACTTTGGCCAGGCTGTCCTCGGGACTCCAGGGAACCACAATGGTTAAACCAGCAAAACTCCGAGAAATGGAGATTGTGGTAGGGCCTGCACTAGTGAGGACGGGCCGTCCAAGTATCCAAGTAAGATTGCTTGGAGGCGACTACTGCGATATTCTCTTCGGTCATATTGAATCTATAGATGAACAGTTCCAACGGGATGTCCATGGGAAAAAATAATATGTCTTAGTAATGACAAAATAAATGCGATAATTTAGAAAAAAAATAGTATCTTACCTCTACACGTTTCATCAAAAGTTTCAAAAACGTTCCATCAACAAAAACATTACCAATCTCTGAGATTATCTTCATCCACTAGTATAACTAAAATCATCCTTTTCTAGTTTTTTATTTACTGCCTACTATTACATAGCAGGGTATGATGTGAAATACAACCACTACGATGCTGATATTTGCAAAACTTGCAGGAAAAAAAAAGGAAAAAACGAACTATGTAATGTCATATACTACCCTAAGAATAATAATAATAAGCAATAAATAAGAAGTTAAACTTTGTGATTTCGATTACAGCCTCAGCTTAACTTGATTCAATGCCGATTTGGGGCTCCCGGATTGATCCTGTTGACGGGTGAATGCTAACCGCACCGTTTCATTAAAAAGACTAGCTGAGAGAGGTAACACAAGAGCATCAGTGGTGCCGGTGGTTAACACGTGAGCCCATGGAAAGGGTAATCGTGGGTTCGAATTTGGGCTCGGCTCAACGTTTTGCAAATGTCTCAGAATAATAGTGGTTCTATTTAACATCATTCCATTTAATACTCTTTCCTCACGTCTTTCACGCTCTCCAGAAAACGAAGAAAAAAAATCCCGCATCGCAGATAACCATAAGGAGATATTTATTTTTTAATAAACCTTTGTCAGCTGAACTATCCTACACAAACGATTTTCGTCTGAACGCACTGGCCAATAAATCTTTTTATTTATTCTACAGCGCTGTCGGTTGCAACAACTCATCCTGCTGACCGTAGCTGGTTATTTCATCAAAACCAGGCCTCCAAAATGTTCTGTCACGAGCAATAATAATTCACAAAAATCCGCTGGTTACCTGTGGCAGAGCAGAAGTTGACGAGTACCAGTTTTTCTATCGTATACCATTATAGAAGAGTTGGAGATGTCCCCAAAGAATTTAAAGCTACACAGAAGAATGTGTATGAACAAGTCGTATGAGTCACGTACGATTTACGGCGCGTGGGGTGAACAGTTATGGAAAAGAAAGGCACATATTATGTATAATTAAGCAAAGTCGTGAATGTTTTTAATGCCCGTGAGACTGCTTGTAGCAGCTGTGTCATTCTGTCATAATATAAACTAAGCTAGCACGGAGTTAATTTTTTCCAGAGCAGTGCCAAACCACCGAACTAGTCTCGCACTCGCACTGGTGACTGACAATTGAACATTTCTCATAGTTCACGGAACTGACAAATTTTATCCTACTCATCCAAACGTTTTAATAAGAAACAAGAATAAAATACCTGTAAGATAAGTTGGTGTCGCAGAAGAGCAACAATAACTTTCGCTCTATTTTGTTGATCAGCAAGTGGTTGGTGCGAATTCAGATACTCGCCAAGCGAACTTGGTGGATCGAACTGGGCTAACACATCGGCCAAGTGAAATGATGGACCGAACTGCTGCGAAAATAGTGATATGTATCTGCAAAAAAAAACTGAACGAAACACCGCCAATCCCATACGCATTTATGATGATATGTAATACGATAGACAAATAGGTCTCTAACATTCTCGCGGTCGTATGTAGCGCAGTGGTCGGGGGGCGCAGTGCAATACACATGGGATCGATTCCCCGCGTCCCAGGATCACTAAGTCTTCTGTCCCTCTGGAGTCGGCAAATTGGTTTGTTTTGCCTGGGAGGATAGCAGCACTGGCTCGATACATCGGTTGCCCACCGCGAGTGATTATAAAGGCCAAATATGCATCCAATCACCTCGAACGATGCTTAATGAAGTCGAATGCATGGTGCACCCATCTGGGATTGATGAAAGTCGAGGGCTTTATACTTTTTATTTTTATTTTTATTTAAACATTCTCGTGACGACGGCTACTTTCGCGTTTTTGCGGAGGGGATGATGCGTCATTGCGCCTACTGTTATATCTATAGGCGTCATACTGGCCACTCCATCAGTTTCTGTGTAGCTCCGCCTCCGTTTGCTGCGATTTCCGTTCTATAAATCGGTTTTTCCGTGTTTGAGGAGACTTCAGCATATTCTCTGCATGTTCCATGTTCTTCTACACATCCTGCCATGTTTCCTGTGCATATTACACTCTTGTACATGATGAAAAAACACTCGTTCACTATGCAATCGTACTCCTGTCACCACTTAATGAACCTGCATAATTTCTGCAAGAGATATTACGATGGCCACCTTCTTGTTTTGATATCCTCTCATCCCATTCGATACCCAGAAGTCATCACAGTGAATGAAAATTAGAAAACAACGAAGCACACTGCACTCAAAGCTAGTTTTTAGAGGTAGAGGCATTTCTGCGCCTCTTCATTGGCTACACTGTCTAGGCGGATACTCTCTTCAACAGCGACGGTCTCTCACCGCGGGAAATTAGTGAGAAGTCACCAAGACATCCTCCCATGCAAAACAGCTGCCATAGCCTCTGCATTGGATAAGCTATCGAATGATTACAAGAAGTATAAGGAAAAGCTTCTGCATACCAAAATAAGCCACCGGAAAGAAAATGACACGTATAGGTGTCATTCGTTATGAAAGTGTTAACCGCTTGTAGGCATACACTCTATTAAATTACACTAAAGAATGAAAGGATTTGATGTTCAGGGGGGAACCCAAAAGTTCATGGGAATGGGACGACAGGGGCTCCTCCACTGTTTTTTTAACTCATGATTTTTACGTGATTTTCACCAGTGATACGGACCGCTTCAAACACTTCTAAATTGTTAGAGTCCACGACTAGAATGACTGCTGCTCCACCATTACACAAAAAATGCCTAAAAGTCCATAACGAACTAGGTTCATCCTTGTATCTACTAATTTCGATCGGAATTTACTTAAGATTGAATAGAGAGAACAAACCAAGTGTTAATTACATGGTCAACAGCTTCTCGAAACTCACCGCTTTTTTTACGTGCCTTCCCATGAGGAAGATTAGAACAGCTGATTATGGTCGCATAAGGTTGATGACTGCACCAATGGTGCAGTCATCAACCTTATGCGACCATAATCAGCAAAACTAAGTGTGTTATTTTGGAACTCTTCATAGAAGTCGGACAGCCCAAGAAAACCGAAATTTTTCGCACTTATTAAGCCCTTTTTACGTTAAAAAAAATAATGTTGGTCGTCCTTCACCCATAACTCTTACTAACACAGGCCTTGAAGTTGAAAACTTTTCAAGTACCCCTCATGATTTACGGCTCGATCGCCTTTACGCCAAAAATTCCTATAAATTTCATAAAATGCTACCGGTGAAAAAATTCTAGGAAACAAGGCAAATTGTTGACTGTACGACCTATTTGTATTAAAGCGTACCTGCCCAATGGTTTTGGATACGTCGCTGAAGAATAGATATTTGCATTGCACAAAGGATAGATAACAATAGCTCGAGCCCATAGAAGTAGGTGGCGAACGATAAGAAAGACCTGTGGGTTGTCATAATACAGAAATTACGCGGAATCGATAGAATATGCCAAGACCATGAATAAATCACTTGAAGCAGTGGCAATCCCGACGCCGTTGATATATCCAAGATCGAACGATCAGGCTCACAATGCTTTAGAAGCAAAGTTACAGAAGGATTTGCATCTGGACTTGGCCATACGTCCTCGAGCAATAAAATTCCATGGTAGGGTCTGCAATTACGTGAAACAAACTCTGAAGTCCAAAAAGCTGTTTCGGTACCCAACCAACAAAGAATTAAAATGCCAACCGTATTTTCTTCACAATTTTGTCAATTTCTGCACGACTCTTCGGGGTCAGATGAGCATGTGTGAACGCTTGAAATTGAACGCAGAAACCCACTTCAATGAAATTATCAACGAACACCTTGGAAAAAAAAACCTCTGGCACTGATAAAAAAACGATCAAAGCGAAAACTACGAAAAATCAGTCTAAAAAACCTGGACTACTCCCGTGCGCCCAACGTCCATAAACACTTTAGTAAGGAGCTCCGCCAATGCGCTTTTTCTCCGTATCTAAGAAGGAAACAAACAAATGACAACGAACTCCTAGTGATAGTTACATAAAAGAGACGATATGTTCTCAAAGAAAACCTACTGTTTCCCAAGGAATATCCAACATTGATTGATCACTTTCTGGATGACTCGATACCTCAGCCTCAAATTCATCCAGCGCTGACCTCATCACTCTTTCCTACATTGGAAAAAAAACTGCAGAAATAGTTGCATTAACATATAAAGCAGTTACACAAAGGGAGTGAGCTACTGCACTAGAAAATCCCAAGTACTGATTCCTTCTCACCAACTGCAGACAATTACTTCTAACAACAAAATTCAAGGTACAGTCCAAACCTATTCCTTTTAGCACATTAGCAACTAAGCAAGATCTTTGGTATATGCTGTGTAAGACAGCACCAAAACGGCGGGTGTGGCGCAGTGCTCGGAGGCACCCTTGCAACACACACATGGGATCGATCCCCATGCCGGTGGCCCAACAAGCCCACCATCCCTGCCGAATAGGCAGATTAGTACCAAACTTGTCTGGGAGGATAGCAGCACTAGCTCGATATATCGGTAGGCCATCGCCAATCAATATAAAAAGCCAGATATGCATTCAACCACCTCCAACGATGCTTAATGAAGTCGAGTGGATGGCTCATCCCTCAGAGATTGATTAACGGCGGCAGCTTCATCGTTTATTCTTTAAGACAACAGGAAATTTTCTGACGCTTTCATATACTTCAATCTTATCAGAGAAAAGGCAAATTGAATTTTATTTCCAATGGGGGGGCTTATTGAGAATGAACAAGGAGAGCCTGCAGGAACTGGGTATGGCGCGAATTTTCCTGTGCCTTCTGGCGCATAGTTTGAAAAAAAAACGAATTAGACTATGAGGACGAATATGATAATGTCAGTGGTCACACTAAATACTCATAGGGAATATGTATCCCAAACGGGATCGAATCTCATGTAGATGAACAACTTCTGATTGGATGCACAGACCTAATAAACCTTTGCGAATTATTTGCATTTGGTGTTTTAAAGCTGAATGCCGATGAGATCAGCACTGAGATACTAAGAAGAGAAGGGTCAGTGATAAAAACCGACAAGTGCTGGGAAAGCTCAAACAATTACTGGTATCATCCGTCTTCAGATCTCAACTCTTGGACTGCGACAGTTGATGAACGGGTCAGTGCGGAGTTACTGGAATCAGAAACCTTCGCTTTCAAGAGGTCTTCTGCACCCGATATAATACAAAACAAGCAGACCTGAGAAGTCATTACTTCTCCTCCACTTTGTGCATAATATATTTTGGCATGAACAAGACAGCCCGCACAAGATCCATCCATTTGCTACTTAAATCTCCCATAAGAGACACAAACGAGGGATAAATTTACTGCAATAAGGCACTTCCACACAGAATTAAAAAGGATAAAAAGGATAAAGCTCTCGGCATTGATCAAACCCTGAGAGATAAGCCATGCATTTGACTTCATCATGCATCGTTTGGAGGTGATTGAATGCATATGTGGCCTTTACAACGACTCGCGGTGGCCTACCGATGTGTCGAGCTAGGGCCGCTATCCTTTTCAGACAAGTCTAGTACAAATTTGCCGACCCCGGAAGGAGGGAAGGCTTGGTGAGCCATGGGCGTGGAGATCGATTCCACGTGCTATCGCAGGGGTGTCTCCGACCACTGCGCCACACGAACCTCTAATCTAATATTACAGTGATTCAAACCCCATGAATGCTTGCCTCTATAAATACCTGTCCTGTATTATATTTTTCAACGATTGTAACGACTTTAGCAATCCACATCCAAATACGAATAACGGGGGTGCACTACTATTAGAAGAGTTCAATGTCGATTTGTGTGCTGCAAAGAAACTATTCGCGGCCAAGAAATAGCCCGAGGGTTCAGTTGAGATCATGAACACTGACGCGAATGCGTTAATTCAACCGATACTCTTCATCCCTACTACTTTTAATGAAGATAGAAACTTTTTGAGAAAACATGACATCATAAGTTACCAAGAAAATTTATCAAGGAATGCTCACCTGCTCAGCAAAATAACCTCGCTGAGTTTGTAGTGAATCAATTGCCAATGCGAGCTTCTTACTGAGAAGCTGAAAATTTTGGAAGAATTACTCCATTCGAAATCCCTGATTTCGCAATGTGGAAGTTTCAAGTTTCTCACTCAAGATTTTTTTCCACGCCATTTCCTACGGATTCATGACAACACAAATCACTAAGACTAATACTTAACCGAAAATAATTCAGCATTCAGATTTCAATCAACCGCCAGAACCTATAAATTTTTTCCCGCAAAGCACAAGACCAAGCCTGTGAAATATATCATAGCGAAATTTTAAGCCATGAATGAATCTTTGTTTCTTGTTCTTTGTCGCCGAGGCTACCGAAGCGATTTGTACATTGGCTGCGTCAGTTGGTCTCCAACATGAATAGTTTCCGATGCTTTCGCCAACTTCTTCATTAATGTTCTATTAAATTACTAGGAAACATTTTAAGAAGACTACTAGTCATCTGCAACCCTTTGCGATCTCAAATCCACAAGTACTGCAGCTATCAAGAATTAGGAGCAGTCACTGAATCCATCGAACTACCACGAATGTGATTCCATCTATACTTTTACCATATTTTTGTTCCCATGCTAATTTGCATACAGTTTAGCGTATTGAGATGAAAAAGAACATTCCGTGGTAGAAGAACAATCAGGACAGAAAAGCGAGCGATGGTGACCCTGTTGTCGACGACGAGAACTTGAAGATGAACTAAGCAGATCCAAGCAAAACGCATTAAGAACTTACGAAATAATTACTCGTAAAAAAGAATCTGAACGGTATAATCGTACTGCATAGCGCAGAAAACCTTGAAAGATGGACTAGAAACAGATCTCCCTTCCATCTCTGTTTTCGTGAGTGGAAGCGACCCATGTCTTAATCGTATTGCAACAACGTAAATAAAACTACCTTGCATAACTGACGGGATTCTCTGCAAAAGTGGAAGAATATGGAATACCTAACTACTCTTCAAAGTCAGAGTCAAAAAGATTACGATGGTCTTCACATTTGGTTCAAGAATCATCAAGTATAATTTTTCCACTTAGAGTGAAACACCCCCAAAGAAGAATCGTAAGAAAATGGAAGAGATGGACTAAGAACTAAAGTTTCCGATAGGCAATGACCAACTAGGGTGGATATGTAATGTTATTACGATTGCGACAGCGCGCATACTCATGCTTCACAGCTGATGGCCTTTAAGATGTATGAGTAAGAAAAACTTGGAGAACAAAACACCTATACAACAGGCCTATCAACAATGGAATAGCACTCTTTAAAATGTTGGAAGTATATTGCTTCTAAAGATTTTTTGTCCCCACTGAAAAAGTTGCACTTTAATACTTGGAGTTCAATGTGATACTATTTCCAGTCATATATAGGGGTAATCACGGATCTCTATCTCTGACGCATCCCCAATCGGTTAGCTACGTAGCTAAGTGGTGCGTCCCCAGCTGCCGGATAAGTGGTTGAACGCCGAGCAAGAGCGACCTCGTCTGCGGTAAGGATCTTGGCCTATAATGCACGTTCACTTGCATCTGAGTCTTCTTTTGAGGAAGAATTTGATTAGAAGAGAAGACGCCTTCCATTTAATGCTGTCTATTAAGCCGAAGGAGAACCGTTCCTCCGACTATGCAACAGCGGAGTAGTCGCGGCAACGTCGTCAAAACTCGTCAACACCATTCGGCCAGTGAACATCGGTTCCCTTAAACAACTAACAATCCGATCTGGTCGCTTACGGTTGAACAAATATGGATCAATATATGCTTTGACAATGCTTATCGTTTACCCGCCGATAATAAGCTACGATGACGACTAAGTCAAAGCATACTACACGGAATTGGAGAACTTCTACAGAGATTATAGTTCCTTTAAGGACATCATCGGCTACTTGAACGTTAAGAGTGGATAAAGAAGAATATCTGAAAAACGATACATGTGGAACCACGGATTAGAATGTAATGAACAGGGGAGAGCTGCTATCTGGGTTTATCGTGACGACCAATTCCATGCATGGTGACTCATAATCCCAGAAGCTCTCAACGTTAGATGAGTGGACCTCCCAATAAGGAACACCATAATAAAACAAACCAAACTATGGTGCACCGAAGGGCGCGTGTGGCGCAGTGGTCGGAGGCGCCCTGCAATACATATGGGCTCGATTCCCGCGCCCCTGGCCCACTAAGCCATCCATCCCTCCACAGTCGGCAAACTGGTACCAGACTTGTCTAGGAGGATAGCAGCAGTGGCTCAATACATCGATAGACCACCGCGAGTCATTGTAAGGGCCAGATATGCATTCAGTCACCTCTAACGATGCTTAGTGAAGTCGAATGCATACTGCATCCCTCAGGGATTGATCAACGCAGAGAGCTTTTTATCCATAAAGCTTTTTGAAGCTTTATGGTGCACCGATGGTTTCCCTAACCGATTTCACTAGTCCCAAAATTTTGTACTGGATCAGGCATAGCCTCCTCTGTGCAACATCAAGCGTTAAGCGTAAAGAAGAGAAAGCCGCAAGGTTTAAGAAAGCAAATCCCAAAACCATCGCAAATTGGGGTTTATTCAAATCACTAGTCGACTCCTGGGAAGATACAATTTTCGACGACATCGGTGAAGTATACGATCGGCCTATTCAGCATGGGGAAGATGCTGTTATCGACGACATCGATGAAAAAATACGATCGACTTATTCAGCGTCTTCACGTTAGCGCTATTAAAGCCGAGAGCTTGAAAGTTCTTCGTCTCCAGGAACATCCTAGCTGATGCGTTAACTTGGAACCGCATTAGCCATAGGTAGTCGCCAAATCATGTCTTAACTTGCAAAGATCTGCAGAAAGGCCGTAAAAGAAAATCTTATGGAGAGAAGAATAACGGCCTAAGCTGCAGGAGTAGTGAACTGCTTTCGCTACGAATGCCAAAACATCGCTAATTATAAGACCAAGACCATCGCAGTCCCACGACAAAAAAAAATCAGTTACAACTTCCAAATAAAGCAATAGAGAAAAATCATCCACGCCTTTTGTCCTGATACGAAAAAAAGGATGAATATGTCGTCCCACCGGTTCTCCACTCCGATATCCGACAAATTATCTCGTTGGTGAGGGAACGCACAACAACCTAACAGAATTACACCCGAAAATCTGAGGAACCTTCCGTGAGTCCTCATAAATACACTAGTTCTGCTTTCTATACTTTAGCTGTCAGAAAGGAAGACTCCTACCCAATTGAAGGCCAGTAATATCGCGCTGTTGCACAAAAAATACAGACCAGTGCAACATCGGTAACTATGGCCAATGCGTCTGTTATCCGTCGTCTATAACTTCTTCTCGAGTCATCCGCACTGAGAAAACGGCTTCAAAAAGGATTCAAACAACCGACCACATTACTACGATTAAGAAACACATGAAATATTCCGCTCTTTCTCACTTTCATCGGCTTGAAAAGTGTTTGGCTCGGTTGAGACGAAAGCCATCATAGAAGCTCTGTGTAGCCAGGCCGCTGCTACTCAGTAGGTGACGACCCTTCGTGAGCTATGTAAAAATTTCACAACCAAAACATCACCGTTCTACAACGACATTAATATCCACACAAACAGAGAGGTTCGTGAAAACAATACTGCCACCCCAAAATTACAATCATTGTCGAGAATGCCATGCGAAAAAAGCTACACGATTTTTACTTTACTGACGATGTCGTTCTTATAACCTCAAGCGTTATTTCTGCGAAATAAATGATGGTTGACTTCGACAACATTGTGGAAAGATTAGCCTTCAACTAAAGCTCACGAAAACAATGCTCATGAAAAAACGGATTTGTTTCATAAGGACCATTCACGCTCAATGGAATGAACATCTCGAATGCTCCAGTTGCGTAGTGTCGAGAAGTCACCTTGATGAACGACTTTGGTTGCAAAGTCAAGCGGAAGGAAGCAAGCGGATTGGACAGCTTTCAAGAGCACCGAGGATGTAGTGAAGAGAAAATAGAACACTCGAATCCACCTTTCTGACTCCACAACTGTCCCGTTCTTAACGTACGCCCAGGAAACCTCGTGGCTACATAGGCAGAATGAAAGCGTTATCGAATTCACGTTATCGAGACAGCAGTGCAGAAAATGCTGGAAGTAACTCGTATGATGCAAGTAACATAGGACATCCGAAGTTCCGATACACGCCATCGATCAAAAGTTGGGGATGCTGGCATGCTCGCCAAAACGTCGAAGGTTATGTGATTCAAAATGCGGTGTTGATGACAATAACCGGTGGAAAACAGCCGTTAGCGACTGAATTCTTCAGGGTGTCGAACGCAGAGCAGAAAGACCACCTATCTGATGTTCTTAGCGAATGCCTAAAGAGAGTATAATCCAGTGTACTACTCTTTGACGCCACAGGTACAGACTGGAAATTTACTGGCGACCGCACGAGTCACTCCACAATCAGTGGATGTCATGTGGTACCGATAATACACAGGGCAAATTGGCCGCTGTGAATTGTTAGCAACCTATTTTCTCCCCAGTAGCTTATTCTGCAGCACAAAACCCTCTTCGCACTCAATGCTTAAGTTATCCAAAAAGCCGTCCTCTACACCTAATAGTACATAAAAAACTTGAGAAATGGCAGATAGCCATGACTTGATTTCAGTTCAGAGAGTGCTCGACAAAAACTAAAGAGTAGAACAATAAGAGTAAAATATTTTATAACAAAAACACAGCTCCTTACAATGTTGTAACCTTCATTTCTCCCCAATTTTTTGCCACAAGGATGCTGAGATATGAGCAAAACTCGGAACGTCAGTTAGGCTTCCAATACATGATTACCCCTTGACGGAGTACTTGGTGATGGATATCACGTGAGTTCCCGGTAAGGGCAATCGTAGGTTTCAAGTCCAGCTGAGGTTCCCAGTTCTGCTCATTGCTGTGCATTTCTATGCTTATAGCTCTTCGATTCACTGCTTCAAAAGCGGGAATTTTTTACTGAACGATTTTATGCACTGCAGGTATATCTATACATATATCCTGGTGTTGCTAGGATGGAAACAAACCTGAAATGATTCGACAAGATGTGAGCCGACGTTCGCTGGAAGCACAAATATAATAGAGAATATCGTAGATGATCCTTCTGAAGCAGTTGTGAGCTGAATTTGCAGATTTTAATACGCCCATGGGAAGAAATCCGATGAATATGTACTTCCCTGGTTCTTTCGTATAGGAAGAAGCAATAAATAAGTCATCAATCATGTTAGAAATTGTTGCCATATAAGAGAAGAAAGGTTACCATTTAAAGATCAGACAATACATATAAAAATAACTAAGCCCAATTAAACACAAACTCTAGGAAAATCTTAAAAAATGAAGATGAGTAAAAATCGAAAACATTGAACAAAAAGAGCAGACTATAAATAGGTTACACAAGCTACTTAGCGTTCTAAAAAAGATGATGATAAGTTGATATCTCACTTTCAGCTCCCCTTAGGTTTCTTAACGGATGGTGGACAAGGGTCTCCAATTTAATCATTCACAAATGTGAACGTTCATATTTCATTTCCAAGTGTCCAAAGTCGTGGGAATATTGAATTTTGCTGTATTTTTTAACTTGAAGAAGAAAGAAGGTTACCATTTCCAGAAAGGGAAACATAGTCATTTCCTAGGTGAGAATGCATCAACGGTGAAGGAAGACCCGTTCAGAAATTAGTGTTGTAGAGTGTATTACAAATACACTCTGGAACACTAATTTCTATTAAACTAGGCATCACAGAACTTACTGGTCTAACATTTCAAGTCATTAAAACGCAATGACTGGTCAATTGCCGCGATAGCAAACTACCATGGCCATATGTTCTCCCAACAGTTTACCGCCTCCTTGTGGCTGGGAGGCGTTCCTGGGTGTCGGTCTGCGATGTACAGCGGATTCATCCCTAGCCACCAGCAAAATCTCCTAAGCTGAGGAGTCCCGCATTTTCATCACGAAGCTCAGCTAAGAGTAAACAAATTCCAGGATCCAGCAGTGTGCTACTATCAAATTAGTCGCGAGATGGCAAATCTCCCTCTGGTCCACAATTGCAGGGACTGCCTGTGGTGGCCAAGACCTTGGGCAGACTTTGGCTAGGCTGACCTAGGAACTCAGGGAACCACAACGGCTAAACCAACAAAACTCAAAAAACGGGGAAATTATCCTGGGGCTCGCATAACTAGTGAAGACAGGCTATCTAGATATCAAAGTAAGTATGTATATGTAATATTAATGGATGGGCAGTTCGTTTATTGCTAGTGGGGAACTCTTCTAAAAAACTACTATGAAATTCTAAAGGCACAACGAAATAAATTATGAACCAAGTATTGCTAAACTCGTTAGAAGCTTGTATAAATAATGTATAACCTTTTAGGATGCCCTGCAAATCGTACATTGTCGACTTTTAACTCAAACGGTGCGTCGACAGCTGAATCCTTCACGCTAAGGATGTTCGCCAGCATACAAGTTGAGAGTCTGGGTCAATAATGGTTAATGAATGGACGAAAATTTAAAACCAGGGATGAATAATAAGTACTTCAGAAGGGAGGTTATTGTTACTCACATAAATTGTGTTGCAAATGACATCTCTCCTGATTTCTTCATATTCCTAGAACAAAAGAAACAGATAGTTGAAAAGAAAAAACTGATACAAAATTTTAAAAAAAAACTGTTATACATCTCTACATGATGCTGGACAAAAAGAATGCGGCTTGGACGAATTAAAAAAAAAGCATAAAGGTCCAGGAGTTGACCAATCCGTGAGGGATGCGCCACGCATTCGACTTCATTAACCATCGTTGGAGGTGATTAAATGCATATCTGGCCTTTACAATGACTCGCGATAGCCTACGGATGTATCGAGCCAGTGCTGCACTCCTCGCAGAGAAATCTGGCACCAATTTGGCGACCCCGGAGGGACGGAAGGTTTGGTGAGCCTGGGGCATCGAGATCGATCCCATGCGTATTGCATGGCGCCTCTGCCTACTGCACTACACGTTGGATGAATTATAAAAGCAAACTACAGAGAACTAATTTCAAAAGAGAAGACGCAAAATAAATTACAAATTGTACAGAAAGTAAAGTGGTTCGAGATGCTGCGCAAGATACGCACCTAGTTCGACAACGTCGAGGACAGCCAGACTTCCTGCTATCCTTCCCTGGTGAACAAATTCGTACCAGACTTGTCTGAAGTTCTTCGGATCCACAAACGCCAATTGCCTACGGTGAAGATCTACCAATACCCTAGTGTAGCTCTCCCAGGACTCTCCGAAGAATCGACTCCACCAACATTCAAGGACATTCATAATGAAGCTCAAACCCCAATCTGCATCCCAAGGCACGCGGAAATCCGAAGGCTTTTTTTAGATGACAGCTGCAAGTCAATAAAACCAAGGAAAGAGTTGTTGGTATCCGCGCAATATGTAATCGAATTACGTATGTAAAAACAAGAACACAACATTAGAACGAAACAGAAGAGTGACTACACGAAAACTGACTGTATTGTCATAAGAACTGGCAGCTGAGAAGATGCAGTAGGAACTGAAAAAGACACTGGCAAACCAATAGAAAAAAATACAAGAAAATGTCTGGAACAATTGTAGAACATTCTAAACAAACCAGATGATCTAAGCCTTGGATCACGCTCAGTTTTCGAGATAGAGTCCACCAAAGTGTTAGCAGCACTTTCTGACGACTTGGCTGAAATGTGAAACAAGAGAACTGCGACATCTGCTATTGGAGCTATTATTTCACCAGATTCTTCTTAAACTAAAAAATTCGCTCACCACACAATCTTAGCAGCCCAAATGTTACACAAAGGTGCGCACTGGTCGGAGGCGTGCAATACAAATGGGATTAATTCCGCGCCTCAGTCTCACCAAGCCTTCTATCCTGCCGGGGTCGGCAAATTGGTACCAAATTTGTCTGGGAGGATAGCATCACTGGCTCAATTCAAATTTAGGCCACTATAAGGCCAGATATGCGTTCAATCACCTCCAATGATGTTTAATGAAGTCGAATGCATGGCGCATCCCTCAGCAATTGATCAACGCCGACAGCTTTTTAGCTTTTATGAGTATCATAAGTAATGGTGTGCAGTAATGGCAGGAATGGTTGAAGGAAAAGAGTATGCTACATGCACTGTACCTCTTTCACCTATCACACAGGAGTGATCTTTCCAAACGTCTGAACAACATACCACGCAGAAAACCACTTGGCAATTAACAATCCACAGATTACAACTTCTATGTAGGCGAAGTCTACAAACTTCTAGCACGCTGGCAGAAGTATACTCATCCCTAGTGCACTTCGGTTGGTAAAATTGCACCTCAAAACATTGTAGGACTTCAAGCTTCCTGTCAATGTTAAGACCTTTCATACTCAACAACTTATTAAAAGCTGTTAACACCTAGACACGTACATTGACATCAATACCACTGACTTCAAAATTTTCTTCCCGTTTTTCTCTTTGCTGCAAAGATGCGAGAAAGCCGTCGAAATTTCTCAAGCACATAGGAGTGCTCCATGTATTCGACCTCATTAACACATTGGCGATGAAGTGCTTCATAGATTAACCACTTTCTTCTCGGTCGCGTATTTTTGTTGACAGAGATCTTTCTTTTCACTTTACATATTCACTCGACAACCTATCCAAAATCTATGTTGTGGAGGACATCAACCAGAAAAGTTCTATCCTGCACTCACAACTATAAAAATGACTTTCCCTAAATGTGTTTGTTAACCAGGAATTTGACTGAGAATTCACTTGTTAAACTTTCAATCGCTATAGTTAATCAAGATTAATGTAAGGAAACCGCGAGTATGGAAAATTTCCGAAGCACTTCGAAGTTGTGACAGAATTGTCGTTGTGTGGTATGCTATTGTCCAACACATAGCGGATTGTAGTTTGCATACCACGCATACCAACAAAGCAATAGAACATTGTTCCCCTTATAATCTTGGAATGTTATTAACCATTAGGGACGCGTGTAGCGCAGTTGTTAGATTCACCCTGCAATACACAAGGGATTGGTCCTGCGCCCCAGGTTCACCAAGCTTTCCAACGCTCCGAGGTCGGCAAACTGGTACCAGACTTCTCTGAGAGGATAGAAGCACTGTCTCCATACATCGGTAGGCCACCGCGAGCCATTGTAAAGGCCAGATATGCATTCATTCACCTCCAACGATGCTTCATGAAGTCGAATGCATGACACATCCCTCAGGGGATTGATTAAGAGTTCTATCCTTCTACTTTATTCAGCAACCCTTAATTATTAGAAAATTATTGAAAAAAAAACCAGCCATTCCATAACGACATGAAATTATGCGTCGTCTCATGTGCAGGCCACATAAAATTAGTAAAACTAGAGGTCGGCATCGATGGTATAATAACTGTAGAGAATGAACGCATATTTCGCCTATATAGTTATTGCCGGAGCCAACCGTTGTATCAAGTCAGTCAGTTCCAATCCCTCCAGACAAGTCTGAAATCAATTTCCCTGATCTTGGAATGGATGGAAGGCTTCGGTTCCTCAGAACGCAAAAACTAAACCGACGACCAAATATGCACAGCCTTCTGCCACACATTCTGTATTTATTTGCTGTCGTTGTAGGAGCTCTTCAAGAAGAGATTTCTTGCACTGTACTACTCCCAAAAAAAAAAAAAGAAAAACTGTTTTTCCTACTAGCTCACTCGTCAGCCACATGGAATGCTGCTAACGAAGATAGAGTAAATTATCCCCGTTTGAAAAATTACGAGACATGACTGCATTAAGATGTACTCTTGCAAAGATGCGAAATTACAATCTAATCAACCAGCTTCAAGCATGTCCGTGAGGACGACCAAATCATGTTGCAACCGAACCCACATGGGAATCTGAAGACGTGGTGACGGATCGGCGAAACGCTGCAGAAGAAGAGGAAGCTAATCGGATGGAAAAACATGTCGGGATATGGAACAGTGTTACACCGAGTCATGCAAATAACTAGACAGATAAGATGATGTCACTTACCACCAACATTTGATGGTGATGGTGGATACAAGAACAGCAGACGATCACCAGCAGTACCTTTCGTAGCCAATAACACACCCATAGGTATGGCTCTGTTCGTATCCTCTATGTCTGTAGCCATAACGCCTACAAGTGATCACATTTACCCTAAGAAATTCTGAGAAAAATAAAAATAGTTTCAGGAAGCTTTTGACGGGATCTTTATAAAAACTATATACATAGCTTGACAGTACCACGTCCTATCTACAAATATGCGAGGTTCTATACTCCTTATGTACTGCATTAATACAGAAATTATAGTCAGCTATCGAATGGGCGTTACAGGTACAGCGCTAGGCTTTTAAGATATTTGAATGTTACTACATAAAATGCAAGAAGTAGAACAATCACTTCATAAAAATTTTCGAAAATGGACCAAATAGTCTATAGACTGTCAACAAAACATTTAATGGAGATCGTTTAGCTTATTTCAGAGAAAAAAACATAGACTTCAAAGAGTAGAACTAAGGAACAAGAGAGACCCTCATTGGCGACTAGATGACTGAAACATGTTAATCAAATGCTTTACGAAACTTCAAAGACATAAAATACAAATGAACAACGGATATTAGGTAGAGCATGAAATTATTGAACAAAGAACAGGTCAAACGAGGCCTTCTGGCCATGAGAGTTTCGACCGTAAAAAATGGAAAAAAATACTCAGTCGGTGTCCTCATCAGTTGAGTGCTCCGAATCAGTTATGTATGTACCATGGACTAGGTCAATATGTTGTCTGAAATAAGACATAAGCATACACCGTAGCAAAAATCATCCAAAAAAACATATAACAGGAAGGAAAAAAGAACTTCCAGACGAAAGATCTCACCTTCTTAAGAATTTCTTCACAGAGGAAACATCAATTTCACCCCCCAACATTGATGATATTTGTATAAAATTTCCAACCAAATTACTATTCAAATAAAACTGCAACGCTGGAAGCGCTTTGTCGGACTAAAAAAAAGTTAAGTCAACAACAAAACCAACCTTCGGTACATTTGAAACTGCTTATATCAAAAACTTACAAAACTTTTGCTCATTTCAAGCAATGTACTTCTGGACCTTACGAATCTCACACAAGGATAATCCGCTGCGAGAACCTGTATGTGATATTCTAAGGTGTTTTGAATAAAAAGAAAAGATAATATTTGTTTCTAGCAAAAGCGAACTCAGTTATGCGTATAACATCAAGAACGAGTATAATACCTTTCCTTTCACTGATGATCTAGTGAATTCATTGGTCCAAGGCACAATAAAACATCCATTTTTTTTACTTATTCCCTATTCTTTTTATTGGCAAGGCAAGATGTGAAAAATAACCACAATGATTCTTAGATGTTTACAAAACTCCGAACCCCAGGTGTCTGCGGTGGCGAATGAACACGCTATAACCCTTCAGGAGACTAAAGTTTTCACTACCACATCAAGTGGGTCCTTCGTTTCGCCTTTCTCTCAGCTATCCCACACCACATTGTGATTTATACTATAGCTTTAGCTTAACTGGGTTCAATGCCAATGTGTGCTCCCTAGACCAATCCCGTTGACGCGTGATCCCTTACGCATAAGAACCCGCATGTGGTGTGGTGGTGAACTCCGAAGACACTACTACCCCCGAAAATGGTAGTAGTGTCTTCGATTCCCACCGCAGACACCTATGGTCTGGAGCTTTGCAAATATCTCAGCATCATTGTTGTTATATTCCAGTAAATGTTCCGCAAAAAGAATAGTTAATGCTATGAAGATGCAATTTGTAAAACAAACACGACTAGCCGAAGTGATCCATCATAGCGACTTTCGGAGCTTCAACGTGAGCCGATCTCCACCCAAACACCGGAGTGGTAAATCGGCATAGATGAACCGATACTAATCTATTTCTTCCAAGTTGTTTACTTGTTGCAAAAGGACCTCATGCTGTGATTTTTGTATTCAAGCTATAACTAACCCATAACTGATGTTATAAAATGTGTCGTCGTCCAAGAAAACCTGCTTCCTGCGCCTTGTTGTTTAAAAAAAAGTGTACTGCACAGTGGTTATAGGCATTCTGCAATAGTCATTGGTTCGACCCCGTACCCTGAGCAGTGCTAGCGAGATTTGCAGGCCGAGCCAACAATGTGATTTCAATCAATAGTGCGTGCAGCCAAAAAATAGACCATGTTATTTATACGATTCTATTTTGCACTCATCTAAGTGGAAGAGTCAGTAGCAACGGATTGGCATAACTCTTGAATTAAGAAAACTGAGAACTAACCTTGCAAACGTGGGTCGCTCTTTCGCACATTTCATCGTTGGGCTTGTAAATCAAAACACAAAGCAAGCCATCGCAAGTCTCTATAGCTTTTAAAAATTGCTCCTACAAATTTTATACTTGAAAAAAGGAACTGCAAGTGGTTTCTAGGATAAGAACAAGAAGAAAAGCAAAGGAAAATTGGACCACTGCAACTCAGTGATAAAAAAGGATAACGGATAAAGCTCCCGACGTTGATCAATCCCTGAGAGATGCGCCATGTATTTGACTTCATTAAGCATCGTTGGAGGTGACTGAATGCGTATCCGGCCTTTACAATGACTCGCGGAGGCCTACCGATATATCGAGCGAGTGGTGTTATCTTCCCAGACAAGTCTAGTACCAATTTGCCGACCCCGGATGGATGGAAGGCTTGGTGAGCCTTGGGCACGGGGATCGATCCCGTGTGTGTTGCAGGAAGCCTCCAATCGCTGTTCTACACGCGCCCTTTGAGAGGCAACTCAGTAATACAACATAAAAATCAAATGTTGTACAAGCCTTTTCGATTATTTCTACCATCTTGCCTGCAGCCGCTTTTCGCAACTCCGTGAGGCGACGGTTGCGAAGACACTCTAAAGATTCATCTTCTTCTTCTTCTCCTTGGCGCTCCCACACTTGAGCCTGAATCGAAAATGCATCAACACATATTGCGCGGTGCGATTCGTATATGAAATGAGTGGATGAAAATATTGCAAGCGTCCTTTTCCATTCACCATTAGCAGCAATCTCTGTATAAGTCCGTTGGTAAAAAAGACAAATGATCGAAAGTCAAGTGCTTGTATCTGCACACTAGAAACATCCTAATACTCCATACTCTGTGATACTTTCAGTAGCGATGACATCTCATTACTCTCCTCGCTAGCAACAGTTTCTGTGGCAGAACAAACAAATTCTTATAGACCAAGTCTCATTAAACATGGTAATTAATTAATTAAGAATAATTGACATCCTACATGACCGACCTGATATGAGCTTAGCATAAAAAAAAACTATTCGGCTAACTACAATGTTGCTGAGATATTTGCAAAACCCTGGACAGCAGGTGTCTATGGTGGGGAACGAACGCGCTATTGTCCTTGGGCTTGACGGGTGATTGCTGATGGCGCTGATCGATAGAACTAGCTGAGAGAGAGGCGAAGCGAAGGACCCGCATGGTGTGGTAGTGAACGCGTTACTCTCCGGAAAGGACAATAGTGCGTTCGTTCCCCACCATAGACATCTGCGGTCCAGTGCTTTGCAAATATCTCAGCAACGTTGTGGTTGTATTTCGCTTAGTACCCTGCCGTGAAAATTGTAGTAGGCAGAAAATAAAAGGTAAAACATTGAGATATTCGGCTAACGTTTCGGAGCCTTCGTCTTATTCACAGCCGTTGATCCTAGTCGATGGTCCCAAGCTGGCCACTAATGAGATCATTTGCCTTCGTAGTCGCATCGAATCGAATTCACTAGAGGGACACACCTCGAAATGGACCAATGTGGGTGCGAAGAACGCAAATGCGCCGAAAAATTAGCCGAATAAAAGATTCTTACAGAAACAAAACCAACCGAAATACAGGCTTATTAAAATGTAGAACAACAGAAAAAGAAACGTAAAAAAACAAACCGGTAAAATGAACCACATGATAAACGTCCGACCACGAATGATTCAACTAAGCATTTCTCAGCTCATAAAGCGCTTTGTTAATTGAAACAAGAACCAGTAAGATTTAGAGATCTTTGCCATATAAAATATTTACAAACGTCGTCACAATACTTGCATACTCGGATGGGTCGTCTTCAAGCCGCTTCCCTTGCACAATTTCTATTCGTCTATCTAGCAAAAGCGTCCGTCGCTCGATGATGGTCTGAATCGAAGATTATGACGCTTGCGAGGCCCATTTCATAGTCCTGTCCTGTTCAGTCCTGAAATCATTCCCATCTGCGAGTTCAAATGGTTTTATTAGCCATGAACACTACCGTCCATCGTTTAGCTGGTCGTCAAAGAAGACGCCTGAATTCTCTTAGAGTCTACTATACAGTTCCTTTCGTCTACCCGTCATCTGTTATTCTCATTACATAACCGGCAAATCTATGCATCGCTATCGATGTGCATTCTCGTAGGTCTGGAACATGAGATAAATTTTGAAAATCTGCGTTAAGCATTCCAGCTAAATGTGAACGACTGTTAAATTTTTGAAAGTATAGTTCAACGGCCTTGTGGTTTGTGCAGTTTTTGACGAGATTGAAGTATTAGGCCACGCTCGTGCTGCACATCAGCCCACGTCTCTGCTATATAACAGTGCTGGAAGGAGTGTTGAGTTGAAAACGTGAGCGCAGATTTCTGCGTCCGCTAGTTGGTCGGTGGCTCTTTTAGGGGGCGCGAAGGTGTCCAACGCTGCTTTCTTTCTTCTGTATCGTTCCTTCTTCAGGTTGTTCTCCATATTCATCGAAAGTCCAAGACACATATGAGGTAGTCTCTTTAATCATGAAACCATACAGCACTATTTGTTCGCCTTCGCTTCATGGAATCTTTATGAATTAGGTCTTCGCCAAACTTTTTTTTAATTTTATACGACCCGTCTTCACGTCTACTTTACGGATCCCAGCACTTCTCACATTCGGTTCGTTTCCTCGCATGAGTCATCCACGAAGGTCTTCCAAAGTTTACGTGTGGCTTCGGCTGGCTGATTTCTGAGGATTTTCATTTCATCTTGAATGTCGTAGAATGCTGGTCGAGTCGATCCCCTCTGGAGTCCTGAAATTGCCGAGCTGGAACGTTCCCTGTTCTCAGAAAAGTCTGATGTCAATATCCCGCTCGCGAGGGGATGACGGGATTTGTGAATCTGGTGCGGGATCGGAGTAACACCCTGCTCGTGATGGTCGGCACCACTAACTTTGCGCTATCCGACCCCGCCGTACTCCTGCTTCTCCTTCTCTTTCTCTTTTTCGTCGTACTTATACCCATTCCAGTTTCTTTCGCGTTTCCTGAGCTCATTTTTAGCATCGCCTTTGGTTCGATGAAACTTCTTAACGAGACTAGAAGACTAGACACCAGCGCTCTTAAAAGATTGCTATAGCTCCTTGCTCTGTGCATCACCCTCCTTTGATTACTTTGTTTTCTTCCGTCTTTATGTTTATATCTATACCTGATGCACTACAATCTTTCCCCATTATCATGTAGTTCTTAGTTTACCATTCTTGACCAGTTTTTTACACTACAGGAATTGAAATTTTATATGCGCGAACCATGTCGTTCAGTGACGATTTCAACTACGTTTGAAGTAAACTCGCCAATGACAGTGATAATAAAGAAACTGATGATACCACCAAGCCTGAGCAGCGTCCATTGATGTGTGCAAGAGATTACGGAGAACGAGGATAGATGAAAATAACGACAGTGACGACGACGAAGATATGGAAACGGTAAATGGTCTGGTAATGTTGCTCCTCATGATCACTTTAACTTTAATATTTACAGACTGGGAATGTATATGTCGCTTGTAATTGATGGCAATGAGCCGACAAAATTCTATGAATTATTTATGAAAGGAATCTGAGAGCTTGTGATGCAAGAGACGAAGAGATATCCGTACGAGAAGCTAGGGAAGTGGTACTCCACTATGTCAAGGTTGTTTCGGAAGTCCAACAATGCTCTTGGGTCCTCCGGGTTCGTCATCTACTTCCGATGAGTATCCTCATCTACTTACACCATTGTTAGTAAACTCTCTTCTACATGGTTTACCTTACTTTTTTCCCGATTTTACATCCCTAAACCTCACAATATACAAAGCACGCAGACTGACACTAGATGCAGCCAATGCAACATGTTTAGATGGCTCCAATGATACCCATATGTAGTGAAAGTATGGAACGATTTCAAGTGCAGGTACGTGAAACGTCTAGCTGTAAATATTGAGATTTGTAGTGATTGGGAATTATATTTTAAATGCGTTAATTCTTAAGGTATGAGATCGTAAGGAGAACAGTGTGTGGTGTTGTGATTAGTTGTAGACAGTGCCAGATATATACAACGTAAACTATGTGTAAAAAGTGATAATTCATAAGTACTATGTGAACCCAAGGGCGCGTGCTAGAGGCGCCCTGCGATACACATGGAATAGATTCCGTGCTCCAGACTCACGAAGCCCTCCTTCTTTCCGTGTTCAGCAAATTGGTAGCAAACTTGTCTGGTAGGATAGCAGCACTGATCCGACACATCGGTAAGCCACCGTTCGTCATTGCATAGACCAGATATGTATCAAATCACTTGTAAAGATGCTTAACGAAGTCAAGTGCATGGAGCACCCTTACGGATCGATCTATGCCGAGAGCTTTATCCTTTATATTATATGTGGACGCATACTGATGAACGCCAGCTCGTTCACAGATAATAGTTTTCGTAGCTTTTTTTGTGAATTATCAAGTGAGAAATTATTAAGCCTCCCGACGGTTTACCGCCTCATCGTGGCTGGGAGGTGTTCCTGAGTGTCGGGTTGCGATGTACAGCGGAGGGATTCATCTACCCGACAGGGTCTCCCCAGGTGAGAGGTCCGGCGGTTCGGTTAGGAAGCCTAGCTAACACTAAACCAATACTAGAACCTCTGATCCACAAGTGCTGTGACTGCATGTGGTGGTGACGACCTGGGGCAGGCTTTGGCAAGGCTGTCCTCGGGACTCCTGGAATTACAATGGCTTAACCATCAAATCTCCGAAGAATGGAAATTATGTTAGGGCGCGCACAACCAGTGAAGACGAGCCATCCAAGTATCCGAGTAATTAAGAAATTATTAAGATGTTAACCTCGTATGGTTTACGCCTGGTACATCATGATCTGCGTTGGATAAGTTACCTATTGACTACAAGTTTAGGCAGACAGTTCTATGTGTAAACAAAGCAGCAAAAAGAAAACGAAACCTATAGGCCATACCACCCACTCCCGCATCTTCAATATGACACCTATAGAGAACAGTCGTCTCGAAAGTGCTCGCATAACAACATGAAAAGGAGTTGAAATTATACAGAAATTTTTTGGAATAAAAGTGGGAAAAATAGAAACGGCAAAAAAAGTGAAAAAGAAAACTTACGCCTTCACGTTCCGCTTTGGATCCTTGCAACATTCCTTTCTTTGCCAGTCCACGTATTTCTGTATCCTTGGCTTTTCTCGCTTTCTTAGATCGTTCCTGTTCAGCAGCGAACTCATTCAAAACACCTTTGACACCAGTATTAGTGCTTGGACCAAACATGCGCATTACATTCGCCTTAAAAAATTAGACCTCCTCAAGTGGAACAAGTTCTAGAACAAAATGAAGAAAAAAGAATAATATCGCCTTTCCACTAGGTTAAAAAAACTGAATAAAATACATGTCGAACAAAAGTTTTTTTTCCGTTGTTTTCATGTTCAACCTTCTGGGAATTCTAAACAAACACTTTAAAATGATCCATTGATACTTCTTCACGTAAGCAGCGTTTTCCCAGGAACGACATTCCATTGACTACGACAGTGTTAAGTTTGTCTTTTCGATAAACAGAGATGATGTTGTCAACATAATTTCCCTGAAGATCATCGGCTCTGTTGAAGACAAAGACGTCGAAACGTTAGCCGAATAAAAATTGCTATCAACCTCGTGTAAGCTTATCAAAGAAAGAATACCTATGTTAACATAATATTTGTTCTATAACGATTTATTTCTCGTCAAAGTTACAATAGTACTTAATAAAGTAGACCATGCATCAATGTGACCTTTTCCATGCAGTAAAGAAGGCGGAATCCTACCAAAAGTTAGGCATTGCGTTAACAGCCTCATGTCTGCTTCCCCAAAGAACCATAGCAAAATATTCTTTCAAGTACGCAATAAGTAGTATATTATTGTCAAAGATTATCTTGAAAATCGACTCTCATTAAACCTTGGGAACAAAGACCAATAACTGTTTGGACGATTGAGACGATATGAGGATGGTGTAAAAGTTAACACGAGTTGACACGACGTTGGTTTGGTCGGTAGAAGCGTCGAAACGTTACCCGAATAAACGCTTGTATAATCAATTTTACCGAGGTCTAATGGAAGTCGGTTTTTAAGATATACATTGTCACACTACATGCCAGCAAATGAAGTACGATGCTACAGGACGCACTGCCCGCCTAAAGTGGATCACATTATACTTACTTGGAATACTCGGACGGTCCGTCTTCACTGGTTGTGCGGTCCCCAGCATAATTTCCATTGTTTCGGAGTCTTGGTAGTCTAGCCATTGTTTCCCTGGTGTCCCGAGGTCAGCTTGGCCAAAGTCTACCCGTGGTCGTCACCATCACAGGCAGCCGCCGCCCTTGTGGATCAGAGGGAGATTTGTCACCGAGCGACTAATTTGATACCAGGACGGTGGTGGATACTGGGCATTGGTTTACTCTTAGATGGGCTTCCTGATGGAAACGCCGGACTTCTCAGCTTGGGACACTCTACCGTAGAGACGAAACCCACCGTTGTACATCGCAACCCTACATCCATGAACATCTCTCAGCCACGATGAGGGAGGGAAACCGTTGGGAGGACAGATCACATTGTAGGCGGGAATCGATTAACACCCGTCGTGTATAAAAGGGCACGGTTGAGTAAAGTTAGCCATTAGGACGATGCCTCCAATGCTGGATTCGACTGGATGCGACAAAGACTAGCTGTAAACCATCGACTCGGATCAACGTGGCTCTGAGGAAAGCGAAGGCGCCAAAACCGTAGCCGAATAAATATTTTCATACCAACATCGTGTCAGCCCAATACTACTGAAAATTGTTGTTGAACACTAATTTGAAAATGAAAGCACCTTACCTTATGATGATCCTCATCATTAACGACTGTCCATACTTCCTCATCTTCATCCGAACTACTACAGTAACCAACGCAATCCCCATCTAATAACTTCGACTCCAATGAGGCCATTCCTATAAACACACCATAAACTTCCATTTAAATGTTTTGGTCGCTAAACTACACGTCATTCACGAGAATAAATACCACTTTATAAAGCACGTTTTATCCACTCAACAATGGATTAAAGAAATGGGAAAAATTTACGGAAAACATCACGACAAATTGATCTCCGCCACTGTCTAACTGCTTAGCTAACAACGCCGTAAGCTGGTTTACTACCAATAACTGGCGTTAGTTTCTCTGCACTCAAAGTGTTTTAGGCGCTGATAACTTCATAGAATCATAGAACTTTGCTCGCATGTATAATATATTGCCTTAGTCGCATACAGAACTTCGTGATGATCGGCATCACTACCACTACGCTATCCGCTCACTCTAAACGATATTTAAATTTCAAAATTAACCATACATGCACAAATACCGCAAACAACAATTGATTGCATTATCTCGTGTTCTTGTTCTCAGTAGGAGCCCTAAAGTAAAAAAGTGAAAATGTGGTGAACACATACTTTTTATCGGCCCCGAAAATGATTTCCTCTTGGTAGAATCAAAAATGCAACTGGTAGACAAAGTTCTTCTGCGAATCTCAGCTGTGTTTATTTAAAACTACAAACTTCAGTTGACTCGCCCACCGGCTAAATTAAACGTCGACCATCGACTCGGATCACTGGCTCCGATATAGACGAAGACGCCGAATCGTTGGCCGAAATAAACATTTTATCAACCTCGCGTAAGCTCAACAATTTAAACACACATAAACCTCTATGTGAACTGAGGTGTTCGCTTAAACCTGGAAACGACCGTTACTCCCTTACCAAATGCAATGTAGTCAATGCATGGCGCGCGTTCTGTTTGAAGTCTGAAAGTCCACATTATGTCGAACATTTGACTAGCACTACTAGGAAGATTTGCAAACAGTTTTCACTGATAGATTTACGATGATCGATGAGCTTCAACGAACCAGGTAAAAAAGACCGAACTAAGTTTGAATCCGAAGAAGGTCCTGTTCATGAAAAAAAATCGGACTAAGTTTAAATCGGAAGAATGCGTGGTTCATGGAAAAGTTATGCTGTGGAGGTGAACATATGGAACTGGATGGTTCTCTGATTACACAGACCACGTCATACGAGTACATGGGCGTTTAGTGGATCCGTTCCACATAAGAACTCTGTCTATTATCGGAACCGCACTACGAAAATACAGGTACTCTATCGACCTCTTGCCATTTGCATGGGAAAAAGGATTCGATAAGGCGACAAAATACCACCAAAGCTCTTTATTGCCGGCCGGCAGTGGATGCTGAAGTCACTCAACTGGGACAAGAAGAGGCACACATATTGATGGAAAATTCCTACGAAATCTTCGCTTCGCGGATGACAGCGCCCTCTTTTCGAGGAGTCCCAATGAAGCAGAGACCCTGCTCAATGAACTCAACGAAGCGTGAACAAAAAATTGGAGTGCGCACAAATACGACAGAGACCCAGCTCATGAAGAACAAATGCTACGAAGGTGAACAAATCGAAAAGGATGGTTCTCTGATTAAAGAAATCACAACGTACGTGTACCTGGACATTCAATAAACATGGAGAACAGCATGAAGAAGGAATCAAACAGAAGAATGAGGCAACACTGCACGTCGTCGGGCCTTTCCAGCGAGCCACTGACCAACTAGATGACCCAAAGACTCGTGCTCTCCTTTTCGATTCGACGGTTCTCCCAGCGCTCTGTTATGCTGCAGAGAAGTGGGATGATACTACAACCACGTCAAGAATACTGCGCACCACCCACAGAGTACTTGAATGTCTTCTGAAATTTAACCGGCACACACGTCTAGTCGGAATGCACAGCTCAGATCTTCAACATCTGTCCCTTAATCGAAACCGAAGACATTACATATCGATAGCGAATAATATATAGGCCGGTCATATAATGAAACAAGATGACAGAGAGTTTAAATGAGTCGTAGACTGGAATACACGAGCTTACAGGGACCCTCTCGGATCACCTACGCTTCAGCTGGACCTGTTTTTAACTAAAACCAATCAGCTACATTCGTAGCTGCCGATGTTTTACCAATAACGACATGAGGCCAGCAGTACCTAAGTAAGCAAGACAGATTTACATTACTTCGCAATACGATATAACACAAGGAAACATAATTTAGGTCAAGTATTACGAGCTTAAACTCGAGGATCAGAATAGTACTTGTTTAATACGGACTATGTTTATACAATCAAGATAAAAATCTGACAAAAACCACATGCAAAATGCAAAACTACTAACATTACAGCTCATGGCGAAAGGTAGACACCTAGATATCTAATAGGTACCTGTGACAAAAAATGAGGACCATGTCGTGGCAGACGGTTTTACAAAACCGAATAAAAAAGGTGATAATAGGGCATTTTGGTTTTTTTCTAACAAATGTGCCATGTTAATGAAATGGGATGAATTCCCAGAAATTTACACCGACTTTTTGACAAACCCATTAAACTTTGTCAATTTCTCACGAATCTTGCCCTTCTCAACACCTTGCTTCAATTCTACGTCGTCAATTCTCTTCCAGTCGTCCCATGTTATGTAGTTTATACCTCTGGCATCCAAAAGCGGCTGTGCACCTTGAGGAAAACCTAAAAGCACCAAACGATAATTGCCGTATACTGCTTTCATTGATCAACCTGTACAGGACTCATGGTAAAAGGGTTAGAACATAAAACCCTTCCTTTTGAAGATTTCTGAACACGAAGAAACCTTATTATTCACGAAAGAGTCCAAAGTTTGTTTGTAGGAAAGACAGAAATACATTGCCAAAATATAAATACAACATTTGCAAGTGACAAATATAGAATACATCATGTGGAAATTCTCCTAACGGTTTACCGCCTCACCGTGGCTGGGAGCTGTTCCTGGGTGTCGGACTGCGATGTGCAGTGGGAGGATTCATTTCTCCAGCAGGGCCTTCCAAGCTGAGAGGGAATCAGGCGTTTGCATCAGGAAGCCCACCTAAGAGTAAACCAATACCAGGATCCACCACCGTCCTGGTATCAAACTAATCGCATAATGGCAAATCTCTCTGAGGGTAAACCAGCAAAACACAGAAAAAAATGGAAATTATGCTGGGGGTCTGCGCAACCAGTGAAGACGAGCCATCCAAGTACCCACGTATATGCAAATAACAAATGTAAATGTGAACAAAATATAGTATGCGTGAATATAAACATAAAACAGTTAATACAGTATACATCTGAAACAAAATATTATGATGCTGATGGGCACTACGTTAAACACTCACCCTTCACATCAGTTTTCTTCAACAGATCAGTAGCAATTTCGTTCGCGACTGCAATGGATTCTTGTTGTGTATCGACAATAACACCTCGTGGCCCGTGAGCGCACCATCCGGCTGCGTATACAAGTGAACCACATGGCATATCAACGCGACATTCGTCCTTCATGGCCATCATACTCTTAAAAACTAACATTTTACATCAACGGTCTACTATTTCCTTCTAAATTATTCGGTTCTGTAAGCAATTTGTGCGTTTATCAAAATAAAACAAGAGTCAGGTCATGAATGTGGAGAACAGATGGTGCTTATGAGAGCTACTGGGTTAGTTAAAAGCCCAGCAATACACACGGGATCGATTCCCATGGCCCTGGCCCACCAAGCTTTCCATCCCTTCGGGGTCGGCGAATTGGTGGCAGGCTTGTCTGGAGGAATAGCAGTACTCGATCCATCGGCAGGCTACCACGCGTCGTTGTAAAGGACAGATATGAATCCAGTCACCTCCAAACGATGCTTAATGAAGTCGAATGCTTGGCGCATCCCTAAGGCATTGATCAACGCACAGAGCTTTATCCTTTATCCTTTTACTATGTTAGTTCACTGAAAGTTTCCAGACGAGACAACAAAAACGAAACATGACATTGGGCAAACAAATCCATTGACATTTCTTCCTTACCTCCTATTAGAGAGATCAAGTGAGGCCTTTTCTACAACTAACCTTGTCGTTCACGGGAATCCCATCAAGCACTACCGTCCGATAGCCTATACTGTATAATAGAAGCCCACAGGGAATTTCTTCTTTATTGCCTGTTCGTTTATTCAGAACTCTGAACATGGAAAGGTGTGAAAATTACAATAATAGATAAATATATCACGTATTTGAGAGTGATTAAATTTGGAACTCACCGTATTGCGCAGACTCGACCATCGGAATCTGCTATTATTTCTTCGGGAATGCGGAAATTTAAAAAACGGCATTGTTTGCCACCTTCAGGAGGCTTCACGCCATCTAGGAGAACATTAAAAAGCCATGATATCCTCATGTCAGTCTTCCAGCTCATGTTAAAAAGCTCTGCTAACTCTATCAAACGACCGCAGTGAATTAGAAAAACGAAGTCACAAAAAACACATAGCTATATGAACATACATTCATAAGCCTTTTTCTTCGTCTCTCCATAGTTCCAACTGCTTCCTTCAACTTTTCAAACTGCTCTGTATCCATTTCAACTGTTGTATTCCACTCTGGTATTTTGAATTGTTCACGAAGCTCCTTGATAGTGAATGAGACCTGCGCAAGAAAAAACCCGCGGACAATACTTCCAAATAAGCTCACACTATAACATAAACGTGGAACTCACATCTTCTGGCCCTCTGCGCCCAATAATTTTGATATGTTTCACTTTAGAGCCTTCAAGAATGACTAGAACATCTGAGGGAACGTCAGTGGTTCGAAGTGAGTTCACGTTTGACAGTATCCTTGCACAGTCCAGCGCAACATTACCATTTCCAATGATTACCACATTTGGATCATCTAAAACAGGAACCTGAAAAAGGAAATGAACCACCAAGGAAGCCTATATATATATACTAGTTTGAGAACAAACTACTAGAACCTTAGCGTTAGGAACTCCATTGTACCATGAAACGAAATCCGCGCCTGACATAACGTTTTTAGATTTAACTCCAGGTACTGAGAGATGGCGCGGATGATGAGCACCATACGATAACAATACCGCATCGTAATATCTCGTCAATTCTTCCACAGACAAATCAGATCCGATCCTAAGTCGTATCTACGAACAATGCTTGGAAAACATGGAAACATAGTGTGAAATGTGAAAACGTACCTCACATTACAAAATAACGATAGACGACTTCGGTTAGACTCAAACATCCTATCAAAGAGATTTATACAGTTCTTAACCTCCTGATGATCTGGTGCAACACCATAACGGATGAGCCCAAATGGTACTGGTGATGCATCGAAGACATCACACCTACTAGTCGGGATTCGTCTTAACAACGATGCACATGTGAACAAGCCTAAAATTACCAAGATTTAAAATCCTTATAGTTAATTAGATACTTAGGCGGCACGTCCTCACTTGCTGTGCAAACTGCAGCATATTCTCCACTTTTCGGAGTTTTGCTGGTTTAGCCAATGTGATTGCTTGGAGTTCCAGGACAGCATGGCCAAAGTCTGCCCCAGGTCATCCACCACCACATGCAGTCGCAGCCCTCGTGGATCAGAGGGAAATTTGTCACCATGCGACTGGTTTGGTATCAGGACGGTAGTGGATCCTAGTAATAGTTTACTCTTAGCTAGGCTTTCCTGATGGAACCACCGGACTCCTTTTCAGATTCGGAGACCTCGGAAGATGTATCCTCCCGCTGTACATCTCAGCCAAACACCCAGGAGCACCTATCACCCACGATGAGGCAGTAAACCGTTGGGAGTAAGTCCTAATAGATTCATAATCCTCAAAAAAAAATGCGAAATATCATGGACAAGAAGCAAGTAAACAGATTGGAAATGAAAGAGAAAACATGGAACTGAGAAGGAAAAAGTGGTCCTAGAAAAGCAACATGAACTGGTACATCGGAATATGAGCTAACCTGCAGGACCACTTCCAACGATGGCCACTGTCGCATCTGTGCCTGTTGAAAAGGAACGAACATGTGATCGCGTTTGTTGACATGCTCTCACTAGAAGGATTTTCCAGAATGAAAAATACATCATTCCATTGCTGTAACACAAAGTCAAAACCTGGTACTAGTAGAGGACAAAGAAACAAAGCACAATCAGGATAACACAGTGAAGATGGGCCATACAGATATGAAACCTATAAACTTGATTTATCTAGACAAATAATTCTGCTTATTACGCCAAAAACAGTCCTGCAGCTATTCCTAGAAAGTCTTAAGAAATTGGAGCATGATATGATGGGCGGAATTCCATGTAAAACGTAGTTTAAAAGCATAAAACGCAAACGGCGACTATCTTGACGTCTTTGGCTACCATAGGTTAGGGGACTCTGACATACCAAAGGTCCCATAGATCAAGCTCACTGGCAGAGTTCAGTAGCCAACCGAAGAGTTGCCATTGCATGAGCCAAGACGAGGGACACATCGAAGGGTACCTCTTTGCTGTCTGTAGAAGCTGGAGAGATTGTCGTACTTCCTACGAACACTCGTCGGTAAATGCCATCTTGTCGGCCGTTATTTATGCTTCTCAACAACAACCCATAGCAACTTCGTGTAAATTGAAAAGTCCACAGAAGTCCAACAACAAGAGATCATTCGAAGAAAACGTCCAAATGCGACGTAATCCTCAATTGCCTTACACAGCTGATTCGCGAACATCTGAATGGAAAGCTGTTCACCATCTGGGATGTCATTCTTGTTTGGCTCTGGTCTCGAGTGCCACCAGTAGCCGCACCTTTAAAATCACTTGGAAAAGACGACCGTCGAAGACCGCATACAGTTCATAACTGTTATAATGTAGAACGGAATTTTAGCGCAAGAAAACTGTAGAGTTTTGAAAAACCCGAATGCAACACTGCAAGACCAAAATCCGAGCATAATGTCGCGATGAATTAAAAAAATCATTCGCGATTTCGCGCTCCAATGCAAATAGGGTCAGAACAAAGAACAGGAATGGCGCGAAGCTGCATTTTTTTTGAACTAGTTGTTCCTTCCGTGAGAGGGATGGTGATTTAGAATTTTTTTTTATTAATAGCGCAGTAGATATGCTATGGTTCCTCCTGCGAAAATTGTGTTTCAATTTGATACTACTTAAATGATTAGTATATTGAAGATCGTCATATGCTTCGTATGTACCATTTCAGAAAACTCCGTTACTGTTACAGGCAGGTTGCAGGTTATGTTATCAGGCAGTACTTCAACTCAGAAAGCAGTTCGGAATGAAAGTAGTCCTCAGAAGAGTATAATCCTGAGTAAAATTGAATTTGTATGCTTGGATCTGGTAAGACAGCTGGCATTGACACCTCCACGCTCTCGATTAGTTCTTAGAGCGTAAGTTCTAGATGTTTCCATACCATTTTGAATTATTAATATTCGTTCTATGGTTCCTGGAAGCAATCCTGGATCCATTACCGTTCTGGTAACAAACTCGTCGCTTGGTAGCAAATCTCCCTCTGATTCACAAGGACGACGACTGCCTGTGGTGGTGGCGACCTGGGCGGACTTAGGCTGGGCCTGGCTGACCTCGGGGTTCCAATGAACCACAATGGCTAAGCCAGTAAAACTCCGAAGAAATGGATTTTATGCTGGGGTTTGCACAACCAGTGAAGTCGAGCCATCCAAGTATCCAAGCATCCATGTTCCATGGTTCTTAATGACCAGATGTTTAGGAATGACGATGATGCTGAGAAACAAATTGTAATAAGGCCACGCCAGGGTAAGAGACTGGCTTATATAATGCAATGTCTTGCACAGATCTATCGCCTGATTTACAACGATCAGCAGTCCACGAAGCGGTTTGTGGTTTTCAACATAACTCTGTAGTTCCCACCACCGAATTCCTATTAACCACGGCGTTGAACGAATAATTCATTGTTCTGTTGATGAGCAAACACAGAGTTGTTACCTTATTCCTTATTTACAAACAAGCTGACATTTCTGCAGATTTCGCCTTCCTCAGAGCCTGGAGAGGTCAGGTTGACCGCAAGCTATCTAGCCAAACACTTCCATAACCAAAGAGAGAAAACGCTAAACGATTTTGGATAGTTTACAGCAGACTTGACTGTCGTTCCAACGGTTTACACCGCCTAATCGTGGTTGAGAGGTGTCAGACTGCGATGTACAGCGGACGGGTCCATCCCCCCGGCAGAGCATCCCAAGCTGAGGAGTCCGGCTTTTTCCATCAGTAAGCCCAGCTAAGAGTAAACGGATACCAGGATCCGTCACCGTCCTGGTACCAAACTAGTCGTATGGTGGCAAATCTCCCTCTGATCCAGGAGGCCGGCGACTGCCTGTGGTGCTGACGATCTGGGACATTGGCCTGGCTGCCTTGGGAACCACGATGGCTAAAACAGCAAAACTCCGAAAAAATGGAATTATGCTGGGGCCCGCACGACCAGTGAGGATGGGCCATCCAAGTATACAAGTAAACTTGACCTTTCCTACTCTGAGGAAGGCGAATCAAACCAAAACGTTAGCTTGCTCGTAATAGTTCTGTAGTGTCTTCGTTTTTTGGCGTAGATTTGTAATTTTTTTTGTGCGTCAGCTACGTGACATCTTTAGTTACTTTTCATATATTCACACTGCGTTATTTGTTAGATGAAGACAAAACACTGTTTACAGTGGTTAGAGGACGCAATACTATCTTCTCTATGGTCCATTTTCCTGTTCGCCGTTTCCAAAACACTTGAATATTAGAATTTTCAGCGATTTGTTCTATGAGCAGAAAAAGCTGTACAAGAACCAGGCAAATCTTGACCGGACAATTACTAGCATATGTGACCTACTAAACGAGGCTCGCGTGGCCCTTAATATTGTAAGTTGTCGCATTTATCTATTCCTAGGTCTGAAATAACATTGTTGTTTTTCTTTCATTTTTCTGTTCTAAAAGTCCTAAGATTATCCGCTTTAGAACAAACAGGAGAAATCCACTCCATTGTCTACTAGTGGCGAACGTAGTATGGACGCCTGTGTCGCTGTGGTTAGAGATGCCCTGCAATAGACATTAGGTCGTTTCCGCCCCTAGGCTCACCAACCCTTTCATCGCTCTGGGGTCGGATAGCAGCACTGACTTGATACATCGGTAGGCCACCACGAATCCATGTATTATAGGTCATATATGCACTCAATGGCCTCTACCGAAGCTTCATGAAATCGAAGGCATGGTGTATTCCTCAGGGATTGAACGACTCCGATAGCTTTACCCTTTACCCTTTAGAAAATCTAGTTGTTATGGGTAACTTCCCACTCACTAATCTAAAACGTTACCGCTTTCCCTATTTCTGTGCAACATTTCCGTAAATGGCTCACAGTTTCCATTTTATGTTATCAAAGCTTTGGGAGATCTCTGCATTGGTCTTCTTGCTGATATCTTTGTAGATAGTTACGAATGTTTTGATTTAGTTAGCGCAACTCTTAGGACTGACTCACTGACAACGTCGACATTGACGGTGAGGTACCGTTGTACTCTTGACGAGTTGACAACAGGTTATAGTGAGTCATCGAGAAACTGACGTCGCTTCTTAAAAATAATTCTGGTGAATTATTGCAAATCGGGTACAGAACAACTCTATCGAACAATTTGTGCGCCATATTATTCAACAATACGTGATGCACCCTGGGTGGTGGTTAATGGGTTAAACTCGGATCGAACGCAACAGTGTGCTTTCCTCAGACGAAGGTGTATGCAGGCGACGGACTCCCTTTTTTTCTGCACCGAATTGGCACACACCTTCTGTATTTGCGGATACATATGCAACCGTGCGTGCGCAGGTGTGTTCTCTTTCATGGAGGTTGTACTCTGCTACCACATGGACAAAACGCCAATAATCAATCGACTGGGTGATATTTGGGAGGTGGTAAGGAGCTGTTTCCAACGAATAAACTCTAAGTCTACTCTGGAAGCGACTGACAAACTATCTGAGAGCATATTGAGCCCTCAGACGATGCTTCGCAACTACGCATAGATATCATTAACCAAACAGCAATGTAAACGGACCTTATTGCCCCGACCCCGAAAGAGCTTTTGATACTGCAGCGTTGAGTAGGACGAGTACGGAGAGGATACTGAGGTTTCATGACCATTCCAGGTTGCCTTACCTTAATCTTGAAAGACTAAGGTGACGATTTGTACCGAAAAACCATAACTTGCATTTGAGTCTTTCATTGAGGGCCTGATGACTCAGGCTAGGGAGGATTACATACGACCTCATCGGACTGGCCGAGGCGACAAGACGCCGCCCATTGAACACCTCATATAATAGCAATGAAGAGCTGCTTCTTGGAACGCGCGACATTAGAGGAATCGGCGGCACTAACGTCCTCGTCAGAAGGCCTTTTGTTATGATCGCTGGTTTTTTTGAACGACTAACAACCCAAGCTTTATATCTGTGGTTGAAGAAATGTGGATCAGTAATAGCTTTGAGAATCTTCATCGTCTACGACCGAAATCAAGTTATGACGAAGACGAAATCGGAGCGTTCTATATGGACTTGGATAAGTTCCACAGAGAAGTCGATGTACATCTAGAGTCATCATTAGAGATCTTAACCGTTGGATTGGACCAACAACAACGTTTGAAAGACGTAACATTGATATCAACGGTTTAGAACGGAACGAGTAATGTGAGCAGCGGTATGAGTTTGTCATGACGACCAAGACCACACTGGACGTGAGAGTCTTTCGGTGGAAAGTGCCATTACTTAATAGACCACATTTTAGTTTCTACCTAACTGATATTTTCGTTGTCCCGTTAGTTAGTACTGTAAAACCTGCGGATTCAAAAGTCGATAAAAGACGTTTGCCTGCAGGTACAGTCGTGCTAATATGCTAACTTGGAATCGCGCCAGTTGTAGATGATTGGTATGTGAAGTTCAAATTTGCAAAGCTGGGCAGAAAGGCGATTAAAGAAGATCTTAGGGAGAAAATAGCAGCAGCAATGACCAAAGTTGCAAAGGCTCGGAGAGGCATTACCAACGCTCACCGAAATTTCGCCAGTTACAAGACCAAGATGAAGGCACTTCAACGTACAGACGGACTGTCACTGCTTCCAGAAAGATGGTGAGAGAATTCGTTCACAAATACTTCGCTCATCTTTTGGGCAGCCGAGCCCTCCTGCCTACATACGGAATTAGGGAGGGTGTAGCTTCCCATTAGCTCTTCCGAAGTCGAATTTGCTCGCTCGTCGGTGAGAAACCGTGAACGCCGTTAGACACGAACACGAACACCGGAAGAACCTTCCACCAGTCCTCATCAAAACACTGCCTCTGTTCTTCACACATTACCTCTCAGAATACAAGGTTTCTATTCAATGGAGGAACAACAAGACCGTGTTGTTTTCCAAAAAAGAGCCCTCAGTACCTATCACCCAATCTGCCCACTGTTTTACGTCTACAAACTCTTCGCTCAAGTCATCAATGGAATCGACAAAGCACTAGATAAGGGACAGGCATGTGAGCAAGTGCTGTTCCAAAAATATTTCACTAACTCGCGAGAGTACGAGAGAGCGCTCTGTCTCACTTTAATCGTTTAAAAGAAAGTTTATGATTCAGCTGAGATAGAAGCAGTCATGGAAGCCTTGAACAGTTAAGGTGTCCCTACTCAGTATGTAAAGATTGTTCGTGAGACATATAAAAATTTCACAACCAGGATATTATTACCATTATATAACGATTTTAATATCTACGTCAAAAGAGGGGTTAGATAAGGCGATATCACATCGCCAAAATTATTTTCACCCACTCTCGGGAAGGTCATGGTAACACTGGAGTAGAACAACGTGGGAGTGGAAATCAATGTTCGGCAATTACACCACCTTTGCTTTGCTGAAGGCATCGTTCTTACAGCACCATGCATTGGCTAGGGCGGACGAATGCTTGCAGGTTTTGATAGCACTTGTGTAATGATTCATCTTCGGCTAAATCTCGAAAAAATGATGTTCATGAGAAAATGATTAGTTTCTCATGCCTAATTCACACCAAACGGAGTCAGTTTCTCTCAATGGTCGAGCTGCGTCTACCTCGGTGGAAGAGTCAATATGAAGAACGATTTTGTTCCAGAAAGGAGGAGGAGGCGATGAATTGGAGAGCTTTCAAAAGCACTGATGATGTAGTGAAACGAACAAAGAACACCCATCTCTGTGCCTACCTTTTTCCACTCTGCGATTGTTTTTGATTTCACTTATGTGTCAGAAACCTGGTCGCTACCTAAACAAAATGAAAACGTCGAAAATGCACCTTTGTAGACAATATGGTATCTTGTATTTCGTAAGTGAGAGAGAAAATCCGATTTTTCATTATCTCCATAATGATCAAAATTTGGAGACGCCGTTATACACGGCAAATTTTCGATAATAAGGTGGGCCGAACATTAAATGCGGCTGAATGACAACCGACTGCAAGAGTCCTTAGCTACAGAATTCCTGTGGTGTCAAACGCATAGTAGGGGAACAAGTGAACCGCTACTTAGAGTTCTTCATGAAGATCCTGGAAGAAGAATATGATGCTCGCCGAGTCTCTGGAGCGAGCAAGACCCAATGGTCTGCATTCTCACGCGACAAGGGCAAGCGAAAACTTTGTTAGCGCCCTCTAAAATAACTCGGAGATCAACGCGAGGACTGGTAATGCAGGTAACTTTGTTTCCATCTATCGGATAACTGGAAACTTACACCAACGGAAGGACAAAGTCTGTTGATAGCTTATTGGCGAAGTTGTTCAGGTACAGTTCGATAACTTCCAAGGTTGGTGGAAGCGCGCTAAAACATCGTAGCCATAGTCCGAGATACTTATTCCAACATTCGCTCGCCACAGTCATGATTGGCAGTGATAGATGGCTATCTGAACCAGTTGTTTCTTGATTTTAATAGCTTTCTCTAAATCTGCCTTTGTAATTTGAATGTTCAATGTGGTAGTATTTCATAACGATAACTCTCTTGATACCCCATCGCAACACCTTGGCATGAAACTCAGGCATGAAATCACCTTTGGGGGTGATTTCTACAGCTTAACATGTCTTTCCACACGACTGTATCCTCGCAGGATAATTTTAACCCATAAATTGTACTGTAGCCAAGTACTTTGCAAGTCCTGCATATGATTAGTTGTCTTTCCATATAAGGTTGAAATCCCAACCTACAGTGAACAATTTTTTGCATAACATGCTCACATACACAGAATTCTTCATACTTATACCTTCTACGAACGGTGTACACTTAACAGAATGACTATGAAAACGTTCTGAATAATAATATTTTCTGTGACGATATCATCCAGTGCTAAACTGCAGAGCAAGGTGTGCAACAAAAATTGCTGGGCCGATTTGGCCGACATGACTACATGTGACTCATTGAATGCATACCCCAAAATTAAGCGTGATCCCATGCGTATCCACAGCGAATAAGAGTCGCTGCCAATGAATTATCGCGTTACAGAAATTTCTCGATAACCTAATGCAACAGTTTTTAATTCTGGCTGTAGTTTTGGCAGATTTCTCCTTTTTCATTCTTTTTTCTTCGTTTTGCAATCCGCAGGAAAGATTCTAGGCATTCGTCTATCAAAAGCGTCCAGAGAACATTGTCTTGATCACAGTGTATCATTTTTAGGTTTCCAGTAGTAAAGGGATTTTGTTTGGTGCTCTTGCATTTATGACCAGCGAGGGGAAGTTGATTGATTGTAGGAGTCAACCGGTTTTAATATCTGGTCTGTTTTTATACTTCTACCGTATTGTTTTTTAATCATTCCATGGTTTGCTTTCTTTCATTTGCAAACCAATTTGCATTCGTTTCAGAGTCGATGGAAAATTTCCGCGTTATCAGTGATACTCAGTTCATTATTGTTGTAGAGAAAGATGCTATTTTCCAGAAACTTATTGATGAAGGCTATTTCGAATACTTTCCGAAGAGTTTGCTGGTTACGGTTAGTTCGTAACGTTTGAAAAAAAAAGGTTCAGAAGTTAGCTGTAAGTAGTGGTATTTAGTTAAGAAGCAAAACCAGTGTTTTTAATTCCTGCAATGGTTTACCACTTTACTGCAGATGGAGGGTGGTCTTGAATTTTCAGAGATGTAATATTCAGCAGATGATTTACTCTCCCGGAAGAGCTAGCTAGTCAAAAAAAGAGTTCGGTACATGTCCATTCGGATTCGAAGTGGCAAAACTTTTTTTGATCTGCAAGAATCCGGCGACGACTCACTTTGAATACCTACACACCGTCTAGGCGAGGACTGCCAGTTATAACGCTATTGGAGCTCCCTGTTTATCGTAATTCGGTAGGATATATTCTTGCCGTGTTAGCAACGTACCAATGAAGGCAAAAGGACAGGGAGCTACATGACTCTTCGTGAAGGCAGAAGGCAAAATATTGCAGTATGTTAATAATGTCGACTTTTCGACATCTAATTAAGATGTATATGAGGCGGATAGCACAGTGGTAGTGATGTCGGTTATCACGAGCATGGTGCTAGTTCCTTTACTCTCCGGGCCAACCAAGCCTGTCATCCCTCCGGGGTAGGGAAATTGCTGCCAGTTTTGTCTGCGATGATAGCAACACTGGGTTGATACATCGGTAAGACACCGCGAGTCATTGTAGTGGCCCTATGCGCATTCAATCACCTCTAAACGATGCTCAGTGAAGTCGAATGAATGACGCACCCCTAAGGAATTGGTCAGCGCCGAGCGCTTTATCCCTTTTTTATCCTTTCAATTAAGATGTGTTGCATTGTGTTAGAATAAAATGTTCAGGGAAAAGGATATCCTGATATTTGTACGCGCAAGGTTCTGCAGTGGATTGTCGACCAGTTGGCAGTTCCGATATATGGTTTATTTGACAGCGATCCTCATGGCATTGAAATAATGTTGACATACAAATATGGCTCGAGTTCGGATTGTGTAGAAGGACGGCATTGCCACGTTAAGCAAATTCAGTGGTTAGGGTATGTTTTAATTTATTGTGGTTGTATTACACATAATGCCGTGTTGTGAAAAAAAGAATATATAATAAATAGATGTTAGAACATTGTTATTTCGAGTGCAGCTTCGCCTTAACCAGATTCAGTGCCGATTTGTGCTTCCCAGGTCATTCCTATTGACGGCTAACTGCGAGTAACACCGTTGGAGTAAAAAAACTGGCTGACAGAAAGGCAAAGCAAGGGCCATGGTTGGTGCAGCAAGTAACACATGAGCCCCCCGAAAAGAGTAATCGTGGGTTCGAAGCACAACTGAGGTCCCAAGTTTTGCTCATAGCTCAGCTCCTCGTGGTTATTTCAACCTTATTGACTCTATTTATTTATTTATTTCTTGTTTGCTTTATCTGACGTTAGCATCACATTTCGCGAAAACTGTGATTGTGATGTGCGTATTCATAATTCCCGGCATAATTCCCCACCATAGACACCTGCGGTCCAGAGTTTTGCAAATATCTCAGCTTCGTTGAAGTTTTAACTAGGTAATGATCCAGATGAATTCAGTGATCTATCAAGCAATGCAGAGTTGCTTAATATTCCAGTACTGTCCAGAGTTCAGTATTTTTCCTGATAATCATGCATTTCTATGCATTATATTCCTCTCTATTTTATAGGTTTAAGCCGTCAGATATTCCGCTATTACCTATCGTAAACCATCATTTTCTAAAGCTTCGTAACAGCGATTTCATGAAGATTAAGAGGATTCGTCGAAGGGCTCAAGTGTTAGGAGAACATAATGTAGTGGATGAGTTGAGTATTTTAAGGCAGGTTGGTGAGTAACACTATTGTTCATTTTTCTTCAACTTCATATCTTTTAGCTGGATAAGTTGCATTTATTACGCACCAAGTTAGAGCTGGAAGCAGTATCAACGATCGGACCACAGTTCATTATTCGCGATTATCTCATGCCTCGTCTTGCTGTAATGCTCGGATCGGTTCATCGAATAACTCGACCTCCATTGTACAGGCAAGAACTGCATAGATCAGCTAACGATAAGCGGTTCGGTGGCGTAAAATCGTAGTATGTTGTACTATCAGCATGAATTCTTGTAAAGATAGTTCCGATGTAAGTGTTCTCCTTCTTATAAGCACTTCTAGGCCACATTCTCTCGCCGTATTTGGTGTTATGGTTAGTGTCCTCGATCATGACAGAATTAAAAGGACAAAAATGTCAAATTTCTAAAATTTTTTATTTGGATCTATCTTATGAATATTCTTAACTTGTAGTTATTAGATTCTCGAGTTACATAAAATAACTCAGAGTGCAAAAACAGTACTTTTGAAACGCAAATGTAACATTCTAAGATCTAATCTTCTGTATTTATGTTGTCTTTCTTGTTGAATAGTTTGCCTACGGTGTACGTGAATACTGTGAGATTTCTTTGTGCCATGACAAAGCTGATAGCAAGTTATCAATTTCACTTCATTGTTGAACCAGTGTGTTGTTTTGCATATGAAGAACTAAGCAACTTGGTCATGTACATGACTAATTTAATTGATTCCGAACAAAACTGCCGTTCATCGGAGAAAATTTCCGGTTTATTTCACTCTAGCTCTAAAATCAAAAGAATGGGAACAAGTTATCGAACCGTTTTTCCTAGGAATTGGAGATTGACCAGCCACGATTTTCGAGTTTTGCGTAACCTACCTCGTCGTCCTCGCAAGCCTTATCTGCTCGCTAGCAGGCCAAGGTCGTCGTGTAAGGCTCGGCGGCTGACTACGTCACCTATCGCGCTGTTTTCATATTTTCTTCCCATTGTTATCCCAATGTCCCTACTATCCACTCATATTTTTTCCTATGGAGAATCGCAAGTATCTGTTTGTAGTTGATATAAAGATGTAGCATCTTGAGTTTAATCCTGTGCACTCCTATCACTATCGTTATTCTCTGTAGAGTGGGTCTTCTTCTGTGCAAATAATAGTATAGTAATGCTAATACTTCAGAATAGTAGCCTGACCTATTTCTGGTCTAACGTGTCCGCAACCCATCGAAGTCAATTCTGCGCTCGCTTCGATCGTTTCCAGCGTCGACCTACATCAGAGTAATTGTGTATTAGCATCACCATCATTGAACCTGGACAACAAATACTAACAAACATGCTAGTCCAAAGAAGTACGCTGTATTCATAAATTATCCTAGCAAAAGTCCTTTGTCCTACGATCTCATCTGCTTTTCGCTATATGTCATCACAATTTACTGAACGCGTGGTACCAGTCTTATAAAGCTGCGGGCCAAAGGACCCGTTTTCTTTTTTCTCCTCTTATTGTGACGTTACGTCTTGATGACAGTTTTCCATTCTGATTATCGGATTGAAGTGGCACTGCTTCAGAGATTTACTTAGTCCTATATTTTACTGGTAGTTGTCTTTCCACTTGTGACCTCTACCTTCGCTACAGTTCTAAAGTTTTATGTTGCTGAAAGCCATTCGAAACGACATGGACAATATACTGTTCATACATGGCAGCTTAAGTGATCGGAATGAGCTATTCAAGCATCGTTTTTTCCTTTTGATGGTTTATTTTGGTGCATAAATCTTTTCACCAAACTTTTTGTCATTGTGCGATAGCTTATCGAAAGTAGAGCAACGCAGAAGTCAGGCCAGAAACGCTATTCTCTTCACTCGGTGATTTACAAAATATCCTTTTTTGGAGAAGTTCGTTGACTGCTAATTCTACTAACAATTAGCTTTGGCTTCATGTTAATCCGTGGTTTCCATTTATATGTCCTCGGTAAGGGCGCGTGTGGCACAGTGGTTGGAGGCGCCACTGCGACACACACGTGGAATCGATCCCTGCGCCCATGGCCCACCAAGCCTTCCATCCCTCCGGGTTCGGCAAATTGGTGCCAGACTTGTCTGGGAGAATAGCAGCACTGGCTCGATACATCGGTAGGCACGGCGAGTCATTGTGAAGGGCCAGATATGCATTCAGTCACCTCCAACGATACTTAATGAAATCGAATGCATGGCGCATCCCTCAGGGATTGATCAACGCCGAGAGCTTCATCCTTTTATCCTTTTATGTCCTCGGTAATAACTACGTCAGCTTTAAACAAAAAATGTTCCGGATCATAGTGAGTTTTATTAATTTAAGCAAAAACCATAGGAATAAACATATTTTTTGCTAATAATGAGCCAGTTTTCTCAGCCGACCACGATGAAATCCCAGTTTTCGTAGTGCTGGAATCGCATTTCTTCCTCCAATTTTTCCCCGTAGAGGCTCGATTTGAAAATTTGAATTAATTAGACGAACGAGACCCTGTGAGACCTTGTTCAGCCTGGCACGGTGATGTCCTGCAGTGTTCCATTGACGTTTACGGTTGTTGGATTGTTCTAGTTATTTTAGAAATCTTAACTCGCTATTCAATTATCTGGACTTTTTGATTCCAAACAAGGGCGCGGGAAGCCAGGTGGTCATAGATGCTGTGGAATTACACCCGCATGGTCTCAAGGTCTATTCCATCTTGGGCCAATCAAGCTTCTGCCTCTTCGGGTTCGGGAAATTGGTGCCAGACATTTCCTGTAGAAGTTTCCTCGGATCAGTAAAGATTTGGAAATGCCCTAACAGATTTATCCTTGGATTTCAAGGAGAGCCCGCTGGACTAGAATTCAATGGCATTCAATGATGACGACGGTTCTCAAGTGCCAGTATAACCACCCACATCCGAGGCTTTCGTGGATGGTGGATTCGAGAAACTGAATAAAAAAATGCCTTAGAGTGGCAATTATTTCGAATAGTGCAAATAGAAATAGATAATATTAAACACATTTTTGAGACTCCTGAGAGAAACTATCTAGAAGAGTTAGGGAAAAATCTCTGCCGTAATTCCATGGAGTTCTTGTCTTTTTTAAATACTTTAGTGATCGAAAAGTCATCACCATTTGTCGAATAACCAACTATGCACTCTAGGCGTTAAATTGAAGCGCGACAGCTGCTGTTGGTATACGTACGAAGATGACCTATCTTCTCATGAGTGATAACACTTATTGGCATTTCCTTTATTGTCTCGCAGCCGCTACCCATCAAGTGCTCAGATTTTCAGATTTTATATAGGCTTCATTTCCGATATGAAAATGCTGCCTGCCTTCCTTCCTTGTTGGGGTATGAAAATGCTGCTGCCTTCCTTCCTTGTTGGAGTGTTGAATGATCTTTGAGCATGAATACCTTTCGATGAATTCTCAAGATACATGCTAGAGCATTCTCAGGTGTTCAACACATGATCTCCCAGGTCCTTCACAAGAAGTTGACTGCCATGAGACTCAGATTCCTCCAGAATAGCGGCGATTACCGTGATTACTATACTGGTCACTCAAAGGCGACGTAACATGCAGGATCCCAAAAAAATAATTACAATGAGGAAATATGTAAATATCTAAGGAGGTACATGGGATGAATGTAGCACTGCTATACTGCTGTTCGACATGATAAAGGGTAGAATGACGCTAAGCAGTTCATGATATAATAATGCAATGATGCATGTCAGTCATGCAGCGATTCTGATTTGTTTCTAGGAAGGAGCATTTGTTTAATAGTAAGAGTGTTCGATATGTGTTTTACCAAAAATACCCACACTTTGTTTGCGGAGTCACTTAAATCCTCTGTTGTGTCCCAAGTACGAGAACACGTTCACAATCAAGACTTACACTGTTCTTGAAAAATCTGGCGATTCTTTTTGGAATGTAACCATGAACGGGTTTTTTTTCTTCTGTCCTACGGCGTCAATAATCCGTTTGCTATAAATGCATGAAAAATGACGATCTAGGCTAAACAGACAACTGGCAGTTTTTCGAGTGGTTGGATGCCTCCCGAGGATCGTTCACTCACCGTTCGCTCACCTTCGATTTCGTTGTCCCATATTTCTCGCTCGAGGAATCCATGTAAACTGTGCTGTTTTCTCATCGCCTCGGATAGTTCTGTCGAAGCTTTGCCGGTTCCGATGTTAATCGACGTACTGGTAGATGGCTGACTGATCAAATATCAGACGTTTGGCATGGCCAAATACCATAATAGTTTCCAGTTCATTTTGTAATCGCTACATAGGGAAAAAAACCAGGACATGATCGCAAGGTCAGGTAGAAACATCACGTTTTTTCAGAGTTCTTTCCCCGAATTTCTGTTGCATGTTCGCTTCCTCTTCCATCCATCATCGCAGGCATTTTTTAAAATTCTCTTCTGTGTTGTACTTTATCTGATACCACTGGATTGTCTATGTCACGTTAAAAACTCCGTGGAATGACATAGTTTACTGGTTGCCGGTTTGAACCGAATTCTGTTTAGGTATGCGGCTGTTAGTGATACTGTTTGTAATCGTACATATATTGTCAGGTTAGTTTCATTTAAAAAACATATTTCATAGGGACATCATAATAATTGCTGTACACTGTTCGAATGTACATGCGAATGTAACGGAGTGGCTAGAGATCCCCTTCAATACACACGCACTCATAGGTCGATTCCCCACATCAGTAAAGAGTCGGCATTTTAACACCAGGCTTGTTTGAAAGGATAACGCACTGAATTCATAAGTCGATAGTCAGTATTTGGAAGTGTTTTCCAACTTGTGTTTATTTTGACAGTTTTTATACCCACACATCCCATACAATAGCCATGATTCATAATAGCGATTAAGTATGGAATATAGTAAATTCCAGTCAAATTCCATGTCATTGAGCTCATTTAAGAAAGGGTTTTTCTTGCACATTTCCAACTGTAAAGTGGAACTTTTCCTGCCAGTGACCGCTACAAGATCCGTGTTCGATAAGTTATTGACTGGTTGCAAGAACTCAGGTAAATGGATTCCGTTCGTCAAAGTAAACATCGGAAGAAGAATGACCCATATAGAGGCCATACCAGCCACTCTGCGCGCCATGTTTGATTGTTCAAGATGCGCACCGTGTGTTGAAGGAGTTTAGTGCATGGCAAACCCCCCTAGAGACACAGTCAACGTGGGACACCATATTCCTTTCTATCCTTTATTTTGAATACATTGGTTACTGTTCTGCAAAACCATTACCCTTGACTTTATCTCACCGTCGATTTGCACAATTGTTTGAAAGTGTTTTTTGAACTGAATAAAAAAGTCTCCGTATAGCTCTAGAAAAACAGGGTTTACTGACGTCATAGATTCCATTTTATATACGTTTATGCCTTTAATCTGCGCTATAAAAAGGGGGTACAAATTTTGCTTAGTAGTGTTAATTTACAAAAAGAGAACACTTTCCAAGTAGGGCTGTTCAGGAAATTGGTTTATTTATGGAAGCAAAGCGGGGTACCACAGGAAGGTAACTGAACAACTGGCTCTATTGTGCTTGGGAAAATAGAGATAGAAGTGCGAAATAAGAACAATGCAATAAATAACAAATAAAAACAACAAATACGTAATAAATGGTTGAAGAGAAGACCGATAAATTTACATAACTTTGCCGAATTTAATGATGCTGAAATATTTGCAGAACTCCGGAACGCAGGTGTCTGCGGTGGGGGAACGAACGCGCCATCATTCTTTCCAGGGGGCTAACGCGTTCGCCACCACACCATACAGGTCCTTTCTCTCACCTGTCTCTCAGCTAGTTTTCTATCTACCAGAGCCTCTCTACCAGATAAAAAAAATAGTCGAACGATAGGCGAAGCGAACAACCCGCATAGTGCTGTGGTGAACGTGCTAGCCCCTGGAAAGAGTAATAGCACGTTCCTTCGAGTCTTGCAAATATCTCAGCATCGTTATGGTTGTATCTCACAAAATACCCTGCTGTGGAAAATGGTAGTAAACAGCAAATAAGAAATTGGGTTTGCTGACTGTCTTGCTCAAAATAGCTCTATTTTTCACATAGCTTTTTTCGTAGCACATGTTTTAAATGAAATTCGGCTTATGCGGCGACGTCGTCCTGTCACTGTAATTCACCACTCTCTTTTCCAAAGTTATTGGAAGAAAGAAATGCTAAAAACTTTTTATTAACAAATAGAAGAACGACATGATTACGAAACTTAGGCCTTTCACGACGGCAGTCAATTTCGCTTGTTGGGCGTGTCGGGCCTCGTGAAATTGTAACGCAGTTGGAAGGTGCAATTGAAATCAATGCATAAGGTCCGTGAGCGCAGGAGTCACGATGCAAAGGTTTCTTGAGATCACCGTCCTGTAGCTTTGTTTCCTTACGTTTTTCCCATGTCTCTTTAACTTCGATATATCCGCTATGTTCTTCTGCTTATGTTCCCATGTTCCTAGATCCCTCTTTTGTGTGGCGAAAAAAAATCGTCCATTATCTGACCTTGGTGTTATTGGCTTTCCGCATGGTTTTGTGTGACAGTTGAAGTGTATTTTTGAATGTCTTTCATGTTTGTTACATCTACTGGTTCCATTCCTCCGTCCGAAACGGCTGTTTGTAAGTGAAGCTGGAATTACCTGCCCGTGGACCAGCGCCAGTTTAAAATCACTATAAAATCTATGTTCGGCAAGCCATCAACTGACTACAAAAGGCCGTGAAAGCTGTTATGTGATCAAAAAGTAATGTATCGACGTGGAAATATTGAAAGAGAACCAGTTTTTGTCAAACTTGTGCACTAAATAGTTGTTACTATACAAAAAGTTCAACCCTTTCACGATCGTGGTCATGTTCGTGTGGTAGGGCCAGCGGATGGGGTGTCATAGCGGCGTAGTTGAAATGCGTATTGAAGTCAATATGTACTATCCGAAACGTACTGTAACATACGTACCGAAATCAATGTGCATGCTCGTGAAAGGATTAGGAAAGGGCAAATTAGTAGTAGGGTGCCATCCTGTGCCGTTGATGTGAGCCGGTATCGGGACCACATCGTTCTCGTCGCTATTTTTTTATAGACATCGAACGAGAATAGAGGAAGATCTGTTTTTGCCCAGTAACTCAGAATTCCAAGGTCACATAATCCTTAACCACATATCCTGCTGGTGATTGTCAAACTAGTCCAACACGTGCCATTGAGCCTTTTATCTCTCGCCACTGTCGTTTACCATTTGTTTGATGTACATCAAAACCGTAGATTTTTCGTTCAAAAAGGAATCTGACCATTTTGTTGATATTCATCTTATTGTACAGCCCGTGTGATCTTGTCGCTAACGGTTTTTCTTGCCAACGAATGCACTTGAGTTAAAGCGCACCACATCTAATTCAGCTGATCTGTGGGATCTTATGACAGCATATCTTTCGTCGTCTGAGTAGGTCGTACCTCAATTCCGAGTTTCTCCTCTCACTTCGATAATATGACATGGTATTTCAAATACTACTCATTCACTACGGTAAAGTTGATCCTCCTAACTTGCATCATAATTCTTCAACATAGCACTTCAACGATAGACTGAATGCGTTGCAAGTACAGATCATGACGCAGTCCATGTAGATTTTGGCAGTTTCGATGGTTCAAGAAATTTGAACATTTGCTCTGTGCTCGTCTACACAACGTGTTCCAGAAACACCTTTAACGCGAAAAGATTGAAGCCCATTATTTTTATCCTGAGGCACATACATGTATGTATACCCCACCACACCCGTACATGAACTTTGCCGTGCGCTGCAAACTAAGCCGATGATTCTTGTGATTTACCTATCACAAAATGACTAGACAGCATAAGCAGTAACATTCTGCTAGTCGGATGAAATTTTGTTAAGTTGTTAATGAATTTTGAAGCCCAGTAGGAATAAGCATAGCACTGAGTACACAATGGTAGTTAATATTATTATAAATTCTGCAACCCAATCGATGAGATGCGTAGGTGACACTAAGTATTTCTTGTATTGTAACTAGTAAGCTTAGTCATTGGTTTTCGCCTTACACTTTGACAAACGTTTTCTTTTAATATAGGAGAGCTTTCGTGTAATCCATACTACGTGCGATGGCCACGGGTTCGGTTAAACTTCAAGGCAGTTGCGAACGCCCGGTTGGTGCTTGGAGCTTGTGAGAGTGCATGTTCACTTGGTGAAGATCCACAGACTCCAGGTCGGCAGAATCGTTTTTTCTTTCGCAATTATAAAGGCCCTTTTTTTCCTACCAAACTGTCTCAAGGACACTTTTGGCTTCTACATAGGCAGAGTTCACTTCGTTGTTTGCTATTAAGTTCAGGTGTACTATTGAATCTTAGGACGCTCATTGGAGTGCGCAGCCTTGAATCACCACCCATCTCCGGATGGATTCGCTCATCATTGTGACATCTTCCAACCACATCAACTGCAAAACGTGGATGGTTATGTGGAAGCGGATGATCGATACTCGTTTTATTGGAAGTATTGTCTCAGTTGTGAGTGAATGGCTTTTTTAAAGTTTTCCCAGCCTTTCACGTAATTTTCCCATACATGCTTCTGTTGTCATGTAAATTCTCGTTGCAAGACAGTACGAGTGTATACGGTGTCTGCAAGCATTTAGGAACTAAGGTCCACCGTTAACTTTCCAAAATTGCTTAGAATTAGGTTGCTTCATGCTTTCGTCGTGTGGACCAGAAGCTGAGCAGTTCTAGACACATCTGGCCACCATTTTTTGTATTAGGATGATGTGGCTTTCAACTGAATGCAAGCATTCTTTCTTAGTTTTATATTTACTGATTGTTTTCATGGCTCAGATAGAGCTCATTCTTGGTAAAATTTTCTTTCGGGTAACGAAAACTTGCAACAAAAAGAGTGAGCGCTGCTTAGTTTGCTAGTTGTCTATACCACCTTTTTTCTTAAGAGTTTTGAAGTCATCTGTAGCTTATTTCTTTTCGCGTATAGGTAAGGCGTAAGGTATTTGTTCCCCCTCCTCACCGTAAAAGAATAAAAGACGTGGTATTAGCCTCTTAAAGATTCGTAAGTACCTCTACATTTGTCCATTTCCAAATATCCTTGACTATTTACAACTCCTATTTTTCGTAGATGGGGGCCCGTGGGGGGCTCGTGTAGCGCAGTGATCGGAAGCGCCGTGCAATACACAAAGGATCAAGGGGTCGGAAATTGGAACCAGACTTGTCTAGGAGGGTAGCATCACTGGCTTGATAACATGGGTAGGCTACCGCGAGTCATTGTAAAAACCAAAAATTCATTCAATCACCTCTAACGAATCTCGACGAGGTCGCATGCATGGCGTATCTCTCAGAGGTTGATCATCGCCAAGAGCTTCACCTTTTTTTGTTTTATTTTTCATAACTATTCGTTAAGGTGATAGTGGCGGATAGCACAGTGGTAGTGATGTCCTTCATCACGATCATGGTGCTAGTTCAATTCCGCTCTGACAACCAAGCCCGTCATCCCTACGAGGCTGGGAAATTGGTACCGGACTTGTCTCGGAAAAAATCACTCTCCGCAATTCAGTTGGAACGCTCTAGCCCGGCTATCTCAGGACTCCAGGGAGAATTGCTCGGCCAGCATTCTACGACATTCAAGATGAAATGAAAATCCTCAAGCAGTACGCGAAGCCACACGTTAAAATTGGAAGATCTTCGTGGCCAATGGATGCGAGGAAACGAACTGGATGCGAGAAGTGCTGGCTTCCGCACAGTAGGCGGGAAGACAGACTAAATCAAAATAAAATCTATTCATTCGTTTTGTTTCCTGAAGAAAGCTTCATTGGCTGGGCTAAGGTTCTATTCTGTAGTGATCGGCAGTAATCTTAACTATTCAGAACTTCAAATGTTTAACTGCAGCACTCAAAATTGAAATATTAGGATGAAGTTATTTGTATGAAACAAAATGTTTCTAGTGTTTCTGTTAGGCCGTTCAAAATGTAATATAGATTTTTTTGTCTCCGTAGGTTTTTTTGTTTTGATTTGCCTTATTAATACGAGTTGAAACAACAAACTTTCAGCATCCCGTAAGTGTAACGGCGACTACGCATTCACTTACCTCTCTGATCGCTACATGGATGCACGTGAGGTGGTTCGTGTTAGTAAGAAGAAGAGCTTGGAGGACTGTCTCGTCGAATGTCTCAATGAAAAGTCGTCAGTGATCTCTTAGTTGTTCCTCGAATTTGAGAACATTCTTCCAACCTATTCTGATGTTGGTCTTTTCTCTGGAAACATATCTAATTCTTAAAGGGTTTTGCTTTGAAGGTGTTTCGTTTTTTGGAAAAAAGATTATCGGAACTAAGGAGATGGTGATGCTGTACAAAAGCTGTCGTTTGCAAAAAGTTGTTCTCTTCAGGGTTCCATGTCGATCGGTTTCATTCAATCGAACAGACGGCGGCTGTCATATTTCAGCGGACAGTCAGCTTACAAAGCCGCTGGCCATTCGCCTTAACAACAATCCAAATTTTCGTATTGACTACTACGAAAATAACTGCTATAATCGTGAGTGATTACCTTTAACTAAACAGAGAGTAAAAGAAACTACAACGGGTTTTTTTTTCTTGGGCTAAATATCTTTGGCTAAAGTTTTCTTAGAAGAGTGCTACGAAAATACCATTTGATTTTATACACGCTGAAACGATTGATTTATTTATCGCTTGATCTTATTTACGGATACTGTGCAGTCACACTGATGTTTGAATTCTTCGATTCCATAAGAGGTACTGCAGCAGGCGGTAATGTCGGTTCGGGAGATCCGTTAGGACTTCTGTTTCCGTTAATGGTGTGGTCTGATCATGTCTTCGCTTTTCATCAGCTGCAGTTTTTCTACGGTAATCCGTCAACTTAGAGAAAAACCGTCTTAAACGGTCTATTTGTGCGTTAAGCGTTGACATTTGACCTAGTTGAATTCAAGCATATGGAATTGTGAAAACATTCACTATTACAAGTACGGACTGTGGCGAGAAGATTAAACGTTTTCACAGTGAATGGTCTCGTTTGACCTGGTTTACAATGGATTCGAGAAAAAGTTTCTCGTTTATCTTTGGGTCTATGTATGGTCGGCTAGTCCAGGTGCAATGAAAACTTAGGGATAAATTAGATCTGTCGACATCTATGGAAGAAGAGACAAACAGGTTGCGAATATTAAAAACAATAAGTCGTCATTATATTTCTGGTTTAAAGCTCGTAAATGTTAACACTTAGTGGACGACGTGAGATGATATCCACTCACACTAAGCCCAATAACGACAGCTGCCTTAGAAGCTCTCCCGTTTTACATCGATGATATGCTGGCTTTCGGAGCTCAAAAAACGTATTTTTTGCGTCGTAAAATCTGGCTGCTTCTGGTTTCTGTTCCTTCTGGCTGTGTTCCCGTACCTATTATTTGTCAAACCACTGCGCAGAATATGCGCGTGTGGCACAGTGGTCAGAGGCGCCCTACAACACACACGTGGAATCGCTTCCCGCTCCCATGGCCCACCAAGGCTTCCATCCCTCCGGGGTCGGTAGATTGATACCAGGACTTGTCTGGGAGGATAGCAGCACTGGCTCGACACATCGGTAGGCCACCGCGAGTCATTGTAAAGGTCAGATATGCATTCAACCACCTCCAACGATACTTAATGAAGTCCAATGCATGGCACATCCTTCAGGGATTGATCAACACCGAGAGCCTTATCCTTTATCCTTTACGCGCAGAACATTGTTGATGGTAAAGTGCGATCCGGTTTTTAGTCTCATATCACAGGTAAACCAAAAAAACCGATAGTGTTCGTTCCCTTTTTTTCATTTGAATAAGACCAGACGTCTTGTATTCCCGTGAATCATCGAGTAGCTAAAACGAGTGTAAGCAAACCTGTTGTTCCACCAATCATTGAGTAAGTCGATCCATTTCAACTAGAGCCCATACGTCTCTATCGCCCACCAGAACTACTTAGTATGCGGTTGCTTAGGGGATACAGCAAGTACCAAGACTTTTGTATAATCCTTTGTCTAATACCTTCTCTTGTTTTTTGGCCTGAAGTCACAGGTGAATGCAGTTACATGTGCTAACTCTTACCTGGTTATTCGAAGGGAAATGTCTAACTTCTTTTCAACTTCACTGACCTTTCTGAGAAGATGAACTGGATCTACACTATAGTTTCTCATCCAGAAACACTTTCTGGGTACATTGAGTCAGCAAACCATTGAGAATGGAAGTGGAGGAAGCGGGCTCTATAATGAAAACTTCCCTGCTTTTTCCTCTGCCCATTTGGGATCCATATTTCGGTTTTTATTACTTTTCCTTCGAGAAGGTGTTCTGAAGTGATAATTTAATTCACGCATTGTTCTTTTGTCCAGTGGCTGTGACTCGATTTGCTTCAATTAATGTCCCCATAGATCATCATCATTGGCACCCTTCCCTTCTTTAATGTTGTAACCACCATTGGGAAGTTTTTTGAAAGCAATTTTGCGTCATTCAATCGTTGACGATCCTTAGTGAAATGCATGAGTCGAGTGGAAAGTCATCATCGCTGCTATAGACTTAGATTTGATCTCGTACAAAATAGGAAAATTGTTCGAACCTGTTCCACTTCTCCACTTTCGTTTTGTTATCTGAACTTAGGATGCATGTGGCGCAGTGGTCGGAGGCGCCCCGCCGTACATATAGCACCGATCTCGCCACCAGGCTCACCAAGTCTTCCATCCTTCCGGGGTTGGCAGATTAGTACCAAACTTGTCTGCGAGGATAGCAGCACTGGCTCGACACATCTTTAGACCATCGCAAGTCATTCTGAAGACCAGATTATGCATTCAATCACCTCTAACGATATTTAATGAAGTCGAGCGCCTGGCGCATCCCTCTGGAATTGATCAACGCACGCCGAAAACTTTATCCTTTATCCTTTTTATCTTGAACTCAACATGATTCCATAGAAAGCGATAACATTACCACTAAAGTGTGGAGCGGAACCTACACCTCAAAGTTTAGATATATTTGTATGGATACATAGAACATGAATAAATACTTACATTTTTAAAAAGAGGGCGTCTGGAGCTTCAACTTTGTAAAATGGGGGCGTTCCTTAATAGATACTCTAATCGCATGCTTTGTTTCAGTATCATATGTATTCAAGTTTGAGTCAGAATGCCGCGATGATGGAATACTCGTCAAGGTAACTGCTCGTATTTCGAAGAAATCTCGGTTTCGAAAGCGTTTCTGACTCAGCATTCATTTTTTTTACCTCATTCATTCTACGGGGTGGTGAAAGCTGGTTGTTGTACGCTTATTCATCGGAGTTAAATGTATCATGAAAAGCGGTGTTCTTTTTAGGTAAAAAGCAAATTCCCATACACTGGAGCGTTGTACGGTCTCTATGACTTTTTCACTTGTCGTATCGAACCGACAGAGCTGAAGGAGTTCGAATATCTGTTCCCATTCCCGACAACCTCAAGAAATTGTAGTGACAGTATACGATTCCAGGTATGTGTATCTGGATGCCGAGTATATTCATTCATTCAGATCAGGTGTACTTTCATCTCTTCTATTGAAGGGTAATGAGATGATATTGGACGTCGTTCTTTCTACCGACGGTGTTGAACCACTATATTTTATCACACCTGAGGATCTAACATACCAAGCAAAATGTCCTTTACTAAATGCAACAACTACTACTAATTACAAGCACGTGAACGAGGAAGGTACACAGTGAGTTCTATTGAAATTTTAAGAAAATTCGTGAATAAACAATAAAGTATCTTTCTGTTTACTTGATAGGCACACGTGAGGTTGTGTTAAACTATTTACTACTTATAAATTAATTACTAATTACACTAGTTACACTAATTCTTCAAAATCTGGAAAGGTCAAATTGGCTGTAATCTAATCAGTCAGCCAAGTACCTCCATAAACTCAAAAGAAAAAATACGAAAGGTTGATTTCAACTGAACGCTCTCCATGAGTCTTTCACTGAGTATTCCACGTAGATGCCAACCGTACAGAGTCTCCACTGATGGGTAATACGCTATTCGCACGTTAAAATACCATTCTGAGATATCGCGATCACATGTGGTAGCGAAGTTTTCACCCTTAATTTCATTTTTGAATGCCTGGAATTTAGAAAGAAACTTCGGAGGTTTTACGCCCTGAAGTTTCAGATTTCTGCTCGAAAATGCTGACCGACTTCTGCTTCAAAATCTTCCCTGTTATGTTTCTGTGTCCTATGTGCGCCTAGTGAAGTAATTTGGTTTAACTTTAAGTTTACCGGCTAGCTGCTCCTTTATATGGAGGCACAGTGATCTATATGTTTCGCCCATGTATTCATTCCAGCGCGCTTTTGCAAGAGCTCAGTCGCACCGGCTTTCATGCAGTCACCGTCTCCACCGTTAGGACATATTATCCAGTTTTGCATTGTACACAGACTGTCATACAGGCCGTTGCCAACTAGCTGGCATCTTAGAGTGCTCGGTGGTATTTTAATTACTGTAACCGAATTTACTACATCGACCCTACTTAAGCAACGTTTTAGTAGCGTTTTATTTTTTAGCTGTACTCACTTCGTTTGAAATGAAGGGGAGGATTAACAGGACTTTGTTCTCGCTGGAGTTGTCGTTTGGGGGCTTATGTTTTCCTCTACACCTATCTCGAGGACCTACAGTTTCGTAATTACCAGAAATGGACTACTTGCTGCGCCAATTTCACGGATTCTTCCTCCTGTTTTTCTTCTCTTTGCGCATGCTGGTGGGTTTTTTGTGTGCATAGACAGTGGCAAGTCTTAGTGCCAGTCGCTGTCCCATTGCCAATACTCTCATTTGTGCGAAACACTTTCCGGACCATCTAAAAGTTGAGCAGTTTAGGCACTCTTTTTAAAAAAGCCATGTATTTCTGAGTCGAGAAGCTATACATATTTGCTGCTTCTTCATGTTGAATAACGAGTTCGAGGATGGTTTGCATAGCGGAATTAAAACAGGAGTCACCAACCTCGCACACGAATTCCTAACTTTGGCGTGGAAAACCCCTCGACGCACTTTGGATAAATTCCGATAACTCAGAAATGAAAAGCACCGATTGCGATCAATCGTAATCTCACACACTAGGGAGGAATTTTGATGTGAGAGAGAGAGACCTTCCGTGTTAACTCTGTGCGGTTGATCTCCACGTGAAGTACTCAGCGGAAAACCCAGGAGGTGTGTGAAGCTGTTTTGTTTCCAACACGATTGAAATCTAGGATTCGTGGCTTTTCTGTCGAGATTATGAAGGTATCCACTGACTAGATTAAGTCAACTTGAGCTTTCCAGATTTCGAAGAAAGCGAACTACTATGCGACTACTATTAATAAATAGTATAATGACAACCTCATGTGTGCTTGTCAAGGGAACAGGGACTTATTGATCAGTGTCGAGATTAATGGAGTTAGTCTTAGGGATAACTTAAATTAAGTTTGGATTATAGTCAGGCATTAATTTTTTATAGGGGTTCTTTATCGTTACATAAAACACAGCTGTATGAGGTAAAAAGTCTTTAAGAAGTCTTCATATTTCCTGTGAATAGACGTTGGATGAATTGTCCACGAAAACAACAATCTACGGTACCATATTATCATGGTGTGTGCAAGGAACGTTTATTTCTTCTGGTTTTTCTAGACATTTGAAGGTGCAGACAAGATTGATAAGCCTTGTTTTTTGTGAATTATAGAAAAAGGAATGACTAATATTTCGCTTCCACCATTGGTACCAACCTTCAAAATCTTGTTGAAGAAAAATCGTCCCGTATTTTTCTTTGCATGAGTCCTAGTGGTGAACAAAAATGTGGTGTGATACTCAGTTGAAAGAACGAGAATGTCACGTCAGATTACCTTGCCTCCAAACTAGATTTCTCGAACTACATGCATACTTTTTCTTCACTTTATTTCTTCACTTGGACCAAGTTGAAAAAAGTATCCTTAAAAAGGTAAGGGTTTAAAAAATAAGGGATGATCTTAAGAGTAATGTTCGTTCTCAAAAACTGTAAATGAGAACATGTTTACAGCTATGATTGTTTGTTCAATGCTCTGTAAGCTTTTCACGAAAATTATACTGTTGTGCATACCAAGACTTTGTATAAAGCTGAATCAGTTGAGTAGGCAGGCTTCCGACAAGAATTCTTCCGATCACGCCCTTATCGTAATTTGAGTCATAAACGCCTCTCGGATGTATTACCTGCTCCCTTGTTCTAAGCTCTGTGGACTACTACAAAGCGTTCAGTATCATCGAAAGAAACTCCATTTTATCAACGCTTGTCGACCAAAGAGCATACCCGTCATGCATACGAACTCACGTTAGCTGGTATCACAGCTGTACCACAGAAATATAGCTCTTCCATCTGCATGTTACCGTTTAGAAAGAGGGTGCGACATCGCCAAGCCCCACGAATCACCATCGGATTGCAGTAGATAGCGAAGTTGCTCGTGGAAAATTTCTGTGAAAATTTATTTCTCTGAACACATCGCCTTCTCGTGAGGCACCGCTGGAATTGATTCGATTTTCATGGAGGCCAATGTGGCGGGGAGAGTGTAGAACTCTTTATAAATCGGAAGGAAATCAGTTTATGAAAAACGAATTATACGAAAGGGAACATGTCGATATTTGTGCTTCACTGATTATGAAGATCTCAGCAGGCCATGTCTATTTAGAGCATCTAATGAAGGAAGAAAGTGCCACAAAGGAGGGATTGTTCGGAAGAGAGAGCGAAAGACGTAGCTGAAGAGAAATTGATGGACACGTAACTCTTAACTAATTGGTTAATTCAACAATTCTTCTGCTATACCATGACTGTGCGCCATTAGTTGATCCATAAGCTATGAGGAGCATTTTATGAGCCACGAACCATGCGTATTCGAAAAAATATTCCGTTTCCGACATTCACCAGATGTGTATTGAATGCGATGCATCGATAACCCGGGACGCAACGAAAAATGTTGACGACTAGTGGCCAAGAAGAACCACAATGTGGATCCTAAATTAATGTAGAAGCATCTTCTGAAGCGCCTGTCTACTAGATGAGCCTACGTGTTTTTGCCTCATTCAACTGCTTGTGACATATTTTCCAGAGCAAACGATTCTCGAAAACTTCACTGCCGTGGAAATAAATAGTACTTATGGACGACGGTTCGGCAAATAATTGAACAGAAAATATGTTGGCTTTTGCTGGCCCACGAAGATGGCCCATCCAAATGTCCTAGTAAAAGACTCAACCATAGGTGCTCCACCACGCCGATTTACAAACGGAATTGAATTTTGCAGTTTGGCAGTTATCTTTGCGTGACAAAGGAACTACACAACGGTTTGAAAGAGGAAATGTGCATCTCTGAAATAGTAATTCATATTAGCTGGTGAAATTATAAGTTACGAAATCACTGTTAGCCTCTGATTTGGTTGCAATATATGTTAAACCTCAGTTTGAGCACAGTATAAGTTCGTTTTGTTTGTGCACAAATAGACTTGTTTTAGAGAAAAGCATGCAGTCGGGTCGATTAGCTCAGGTATCAACTCGACAACCAAGGTGGTGCCGAAGGCGACATCAATGAAAACGTCGACCGCGAAAGCAAAACTCTTTAAGCAGACTTATCCGCTTCATCTGGAAACGACAAAAGAACCACTCACCCAACTCGGCAACTCATCTTTGAAGCAAGTTCTTCAGCACCACATAAGAGTCCATCTTTATCGAATGTCTAGAAACGATAATGAGCTTTCGATGGATGACAACAATTTGTTAAGCGAAATCTAAGGACCATTCTTATTTCAATAGCATTATTGTCGAATATTGCCATGGGAATCACTATTTATTATAGAGTTTTTCTTTTATAAAATAAACGTAAACGTCTGCTGGGTAGAAAAGAAGAATGTGTTGAAAGAAAAAAATTTCGCAAAAAATATCGGATTTTTATAAAAAGTTAGTAACCACGGAACATTCGAACGGAGACTGTTGTCCTGGAGGGCTATGTACATGTTGAAATCTCTTATGAAACGTTAAGATCTGACCTGGTAGCATTTTAGGAAGTCAAGAACTGGAAAAGTGATCATATTCAAAGAAATATTATGAAAGAATGTTTCTACAGCATGAATGCCGGTGAAGAAGGAAGTTTAGGCTAAAACTGTTGTGTGCGTCATTGCATCAGAGATCTGCATAGGTGAATTACCAGACCTTCAGAGTGTTAGGAATCCACCATTAAAATCCTTTGCACGCTTACCATCATCTTCTATTAGAAAAAAGCACAATATAAATCTAAGAGAAAATCACCCACCACCAAAATATCTCAAAATCGTTCACAATTCAATCGGTTCCTTCGAAAATGAAGACATCTCGATTAATTGGCGTGCTGAGAATGCTTCTAAATGTGGCTCAAAATCTGCCTTGTGATAGTCAACGTGAAGCATCGCAATCATGAATATTCACATTGTGTGGAAAGAGCCGTTCCGGATATGCAGCAACAGCAACAGTACCTTAATCAACTAGTGGCAGCTCAATCTCTAGTGGCTATCATAGTGCGGTTTTTTTTCGTATCTTTATTATGACAAGTCAAGGTCTCACTCGACCTTTGCGTTGGAGACATGTGTACCAAAATTATTTCATCTGTGTTTAGGCTCAACACTACACGGTCTACACCTAAAGTAGAGACGACAACACAGCCTATTTCTTCTTTCAACACTTCAATGGCATCGACTATTAAGCAGCCGCAGACTACTACGCATAAAACGCTGACGACGGTAGCAAGCACTTCAAAGACGGTTCGGACATCTACTGTTACGGTCAGGTCTTTTTACAGACAGTCCGGTTCAATTTCTTCGAAGTCAAAATTCGCCATTAGATAAGCACAGATAAAGAGAAATATAGCTTATTTCCGACTATAGCACTTGTACCTTTTTTCTTCTGTTGGATTTACGGGGACTTTGATTTTTATAGATAAACTGTTACGACTACACTGGCTGCTCCAAGTGCCCATGGAAAACTACAGCTAAGTAATTCACAGGCAATATCAACAGTTGGACCACCAGCTCAAAATAGGTGAACTACTTGGAGAGTTTTCTTAATAGTCATCCCTGTTAACTTTAACGTCGTGAACAGTTGTTTATCTGTTGTTGGCAAAACATCATAAAAACAATTTTAAATTTTTTATTTGCTGCCTATTACAATTCTTCAAGGCAAGGTGTCATAGGGATATAACCACAATGGTGCTGAGATATTTGCAAAACCCCGGGCCGCAGTTGTCTGCGGTGGGGAACGAACGCGCTATTACTCTCCCAGGGGACTCACGCCTTCACCACCTCACCAAGCTTGTCGTTCGTTTCGCCTTTCTTTCAGCTAGTATTATCAAAAGACTTTGTAGATGGTTAGAATTCTTAACTTACGTTATAGGGCAGCATAGCTTTTAATACATAAAGGAGTGTCGTGACCATTCAGCAATATTAGCGGTGACAAGAAGAAGATTAGCATTTAGACCAAGTGAACCTTCAAGGACATCGAAAGACGCGGTTTCATTCGATATTTTCCATAACGGTCAACCGGTTGAAGCTGTGGTTGTCGGAACAAAGTTGACGTTGTCATTTGCACCGTTATATGCTATACCACCTGAATATATGTCAGTGCGCGAATGTCAAGTGGAGCCTATTGACTCTAAATACGAATGGGAGCGTGAACCACTTCCCATTATTCGCGATGGATGTCAAGCTGATCTTGTCGGATTAGTGTGCCCTCCACAGCATTCCGAATTTGGCGTGAAGGTTCCTAGATCTTATGTTTTTTAGGAAAATTGAATTCTTTGTTTAGGGATTTCTTTTTTCAGATAATTGTTGAGTCATTTCGATACCAAAGTACTCCCCATGTGCAGTATTCGTGCCTTGTTCGGATATGCCCATTTTCGCCATGTCCTCCGGTATGTGTGTGTTAGATCTGTTAATTCATCTATTCTAACTTTCCTCTTTCATCCTGCTCATTCTAACTTTCCTCTGTAGACAAATTGTCCACTGGTTGATGGATGTCCAATAAGCAATCGTCTTGCCCGTAGTCTAAGTTTGGAAGAAATCCGTCGTGCTCTTGAAGCTGATCCCAAGCTGGCGAGTCAGATTGGAATTCCTCCACATATTCTGGCAAACCGCCCCGGACATAGCAGTGCGTTCTTTAAATGGTTTTTTGTGGATTCGCTAGTTCATGAGTTCAATATTATATGTGCAAGTGCGTCTCGTTGTTTAGCTAATGAATAATTAGTATCATTTCGGCTACTTTGACTGAATTTAAAGTCAGCAATTCTTATACCGTAATGGATGGACTTCAATTCCAGTTGAACAGCAACTGCTTGCACTGGGAGGCGACCACACTGTCAAGCGTCGTCTTGTTGTAGTGAATTCGGAAGACCAGTTGCGGTACTATGTACGAACTGGTGATATACCGTAACAAGGTTCTTCAGTTTTCACGGTGAGAATGAAGAAACAAAATTGTTGAATATGTTGAACATTTGTCGGTCTACAGTACTAATTTTGGTTTACCCTTGATATAATCTAAAACTGTTTTCTTTACTTTGTACATATTTTGTTGTGTGAGCTTGGAATTAATAAATTTTGCTCTTAATTCCCTTCTGACCTTCATATATATATGAACCACGTACGATGCGTATTCTTTGTTGCTGTTTCTCACACCTACTGATTTTATTTGCGGATATGGACGCGTGGGGGGCAGTGGTCGGAGGCGCCCTGCGGTACACACATGGGGTCGGTCCTCGCTCCCGCGGGTCACCAAGCCCTCCATCTCTCCGGGATCGGCATATTGGTACCAGACGTGTTTGGGAGAGTAGTTGCACTGGCTCGATACATCGGTAGGCCACCACAAATAATTGTAAAGGCCAGATATACATCCAGTCCCTTCCGACGATTAATTAAGTCGAATGCATGGCGCATCCCTCAGGGATTGATGAACGCCGAGAGCCTTATCCTTTCGAGCTTTATTTGCGGTATCTTTTGTATATGTTCTTTTTAAGTACAGGGAGTTGTGTTGGTCTTCCATCTTTATGATTTTCTCTCGTCGCTTCTTTGTGGAGATTTAAAAGTTCAGTTGCGTTATCGCAATGTTGAATAAACGGTTGGTATTCCTTATTAATGGTCTCTCTAATGATGTGATTTTTCTTCTAAATAAATTAGCAATTCTTGATTTGCGATGATTTTGCGGTTTCATTTCTTGAATTTTATGGTTTTTCTCTTCCCTTCGAAAGAAAAACGACTTCGCGCAGAAGAATCGATGGTTCAGTCTGTCGTAGAACCTTGGAATTTCTCTCGGTGAGTGCTTGCACTCCACTAGCGCTTCTTCCATCTGTCAAAAGCTCTTCTCAATTGACCAGCGCATTTATGTCTCGCATTTGACGTATATTCTTGTGGATCCCAAGAGTGGATAGTTTTTTGGAGATCTGGAGTCCCAGAATTGCTGAGACCTGCAAAATGTTTGATATGCTGATAATACTTCGGAAAACATCGTTCAGGCGTTCTGTGCGCGAAAATTTCTAAGTTGTTGAGGACTCACGCCAGTGCTGCGTGGGGAGACCGTTGTGTTATGAAGGTAAGCACGGAGTTTCGTCCCTGTTGGCTAAATGAATGGTAGCTTCTTTGAAATGCTTGAATGCTGCTCATGCTTTTCTTGTTCTTCTGTTTAATGCATCTGTTATATCGTATTCCATATCCTTGGAACTCCTTAGGTACACGTTGGGTGTGATCTCTGTGATCAGAAAATCGTTGTCTTTGATCTAATTACCTTCGCACCATGGGTTCTTCGTAAACTAAGTTTTCATCTGATATATGTACAGTCCAGTGTTTTTCCACATTCGTTGATTACGGCTGTACTTCGTTGGTACTTCTCGAAAAAATTGCGATGTCCATAGCAATGCGATGTCAACTCGCCATTGAAACTGACATACGTCAATCAAATGAACGGATACTTGTCATTTAGTGAAATGTTGACGAACGATATTAAGGAAATACAAGGTTAAACACGCAGTTACAAAATCACTGAAGGAATCTCGGAGAGTGTTTCTATTGGATGGTGCAACATGTTCTCCGCTCTTGTGTAAATCGATTCTCACTGATCGAATTTCACTCGGATAAGATAGATCAGTAAAAACGAGTTTAGGGTTCAGATTCAGTAAGGGCAAAAGCACCTTTCACAGAGATTGATAAGGTCAGTATCGAGGATAAGGATAGCACAAACTCAACAGCTTACACGAAATGGATGATGCTGGCATAGGTATGCCTCATTTGCTTTATTTATTCACAGATTACGGGCGATAAGTTAAAGTCATGAAGTTATTAGCGCAAGAAACATGTCGGATATTAATGTGCAGGCCAACATACTACCGGGTTAGTTTTTCGTAACATGTAAAGGATAAAGCATTTAGCGTTCAAGCATCCTTTAGGGATGTGCCATGCGTGCGACTTCATTAAGTAGAAGTGATCGAATGCAATGGTCTATGGTCTCAGCTAGTTCTATCGATCTTTTGCCATCAGCAATCACCCGTCAACGGGATTGATGCTGAGAGACAGGCGAAACGAAGGACCCGCATGGTGTGGTGGTGAACGCGTTACTTCCCGGAAAGGACAATAGCGCGTTCGTTCCCCACCATAGGCACCTGCGGTCCAGAGTTTTGCAAATATCTCAGCTTCGTTGAAGTTATATTTCGCAATATACCCTGCCATCAAAAAGAGTAGGCAGTAGGCAAAAAGGGCTAAAATCAGTGTTTTTATCCTTCTAGACAAATCTGGTGACAATTTTGCAACTAGGGAAGGATGGGGGGACTGGTCGCCGCGGAGTGGGGGGATCGAAAGCCAGCATGTGGGTTGCAGACACATCCATTCACAGCGCTACAATGGCCCCCATGTTTGTTCTTCGCGAAAACAACTATCACCGACATTTCACTTTGTTAACACAAGTTTTTACTGATTGTTGCAGTATCCAAGCAATATCCGGCTTTCTCTGTATATTTTGCAGTAATTTCCAAGACCGACTTTCCATTAACCCCTGGCATTGATCAAATGATTCACTGTTTTCTTGGTGAGAGGTCACCAGTTTGTTATTTACTTCTTATTCATAAAAAAGCGCGTTTCAAAAAAATATTTGTTCTTCAAGAAAACAATGAGTTGTTTGATCAGTGCCGAACTTCCGACTTGTAAAGGAGTACGTCCACTAGACAAAAGAGTGTCTTAGCTCGACAAACCCTACACTCCCTTCGCTGCTGCCTAAAACGTTGAGTCGTTCTGAACGTCACCGAGCGAAAACGATTGTGATGTATGCGGACTACCTGAGGACAGCAACTGAGTACTGAACATTAAAATGCAACTACTACGCGCCTGTCTTTGCAAGCAGGACATCATGTATGATCAGTTGAAGAAGTGCGCGACAAAGGGACACCGTTGTGCTCAGTATTTGTTGTGGCACCTTTAGAGGAGAAGAGTGGGTGAGTGGTGAGTCAGTGTTGATTTGCAACTCTGTTAGGTCCGATGCTAAAGTAAATTCACAGAGAAAAATCCGAGATGATTTGAGTAAATCGCATAACACGACTTCAAGAAGGAATAGGACCACCGTTAACGAGGACCAAAAAATCACAGCAGGTCAAACAATGTGCCAGAAAATTCAAGACTTACTATGTCAGGGAAAGCTCGCCCTGACGGCGTTATTAGAACTGGGCTCAATTTTCTCACCATCTGAACCCGTTTCTAAGGTATCCTTGGTTAGGGTCGCATGTGGTTTATATGAACTTCAAGATAGACTCCGCAAGAAAGCTGGAGATGAAGCGCTAAATAGGAGCGTACAACAAGAAGTAGAGGCATTGCCTGTACCACCATTTCCTTAACCGTTCTTAGATGACAAGAACCCAATAATGAAGTTGACGTTAAGTTTTGGATATTTACGACCGGAACTTTCAAGGTTTTAATCACCATCGCGTGAAGAGTTACCGCTGCAAAGTCAAAGAAGTGGAAAAAATGTAGTACGCATTGAAAAACACAAGACTATCCGTTAATGATGAAGGCGAAGGCTTATAGCAACTCCTCATCAGTTAGATATTGAGGTAACGAAAAAGTATCTCGAAGATGCTTCTCTCTATCGCACATCATCTGAAAAGGATTTTAAAAGGCAACATCGAAAATTGAACCACGAATGGGTCAAAGTGGCAAAACGGCTGGTTTAAAACCATCAATTAATAACTATTACTCAATTCAAAAATCCAGTTACTAACATGTTCCGCTTTATGCTTACGTGTAATACTCATAAGTTAGTACAAAAAAGGGCCGATCTAGAGAAATCGTAAGCAGTGATTGAAATACCCTCTAATGCGCCAGCTAGTTCATAATCGTCTATGCACAACGCAAAGTTGTATTATGCCCCTAACGGTGGAGACGGTGATTGCATGAGTTCGGGCACGATTTATCTGATCCCTTATAAAGCGCGAAGGGACAAATATATTGGCCAAACGGGTAGACCACTCCGCGGCGGTAGTTGAATGCATCTCTGGCCTATTCAATGACTTGCGATGGTCCACGATGTATCGAGATAGTGCTGCTATCCTCCCAGCCAAGTCTGGTACCAAGTTGCCGACTCCGGAGGGATGGAAGGCTTGGTGAGCCTGGGGGCGAGAGATCGATCCCACGTGTATTGCAGGGCACATCTAATCACTGCGCTGCACACGTCTTCTAACTTCTTAAATGAGTTACCTGAATGATAACTCACGCAATATACGAGGATGGTTTGCCCATTTTAGTAACGTTTTCATCCTTTCTGCTTATACTCGATCTCTAGGATTCGTTAAAACTTAGCGGACCTATAAACTACAATGAACGTACATGCGTTTCTTTTTAAGTACTTGCCAATATCGGTGTCTGACTTTTACTACTAGATGCGGCCATGTGCAACGTTACCTACAATTCTTGTATTGTTGAAATTTGCCATTCGATTAGAATACAACCTTCAAAAAATTGTTTATATCATAAGTCATTTTAATGTGATTTTCTAGCCTAATTCTTTTTTGTACTACTCTTCTAACTCGGTGTTGGCAATTTTAACCGTTATTTTTTATAAAAATGATGAGAGACAAAAAGTAAATTTAAGAGATTCTTTCACTGGAATTGAAGATGGGTCTTTGCTGAGAAAACTCGCACTAAACCAACAACGCATCAGGCCAAGGAACTGCCTACAAACGTAGAGTTCCGTGGCGCTTCAAGAGGCTCCACATCGGGAGCTAACAACGAATAACTCGCAGTTCCGGAGAATCATCGAAGTTGATTCTCCCACAATCACACGAGAAATTGTCGGAAACGTCGACGACTGTCCGGTTGTGTGGCATTTGGAGCAAACTGGAAAGTTGAGAAACACGACATGTCTGTGTTTCATCGGCTTGCATTGCCGTTTTGAATTCTGCTCTTCACTTTCTTAGCGCGACAAACAGTGAAAAGTTGACGACAACGTTGAGTGCAGTAGTTGTATGGAAATTCAAATGTACTTTAGAATAAGGTTCTAATCACTGTTTGTTGCTCTGCAATAGCCCCAATTAGCCACAACTTCCTAAATCATGGCCAAGCGCTCACTTGAGTGACGTGGGGTCTTGAATAATGAAAAAAAATACAATAAGAACTAAAGCACACTTATTTTGATTAGGTCATTAGAAAAAGGTTGGATCCTTTTGCACGACTACGCCTCAACAGACGTTGTACAAGTAACTCTGCAAAAGTTGGACGAGTTGTTTCACGAAACTCTACTCCCTAACCACGCGACCACAACTTCTTTAAGCGGCACCTCAACGAATAATCCCAAGACAAAACCTACGGATCGTACGGGTTAATAGCTAAGCTTCTGTTAAAATTGCAAGGAAAAAGCTACAAATCGACAGCCAAGCTTCTGTCAAAATGCCTATGAAGAATTCGTCTCTTCTAACGCTTCAGAATTTATGTAATTGGACTGAATATACTTATGTCTTATTAGCAAAAACATTTAGGTTTGATGGTTTTCCCTCTAGTGGATAAAGTAGTGTTCGAGCCCAGTATTAATGATTCTTTAAAACTGCGGCCACTTTTACGTCACCCTAATGATTCAATCTTCAAAGGTTAAACCGACATATCACATCTAATTGTGATTGGAATAAATAAAACTAGACGTCATAGGTCTTTTCCAACATGACATATGCTTCTTTTTCTATATCAATAAAATTGCGATTTCTCGAAGCCAACAAAATACAGCCTTTCCTTGTAGGCCGTTTAGGGTTGTGTTTCGCCCGGCGAAGTGTTTGAAACAACAGCATTTCCACCGACAGCTCCGATAGTATACGTCGTTGGCGTTGGCGACAGCCCGGCCACCGTTAGAAACATGGATTCTCTATATTACTATGCTTTTTTAAATGTTAGGTTTAAAGTGACTTTAACCTTGAACTAGAAGTAATATTCCGGTAAAATTACACAAACTCTTGTAGCGATGAGTCAAATCTCTTCGATCACCTGTCACCTGTACCACCTGTGGTCAAGTTGATCGTTGAGTGAGTCGAGCTGGCGCCAGTAAATCTTCCATTTTTCCCTGTCGGGTGCAAGAGTAGCCCAGTGAGTTCTGCTCGCTCTAGGGACTCGTCGAGCATCATATCTTTCTTCCAGGCTCTTCGTGAAGAAGTCTGACCATCGAGTCGGTGGTCTTCCTGCAGTGTGTTTAAAATCCCGAGGAATCCAGTCAATAACGGGTCCTGTCCATCGGTTGTCATTCATACGCATTACGTCCCCGGCCCACCTTATCTTCGACTATTTTGCGTACAGAACGGCATCTTTGATTTTTGATCGTTGACGCAAGTCGGAGCTTGGGATCCCCTCCCTTACTTGTGTGAAACGGGATCCTCCTAGCATCTTAACCTTTTTATTTACTGCCTATTCTTTTTAACGGCAGGGTATGTTGCGAAATATAACTTCTGCAATGCTGAGACATTTGCAAAACTCAGGACCGCAGGTTTCTGCGGTGGGGGAACGAACGCGCTATTGTCCTTTCCGAGGGAGTAACGCGTTCACCAGCACACCATGCGGGTCCTTCGTTTCGCCTGTCTCTCAGCTAGTTCTATCGATCTTTTGCCACCCACTCCTAGCATCGTTGTTTCGCGTACGCGTTCAATAACGCTGAGTGATCTTTCATCCTGTTTACGCAGCGACCAGGTTTCTAACGCATACGTTAACGTAGAAAGTACCGTTGGGTCGAAAAGGTGGGCACGGTATTCGGGTGTTCTTTGTCCTCTTCACTACACCTTCGATACTCTTGAAAGTTTCCCAGGCCCCCCATTTCCTTTTGCTCAGCTCTGGAGCTAAGTCGTCCATCATATTGATTTCCCGACCTAGATAGACATAACTAGAGCATTCGGAGATATTCGTTCCGTTGAGCGTGAATGGCGCATGCGAAACCAATCCGTTCCTCATGAACATCGTTTTTGTGAGATTTAGTCGAAGACCAATCTTTCCACGGGCTTTATCGAAGTCGGCAAGCATACGTTCCGCTTGGCTAATGTTTTGTGTTATAAGGACGAGCAAAGCGAAGATAGTGTAACTGCCGACCACTGATTTTCACTCCCATATTATCCCATTCCAATGTTCGCATGACGTTTTGGAGGGTGGCGGTAAATAATTTTTGCGAGATAGTGTCGCCTTTCCTAACTCCCTCCTTTCACGTCGATGTTAATATCGTTGTAGAATGGTGATATCTTGGTTGTGAGGTTTTTTGTACACCTCACGAAGAACCTTTATGTACTGAATAAGGACTCCTTGACTATCAAGGGCTCCCATGACTGCTTCTATCTCAGTTGAGTCAAAGGCCTTCTTTAAATCGATGAAAGTGAGACAGAGCGGTCTTTTGTACTCTCGTGATACTTCAGTAAGCCTTGTTATCGTGTAGATGTGGTCCATCGTACTAAATCCTTTTCGAAACCCCTGCTTGCTCACTTTGCTCTCCTTCGTCCAGTGTTCTGTCAGTCCTGTTTAGGATCGCTCGAGTGAGAATTTTGTAGGCGACAGAGAACAACCAGATTGGGCGATAGTTGCTAGTATCGTGCAGGTCAACATTGTTGAACAACAACACGGTCTTGCTGGTCTTCCATTGAGTAGGGACCTTGCATTCAGACAGGTAACGTGTGAAGAGCCGAGCCAGTGTGTTTATGAGGACTGGCGGAAGGTTCTTCGGGTGTTCTGATCTTATCCTGTCCGGACCTAGCGCTGTTCGATTTTTTTACCGACGAAATAACATGTCGGATTTCGGAAAGGAGAACCGGTGGGACAACATATCCATCCTCCTTTATTCCATATTACAGGAGGTGGACGTTGCTATCGAAGAGATTTGAGTAGTATTCGTGAATGATTTTCTCCATTGCCTTTCTGGGCGCTGTTGTTCCGTCTAGGTGTTGGAGTGCAATCATCTTGGTCTTGTCATTGGCGAAGTTTCGGTGGACTTTGCCAATGCTTTTCCCAGCCTCTGCAGCTTCGACCATTACTGCTCCTCTTCTCTCTTTAAGATCTTCCTTTATCGCCTGTCTGCATAGTTTCGCAAGTTCGGACGTTAGTTCGCGGTTGCCTGCACCTCGTGCGATTCCACGCTGGCGCATCAGCTCAAGTGTTTCTGGAGACAGACGTCTCTCGGTGACTTTTGAACTCTCAGCTTTCATGGCGCTAACGTGAAGATGTTGAATGAGCCGGTCGTATTTCTCGTCGATATTATCGACAACGGCACCTTCCCAACAGCAGATTAATGAATTGAATAAGTCCCAGTTTCGTGGTGGTTCTGGAACTTCGGTTTTTGAATTTAGCAGCTTTTTTCTCCTTTCCGCGAGAAATAGAATCTTGCACGAAGGAGGCGATGGTCTGATCCCGTGTAGGATTTTGGGACAGCGGTTAGGCGAAACCTTCTATTTACTATGAAGTGGCCTATTTCGTTTTAGTACTCTCCATTGGGAGACTCCCACGTCCAGCGTTGAGGGTGGAGCTTCTGGAATTGCGAGTTACCATGGATGGTCTTGGTCGCTATGATAAAGCCAGATAGCCGCTCACCTTGTTCGTTCCATTCTAATCCGTGGGTTCCAATGTGACGTTTTTCCAGACGTTCTTCTTGGTCCAATCTTGGCGTTGAAATCTCTAATGATGACCTTGAAGAATGTATGATCTTCTCCGTAGAAGTTTTCCGAGTCCGTATAAGAACGCTTCGACTTTGGCTTCGTCATAGCTTGATGTCAGCGCGTAAACGACGACGATTGTCAAAGCCGGTGTTGATCCACACCTTTTTAATCGTAAACATCCGATTCAGGTTGTAAGATGTTCGAATGAATCGATCTTCATGGACAAACTCGTGTTGACTAGAATGCCGACGCCGCCGACTCCTCTACTGTCGCATGTTCCGAGGAACAGTTCTTGCCCGGTGTCATAGACGGCGTTGAAAGGGTGGCGTCTTCTCGTCTCGGCCAGGCCGATGACGTCGTACCTTTATCCTTCTTGCTTGCATGAGCAAGTCTTCTATCGAGGACTAGGATGCAAGTGTACGTGCATTGCAGGTATAGATCTTCAACTTAGTCGTTTGGCGATTTAGGTAGCCTAGAGTAGGCCTGAGGTTTTACCGGCCTCTCCTTACTTGTCCTACCCAACGCTGCGAAATTGGGCCTCCTTCAGGGTCAGGGGAATGAGGCCCGTTTTTTTTACTGTGTTTAGCATTCTGATACCCACGTATAACTTGCTGGGCTTTGAACGTGGGGCCTGGGTATACTCACGGGTAGCTTGCCAGGCTCTCCCAGAGTGGACATGGAGCCTATTTGTTGGGGACGACTCCAAACCGCCTCCCATATACTTCCCTGTCACTTGATTGCAGGCTTTTAGGCCGAATTGACTCGTAGAATGCAATCTCTTCCATAAATCCACCGAATTGGAGAGCTCTTTAATTAGTTTAGTCATTGAAAAATCAGCACCAAAAATGAAAGTGTAACTTGTGAGAACTGAAATAAACTATAGTTCGAGAAAACATTGAAAAATATTTCTGGAGTTACTTTATTGATCCCAATGTAAAATTTTAGAAAAAGTGATGTAATGGCGATTTTGGAGCAATAGAAGCTAACTTTGACAAATGTGATGAAGTGCTCTTTTTTCCGGTTAATTACTCAATAAATCCATGGATGCGATTGGAATATACGGTTGATACGAAGAAAGCAATGGAACAATGGAACAAATTGAAAGAAACGATCGAAGACTGTGGAGGGACAGTTGAGGTCATGGAGCCAACAGAGGTATTTATGAATTTACAATTTTATGTTGTTAGGTTAAATGTCGGCCTGAAGTAATATGAGCAAACAGAGAGAGGAAATTAGAAATATGAAAGCTGTAGTTCCTGGCTTCACCTCAAAACGACAAGTACCAAGCGGCGTTGAATTTGGAAGAGCCGACCTCAAAAAGCGCATATCTATTTGATATTACAGCTCCCCCGTGATAGGCTGTGAATGGTCTCATCTCTTGATTCCTATATGCTCCACATTTCAACGGACAGCAGCGTTCCCATCGTATTTCAGCAATAACTGAATGGAAAACTCGAAATGCATTGTGGATGTGAAACTCAGATTAGACAAAACCACCTCATTATCCACTTTTTTGATATGACAACTACTTGACATGACCGTGCTTCTCCTTTGTGCCCTGTGGTGCCTGGAAAAGATGTCTCAAGTCCCTGGAAATTCTGTCTCTTGAAAGTCCTGTCAATATCATCTCAGAAGCAAATTTCTGAAGCCAATGCGTAGTTACCATGTCTCCTCCCAACGGTTTACCGCCTCATCGTTGTTGGGAGGTGTTCCTGGGTGTCGGACTGCAATGTACAGCGGGGGACTCATCCCCTGGCAGGGTCTCCCAAGGTGAGAACGAGTCCGGCATTTCCATCAGAAAGCTTAGCTAAGGGTAAACTAATACCAGGATCCACCACCTGTTATAGAAGTCGCGTGGTGGTAAATGTCCCTCTGATCCACATGGGCTGCGAATGTCTGTGGTGGCGAAGACAAAGGGGCACACTTTGGCCAGGCTGACCTCGGGACTCCAGGGAACCATAATGGCTTAACCAGCAAATCTCCGAAAAGTGAAGATTATGCTGGGGGCCGCACAACCAGGGAGTACGGGCCATTCAAGTACCAAGTATCAAATAAGTTACCATGTCTTGAACCGCAACAGGCTAATGTCAGGGGAGGAAATTAATAGATTTGCTCAATCCTGATTCGTTGCCAAGTGCATTTTACACCTTTTACTTTAAAGAAGATGTGATTGCGAATCTTTTTCCCACAAAGATTTCGCATGGTTAATGGTAATGCTGCATAGGGTGTCCACACCCAGATCAAAAGTGAGCATGCATTTGTCTGAATATATGGCTGCGTTCAAAAGAGGGGCACTCTGTTCTTATTGCGCTGAGCTGGCTTATACACTCGACGCATACTTGGACACTTGGATACTTGAGCCGCCAGTTTGCATCCGTTGTGCGGACCCCAGCACATCTTTCGATTCTTTTCTTTGCCTCGCAATCCTCGCCCATCGTGGTTTGATTCGGTCGCGGTGGTAGTTGCGAGTCCCACACCGTGATCTGTAAAACAACTACAGCTGCGAGCACAGCTTTTTGACTTCAGTTACTTCGTCGTGTCCACTCTGCAGTTCTTTTCTGTCTCGTCTGTCTGTCGTCTGTTCTTCTCACTATATGACCCGCCTATCTGTATTTTACTTTACATGTGTATTCCCTTAGGTCTCGAAGATGAGATGGATTTCGATTATCACACGTTCTAGTTCCGGCCTTATGTTTCGGAAGCCAAATGTATTTCAAAAAGACAAGTTCAAGCGCTCTATGATTAGGGCGCAACATCCCTGAGGTGGTTGAAGTGCTAGCCCAAGTCTTTCCCTGTTGTACGCGTAGTTGCATTTTATGAATACGGTCATCCTTGTTGTAAGTGCACATCGTATCGTGCGAGAAGTTCCGACCAAATGCCAGCAATCAAATGGTCAAAATAAAGGAAGAATTGCTTTTCATCCTTGGGGTTGTTTTCAGAAATGTGTCCTAGGTGTATCTTAAAGAAGTCCAATAAGCTTGACGTAACTATGTGCAGCACTACATAATATTCGAAGCTATCCAGTTATGCATAGATAGCGGCTTACCCAAAAAACAAGAAAGGTGAAGGGTCTTATATGGTAAGCGTGATGATCTTTCGGAGCAGCTTTAATGCATGCGACTAGTGGAAACGTCACCAATGCCCGATTAATTCAAAAGCTGATTGATATTCCGAGAAGTGATGGAGGTGGTGACGTTTGTTCTGCTGATGAACAGCCTGTCTTTTTTCTTGGAACACTGTGTGAAGGGTCATTGTTGTGCCCTTTACAAAAAACAATACCGTAATCCATTTTCTGGCAGAAGAAGATAGAAACTTAGTGTCTGCTCTTTTAACAGGCCTCGAAAGACCTGCCGGACCTCGTATTCACCGCGAATTCTGCAATCATCAGAGGCAGACAAGTGTATATAGCGAATTTTCTTCATCCACAGCGGAAGCCAGAATCGAAAATTAATGAACTATGGTTTCGGAACCATGGATACTATACTTACTTTAATTCAAAGGTTCCACACGAGGGTAAGTCGTTCGCATTCATTTTCCAAATCTGATAAGTTGCGGTGGGTAGTATTCATGACAGTGATAGAGAATGGAATGCAAATCTTTTCAGCTTTCAAAAGGTGTCTTAGTAATAGCGAAATAGTCAGTTGTTTCGACAACTTAATGGAGTTCCTTGATTTTGCGGTTGGACTTCCTAGTGATCATCAGACTAAAAGTTCCAGGAGCACTCCATAATGTGTTTCAACGTCAATATCGCTTCAATACGGTTGTTACCAAATTGGGAATTTTTGCACTAAGCTTTTTCGAGGTTTTTATCGAACACTCTGCTTTCAATCTTTGATTTCAAGCCCTAGTGATTTGAAGCTTATGAGATCACCTAATGTCCCACTTCTGTCGAAGTGAGATGGTGAGCTTTCCACAGTTAAATGCTAACTATTAGCGGTCAGAATATGACTATGCGGATAACGATCTCACTAAATGATAGTCATTTCATCTGTTCCATCGTTTCAGAGCACTTACATGGGATATCCAGAGCACGTATCGAAGAATGACGTTTTTATCCTAGAATTTGAGCTAACATGGCAGTTCAGGGGGCCGGAGACGCGTTGTGGTGCAGGAATGGCAAGGTGCTCATCTGCGGAGTCGGGCTGAGGTCGGATATTGGTGCCATCACGCACATTCGCAAGACGCTCTGCATGCGTGACGACCATTTCTTGGTAATCGTTGTGAAATTGGTGGATAATCGATTTTATCACCTGGACACATGTTTTTGTCCTCTCGACGACAAGTTGGCTTTGTGGTATCCACCAGCTTTTGACCAAATCGGTCAGCACAATTTGGCCAATTTCACGGAGCTTATACCGGTGCGTAACTTGAAGCTAGTTATTTTTTGTCATTAATTTTGCTTGTATTTCTCAAGCAGCGATTCAGATGAGTTACCAGGGATGAAAAACTAGTCGTTACCTAATTTTTGAAAAACAATAAGTGTTTTGCAGATTATAGTTTCATCACTGGCGTCACTTTCAAGTAGCGTTCATTTCCGTGGAATTTTTTTTCCAGGTAGAGGAGTGGGAGGCGGAGAATTTTGCATGTAACGCTGTAGTGGTCGGTAAGAACGTCATTATGAATGAAGGAAGTGAAAGGGTTGCTAGGGTAGGTGCCTTTCACCTTCCATGAGAATGTTGTTTTGTAAATGAATCATTTATCTACGTTTCTTCGACCAGAATTGTCCCATTTTGTAACAGTTCCCAGGATCGATTTTCTATTAACCTCGGTATTGGAATATGAATGCGTCGTTTTCTTGTTCAGCAATCGCGAGGTTGTTAAACAGCATAGCATTTACTTCCATAGAAAAACACAATACAATACAACAGTAGCTGACGTTTCGGCAGTATCGCTTCTTCAGAGCCGCTTTTTTTTACGTGCCTTTCAATGAGGAAGATTAGAACAGCTGATTATAGTCGCATAAGGTCGATGACTCAACCTGACAGCCGTCAACCTTTGGCGACTATAATCAGCTGTTCTAATCTTCCTCATTGGAAGGCACGTAAGCGGCTCTGAAGAAGGCGATATTGCCGAAACGTCAGCTACTGTTGTATTGTATTGTGTGTTTTTCTATGGAAGTAAATGCTTTGCTGTTTAACAACCTCGCGATTGCTGAACAAGAAAACGAAGCATTGTCCCATCTTTTCCAAAGTAGATTGAAACCTAGATTTTTCCCCAAAGAAGTAATTCTCGAAACTATCAAAAATTTCGATAAGATGAAGTGAAAGAGGTGTTTAAGGCAATTTGGACTAATCAATAGGATCGTTTCCGTTTCAGGTGCTTGAGCAATACGGCTTCAAAACACACTTCGTTCCGATGTCCGAATTCATTAAATCTGGTGGATCTGCGAAGTGCCTCACGCTACGATTAAACTAGCATACAATAAATAGTTGCTTAGAGATATTTCTTGTTGTTTCAGTGCAGAAGAAACACGTACAAGGTCCTTTAGAGAAGGAAAGTTTTGTATATGGCATACGCTGTTGTGGTATCAACGTTGGTTTGTCAGAGTATAGCAGAGTATGTCAGAGTTCGTGCGCATCACAGGGGTTTTTCGACCGGCTCGCTTACGTTTCTGGATTGGCCAGTCGTTGACACCAAGCGTCAAGTGACCGTCGCAAATCATTATGAATAGCCACTAGTTGGGCATAAAAACCGCTTAATTTCACCACTCGTCAACTGTCGACGAAAACGCCATAGTGTCTATTCGAATAGAACGCCATCGTGATGCTGGTGCTTCTATTAATCGCCGTCTCTGGTACGTTCCTTTGATGATTCCACATTGTTTTTTTAGAATGTAAGCGTCTAGCAAAGATCTAAGTCTTGCCATCCGCAATTTTATAAAGAAAGGTAGCTTAAAAATGTGATATCAAACACATTAGACTAAGAAAAGTGCAAATTAAGAGGTGGACGTGTCTTACTTCTTACCTAAGTAGTGATGCACTCCTACTCTCCCTTTGTTCTCAATCTCTACTTCTCAGGAGAACCTTGACGTTAGTCAGTTGTAAAGAATGATGATCTCTAATGGAAAGCTGCGGTAGTAATTTATAATAACTACAGTTATTTGAACTCTATTGTTTAGTGAAAAGGGTGTGGGAAGATTCTTACAACGTTCACATCAGTTTCATTACTGAATCATTTGACGTCACAACCAACTATTCCTTATTCACTTTAAATATGCCGAGCGCTTCGTGAGATACTTCTTGTTTAGTAGACGCCACTTCTCAAAACACCGACCTATGTTATTCAGATTTTATAATGTCATAAAAGAAAGCTCTCGGCGTCGATCAATCCCTGTCGGATGGGCCATGCATTCGACTTCATCAAGCATCGTTTGGAGGTGATTGGATGCATATGTGGCCTTTACAATGATTCGCAGTGGCCTACCGATGTATCGAGCCAATGCTGCTATCTTCCCAGACAAGTCTGGTACTAATTTGCCGACTCCGGAGGGGATAGAGGGCTTGGTGGGCCGTGGGCGCGGGGATCGATTCCACGAATATGCTTCAGGGCGCTTCCGACCACTGCTCCACACCCGCCTCATAATGTCATACTTGTAGGAAATTACATCTTATAGAGTTATCCACTATGAAAAAAAAGTTCTCCTAAGCCTTCTGCTTCTTCTACAGGTGTCGTCGTTTGCTCCGATATGGTCGTTACACAACAAAGTGAATGTTTCGACCCTTACAAGATCGCTTTCCTTAGGAAACAAGGATTGATGAGAACAGGTTTCACTACTGTTACTAAAGTATGCACTATTCTGAAGTTTTCTGAGTGTATATTTCAATCCGTCGTAACTATGAACTCTTCCTAATCCATAATTGTATAAAACGGAGGACAGTGAGAAAAAAATATGACTTAAAAAAAGGAAGAAACGGATGTATTTCGAAAATTCATGCATTCCTTAGCTGTAGAAATGAAAAGTCTTGTTGTTTGTCAGAGATGCATCACTGCACAGAGGCGAGGTTCAAACTCAGCATCAGAGAGGGAATTCACCGTCGGTGAAGGGCCGCCGAACCTGAGAGGCAAATCTGCTATTCCATCGGTTGATAGTAAACCGATGTGTCAACCGATGCAGAATGCTACATGCATGTATGTATGTGTGTATGTACGTATGTATGTATGTATGTATGTATGTATGTATGTATGTATGTATGTATGTATGTATGTATGTATGTATGTATGCACGTATGTATGTGTATGTATGTATGAATGTATGTATGTGTGTATTTTATGTATATACATGTACATACACATACACGCGTGCTTTAAAAAGAGAACAAAATAGAAGGATGAATAGGAATGGTTTAAGAATGGAAAGGATAACGCTGTCCACGTTGGTCCATCTCTGAGTGCTGCGCCATGCACTGGACTTTCACTAAGCTCGTTGGGAGAGAATGAATTCATATCTGGCCTCTACAATGACTCTTGCTCTACCGACGTATAGAGTCACTGTTTCTATCCCCCCGTCTGGTACAAATTTGCTGACCCTGGAAGGATTGAAGGCTTGGCGAGCCTGGGGCGCAAAGACCGATCCGGTTTATATTGCAGGGCGCCTCTAACCACTGCTCTAAACGTACCCATGAAGTGGTATAAAATAAATATGCATGAGGGGATGCAATATAGCATATAATATAATACATATAATGTGGTACATCTGCATGTTATATATATATATATATGTATATATATATATATATATATATATATATATGCATACATCTGTGTAGATTGTTTTCACATCTGCCATGTGGATTCCACCGCTTCCTCCGTTCCCCACTTTCAGTTCATTTCCTTGCATTTATGATTCACGAACGTCTTTGACATTTTTTGCTTGTGATTTCTGCAGCTGGTTAAGGTTTGTTGTCTTCCTTATGAACGTCATTCAATGCTGGTGGAGATTCTTCTTGGAGCATAGTGATAGCCGTGCTAGGACGTTCCCACTCAGACTTCAAAGCACCGAACTTTTCCCAGACAAGTTTGATACCAATGTCCCCAATACCGGAGGATTGAGGTGCTTAGTAAGTTCGGCCCTAAGATGAACGAGCATCGGGCTCGTGGTGAGTGACATCAGTACCAGTGCGCCACCCGCTCCTCCTGTGTACCAATATATACATATGCATATATATACACACAATACCTTGTTTTCAAACACAAGTTTAGGTTGATTTGATGAATTGCGTTAATTATTGTCATCGCAACATCGATCCGTCTTCGGAGAAGTCATTCGCTTGCAGCGGTTTCAATTTTCGACCAGGCAGAAACCCGGAGTGCGAAATGTTCTCATTTACAAATGGAACGGTTGGTGTCATAATACTTTTACACGGGTTTTTTATTTTAGTACTAATGTCTTGCTCTGGAATATATTTAAAATGGGGGTTTAAAATTTTTGGGGAATTTTCGTGGAAAATTCCTGGTTTGGTGGTTGCATCAACCTCTGAATAGGGTTCATTTTGAATGCAGTACCTTTCCCACTACATTGCGTTTTTATCATATGACTGACCACAATTGGGCTATAATGGTCATAAAATCCTGGTGAAGTATTATATTCAATTAAACAAGATTGCAGAATAACGTGGACATTCTTCCCACTGAACAGCCCATAATTTACTTCCAGAAAACATGCTTGCGGTGAGTTTGACTCTACAATTTATTGCCAGAATGTTCTTACCTTAGCGGTCATTCTACCAAGACAGAGTAAACTATCTCATCTGTTTCCTTCTAATGTGGTTCTTATTAAACTAATCGAACTCGTTCGTTTGCACTCTCAAGAACATCATAGACTTTAGTGGACGTGCCAGACGTCCTAATGGTCGGATATGAGTAATTAGAGTAATTACTTCAGAGTAGTAAGGCATTTTACGCAGCAGTTTGGTGTTTACATCAATGGAGATGGAGAAAATGGCTATCTGATTGCATAAAGTGGGCCTCCTTATTTTTTCTTCAAGGCTAGGAAATGTATGGGTGCTGCTTAAGTCAATCAATCTTTACTTCATTTTGCACTACCGTACCTAATTTTGTCCCACATTAAAATTGTTTTAAAAAATTATTGAAATTAGTTTAAACTAAATTAAATTCTCTTCAACAATTAATATGACTATTATTGACCATTTTATGAGCTGTATGTTCATTATGCATTCTTTTTTTGATAAGCTTAAACGAATTTGATATCTGGTCCTTATACAGCTCACGTTTCGACGGATACCAGATATCAAACAAAGAATACATATTGATTAGTCGTAGCGAGATTAAAGGAAGGTCGGTTTTGAAATACTGTGTGTTCATTATTCGCAGGAACCTATTTATTTTTCCAGTCCTTTTCCAGGCTCTATATGCAGTGGGAATCTGCATAACCAGAAAATAACAGTGGTATCTAGGTATCTTTTCATTGCCATTTGCCACAGAAGTGAATTAAGGCCGGGTTACGCTAATTTATGCAACAAAGCCGTGTATTGTCGTTTTTCTTCATAGCTCACGCTGCACATATAAGTCGAAATTTCTCACTTCAAAAAAAGCAGTTGTTCAAACTTTAAAAAAGTAAGGAGCATCGTATATATATATATATATATATATATATATATATATATATATATATGCGAATATATGTATACGTATGTTATATATATAAATATATATATATATATATATATATATATATATATATATATATATGTCTGTATAGAAACCCAGTATGCAAACGCGTGCTGTAACCGTTCGGTTTTAGAAGCCTCGAAAGACTCGAGTTTTCGAACTTTGATGCCTTTAATCGGACCTTGTCAATAGTCATTTTTTTTTCTCTAGATGGGCAGTATGATTGTGTTCCAGAGTACCACAGCGTTGTGCTGAGTCGGCTTTCGCCTTTGACGTCAGACACGGATACACTCTACAAGCCACTTCAGAATCCAAAGACGAGGATCAAGAGGAGAAGTGCGCCGAAGTGTGCTTGGCAGATGAGTGTCGAGCGTTCGTTTGGGATCCAATTCATAGGTAAGCATGGGGGAAGTCTGTCTTTGCAATATTCAGTTTTTTCGACATCTAAAAACCATGTATAGCGTTATTTTCATTAGCTTTTCTTGAAGAATTACATAGCATGTTTCCAGCTTTACAAGACCATTTTATCTATAGAATAATTGATGGGGTATTGGTTGAGACTTAAAAAATCGTGAGGACATAAAGTTTGATGCGAAAAAAAATTTCCTAAAGCTTTTTTCTTTTTTTAGTATATTTCGCTTCATCAGCAGTATTGTTATTCTTTATGGTTTACGAAATGGTACTGGAACCATCGAACGTGGTCCTAGGTAATGCGGTCGTAATAGCAGCTCCGATGGGACAGTTCGATTCTCGATTAGCTCAATAGCTCAAATTATCGACGAAAGTGGAACTGCAGCATTTTTTCAACTAGCGCATTTCTGTTGAGGACAGATCTCTCACTACTTTTTCATACTATCTAGACCAATAATTTGCAGTTATCAGTTAATGAAATATAGAAATCATTAATGTCACAACCAATTATGTGAAGTGGGTATTAATTCTTAAAGTCTCCAGCCTTTGGGCGATAAAACGTTGTCTGTTCTATTGATATTTTAAGTTTTGAAGCGCTTGATTTATCCGAAAAACATTGAGGGTTGTCGAAAAAGAAGGGGTGCATGTGGCGCAGTGGTTGGAGGTGCCGCTGCGACACACACGTGGAATCGATCCTCACATCCATGGCCTACCAGGCCTTCCATCCTTCCGAGGTCGGCAAATTGGTGCCAAACCTATCTGGAAGGGTAGCAGCACTGACTCAATACATCTTTAGGTCACCGTGAGTCATTGTGAAGGACAGATATGCATTCAATCACCTCCAACGATACTTAATGAAGTAGAGAGCTTTTATCGAAAAACAAACATTGTCGGTTGTGTGAGGCATATAAATTAGGTTTTTGACCATTGCTATATTATTAATTCAGTTCCAATCGCTTTGATGAACCAGATTTGTCGTTTCAAATGGACGGGTATAAAAAAATAAATGAAATGAACTGGACATAAGTTGCGAAATACCTCCCAACGATGACAGAGATATGTTGGATGGTCATCTGTATCACCTGTAGTCCCGTTGATCGACGAGTGACTCGAGCGGGCTCCAGTAAGTCTTCAATTTTTCCTTGTCGCGTGCAGGAGTAGCTCCAATGGGTTCTGCTCGCTCTAGGGACTCGTCGAGCATCATATCTTTCTTTAAGGCTCTTTGTGAAGAACTTTGACCATGGGGGCGGTGGTCTTCCTGCAGTACGTTTGACATCCCGACGATTCCAGTCACTAACGGTTCTTGTCCATCGGTTGTCATTCATACGCATTACGTGTCCGGCCCAGCTTATCTTCGATTGTTTGGCGTACAGAACGGCATCTTTGATTTTTTGATCGTCGACGCAGATCGGAGCTTCGGATCCTTTCCCTTATTTGTGTGGAACGGGATACTCCTAGCATTGCCCTTTCGACTGCGCGTGCAATAACGCTACGTGACCTTACATCCTGCTTACGCAGCGACCATGTTTCTGACGCATACGTTAGGGGCAGGAAGCACCGTTGAGTCGAAGAGGTGGGCACGGAGTCAGGTGTTCCTTGTTCTCTTCACTACATCCTCGTTGCTCTTGAAAGCACCCCAAGCCGCTCGTTTCTTTCTGCTTTACAAAAGCCGTATGCGGAAATTAAAACGACCGGCAAGAGTTGATATCAATTCAGAGCGGTTTATCTGCCCATAAATCCGGATAAAAGTCGACGTAACCTGAATTCCAAGTGTCGAGGTTGTCTCATTATTTCAGGAAATGTCATTTTTTCAAGAGCCCTTATAGAGAACTCACTGAAAGCGACTCGAATTTGACATACTATGAAAACAACTGCGTCACTCGTAAGTCTTATTTTGTTTAAGATCTTCCTATCGGTAAATTTAGGGCGAGCTATAGACTTTTATAACGTGGTCATTTTTAGCATCTGTACATTGCTCAGTAGGAGAGCGAGTGGAATTTATACTCATCCGGCGAGCAGACGAGTCTTCTGTCGGTACAGCATTTGAAGAACAAAGTTTGCGAAATTGTATGGAAAAGTGCGTCAACACAACAATGTTTTACTGCAGATCGTTGCAGGTGTATATACAATTTCTAGTAGTTCCTTAAGAATTTTACTTGTTAGTAGCCAAAGATGGTAGAAATTCTGTAATAAGAAGGGGATTTGCCAGATTTATCTTCCATTGTGCAACATTGAAGTGTCATTGCGTCAAGACTGTGGCCCGTCATTACGAGCATGTTGGTAGTTCGATTCCCCCCGGCCCAGTCATGCCACTCATCCCGCCGGGGTCGGGAAAATTGGTACCGAGCTTCTCTGGGAAAAAAATCGCTCTCTGCAATCCAGTTGGCAACGCTCCAGCCCGGCTATCTCAGAACTCCAAGGAGAACTGCTCAACCAGCATTCTACGACATTCCAGATGAAGTAGAAAATCCTGAAGCCGGAGCCGAAGCCACACGTAAAGTTGGAAGGTCTTCGTAGACAATGAATTCGTGGAGACGAATCGAATGTGAGGAGTGCTGAGATCCGCAGAGTGGACGTGAAGACAGATCATATAAAAAAAAATTGTTGTTCACTACACAAGAACCTTATCATTTTGTTTCCACTAATCATCTAGTAGCTTGAGTCGAGCTTGCATCAGTAAGCCTCAATCACCTATTCACACGTTAGAGCTGCTCAGTGTATTCCGTTTCTTCGACGGACGCAAAGAGCAACACCACACTTACTATGGCGTTCCTTTTTCCACTTCACGGAGGCAACGTAGTTACGGCAAACTCCCCTAGCAATGGTTCATTTTTAACTGACATTCTGCATATGAATAATGAACTACTTAACCTGGGAAACTATGCGTAGGGATGAACTACGGGTCGGTATCCAATTTTGTCCTTCTGGAACACCTCTCAGCTACGAGTATCCGAGAGCCGTGGATAGATGTACAGAATTAAGCGGTCGTCCTCAATACGGGATTGAATAGATGTCTAAGCCGTTCAGGATACATAAGTATAGCTTTTTCCGAAAATCCCATGCGCATTACTTAATATGGTGTTCTACTAAACAAAGGCGCCAACTGGCAAAAGCTATTACAAGTGTGCTTCGAGCTGTTTGATTCAACGTGTAAATGCTAACACTCCTCAGATTTTTGAAATCGTGATGCTCTCAGTTATGTCGTTCGCTTACATGATAATTCACTACAGGCTAGTACAAATCACGTGTGTCAAGAGAGTGGCGCTTCGATGAGAGTTTTCAGTTCGATCACACCACAAATGAGTGCTTCTTGTCATATGAGGAGTCGGAAAGTGCTATCTCATCTCATAACTTCGACGTGTACGAACCATTCTGTTCAGAAGCTTCAGATGCTGACAGCAACTGCACAAGACCATACTCTTTTAGGGAAAATGGTCTCTTCAAAACTAATTAATGTGGCCGAACTTCAATTGCTGAAAAGTACGCTTTTATTACTGTATTCTTACATGCTCAGACAAATTGTTTCTAACTTGCTGTACTCATTTGGGTCCCATTGAACTTGTTATTAGCTCGAAATAATACTCAGTTGTATCTGTGTACACGTTCTTACGGAGTCGACTCAAGGTTGGTATAGACGTTCTTATTGTTGCTGTTGTCTTTAGCTCAATGGCTGTTGGTCATCCCTCGTTAACAAAACACGAGTGGTCCAACAGCAACAAGGCTCTGAGAAAGGCGAAGTTGTCGAAGCGTCACCCACTGAACAAGGCCAACAATAACAATAGGAACATCTATAGAAACGTCGTGTCCGATAAAACAGGGCAGTTTTTAAGAATAGAATAGAATAGAACGTATATACAGATATATCGATTATTATGCGGAGGTTTACACAAAAGCCGATCTTTTTGAGTTATGAAGATTCAGTTATTTTTTCTTAGTTTTCCTCTCAGCTTTTGGGTGGTTTAGTTGACAAATCGAACTATTTGCATAGTAGTTCTTTATAGACGTCAGCGTTGAGGCTTGCTTATCCACTTGCATAACATGGAGAAAAAAGTGCAGATCAGCAAATTATGACAAGAGATTGCGACACTGCTTCTTGATGCCTCGTAGCAAGCTGGATCTAAGAGCTTCCATCGGTAAGGTTCGATTATGAAGATATGCGTGAGCTAACCTAGCACAGCTGGCAGTGAACTATTTTCTTTCTTCTTTGCTTGTGTGAAGAGATTGCTAACAATTAGAACGAGATTCTCTTGGAAATACGTAAGTGCTGCACAAGCACAGGCATGCTAAGGTGTGAGCAAAACTCCCAACCTCTGGGTAATGGTGCTATACCCTCCAAACGCTTTATCGCGCATCTTAGCCAGGGAGCTGTTCCTGGGCATCGGGCGGCGATTTACAGCTGTGGGTTCATCCCCCTAACAGGGCCTCCCAAGCTGAGCAGTCCGATGTTTTCATATGGAAGCCCACCAAAGAGTAAACCAATACTAGTAATCACCACCGCTCTGGTATCAACTTAGTCGCATGATGGCATCTCCCTCCATTCCACAAAAAGGTCTAGGGTGGCCAAGATTGCAGCCACAATACCCCGCACACTGGGCGATCCCATATACGACGTCGTGCGGTTGGACAACCGGTGAGGGGCGACTAAATTCCGAGTTGCACAGGGACGTCATTGGAAACGCAGAAAACGAACGCGCGCACGACGCACCATGGTGATTGCGTCTTGCTGTTCACCCTATAACGGCAGAACAGTCCTTCAGATGCCGCCGACTTTTACGCTATTCTTGGAGCTGCCGATCGCATCAAATTTCATGTGACCGCCCTACAAGGCAAAAGGCAGGGAGACCAACATACTCAATTATATCACGAAACCCTTGTTATTCTTGCAGGCAAATTTCCAACAAGAAATGCCGGAGGAGTTGACTTTTGTTGCACACCCTTCTATTTCGCATCAAGTCATCTCATGAGAAATCCTTTCACCGCACTTAGCCATTCCACATCTCTTTGACTTGTGCATAAGAAGAAAGTCAATATCATCAAGTGTTAATCACCTACTCGTACGGCTGGTGAGAGCGAACTAGATGCATACTACAACCAGTTGGAGGAAGTAATTCACAACAAGATGCCTTTCTGTGGACACTTCAAAGCCAGATTAGCAACAGCCAAAGAAAATCAGTACAGGTTAGGGAAATTCGGAATGAGGAAAGAGTTTGGATTGGAAACTATCTTTTAGGACTCCTATCCTCAGAACTTCATGGAAATTCATTTATTGAGATGGGAGAAAATCGTCGAAGGACATGGGAGTCTCTAATAGCACGACTCTTGTGGAGATCGGTCATTTCCCCACGCACAGAAAATGGTGCGTATTTGACACGCCAGTGGCACCTTGCTTCAGTACTGGATTTGACCACCGCCTTCACCATGCGAAGATCTAACTAAGCCATGAGATAGGAAAGAACTGTAATTATAGTACAAGGAAAACGAAGCAGGTCTCGTACGACGAGGATGTTTTCAGCAAACTTCTCTTCAAATATGATCAGCAGATAGGATCTTACCGAGGACTACATGCTTTTTGTGGAAAGACAGTAAAAGTTGTGCCGGACTTCCCTCACTTCTTCAAACAAGTAGTTCAGAATTCACCTCCAAGGCTAGATATTTATTCCACTGCAACACACCTAACACGGCAGATAACAAATGCCAGCTGTAGAAGATCTTTGCAGGAGGATTTACCTCGGTATAGGCAGAAAAATTATTGGAAGCAGTTCGAAAACAATCAAGTCCGAAGAAGTGCCATCGAGATCTTTTGCGACTGTAATACTTCGCTGTCCAATCCGCCGTGATGAACGGAGATGGGAGTGCCACTAAATCTCATCATGATATGGAACTGATAACGAAAAAGTGCTATACCAGTTTTCCAAGATCCACAATCGCCATATCGCGCCTCGAACTCCTTGCTGGTGAAAAAAACCGTCTGGAATTCTATCCTCTGAAGTCCAAGTTGTAACAGAAAGCGTCAGGAGCTCTTGGACCCAGAAATATCATTGCCGATTTCGCTAGAACTGGTGGTTATACGTACCTCTCTCAGCCCATATAACATCTTACTTCGAAAAAGCCCAGGTCAGCGAATAGACCTATCGCACCGTCATCGTTCCCATGAAGGGTGACCGAAAGGATCTTCATAACTACCGCGCCATATGCTTGTTGAGTACACTCTACGAGTTGTTCACAAAAGATTGTCCTTTTGCGCATATGGAAAACCTTGGATGAATCACATCCAGTTCAGCAGAGCAGAATTACGACAAGGACTCTGCTTCATGGATAACATCCAAGCCGTATTACAGGACAAAGAAGTTTGTCGGAAGTACCACCTACCCCTCATCACAACCTTTACCGATTACAAGAATGCGTTTGACAACGTCGAAAGACAGAATGCAATTCTAACAGCGTTCGTCGATCAAAAATAGGACCCGTCCTATATACGAACATTAGCAGACTGCAATCAGAACTGCAGTGCAAATATACAGCTTTTCTATCGACCGCTCTCTATACCTACAGAAAAAAGGATTTAACAAGCCAACACAACAGCTGTTTGCTGCCGCACTGTAGTGGATAATGAGCTCTCTCGATTGTAAACAGAAGGGCAAAGAGTGGAAAATCCCAATGAAATCTTCGTTTCAAGGCTGATATCGTCATTTTTTCGATCAGTGTCACTAAAGCAAAGGCGGTGCCCAATTGACTCATCAGAACCGCGAAAAAAAGATTAGATTGCACACAAATAGGATGAAGACCCAGTTCGTGACAAACCCATGGAGCAAAGGTGAAGAAATCAAAGTCGATGGTTTTCGGATCACAAAAAGCACTTCATAAGTCTTTCTTGGACACTTATTGTACATTAAGGACGACAAAGAGGAATTAGACAGGAGAAGCAGAGCAGCATGGGCGGCATTCGGGCCTATCAAGAAAGACACCGACCAACTAACGGAGTCAAAACTCCACGCCTACTTTTCGATTCAGCAGCTCTTTCAGTGCTCTGTTATGTAGTGAAAACATCGGCTGATACTTGAACCACGTCAAAAAATCTGTTCACCACCTACAGAGCCCTTGAACGATGTCTTCTGGAATTCAACCGGGACTCAGATCGTCTAGACGGAAAGTGCAACTGAGATCTTCGAGGCCTATCCTCTCTTCGGGATACAGGAAAACATGCGTCGACAACGAAACAGCGGTAGACCATTCACATAATAGGACCAACAAGTAGCAGATGAACAGAAATGAACAGTTAAACAGTCTAAGCGAAAGCAATCATCCTCTTAGAAGAACGCGCAGGAAGTTAGTAGTGGCCTCCACCTAATAAGCTTTTTCGTCAACAATAGAAGAGGCAGGCAAGCCCTATCCCGTGACCTAAAAAAAGGTGGTAAACCTTCCGATAAGGCAGCGTTGGGTAGGACGAGTACCTGAAGCTGTTAAAAACCTTAGGACCCTTCTTGGCTGCTTAAACGCAAAAACTCGAAGTGATGGTCTGTACTTGCAGTGCACTCTTATTTCCACCTGATTATTCTATGGAAGACTTGACCATGTGGACGAGAAGGACGTCATCGGACTGGTTGAGACGAGAAGACGCCACGCATTCAACGCCGTCTAAGACACCGGAGAAGTACTGTTCTTAGGACATGCGACATTAGATATGTCGACGGCGTCAGTGTGCCCGTCAGCACAACTTTAGCCATGAACATCGATTCATTCGAACAACTAACAACCCCAATAGGGACGTTTACGGCTGAAAAGATGTGGATCAATACCGGCGTTGACAGCCTTCGTCATTTCCACATCGACATCAGGCTATTAGGACGGAGATGAAATCGAACGGTTCTATATGGAGTTGGAGAAGTTCTACAAAGAAAATCATGCATTGTCGAGGTCATCATTGGAGATATTAAAGCAGAGATTGAACCCAGAAGAACATCTGAAGAAGGCGACAATGGAGCCCATGGATTAGGATGGAACGAACGAGGTGAATGGAACCGTGTGAGTTTATCATGGCGACCAAGACAATCCATGGTAACTCACAATTCCAGAACCCCCACCCTCAGCGCTGGACGTGGGAGTCTCCCAATGGAGAGTGCCATAACAAAATAAACCACATCGTAGTAAACCAAAGATTTTGCCTAACCAATGTCGCGTTATCCCAAACTTCTGCACGGCATTAAAATCTCGCTTTCTTCGAACGAGGTATAATTTCTCGCAAAAAAGAGAAAAGGCCCTAAATTCGAAAAAAACAAGCACTTAAACCTCCATAAACTGTGATTTATTCTGTTTATTAGTGGGTTCTCAGGAAGATGCCGTTCTTCGTAACATCGAAAAGAAATACGATCAGCTCATTCGACATCTTTACATTAACGTTTTGAAATATGAGGTGCTGATACGCCTATGTGGAATCTCCCGAGTAACAGGCAACCGTCATCTAACGTCCGAACTCGCAAAACATTCCAGACAGGCGATAAGAGAAGACCTCAAAGAGAGAACAGTAGCACTTAAGGTCGAGGATGCAGAGGCTGGCGAAAGTGTTTCGAAAAAACCAACGAAGCTTGGCCAATTAAAAAACCAATATTATTGCACTCCGACGCCCAGACAGAACAGTTGCCGTCTCGAGGAAGGCAATGGAGAAAATCTTTCATAGTTCTTACTTGGGCCTTTTCAATAGCCACGTCCTCCCTGCCCTCATAAGAAATAAAGGAGGATAGATATGTCGCACCCTCCGATTCTCCCATCCGAAATCCGATGTAATATTTCGTTGGTGATAAATCGAACAACACCAGCTCCGAACAGGATGAAATTTGAACACCTGAAGAACCTTCTGCTAGCCCTCACAAACACATTAAGTTTCTTATTCAGTAGAAGGCCATGACTCTATTATCGTTCAAGAAGGATAAAAAGGATAAAGCTCTCGGCGCTGATCAATCCCTGAGAGATGCGCCATGCATTTGACTTCATTAAGTATCCCTGGAGGTGGTTGAGTACATATCAGGCCTTTAAATCGTGGTGGCTTGCCGATCTATCGAACCAGTGCTGCTATCCTCCTAGATAAGTCTGGTACCAATTGCCGACACCTGGGAATGGAAGGCTTGGTGGGCGCGAGGATCGATTCCACGTGTGTGTCGCAGTGGCTCCCCCAACCACTGCGCCACACGCGCCTTTTCAAGGATAACCTACACATATCTCTTCATTCGACTCATCATAAACAGAACTGACAGAACACTGGTCGAAGGAAAGCCATGTGAGCAACCAGAGTTTCGAAAGGGATTCAGTACGTTGGACCACAACCGTACGATTGCAAGACCCCTTGAAGTAAAACGACAAACAAGAGGCTGCTCCTTATTACTTTCATCGAATTAAAGAAAGCTTTTGACTCAGTTGAAATGGAAGATATCATGGAAGCTCTGAATGGCCAGGGCGTCCTTACTCAGTATAAAAAGAATCTTCACAATCTACATAAAAATTTTACGGCCAAAATATTTTTTTCTTGAAAAGACATTAATATCGACATCAAAAGAGAGGTTAGACAAAAACCGATACCATCACGCCAACATTATTGCCCGACAACCTCATGAAGGTCGTGCGAACAGTGGAATGAGGCAGCATGGGGGTGAAAATTGATGGTCGGCAATTACACCATCTTCGCTCTGCTGATGACATCGTTCTTATAACACCAAGCATTGGCCAGGCTCAGCGAATGCTTGCCTACTTTGATAACGCTTGTGAAAAGATTCGTCTTCGATAACTCTTGCAAAAACAACGTTTATGGGGGAACGGATTGGTAACTTTGCCCCCATTCATGTCCAGCGGAATGAATATCTCCGAATGCTCCATTTACATCTATCTACTTTGCGAAGTCAACATAATTAAAGACTTAGCTCCAGAGTTCAGCAGAAAGAAACGAGCGGCTTGGGAACCATTCAAGAGTATCGGCGATGTAGCGAAGAGAGCAAAGAACGCCGATTCCGTGCCCACCTCTTCTACTCCACGATTCTTCCTTTGTTAACGCATGTGTCAGAAACTTGTTCGCTACTTGAGATGGACGAAAGATCATTCAGCGTTATAGAGCGCGCAGTCGAAAGAACGATGCTAGAAGTACTCCGCATCACGCAAGTGAGAGCAGAAATCCGAAGCACTGATCTACGCCGACGATCGAAAATCAAAGACTCCTAGTTTGTACGAACAACAACCGATGGACAGGGGTCATTAGTGACTGAATTCCCTCAGACTTTAAGCGAACTGCAGGGAAACAACCGTTTTGATGGTCAGAGTTCTTGACGAAAACCCTGGAAGGAAATGTGATACAAAAGGAGTTTTTAAAGCGAACATTATGTATAGTGGGCTACTCTTGCACTTGACAAGGAGAAATGAAGGATTTACTGGCACCCACTGGAGTTACACGACGATCAACATGATTACCGGTGATATAGATGATAATGGTGCCATCAGCAATCTTCCGTCAATGACAATGATTTGAAGTGCAAAATCGGCATTGAACCCAACTGATCTGAAGCTGCAGTGAAAGCCGTAATGTTGTAACTTTTATTTCTTCCTTATTCTAAATGTTTCGTCTATGAATTCATGAGCTTTTGTTGAGCGGATTCATCTTTTCTAAGCTGATATATTTAGAACATTGACGTGCATTGGTGAAAAAATTGGGTTAAATATCTTGCTTTTTCTCGAGTTTGTTTTAGTGATAATTACCCTCAATTAAAGGGACAATAACATCTCTTGAAGTTGTGGCAATGGACGTGACTATCGTACCTGAATTATCAACAAGATGATGTTATGCTCAAATTTTTAAAACTGTTCTGAAGAAATATCCTTGAGTAACACAGTTTTTTAGTTGAGAACAAGACCTTTGACTACTCGAACCTGCCTGTTTGCCAGAACTTCATGATTTCAAAGGCCCCACAGATTCACCTCCTTACGAGATATTCCAGCTACTCGAAAACAAATAGAACACTACGACAGGAATTTCGCAGTATTCAGCATCTACGCACAAGCAGTTTGGAAAAAATGCTGGCTAGTTTGTTTTTTAAAAGGGCCATATATTGCTTACTTCATAAATCAATAATATATACATTGTGGCGACAAACGTAGGATTATACATATATATATATATATATATATATATATATATATATATGTATATGTATGCATATATACATATATGTGTATGTACATATATGTGAAAGGGAAAAAGTTTGCCGATTTCACTTATGGTGGAGAGATGTTTCACCGAAGTTAAATGAAGGGTTATGCCACGTTGAAATTTTCTTCAAATAAATTTATACAGGTTATTGTGCCGAAATGCGACATCGTTCCTGTGTCACACCTTTTCCTACTCGAAGGAGAAACAAGAATGCATCGTGTCTTCCTCTATTGTGAACAACAGGGAAAACTACGAAAAAATTACCCAAAGAAGCCACCTATTCGATCTTTATGTTTGTTGTCGCTCTGAAAGAACGAGTACGTTGATTTCTGACTCATAACGTAATTGTGATGAAGATTCTTATCAATACTTCATTTGAGTGTCCTGCCTACTGTTTTACTCTTACGTGAAAGGCCGGTCTTCATAGGTAGTGCGGTTCTTCGAACACGGTGACGTTCAGAGGCCCATTCCGCAGTCTTGAAATCGTTGCCGTGTTCGAATTCAAATGGTTTTAGCCCGTTAGCCAAGAAGCCAGGAACACATTCGTTTACCGTTTAGAGGGTCTTCTAAGAGAACGTCTGCATTCTCTAGGAGTCCATTCCACTGTTCGTTTATACCATCTATCATCTATTTTTCTTATTATATGACTGCTCCACCTGTGGTTCGCGACTGATGTGTTTTCTCCTGGATCCCAAAAATGGGATTGGTTTTGAAGATCTGAGTTGCTCATTCGGGCTGGACGTGTGAATGCTTCTTATACTTCAGGAAACATCGTTCAGGCTCTCTTTCGGTGGCGCCCCAATGCTCTTGCCTTCGTTGAGGTATCAGCCCCGTGCCTGCTGCATAACAGAACGCTGGGAGGTCTGTTCAATCAACAACGTGAGAGCGGAATTTTCGATCCGTTAGTTGGTCGTTGGCGCTTTGAGGGCTCGAATGCGGCCCATGCTGCTCTCCTTCGTCTATCTAATTTCTCATTCTTGTTCTGCTTTTCCAATGAACTCCCAAGTGAATTCGACTTCATTAGGCATCGTTAGATTAGAAGTGACAGATTGCATATCTGGCTTTCACAATGACTCGCGATGGCCTACCAATGTATCGAGCCAGTGCTGCTACTATCCACCCACAAGTATGGTACCAATTTGCTGAGTCCGGAGGGGTGGAAGGCTTGGTGAGCCTGGGGCACCTCCGACCACTGAGCTACATGCGCTCCACACGTACGAGGTGGTTTCTGTGATTGGAGAACCATTCAGCTCACAACTTTTTCATAAACTGGGTTTTCGTTCGATCTGTGCTCAATCTAATCTTTTTTCCCGCTTCGTTAGTTGAGCACCGTCTTTGCTTCAGTGATATTCCTCGAAAAGATGACGATATCAGCCTTGAAACGTAGATTTGATAGGAATTTTCCACTAGTGCATGTGTCCTTCTCTTTCTAATTGAGTGACCTCACTATCCACTGCACTGCGGCAGCAAACAGCTATTGTGCTGCCTTGTTCCTTAAACCCTTCTTTCTGTGGGTATGGAGAGCGGCCAATGCAGAAAGCTTTATATTTGAGTTACTGTTCCAATAACAGTCTGCCAATCTGCGTATATAGGATGGGTTCACCTCTTCATCGACGAGCGCTGTTAGGACAGCATTCGTTTCGACGCTATCTAGCGCTTTTTCTTAGTCGAAGAAGGTTTCACCTTTCGCTGTGCTCGAACAATGAATTTTCATGGAAAAGGCGTACTGCGGACAGGAGTCCTACAAAAGCGTTTCCATTCTCATTTCATTTCCCATTCCTAACTTCCCTATCCTATACTCATCTTCGTTGGGCGTTTCTAATCTGGCATTGAAGTCTCCCACCAGAAATCTTTAGAAGGACCTCTCGTTGCTGAATACTTCTCCCAATTCGTTGTTTAAAACGTATAGTTCGCTTTCATCAGCTGTGTAGGTTGGTGATTGACAGTTGATGATACGGGCTTCCACTGGTTTTCCTGATGAGCTCACACGAGGTTGTTATTACAGCATTTTCAATACACAGTAACTGACATTTCGGCGACTTCTGCCTTTTTCACAGCTTGGAAAGGTCAAATTGACGTGCAGTCTGCTCACCCAAGGACTTTCATAGCCTCAGCAGACAAAAATATAGTTCGTAGATTTTTATTCGCATAAGAAACAGCTCTTTTTAAACACTTATTGTTTTGCTCTTTGTAAGTCTTCCATTTATTTGGTGGTGACCAGCCGCTACTTGGTTCAGCTGGAAAAACAGCCTGTGATATGGCGCTAGGTCACGCGTCATCAAAAACACTCTTTGCGGTTCATTTTTGGGCTTTTGGAATTAATCCAAAACGCTTCAAGTGTCTTACTCGCTGATTTGTTAGATTATTTTGTGAAGTCAGAGACTTTTACTTCAAAATCTTCTCCTTTATGTCTCTATTTCCTACGCCCGTCAAATGGAGCATTTGGTTTCACTTCAAGTTTACCGACTTGGAGGTCGTTTTACACAGAAGCAGAGTATACCCCTTTCGCCAGTGTATTCGCCCCGCACGCTTTGTAAGACATCAGATAAACCATACCCAAATTCATACAATCACCGTCTCTACCATGAAGGCATATTATGCAGTTTTGCCTCATGCATAGACCGCCATGAAGGAGGTTAGGAACCAGCTAGGATATTTGAATGTTCGATGGTATTTCAATCACTGTTACCGAATTCTCTAGACCGACGCTTCTTAAGCGTTTCGTTGGATATAAAGGGCAGGATAAACGAGACCTTATTCTCGCTAGAATTATCGTTTAGAGGGCGTGGTTTCTCATCTCCACCTATCCTGAAGAGCTACAGCTTCGTAGCCATTGGAAATTGCTGCTTGCGGCGTCAATTTCAGGGATTCTTTCTTCTGCTCTTTTCCTATACTGCACACAATGGCGGCTGTTCGAAATATATTTCTTACAAACGCCATTTTTTTTGTGTGAGTGATGAGAAGAAGGGTAGTGAACCAGTATATTTTACATACTTTGCTTTCGGCACCACTTGGTGATGTAAGCATTTGCGGATAGCTTAATTTGAACGTTTAGAAGTGAAAGCCAGTTTCCCTTTGGTTTCTCTCGGGTGAATGTTGTGTACTCTGTTCGTTCACAATGTAACTCCAAAAGGAGTACCGTCTGATTGGATCATAGGCTCTGATAAAGACCAAGACAACGAAACACTAGCCGAATAAATGCTTGGCAACAACTTCGTCTTAGCTTAACAATGAAATAACGTACATTGATCATTTATACCAAAGTTAAATGAAAGCCGGTTTACAACAGTAGAACGGTGAGTGTTTAAAGGAAGCTGCATATTATGTTGATGAAAAATTATATAATATGTTCCATCTGCTGAGGTTGTTTTTTTATTAAGGGTTACGTAAATGTTTGGTTTATTTGACCTTTCCAGGCTTTGGAGTAGGCAACAAAAACAACAGCAACAACAACAACTGACACTAAGCTCGCGTCAACTCAACAACGGCAGTTCGCAAAAAATAGATATTGGTAGCAAGATTTTCAGCGCCGGATGAACCAGTGATCGAAAGTAGAAGACTATTATGAAGGCCACTAGAAAATGGTTATTTGACCTAAGATTTATGGTCTTCATGATCCTTAGCCACATTAGTTTCATATCGTGCTTTCTCGCCAAGGTAGAATATCTAAAACCACTGGCGATTTGAGGGCATATGAATAGTAAGGTATTGAAAATTGCAAATTTGAATTCATTTAGCTTACAATACTTTGAAGCAGAAGTAGGATTTATTTTTCACACTAGGCTGCCGCTTTGTGGGACAACATAGGAATCTGGGCTCTGCAAATGGTGCAGTTGCCGACATTAGCACCTCACCTCCGACTAATGAAGCACGTGATAACCATTTACATACACTTGCAACCATTCCACTGGTCCCCACGTTGGAGGCAGATGGATCAAAACGAGGGTATGTACTAATAATTATGGGTCTGCTTGGTTTCTCCATGATAGGTAGAAAATGTGTAGGTGTTCGAAATAATACCTTGGCCACATATCCAAATACACTTAGTTCTACAGTATTGATAGCACAATTCTCCGTTTAATTTGAGTGAATTGTTGCCTGAACAAGTAATTGGTCGCGTGTAATTTTATCGTTGTTTAGCCGATGTTCCTTACCAGAATAGACTCCGAGAATCGTCTTTAACCCTAGCAGTAAGTGAAGAGCTGAACGGAGCCAATAAGCTGAATGTTTTGTGAGAACTTTGAAAATACCTTTCTAAACGTGTCTGTCTTTACTTTTTATGGAATCGTGTTTCCCAGGAATAATATTTCTGGCGGTCCAGAATTACATCAGCTTGACCTTGAAACCACTCCTCGTCTGGCATCTATGTCCAAACAGCTCGGCTTTTGTTCCTTCTGAAGCAATTAATGTACGGGCTGAGTGTCACACCACTGGAATAAACGTCTCATTTCTACTCAATCCCAAACATGAGGTATGATGAACTTATTTCCTGAGTTTCCTTTATTTTTAAATTTACTTCGGATAGTATGTCATTTACACCACTGGTTTCTTATCTCCTATTCAAAATGTATAAGCTTTATCCTATGTTCTTTTTCTACTCATACATCTCACCTTGAATTCCCAAGTTTCTGACACGCTTTTTGAACAACACATTTTTTCCCATCACACATTGTGCAGATCCTATCACTTCTTCTCATTTGATTCTTTTCTTCACTTCCATGTTCTTCGAACCTCCCAGCGGTTAACCTCATCGTGGCTGGAAGGTGCTCCTGGGTGTCTGTCGGGCTGCGATGTAAGGCGAGGTGATTCATCTGCCCAGCAGGCTTCTCAAGCAGAGAAGGAGTTCGGCGTTTCCATCCGAAAGCTTAGTTAAGAGCAAGCCAACCAAAATCCACCACCGTCCTGGTATCAAACTAGTCGCATGGTGGCAAATCTCCCCTTTGATCCGTGAGGGCTGAGTTGTGGTGGCGACGACTTGGAGCAGACTTTGACCAAGCTGACCTCGACATTCCAGAGAATCATAATAGCTAAACCAGCAAATCTCCGGAAAATGAAACTTTTGCTGAGGCCCGCACGACCAGTGAGGACGGGCCATCTAAGTATATATGTAAGTATGTTTCTCGAAAGTCATACTTTGCCAATGGATCCCGCTTATTCTGACTCCATACGCTAAATATGTGGAATCGACCATTGTTCTGACTCGAGCATGAGTTGAAAAAGTACGGAATTGGCTGTTGTTTGCTTAGTGAAATGTGGAACGCCATCTTTTCCTTCTGCCCATAACTTGACTATTTTCAGAAATACACGGGTGTGATTTACGCTGCCGAGCGGTTTGAACAGTGCCGCTTATTTGTTCGGTCTTCTAGTGAATTCTCGATTTTTATTCCACGACCGCGATATAACACATGGTGCAACGCAGTAGAGATAGTACGTTCTCGTATTCCTTTCCACTTCGAATTGATACTTCGATTTGATTTTTTTCTTTACTGCTTCCTGGAACATAAACGAGTCCGAAGGCCGTTTTATTTGGACCAAAAAGCATTTACACATTCTCTGAATTCCTTTCACTTTAAGGATAAAATTGCCTCAGTCGTCATAGTGATGTCGAATGACCGAATACTTCCTTATGACGTTACCACTAAAGATGATCTATTCTTCCATGTTACTTGCAATTATACCGTACCTTCAATTAATGAGACTTGGCAAGGAAGCGTGGTTGGGTGAGTTAATTTTTGCCTTTGCGTACATTGTCTTTCATAAAAAAAAAGATAATGCCCTCGGCGTTGATCAATCCCTCAGGGGATGTGCCGCGCATTCAACCTTATTAAGCATACTCAGAGGTGACTGAATGCATATTTGACCTTTACAACTACTCTCAGGGGCCTGTCGATGTATCGAGTATCCTCTCAAGCAAGTCTGGTCGCAATTTGCCGAATCCGGAAGGATGGGAGGTTTGATGGGCCAGGGGCGCTAGAATCGATCCCATGAGTATGGCAGGGGCGGTTCCGACCATTGCGCCACACGGGCCCTTCACGTCTTTCATATATAGGCGACTAAAAAAATAATAGATATGAATAATTCTACGCGAAAAAGCTGGATGGAATGATAGAAGAGGCGTGAAAGAGTGAACTATCATGTAGTTACGATATATTCAGAACTACTGGAGTTACAATATGGTGAATTATAAATTTTTTTTAGATTTAGGGAAGCCTCACCAGTGAAAATCTCGTCGCACGACCTTCGTGATCGTATCTCTTTGCAAATTCTGAAAAAAGGGATTCCTGTCAATAGTGTTTTCATCGGAGAAATCGTTGTTGTTCGTGTCGAAAGTGATATCTCGCGTGAGTATATTTACCTACATAAAGATGAGTTATTTTCAAGAATTTGTCCCTGAGCTTTTAAAGTACGGAGATCCTTTCTCTCATATTCTCCATTGACATTATTTTGAGTTCTCTATATTGTTTCTTCAGCTATGGTAAGAAAAATAAAAAGATAAAGCTCTCGGCGTTGATCAATCCCTGAGGGATGCGCCATGAATTCGACTTCATTAAGTATCGCTGGAGGTGATTGAACGCATAAATGGCCTATACAATGACTCGCGGACCCTTAAAAATGTCTCTATTCGGTGTTGATATCCACTCAGACAAGTCTGGTACCAATTTCCGATCCAGAGAGGATAGAAGGATTTGTGAACCTGGGGTGCGAGATCGATCCCATGTGTATTCCAGGCTGCCTCTAACCACTGCGCCACACGAGTCCTTTTCAACTATGATCTTAAAAAATAGAAAACTAGCTGAGAGACACGCAAAACAAAGGACCCGCATTGTATGTTGGTGAACGCGTTAGCCCTCGGAAGGGGTAATAGCGCGTTCGTTCCCCACCGCAGACATCTGCGGTCTGGAGTTTTGCAAATACATCAGCATCATTGTGGTTGTATCACACATAATACCCTGCCGTAAAAAATTGTATTAGGTGGTAAACAAAAAGTTAGCAACTACGATCTTAGTTTTACACTTTGTTTATTATGGTTCTTCAGTGACGCAGTGCGCACATCCACTTCTCATACGGTCTTCTTCAATATTTTAGACCTTCCTTCGTTTTCCATTCAAATCTAAGTATTGTTAGTGATTGCTAGGTATAATACTTGAATACGAATACTTTAAAAGAACATCTTTACGTTGAATCAATCGTGCAAGTGTCAACGAATTTTTCATTTATCTTGCATATCTGGATGATTTGACAAGATTTTACCTTAGTATGCCAAAAAACTTGTGCCTGACCGGTCCCTTTCGCAAATGTCTTCTAACAAAAGTTTTTTTCAGGACAGGGGCAGTTCTTAGTAACAGTTTACTCTTAGCAGCACAACCAGACGAAAATATCGAAACCCTCCCCAGCGTTTAGGAGATGGCCCTGTTAGGAGATAAATCCCCGGCATACATAGTAGTTCAACATCAAGCGATCTATTCCAGAGACGGTGAAGACTTTAAGCATTTTAATGAAGAAAAAATAGGTATTCCAGAAGGTGTCAATGAAATGAGGAGAAAAAACGGTAGAAAAAAGAGACTAGTCCAGAAATTGTTACTCCTAATAGTGATTCAGTAAGGACAATCCGTGCTTCGGTTTTGAATACATGTGTTTTAGCTGATCGACTTCATATAACGGCGTGTACTGCACATCGAGTAGGGTGGCACAGGAGCGCCAACCTCCGTCTCGCTAATTGCTGATGGGTTCGTACAACTTCTTTTCTTTGCTTTAAGTTTTTCGTTAATTTATGTTTGATACAAACTTGATGGGCGCGTGTGGCGCAGTGGTCGGAGAGCGCCCTGCAGCACACATTTGGAATCGATCCCCGCGCGCATGCCTTCCATCCCTCCGGGATCGGTAAATTGGTACCAGACTTGTCTGGGAGAATAGCAACACTGGCTCCATACATCGGTAGGAGACCGCGAGTCGTTGTAAAGGGCAGATATGCTTTCAACCATCTCCAACAATACTTAATGAAGTTGAATGCATAGCGCATCCCATTTTAGCTTCACAAACTTCAATGAGACATCATAATGTCGTCACAAAATTTAAAAAAATGTGCAAACTATTAATCGAATGTGACCCAAACTAATTATAATAAGAAAATCATGAGTCTAAACAGTGCTAGAAATCTCCTACCCATTTCTCTAAGGAGTTATTTTTTAGGCTTCTAAGTTGTTTATTAAGTTGAGTTTCATTTCCTGTTTACCACATTACAGATGTGCACTTTTGCCTTCTCTGATGACACCGATGGAATTGGGTACGAGAGGTTGGGAGTCATCTCTTTCTGCTTTTCGTATCGATGGAAGCGAACAAATCGATGTCGTCTGTATGCTGGACGTTTGTCCGGACAAAACTTGTGCTGAAGTTAAAGTTGGTTATCATGTTCCTTATGTTTTCTCGTTCTGACGATCGCCACTGTATTTATCGCTGTGTGGTTTACATTTTTTATCAACTGCGGTGTGTTCATATGATCATTGTTACTATTTAGCTGTCCTGCCCCCAAGCAAAGAAAGACCAATCCGTTCGCTAGTTGAAAGACCTGCTATTCGAGTTTACCATCGGCTAATTGTAAGAGCAAGGCATTCCGACGGTTTCCAAGACGACAGGGCGTTCCCAGGTTGGTTGGCTTTTCAGCACTGATAAAAAGTAGCAAAGAATAGCAGAATCCTTCGGAAGTGCTTCCAGTGAGCTGTTGCCGTTTTGTTGGATGGTAGGAGTAAAAGGTAAAGAAAGGACTCCACATTGTTGTTCAAGCCTACTTGGCATCATCAACGTATTTGCATACTGCTTCAGCTTAACTGGGTTCATTGCGAATCTGGGCTTCCCAAATCAATCCCGATGACGAGTAGTTGCTGATGGCACTGGTCAATAGAAAACTAGCTAAGAGACAGGCGAAACAAGGACCCTCATGGTGTGGTGGTGAACGTTCCTAGTCCCTGGAAAAGGTAATAGCGCGTTCGTTTCTCCACTACAGACACCTACATTCCAGTGTTTTGCAAATATCTCAGCATAATTCTGTCGTCAAGAAGCCATCAGGTATTTTACCAAAACGGATTTTTGCTCTCGATGTTGAAGTTGGTACCGAAATCATAATAAGCGGGTCTACACAAAATCTGGGCCTATTTTCTTAATTACTCTGGGGATCATACACTTCTTCAATTCCGCATGACAATAAGCGTAAGAATCCTGGAGTAGTGAAGTACCCACCTCTACCTCATTATTTCAAAATGGAATTATAGTCAGGTTCTGTTAAAAGCGCACCATGATGACATCTATCATTACTCTACCACCTCTCTGGCAAAGGGAGTTCTACATTGCAACCCCACCAAACTGCTCACATCCACAGTACATTGATACATTGAGTAGTGATAGTGAGATTACATATGCACGCGTTAATAGAAGATTCAAACCATCATTATTTCTTGAGAAGTACTATGTAAACAAAGATTATGCTCGAAAAGTTCCACAAAATAGGAAAAGGACAAACATGTGAGTAGATTTAGGGGAGCATTGTTCATGAAATACCTACCCCTAGTGTGACTATCAACGAATCGAGGTGGACAAATAATGGATTGTGGAGGAAGATTTTTTGCGCGTGTTTAGGGTGTTCATTGGCCACAGTTAACCTCTTTTAGGAGTTACTGAACGAGAAACGGAAAGTAGTGAAACACTCCCCCATGCTCATCTATTCGATCGCTTCGTTACTTAGCTGAGCATTTGGTTAATTCCTCAACCGATAATTTCGCGCATTATTCAAAATCCTGGGGATGTGCGTGGCGCAGTGGTTATGGATGCGCTGTAATACACACATGCTTCTCCGGTCGGGGCAAACGAAACAGCACGTGTTAACACGGACGGAATAGGCCACATGCATTCTGCGGTAGCATTGAAGTCGGAAAAAAACTAGTGTCTTAGTTACTGACGAAGTGGAGCTATCAGATTATCAAAGCACCTTTTGTTCTTTATATCTTCGTATCTACAATCATTACTCTACTTCTTTTCGTTTAATAGTCTATTACGTCACACTATAAAAGTGGTTCTTCAGCTTGGAATTTCAGGTTGGCCTTTGTGTTTTTAGTGTAGTTTCAAATTTTTTAGAACTTTGTCTTCAACCGACGGTGTACCTTTCGGGGTTATTCACACTGATGTTGTCTTTGACTGTTCTTACCATTTCGGCCTGCGTTGGAGCAAGAAGACGTCGTGACTCCGCGGAAGATCCCTCTGTTTCACGGTGATTTCTTTGAAAAAACGAAATGATGTCCTTCCAACTAAGCATAAATTACTTCGTCTGGTATTTCAGATTCCCTGTTTTCAAATCAGACATGGGACCAAAATACACCAAAACCTTATCATTGTGATCACTGAGGTCCGTGTATTTGATTCATGTTGCTTGTCCGGACAAACACTTTAAAGAATGATACGCGACATTTCCTTGTCATTTCTATGGTTTTGTTTCCCTTTCATTATCAACTTTGTCCATGATGATTGTTCTGTTCCATTCATTAGTGTATTTAACATCTTTTTGTGTTAACTATTAGAGAATATTGTTAATCTCTAAACGCTATGAAGATTTTATAGTGACTATTGTTTAGAGTACTTATTTAATTATTTGAATAAACGTTTCCAAAGGTATGATAGAGTTTTTTGCTGTCACCTGCAATTACTGTATTATTTCAATTCCAACTTTTTATTTGCTGCTACATTAATTTTTCACGGCAGGGTATCACGTGAAATACAACCACAAAGGCGCTGAGATATTTCCAAAACTCCGGACCGCTAGTATCTGCGGTAGGGGACCGAACACGCTATTACGCTTTCCGGGGGCTAACGCGTTCGCCATCACACCATGTGGGTCCTTCGTTTTGCCTGTCTCTCAGGTAGTTCTATCGATTAGTGCCATCAGCAATCAACTCTTCAACGGGATTGATCTGGGGAGCCCAAATCAGCATTGAAGCCAGTTAAGCTGAAGCTGCACTTGAAATCACAATGCTAACATTTTATTTGCTGCCTACTATAATTTTTCACAGCAAGGCTGAACGTCCACAGGAGACGCCTTCCGTCCGGAGTTTTTCAAATATCTCGGCACCATTGTGGTTGTATTTCTTCATTTTGGTGCCTATTTTATTTTTACTGTTATTATTACATGACGCGACATCACGTGGATTACATTGTACAGTTTCCAGCACTTCTTGCTTTCGATTCGTTTCTTCGCACTCAGCACTCACGATGGTCTCGGAACATTTTTTGCGTGTCAGCTCGGCTGCTACCTTGGAATTTTTTCTTCGTCGTCACGAATGTCATTAAATAGTCGTAGTCATCAAGCACATTCTTTTTGGAATCTTGAGATAGCTGTGCTAGGGCGTTTTCACAGGTGGATTAGACAGAGCGAGGTTGTCGCAGACAAATGGTGTACTAAATTACCGACCATGGAAGGTTGGAAGGTTCGGTGGGTTCAGGGAGTCAAACCAATACGTGGATGGTGGACCATCTGCGTAGTGGATGGGGGTCACTACCACTGCTCTACCCACTCTTTCTAGTGTTTATAGTGTTATTTGTTGTACTTCAGAATTGTTGAACTTCTGTGTGATACTTACTTCTGAGTGATACAACGGTTTACAACATAATGAGTTTAACAAGTGTGCAGTGGTTACACGAAGAAAGAATGGTTTCAACAAATCAAGCTTGTAGAACGATGAGTACTTACCGTTTATATTAACAGGGTTCATGAGAAGCGCGAGAGTACACGAGAGTACGAATGATTTCACAAACAGATGACGATTCCCAGGTACCGTTTGAAGTGACCAGACGTTACTGCAAAGACCTTAACTGTTTTCGAGGCACTGTTTTCACAAAGTTGCTTTGAAATACACACTTCTGGCTCGGCTCTATGTCCCGAACAAAGCTAGTCCTTATCCCTTCCAGATCGGAAACATCGTATCAGATTTATCTGGGAGGAAAAACACTGACTTCATGCATTGATAGGTTTCCACAGTTCACTGTTTAAACTAAATATTCATCAGCTCACCTCCACGATGCTAAGTTGAATCGGATGCATGACGGTGGATCGATCAACGCCGAACGCTTTATGCATTTTGGGCGGAGTTAATACTTGCCTCATTAATTTGTCACTTCTTGATTCGTTAATAAATTGCCTTTGCTCTATTTTATAGCTAGATAGATGTGATATTTCCAAGCTGTGGCTGCTAACAATCTGCAGCCTGCCCATATTTTCGTGCAGTCTTTGTCGAGGCGATACTGCATGAATAAATCCGTGTTTACCTACGATTCTCGTTTTTCGCCTCTGCAAGCACATTCCGTCCAAGACGACTCTATGTCTTTCATGCACTCTTGGGTCATCTCTTCTCCATCTCTTTCTCACTATTAAAACCCTCATTACTCGTTTATAAGTTTTTTTAAGACGTCATTTACATCAGAGCTTTATTACGCATACTATGATAAAACATGCATTTGTCACAGTAAAAAAGGCCACATTGCAGCAACTCTCTCTCAATCCATATGGCTTGTTGAGTGACTTTGGTGACGCCCTAAAAGCACGATGAAGTTGCTATCTCTACACTTAGAGGATAAAAATTTTCTTTAACATCACGATGCCGGCCAGATGAAATTTACATTGTGCAAGAATGATCTGCAAGGATCAAGTGTATAATAATTAAGGTTGTTTGGTTATTTGACGCTCGAGCCAATCAAGCCTTCATCTGATGTCAAGAAAATGCTACCGGACTGTTCTGTGAAGCTATTATATCTCTCTCCGATCTAAAAGGCTGAGTGCCTATGATGAACACCAGGAGAAACCTTACCACGGTACCTGGCAGAGAACCTACTCGACCGAAATTCAACGTCGTTCTTGAGAAAGATCAAAATCCTCAAGAAGCAGCAAAACATGCAAATTCGAAGATGTTCGTGAATGATGCATGCAAGGATAAAAAATCGAATGAAAGAGGTGCTGGGATTCACACTGTATATGAAGTCGGGTTATGTCAAAAAAAATCTTACAAAGTGGTTAAATTACAAGTTTCAGTTAGGTTATTCATTCTTACGACTTAATTGTATAATCCTCGAAACTCTATTTTGTCTACATTTTGGCAGTTCAGTTAAATTTCAACGCTTAATGACATCTTGTGAAAAATTTACTACGATATGTAGAATAGGAGAAAGAGAGAGTTCCACTGCAATAAATCTTTTCATAAGATCTCCTCCACTCAAGCGGATTTGTTCTTACGAGGTTCCTTGCCGTGATGGAACACTATTATTATTCCTATTATTGTTTTTCAGGGAGCGTGTGGCGCAGTGGTCGGAGGCGCCCTGCAGCACACATTTGGAATCGATCCCCGCGCCCATGCCTTCCATCCCTACACTGTCGGCAAATTGGTACCAGACTTGTCTAGGAGGAAAGCAGCACTGACTCGATACATCGATAGGTACCACCGCGGGTCATTGTAAAGACCAGATATGCATTCAATCACCTCCAGACGATGCTTAATGAAGTCGAATGCATGACAGATCCCTTATGGATTGATCAAACCCGAGCGCTTTAACCTTTTTTTTATCCTTTTGTTATTGTTTTTCAAATTATTTCCCATCACCAAAACTCTGTGTTGACAAGGCTATGGTAGTCGAGGCATAGCGTTAACATTGGGTGCGCTCAAATTGAACTATAGATTTTTTTGGGCTTTTTACAATAAATAGGAAAATCAGATCTGTTTATATCATTGTGTCTGCCCAATTTCATCCTGATCATACGCTCATTGTATACTATAAATTCTCGTCCACTGTGAAGAAACTACACCATCTATGCTTCTACCTTTGTCGTTTTCTTTCCAACGTATCTGCGATGACGACTAATTTTGTTCGACAGCCACGTTATACATGACCTCAACGGTCCACGTTGGTCCCATCACAAGGAAGACTACGCTTCCTTTTGTCTAATTTTTGCTCTATTACTCGGTATTTCAAGCATTTTTCTTTCGTACTTCATGGTTCGTATGTCATATATGTACACATATATATCCTCTATAATCTTCTACATACTCTCCCGTACTTTCGTAACAGTTTCAACTTTGGTGCATCATAAAAAAAAGTCACCCACCACGAAAATACTTTGCTGGCAACCGTCGGTTATCGGTTCCCGCAACACATGTTGAATACTATTCAGACTGTCGATATTCTTGTTAAGCAAACACAAGGTGTTACTTCAATCTTTATTCCTTTAAAGCTGACCTCTCGGCAGTATCGCCCTCTTCAGATCCGTTTATTACGTGCCTCCACTGAGGAAGAGCAGCACCTATTTGACCAATGCCGAGGTTAATAGATAGACGGCCGTTGGAATTATCCAGAATTTTTACATCTTTTTTTTATATCCACTCGTATCATAGTACGATTATGACTCATTATAACGATGACGAAAGAAATCATTCAATTGCTGGCTTTAAAATCGAGTTTTATTGGAAGTGATCATGTTGGCTGGAGATGCAGAGGGCTTTATTTCCGGCTGACTGCTCATTTTCTATGATCAGGAAAAATTGAAGACGTTGAAATTTATGGGAAATCTCTTATGGTGCTTTCCATCAAATAGTCTAGAAAAAGTGGCTCGGAGGACGACAACGAAGGACGAGATTATGTTGTGGACGGGGATGCTGAGGCACTGTGATGACTCATAAATCCTTGAGGAGGATTTCTAATCGAATGCAGAGAGTCGACAAGTTTCTATGAATTACTTATGGTTGATGCTTGAGATCTGAATGTGAAAGTGACGCATTCGTGTTAAGTGACAACTAAAGAGGAAAATGTCCATCGATCTTTGGTTTCAAATGGGAATCACTAGACTGCTACGGGTGAGAGATTATAGAAGATCGTGTACAATAACCATAATGATGCTGTGATATTTGCAAAACTTCGGAATGCTGGTGTCTGTGGTGGGGACCAAACACGTTATTAGCCGTCCCGTGGACTAACGCGTTCACCACCACACCAAGTGTGTTCTTCGTTTCGCCTTTCTTTCAGCTGTGTTATTGACCTATCGGTGCTATGAGCAATCACCCGTCAACAGGATTGATCTGGGGAACACAAATCATTATGGTTGTTCTTCACATAATACCCTGCCATTGGAAAAAATACTAGGCAGTCAATAAAAATTGACGACTTCCTGTAAAATAGCTCAGATCCAAAGCATTGGAAAGAAATAGATTCGAAAAGACATCGTTTCACGCTGCATTCATTTCTTCGAAGATATAACGTGTGAAGATGCGACAGGTTACACAAGATCAGTACACTTTTTGAACTAGCAACAGAATATCTAGGGCTGGCTAAGATATGTTTATCGAGAACTTAACCGTGAAAATTCGATTCCCTCCAACGTCCGCGGAATAAGAGGTATAAATCTAGGATTAAATTATTCAAGTGGTGTGGTAGAAGGCGACATGCACTCGTGTCCTTCCCGAAGTGGAATTTTGCTGAACTGATAATGATGAAGTTCATACTACGAAGATTTCCTGGGTGTAAGAAGACATCAGAATGGCGGCAGTTGCTATACGAAGGTTTCCTTTTCTGAGAAGTCAGTCTGGGCAAACACCTGTTCGAAGGACTCGTCCAGGAATAACAGGAATGTACTCCTAAGCAGGAAACTGATGAAGACGGACAAATGGAAGTACCACAGAATAAAATGGATTGGATATGATGGTGATCAAGTTGAAAAAAAAAGTAGCAGGCATTTTGATAACATCTACATACCTTGTCGGTTGCACCCTCTTGAGCTGACTGAAAAAGGCTGCTAGCTGCTGAGAGTTAGAATCAGGGAAAGCTCTTCGTTGATCCACGCAGAAAAGTGGCAACGGATTCTCACGAAAACTGACAACTGTTACGGGCACAGTGCTCCTTCATGATTTATCCACATCTTTTCTATCCCACAAAGTTCATAAAGTATATTGTTAAAAAACCTGTATTGTAAAACAGGCTGTCTTGAGTGCAATGTCTGTATTAGTAAAAGCTTATGAGAATAAGAGTTGAAGCGCGTGAGATTTTTGAAAGATAAAGTTTGTAAAAACATGGATGAAAGTGGACTTCGCGACACGTAACCACGTTGCAAATAGGATAATTTTGATGACCCCTGGCATACAGGTGTAGTGCATCCATTACTACTCTCCTCAACGGCTTACCGTCTTGTCAGCGCGACATGTTCCTTAGTATCGTATATCGGGACATTTTAGTACTGGCTTAGTGACAACAACGTACTCCAGCCTTTCCCTCCAAGGATGAATGAGTTCTGAAAACTGGCTCTTGTTGTTTGTATAGCTAATGACTGGATGGGAGAGTACAGTAAGGAATCTGTACGGCGAAATAAGCAGCCGAAAAGAAAATCAGTAGTGTACGACTTGTATTATGACAGAGATGTTATGCATTATGGACAGTGCCACTCATATATGACTCATATCAAATGTGTCATCTGTCAGCTGCGTCATGATGACTCATAATTAGCCGGAAATTGCCGACTTATTTAGAGAAACATATCTTAACTCTTAGTTAACTTTGTTATTTTAAATAAAGCCGTTGGACTTAACAATTCTGTGCCAGCACGATCTCACTCCTTGTTCTCTGCCACAATAGAATTCTGATCCTCTAGAACCTAAAAACCTTCGTCCTTTTCATTTCCTGAGCGTTGTACTGAGATATAATGCTATATCCGATAATATTCTTTTTTAGAGTGAATTGGCCATAGAAACACTGTCATATTACATGAACATAATTTTTTACGGAGTCATTTGAAACACAAGTATAATTGTAACAGTTCCCAGGATCGACTTTCTATTAACCTCGGTATTGGAATATGAATGCGTCGTTTTCTTGTTCAGCAATCGCGAGTTGTTAAACAGCATACATTTACTTCCATAGAAAAACACAATACAATACAACAGTAGCTGACGTTTCGGCAGTATCGCCTTCTTCAGAGCCGCTTTTTTTACGTGCCTTCTAATGAGGAAGATTAGAACAGCTGATTATAGTCGCATAAGGTCGATGACTCAACCTGACAGCCGTCAACCTTATGCGACTATAATCAGCTGTTCTAATCTTCCTCATTGGAAGGCACGTAAAAAAAGCGGCTCTGAAGAAGGCGATAGTGCCGAAACGTCAGCTACTGTTGTATTGTATTGTGTGTTTTCTATGGAAGTAAATTCTTGCTGTTTAACAACCTCGCGATTGCTGAACAAGAAAACGACAAGTATAATATTCATTCAAGCGTTTTCGAAATCTGTCAGCGTTCGTTCCCTGGGGTTAATATTTGATATTAAAAGCACGAAGATATCAGCAAAGTGAACATGGTCTAGCTGTCATCATCCTCGTCCTGTCTTATGTTTCCTAGTTCCTTTCTTTCATTACGTTCTTGAAACTGGCCATAGGTAATTTTTGGCACCACTGTTCGTCTTGTCAGACACCTCTATCTAATCCGATTAAAGTGTTGTTGTTGTTGTTGTTGTTGTTGTTGTTGTTGTTGTTGTTGTTGCTGTTGTTGTTGTTGTCGTCGTTTTTGTTGTTGAATTGTAAAACTTTACTTCTAAAGTTGGTGTATAACTTTGTAAACGAAGTTTGTATATGGAGCAGGACGCTTTGGGTTTTAAGTTTTTCCAGGACCGCTTGTTTTCCAACTAAGTCCAACGCTTTTTTAGTTAAAGTGCTTCTTGTACTTTCGCAGTATCTTACTGAGTTTCGTTATAGTGTTCAAATGACTCGCGTGTTGAACATTTTTCTACGCCGCCCATGCTTTCATGGCTTTCTTTCTCAAATGTTTTTCAAGGCTGTTGTAGATAATTTGGATGGAAACTTATGAATGACAGCCTTTATGAAAGCTTTAAAAATAGTTGATTAAGTACTGTAGATCTCTCTTTTTCCCTTGACTGATAACCTCACATTTCTGCAGATTACGTGTCGAATAACAAGCCGTTATGTTATTGATCTCTGGCAATAAGTTCTTTGGATATTCGATCACAATCCTCTTTCGATGCAGTTCTTCACTACCGAGAGAGCATGTAGGATATCGAAAAACAAAGTGGTGGGACTAAATCCTGCCTGACACTCATTGAACGAATTGGGCGGGGCTATCTAACATCTCGGAATACATGACATGCATATTACTCTATAGCCTTTCTGGAATCAGTGAGTAGTCATCCTATCTGCTGCAGAGTGTCACTATGGCCTTGTAATTATGTGAAGTACAATACAATCATGCTGAGATAATTGCAAAGCTTGGACCCCATGCTAGATTCCAACCTTCGATTACCCCCTTCCGTGGGTTCATTTGTTATCCACTGCACCACTAAGGTCCTTGCTTTGCCTTTATCTCAGCCAGTTTTTTATCCTGTAGTTGGCAAAATTTCGGTCAGAATTACGAAGAATAACCTCTGATGCTTTCGCTATTACTGCCTTTACTCTCTCCTTACGATCTACGTTTACGGTCTTTCTTCAGAGCTTGGCAAATTCTGACGTTAATTGGCAGTTGCCTATGACTGTTGCCACTCTGCATTGGTGTCTTAGCTCTATTGTTCCCTAAACACAGACATTTCTTGGTGACTTTCAAACTTTTAGTTTCTGTAGCACCAAGGTTATCCCTTGTGTTCTTCATATATTATGTCAACGACGGCATCTTCCCAAGAGAAGGGTAATAACCAGAAAAAATCCCAGTTTATAGTTTGTAAAGAACAGTTGTTTTCCAATATAATAGCGCTAAATGGGCAATCTCTTTTCGCCTTAGCCAGTCCAATAAGGACGTACCACATCCTTCTTGCCTGGATGATCAGGTCCTGTGTTGAGAATTCAAATGCAACTGAGCTGCGTTGTAGGTACACGTCATCACCTTAGTCCTTCGAAATTTAGGCTGCTTTAAATAGCTCTGAGATTTTAGCAGCCTTTCCATACTCGTCTTATCCACGGCTGTTGTACAGGGGTCATACTGACTTCAGCGTTCTAGAAAATTGGTAGCTGGGTAGCTCGCGTAGCTGAGCACTGAGTATACTCAAGAGTAGCTTGAGGCGGCTTCGCGAAAGTTGATGTGGCTCTTATTTGTTGGAAAGCAGTCTCAATCACATCTAATTATAAGGTTTGTGAGAGTAATGGAAAACTTTTGGTCCGCAGCTTTGAAGTGTTGAAGATCGACTCAAACATCAATTTATTAGCAATTTATTAGTCATGATAAAGCTTTTGGGCAGATTTTTTTCTCAACAAGTATCGTTGAATACCATTCTTAGCAGCACTTTAGCTCCTGAACATCTTCTGAGCAACTACCAACTGTCAACATGCATGAAACAGTGCTAGTCGGCCGATGTGAGATCGAATAAGTACGCTGAGTGTGGCAGAGTTTTGCAACCTGATACTTTCGTTAATTGTTCTGTCTCATCAATCATTGTTGAACAAAAGGATTAGACCAATTCTATTGACCAACGCGATGATGTGATTTTTAAATGATTTTAGTGCATTTGTCACAGAACTTTTTTTATCGCCCCTCACTTCAGCAGGATTCAGGAAGGTGCATATGGCTAACACTGTTGCAGCCCACCAAACCATCAGCATAACCTTAGGGCAAATGTGCCCTGTGAAGCTCCGTCGAATCAAAATGAATAGTATTCTTTCCTTGATGAGCTTACACGAGGTAGATAAATATATTTCATTTTCGGCTAACGTTTCGACGTCTTCGTCTTCATCAGAGCCGATGGTCCAAGTCCATTGTCAACGTTTGTTATTCGTCTCGATGTGGCGGCTTCGCCTTCGTGACGAGTCAGCTGTTCCTCACCGGGCCATCTCCTCGAATTTGTTCTGTGCTCTGTGAAGTGGTTAGCAGCTCCATCCAATCAAAATGAATAGTAAAATGGTCCTCTTTATTTGCACGAGCGAAAGGCATAGCGGTCTTCATAACGACGATCTCTTTCATCTCAGTTCAATTCGTCTCGCACTCATTCGTCGAGATTTTCCGCCTTGCCTTCTGAACATTGTTTACTTGGAAGCCCTCTCCTTGTCCATACTTTGCAAAGATTTCAAGTTGCTATCTCGTTGCGATGGATTATCTAGGAATTAATTATTTTTAACATGGTTAATAATTCTTAATGATTCCAAGAAATGCGATGCTCCGCATCTGCTTGCATCCTCAAGAAAATAATTTGAAGTGTTCGTGCAACGGAACAAGAAAATTGCTGTGAATGATGGGTGCTAGCAAGCACGAGTGAACAAAATGAACATCTAAGCTCTTTACCGCTTTCGGTGGTGGACTATAGCACTCCTACAGTTGACGAGTTCTGTCGTGATTAGGTTCCTGCAGAGCGATCCTTTAAGATGGAGACCAAATGCATTTTCAGAAAGGAAATTTTTTTCGTAAACAATGGTACTGTTAAGTTAATGCGATTTTTTTAAAGCTGCTAAAAATTTGCAAAACTCTGGATCGTAGGTGTTTGCGGTGGGGGAACGATAGAATGGCACTGATCGATAGAAATAGCTGAGAGACAGGCAAAATGAACGACACGCTTGGTGTGGTGGTGAACGCGTTAGCCGCCGGAAAGGGTAATAGCGCGTTCGTTCGCCATCGCAAACACCTGCAGTCCGGAGTTTTGCAAATGTCTCAGCATCATTATGGTTGTATCACACATAATATCCCGGCAAAAAAAACTTGTAATAGACGGTAAATAAAAAAAGTTAACGCTGCCAAAATTGTCCTTCGAATAGCATTTTCTTCTTGAATGGGCAAGTGTTGGTTAATAACAAGATTCATTCAACGGTGGCTAACACTTCGGCGGTTTCGCCTTCTTCAGAGCGTAGAAATGTCACACTCAGTCTACTCAGCAAACACTTTCGTAACCATAGCATAAGGAACTGACTCCCTAATTTTATTCTGATGGAAATTAGCTTCCTTTAAAAAAACATATCGTTTTGTTTTTCATAAATCTTACATTTGATGATGGAGAGCAGCTGCGCAGAGTTTACATGAGTGAGGAATGTTCCCGTCTTAATGTGTTTCACAAAAATGAAGCAAATTCGACTCACAGTGGGTAACTAGACATCTTGAAGGTTTCACCTGAAATTCTAGGGCTTTGAGCAAAATTCTCATAACCAGTGATATTTTTCTTTCCATCCTTCCAGATGTACTCAGAATTACCCAGTTTTCAATTTAATTTTGAGATGTTTTCCAGATTCCTCACTGGGAATTTGTTTTTAACTAGTGGCATTTGTATAAAGGAAATAGAACAAATTCGTATTTTCTACGGGATGCAGTTCATTTCACCAATGCAAAAATCACACGCTGCGTCCGTAGCTTAGGTTCTTAAGTTTTTTATGCTTATCTTATTAACATCTAGGGAGTATCCACTTTAGACGACGAGAGCTGACGATGGCAAAAAAACGCTGTCATTCCTTTTCAGAATCATTTCCAACAACATTTGCCTCCGTGGCTTTTTTTCGTTCCTTTGTCATCCATTTCCTGCTGTAAAGGATGTGGACTCAGTTTCTGCTCAGTAGGTAACAGCAATCATTGAAATAAAGCATTGTAGCTGTGCTTAAAATTCCGTTCCCCTATTCCTATCTTATTTGTGGGGAAGTAGGATTTAGAAAGTCTTCTAGACAACGGTTTTTTGAGGTGATAGAGGCATTTGACTTAATAAGCATAATGTCCGCAGTTGAATAGTTGATTAGGTCGTTAATGTCCGATAAAAAGTCCAACCCTAAAAAAGCCACTCTGCACGATTATCTAGACAGACTGGTAATTCTCCAGCATTTGAACACATAAGCTTTTGAAATTGTCAATTTCAAAGGGAACTTCTTTATGATATGTTCACTTAGTGACGTCTATAGTGTTTTGTCGCAAGAAAATTGGAACATAAAGCCAATCGTGTTATTTCATGTTTTCTTTTTTTTTCTTTGAGTGATATTGCTAGGGGCTTGTGCAGAGCCTCTATCAAGCAGAGAGTTAGAGGTGTCCTGCAGTAAATATCGGTTCGATTCGTCATCCCAGGCTCACCAAACCTTCCATCCCAGCGGGTTAGCAATTTGATGCACTGGTGGGACAGCAGCAATGATTCGATACATCGGTAGGCCACCGCGATTCATTGTAAAGGCCAGATATGCATTCAATCAGATTTACGATGCCACGAATAGAGTCAGATGCATGGGTCATCCTTCAGGGGATTGATCAACCACGAGAGCTTTATCCTTGATTTTATTTGTTATGGTATCGTTCGCCGTGATTATTATACCTTTGCGATTTGGAAATAAGTGTATTCTTTAGCCTTTTTTTCAATTAAAATTATTTGATTTCATAAGAGAGCATGATATACAGGCATTTTTTTCCGCAGCCTCATTGAAGATTGGTCATTGTTCAGTTCTCTAATATCTTATGTGTTCTCTTGATAACAGGTCTCGAAATATATATTGGTGTTTCGTCTCCGTTCTGTTTTCCTTCGTGCTTCGTTCAGCCATGGCAAACATGGTTTTTAGCCTCACAACCTCCTTAGCGATCGAGGTAAGGTGTTATGTTCAGCTACTATCCTATTAACATCGGATGAGCGATGGAGAAGGAAATTCCTCACAGAAGACACTGGGAAGAGTTCTGTGATGGTCTTCACGACTCATTGAATAGTGTCCTTGCATATCTTGACTGAAGCGCCCTGGCCAACAAACGACGGTGTTTTCCTGCTTTTCTGCTGAGAGTCTCTTCTCTTCTTCGCATGAGTGACATCATAATTTGCCCAGAGTGCTAACGAGGCGTCACCGACGCCACAATTACTAATTTGTTACACGGCTGTCACCAGCTAAGGCAGCTAACCAACCGCAAACCACGTACAACGGTGTTTGGGAACCGGAATCTCACCAACATCTTTCTATTTCGAAAATTTCACCTTACTACCATAAAGAAACAGCATCGCATACTAACGCAGGCTTCTGGTGTTATCCACTTATGGGATGATTTAGTAGTTCATCAGTAGATTAGTGCTTTGTAGGAAATCATCATCATCGACAAATTCTGTGGCTATTCTAAAGGTTCGTCGCAAAATTAAAAGTATTTGCCATCTATTGTTGAATTTGCTTGCTTAATTACTCAACTGACTTGTGTGGGTCCCATGTGTTGTTCCATTCGTTCTGTTGTATTGAGATGTTCACAGAGGTGATTGGGGTTCGAAGGGATTCGGTTGCACCTTGGTGGACTGTGGACTCCTTGCTGAATATGGTCAGGTAGAACATGATTTCACTTGGGATTAAGAAATAGTCTTTCCAGCCTACTCTCACGTCGTCACCGCAGGAAATTGCTGGTATTTTTTGACCTCTGGAAGGTTTCTGCCTTGCGTTGCAACCCCGATTCTTCCAGATCGACAGCGATTCCGTGAGCGCAACGAATATCACAATTAGTTGCTCGACTGCTCGTGGACAGTGTTGAACCACGTTCAGTTTTCAGCAGAAATCTTAAAGTTAGAGAATTTATTAACATTTAACTTGCCCAACCAATTTAAGAAAATTCCAGTTCTTCCATGTTGAGCTCGTTGGCTTCGTATGTCGTAAGATAATTCTGTATTTAACAATATTTAGCTTTTTTATTTTCTGCCTTTTATACTTTTTATGGCAGGTTATTATTATGCGAAATACAACCACAAGATTGCTGAGATATTTGCAAAACTCCGGACCGCAGGTGTTTGCGGTGGGGAACGAACGCGCTATTCTCCTTTCCGGGGAGTAACGCGTTCACCACCACACCATGCGGGTCCTTCGTTTCGCTTGTCTCTCAGCTAGTTCTTATCGATCTGTGCCGTCAGCAATCACCCGTCAATTTCTGTATTTAACGTTTAATGAGGCTTGCTATTATATTGGCGAGACTATTACATTTCTCAGAGTTAATCATGGAAAAAGGGTCTAGCAATAATATTGCTTCAACGATCCGAAGTGAGTCCGAATCAAACTAACACGCAATCTACCACAACACTTTTATAAGCCAGACGAAAGGATAAATAGAAAAAGCGTAAAGCTCTCGGCGTTGACCAATCCCCTGAGGGGGATGCGCCATGCATTTGACTTCATTAATCGTTTGGAGGTGATTAAATGCATATCTGGCCTTTATAATGACTCGTGGTGGCCAACCGATGTATCCAGCCAGTGCTGCCATCCTCCCAGACAAGTCTGGTACCAATTTGCTTATCCTGGAGGGTTGGAAGGCTTGGCGGGGTATGCGAGCGGGCATCGATTCCACGTATGTGTTGCAAGGCGTCTCCGACCACTGCGCCACACGCCAGACAAAAATCATCACGTAATAATCTTTTCGAGGAAGGCTAATTACAATTCGGACACTTGCTGATGTTGTAAGATGATTCCTCGAAAACTTGATTCTGGTAATGTTTTGAACACTTAGTGCCTATGACACCTCGAAAGTATTTCTGATATCACAGTCGTGAATATTTCGCATTTTCAAAGCTTCTGCATTGTTCAGACGAGCAGAACTCTGTTGTTCCACATTTTGAAAAGTGCAACGGTCAAGCCAACATTTCGGATATGCAGTCATTCCAGCTTGTCCTTTAAGATTTGCCAAGTTGTGCGCCAACGTCCTCATGCAATATTAGACGCATTTCTTTAATTCGAATTCGATAATTCGAATTGCACTTTAGCTACTTCCGGCTGGAAAATAAGGTTAACATTCGGTGATTATCTTACTTTCCTTTTTTCCTTAAAAAACTGACTGATGAAGTTTGTCTACTTAGCTATCACAATAGCCATACACGGCATTTCATTTCTCATAAAAAGTTCATTTCTAATGAAAATGCGAATTCTCTGAAAAAAAATACTGCTCGTTTTCTTTCTGTGAATCAAACCAGGAACTTCAGTCACGTTGCACTGTGAGGTGTGCAGTAGCCGCCATTTCTCACTCTTTTCTTCTATTCTTTCAATTCGCATGAGAATGTTTCTTCCTTCCCCTCCCTTGCTCTTAACCCTCCTCTCTCCACTTCAAAAGAAACGAGGACAATATGCCATCTCTTCAAACTGTGATTTATATTTGATCTTGCTTTAATCGCAGTACGATCTTGTTTCGTTTCCTCAGGAAGCCCTAGCCAAGGGTAAACCAATACCAGGATCCACCACCCTCCTCGTATCGAAGTCGCATAGTGGCAATTCTCCCTCTGATCCACAACGGCTGCGATTGCCTGTAGTGGTGAAGACCTGAGGCGGACTTTGGCTAGGCTGAGCTCGGGATTCCAGGGAACCACAATGGCTTAACCAGCAGATCTCCGAAAAGTGGTGATTATGCTGGAGCCCAACCAGTGAGGATAGGCCGTTCAAGTATCAAGTCCCAAGTATGACCTTGTTTAACCTGATGACGTAAAAGTGTCAAAATATTTACGGCATAGTGATGAAGCTGTCGGTGTTGATTAAACCCTGAGGGATACGCTGTGCATTCGACTTCATTAAGCATCGTTAAAGGTGATTGATTGCACATCTATCCTATACACTGACTGGCTGCAGCCTAGTATCCTAATCAGTCCTGCTATGCTCACAGACAGATCTGGTAGTATTAATTTACCGACCCGCTGGAATGGAAGACTCGATGGGCCTAGGGCGCTAGATCGAGCCCCATTTTATTGTAGAGCACCTCTAACCAATACCTTGTATGCGCCCTAAAGCTACGGTATTTATGTCAAATACCAAAGGCTTTGCTGTCTCATTCTGCGAGTTGTGAAGAGATGAAATAATCCCTGGGAACTCATCATTACCGACCGTCAATATCATCAGTCAATGACATCTACGGAGATCTCATTCATACAAGAAATCCATGCGTTTTAGAAATGCCACTGGAATGTACAACTATGGATATAAATTTACGTTATTTTCATTCCTTACCATATAATTATTAGCTCACAATTCCAGAAGCCCACTCTTAACGCTGTGTGTGGGAGCCTCTCAATAGAACGAACAATAGCGAAATATACCACATCATATTAAACCAAGTGTCTTGCTTAACCGATGTCGCTGTGTACCCAAAATTTTACACTTGATTGCACCACCACCTATTTCTCGTGAGACTCAACTATTCGGGAAGGAGTAGAAAGCCCTAGAAGCGAAATTCCAAAACCATCGCGAATTTCCATTTATTGAGATGACTGTTCGGCTCTTGGGAGCATAGCATTATTGACAACATCGACGAATAATACGGGATGGCTTATTCAACGTCTTCATCCTATTGCCATCGAGCGCAAAAGTTCGAAGGTCGTAAAGACACACCTGCCAGTAACGTGAGCATTCAAGGTTTTCGAAAAAGGATCCAGTGCAATACAGTGGATCCACGCCAGAAGATGATTCACTGGAGCATCGCAAAAGTACAAGAGACCGCTATGTCTCGTCTCTAGTGACGTAAGAAGAACCTTTCACTCAGCTGAGATAGAGGCGGCTAGATCTCTGGACAGTCGGTGCAACTCTACTCAATGGACATAGATCATTAATGAACTGTATAGCAGATTCACAATCAGAATATCACCATTCTATAACGATATTAACATAAATGTAAGGAGTCGGTTTCGCCTCGCCATTATATTTATTGCTGTTCTCGTGAAAAAGACGCTCGTGTCGCTCAGTGGCTGGAGGCGAGCTGTAATGCACATGAGATCGATTCCGGTGCCTCAGTCTTAGCAAACCCTCCATTCATCCGGGGTCTACAATTTGGTACCAGACTTGTCTCAGAGGATAACAACATTTTTTCGATATATCGGGCCACCGGGAGCCACTGTAAAGCTTAGACATGCATTCAGTCACCTCCAACGACACTTAATGAAGTTGAGTGCAAGGCGCATCCCTCAGGAATTGATCAACGCCGAGAGCTTTATCTTTTACTTTACCCTTTTATTCTCGTGAAGATTATGCGAAGATTGGAATGGCATAACGTTTTTGTGAAAAACGATACTCGGCAACCAAACCATTTTCGATCTGTAGGTGACATCGTTCCTATGACACGAACCAGTAGCCAAACTGAACTAACACGGCCGAATGCTCTAGCTATGTGTGTCTGGATTATGAAGTTAAAATGATGAACAAACATAGGTACAGAGCTATGCAAGAAGAAGCGAGCAGCTTGTTGAGCTATCAAGAGCGGTGAGGATATAGTGGAGTCAACAGGAAACGGTCGAATCTGCGCACATTTTGTTCTTCCAGTTCTTCCCATCTCAACCCATCCTTCAGAATCCTTGGCAGTACGAAAGCACGGTGAAAGACCACTCCGCGTTATCGAAGCCACAGTTGGATGAGTGCTGTAGACAGTAACCTTCTATCATGCAAATAAAAAATCACGCAAGTGGCAAGTGGATGTTCCTACCTACGTCAACGACAAAAAAAATCGGAGGCGCCCACGTGAACGCAAAAATGCCGAAAATCAGGTGGGATAGTTTTTCACTAAGATCCTGGAGCAAAATGAAATTGCTCAATAAGTCTTTGAAGCGAGCAGAAGCCAAGGGTACGACATTAACATACGGCGACTTTACGGTTGCCTTCTCGAATCATTTCACCATCAACTGGGAGACAAGTGACGCTGTACGGACACTATATAAGCCGAAATATAAGCCATTTAACCTTTTTGCCTACTGCCTACTCTTTTTGATGGCAGGGTATGTTGCGAAATATAACTTCAACGAAGCTGAGATATTTGCAAAACTCTGGACCGCAGGTGCCTATGGTGGGGGAACGAACGCCCTATTGTCCTTTCCGGGGAGTAACGCGTTCACCACCACACCATGCGGGCCCTTCGTTTCGCCTGTCTCTCAGCTAGTTCTATCGATCTTTTGCCATCAGCAATCACCCGTCAACGGGATTGATCTGGGGAGCCCAAATCGGCATTGAACCCAGTTAAGCTGAGGCTATAGTTATAATCACAATTTTAACCTTTTTTTTCCTTTTGGGGATTTCGGCTCCCCAGATCAGTCCCGTTGACGGGTGATTGCTGATGGCAAAAAGATCGATAGAACTAGCTGAGAGACAGGCGAAGCGAAGGGGCCCGCATGGTGGTGGTGAACGCGTTACTCCCCGGAAAGGACAATAGCGCGTTCGTTCCCCACCATAGGCACCTGCGGTCCAGAGTTTTGCAAATATCTCAGCTTCGTTGAAGTTATATTTCGCAACATTAGCCATTTATTTATTTATTTGCTAACACTACAGTATATAACAATATTTACTGTGCTATATACTATACTATGCCATACTATACTGTATACTATAGTGCTATACACTACTATATACTATACTATATTGTATACTATGCTATACTATATATACTCGATACCACATACTTGAATGACCCGTCCTCAGTGGTTGTGCGGACGCCTGCATAATCTCCATTTTTTCGGAGATTTGCTGCTTAAGCCATTGTGGTTCCCTGGAATCCCGAAGTCAGCCTGGCCAAAGTCTGCCCCAGGTTTTCACCACCACAGACAGTCGCAGCCCTCGTGGATCAGAGGAAGATTTACCACCATGTGACTAGTTTGATACCAGGACGGTGGTGGATCCTCGTATTGGTTTGCTCTTAGGTAGGCTTTCTGATGGAAACGCCAAGCTTCTTCTCAGTTTGGAATGACCTGCCAGAGGATGAAATTCCTGCTGTACATCGCAGTCCGACACCCAGGAAGACCTCCCAGGAGCAATGAGGCGGTTAGCCGTTGGTAGGTATATTAACCATGGCCAAACCATACAAAGAAATAAAGCTGTATGACCATATAATACTATAATACAATAATAACTCGCCATAATGAACAAAACCGTGCCATTTATGTTTTAGAAACGGCGTTTCACATATAAACTTGTTCCCAAAATGATGTAGTGGAACCTCTGCCGATCTCGAGTCATCCGTGGCTCCTGTACTGTATAAATCAATACATCAAATACGATATTTTTACTTTTTTATTTGCTGCCTACTACAATTTTTTGACAGCGGGGCATTATGCGAAATGCAATAACAAGGATGCTGAAATATTTGCAAAACTCCGATTTGGGTCCCCAGAACAATCTCGCTGATGGGTGATTGCTGATGGCACTGATCTATATAACTAGCTGAGAAGAAGGCGAAACGAAGGACCCAAATGGTGTGGTGGTGAACGTGTCAGCCCCCGGAAAGGGTAGTAGCACGATCGTTTCCTTTCGCACACCTGCGTTCAGGAGTTTGCAAATATCTCAGCATCCTTGCAGTTGAAATGCGATATTTCGTAGTTTCGGATCTGAATGACGTCAAAAGAGGCATTGTATACTTGGCATTCTTCGCCTCATTCAGGTCGACTACCTTTTAAAAATTGGCTAAAAAATGAGCTTTGGCGAACTAAAAATAAATGAGCTGGCCGCAACTATCCAAATTTTCATCTCGATCTCACTCCACTTAATTGCAGTCGATGTGCTTTCCGGAAGTTTTAATCTATGACCTTCACATTCATAGTTTCCGTTTGAGATTAGCCAGTTCTTCATTTCGTTGAAACCTTAGCGAATGGTCAATTAATTTGAAATCAGAGTCGAAAGTTTTGATTCTTTGAATAGCATTGGTGACAACGACAGGAGAGCTTGATTAGTATCTATCCACCCTAGGAACAATTCTGAGAACCGACAAAACACATCCGTGAGAGACCCAGTGGTCGCCACCCATGAAGATATGTGGTGAATTTGTGATGACAAAATGATATTGGGCTTTATATGACGTGCTCTAACAAGCTTGTTGACGTTCGTCTGACAATTCGTTGTACAATCGTTTCTAGTGCCAACTTTTACGCACCAACAATCAACCAGTAGTACGCATTGATTTCAATGCATGTTATTTTCAGCGACTTGTCGTTTTGCACGAAAGTTTTTTTGTTGCACGCTTTGTATGCATTCGTACTTGTAATGGTTTCCAGTAGAAAAAAGGCTGTTCTCGAACTGTGTTTTCGGAAATATAAGTTTGTCAAATCTACCGTACTCCACTCCACCCTGTGAGGGAAATATATTATTTCGTGGTGAAGTTACCGTAACCTCCACAGCAATAGTTCAAGGCTCCTTCTATAAATCTTTCATGTTCTAATCACCAAAAGTAAGTTACTGCTGACAGATCAGTTTGCGTTTGCATAAGCGTTTACCCATGGAAAAGCGAAACTTCGCTGAAGTGCACCACCTGAGTATTCCGCCGGAAGATATACGTGCGAGACAAACGGATAAGGTTAGAGCTTTAAGTTAAAGCTATGATATTAGCATGTGAATTGAAAAAATTAGCTCGTGTGACTCTGGGAAACCTCAAAAATGGACCCAAAGTTCGACTCTCCAGGAAGTACGTGTGAAAGATTACAGCGTTGGATTGTAGGTCTACAATTTTATGATTTTATAAGATCATGATTGTCAATCCCAGTGTGAATCTTGTGCGGGTGATGTTTCAAATCCTAGAAATTGAATGACAAAATTACAGTGGATGTTCGCCGAGATGCTTATCGTGTGCTCCTTATTCAATTTTAGTGTCTTACGCCGAGGTAATGGAAATGTTTGATCCGGTAGATTACAAGTAAGTACGATCTCGCCCAGATCCTTACGGCAAACGAAATCACTGAAATATGCGGTAAATTTATTGACATGATGGCGATTCATCAGAAAGATAAAAGATCCTCGAGAATCGAAGACTGAAATTTGTCCACGGACTAATAATCTTGACGGACTTCTTGATTTTGGAAATCAAGTGACATAATGAGATTTGTACAATTCTCTACCTGCTGGATGTCCGCTAAGTTTTTTTCTGCGCCATATCTGTTTCTTACATACTGATAGTTGTTTGAATAATATCTTTGCTTACTAAGAAATATTAGAACGCCGATGAGAATAGTCAAAGAAGTTTTGGTGTAGCACTTGAACATAACATGGGATCAATGAATCCCGTCGACTTACTTCCACTAACTGACATAATTCATAGCAACAAAGCTCAGGTCCATGGATTTGAGTGGCGCTGACGATTGAGTTTACTTTGGCCTAAATAACCGTTTCGCGACCAAGCCCAATTTCGAGCAGCAGCAGCACCGGAAGGTGCCTAATTTTCGGCTATTACAAACACGCAAGTTTTTCGATAACAGACCATAATTTTTTCTATAGCTAGATGTCTTCAGGATTGAGAAGATTACGGAATTGTAGATGAGAATTTGCTCTGTCATTCTATAGGTATGAATGGTATGTGCGTTGCTATCGACTGTGTGTTACTACGGTCCATCATACAAATATGTTGTGGTCGGCATTTAGAAGAGTTTAGCAGTTTATGTTGAGCTTATTTCGGTATTTTAAATCCGCACGTTCTGTACGACAACCATAGCGATCAAAATGCAGTTACATAATTAAATAACTATATATGTTATGTAACTAATGAAATTAAGGTAAAACTAATTGTCAGCCAAATTACCGGTCAGTGAAGTTTTTTCATGAAAAGGTTTTTGTAAATCGTTATGTGTAGGAAGTGGTTTTCATAGTCTCATCTTTTGCATCTTTCTTCCCTATCGTTATCTCTTCTATCTTTGTTTCCTTTGATTAGATATCGAGTGAGTACACAAATTATGGTTGAAAAAAAGTTCTAGAACCCACTGAGTTGAAAATGGACACCATAGTGTCCACATTTTGCCTTGGGCCAGGGCCGTGTAATCACTAAAGTGTTCGTTAAAAAAGACTTGCGGAACAAAATGGGCAATCGAAAGGAAAATACGATGAAATCCATGTTTCTCGTCCGTTTTGCCTTAAATGTTCTTAAAATTCTAGAATTAATCAAATACTGAGTGCATCGAACAATTCCCTGGTGTCTTGAGGAACAAACACGAGGTTGAGAACAAAGTAACTTCTTCGCACACTCATCGCTTTGCTATGAGTCTTCTACTGAGTATGTCACGTGGAGACCAATCGCACAGAGTTCGCATGGAAGCGTGATGTGGTTCTTACATTAAAATATCAGACCTAAATACTGTGTGAGATTACGCGTGATTACGAAGCGTTGCTCCATGCCGTTCATTTTTGGGCTCCTGGAATTTATCCAGAATGCCTCGACAGTTTTGCGCGCTGGTGTTTCTCTGTTTGGTTATGGAAGTGTTTGGCTGTAGAGTAGATTGCAGTCAACCTGACTGTTCCAGATTCTGAGGAAGTCGAAATCCGCCGAAACGTCAGCTTGTTCATAAATAAAGCTAGAGTAACAACGTCGTGTTTGCCCATCAAAGGAACGGTGAATTATTCGATCAATGCCGAAGTTAATAGAGATCGGTCGTGAGAATTACTGGGTGCAACTCCCAATCCATAGCTCAACGAAGCAATAACAAACTGTTCAAAATCTGAGAAGACGTTCCCGAAACCTGTAAGAAATTACTTCAACCAAAGTCGCACAACCACCTGCTGTTGTCTTGCACTTGTGACGAGTGTGATTCTCTTTGGATAATGACGTTCTGGCTGTGAAAAGTTGAGGTGTGATATAAACAAACGCAGCTGCTAGACAATTCTCTAAGCCAAGGTCACAGCTCACTGAGGATCTGCTTTTCAAAAATAATGCATCACTGAGGATCTAAATTATTACAAAGAATATTGACATGACTTGAACATTGGCACGACCCGCTTCATATCGCGAAACAGTAATGTTTACTGTTACGGCGGTTTCTCTTGTTAACTATCTTAGGATGTTTTGCGCAATAATCCTACTTTGCAAGTAGAACCACCATCTGTGCGTTTGTGTCCATGAAGACCTTACCTTGGTTGTAGCTTTCAGAAGCTGCCAGTCTTGATAAATTAAAAGAAGTGTTCGCTTCAGAACTGTGTTCATTATAATCACGGGCTTATCTTTGCACTTCAAAACCGTTATAGCTTTCCTATTTTCTTGTACTGTCCACAGTTCTTCCTTCGACTTACAGGGATGGCTTGCTTGGGAAAAACGTTCCTGTTTTTTCTACAGCTACCGATAAGATGTATCCTTCTTCACAAGAAATGCAACCGATGAAAATTTGTTTACCAACAATCGTTGTAGTGACCGTTTCGTTAGTCCACTAATCCGGAAACGAGCTTTGCTGCTGCATAAAGCGTTACATTTGCAGTAAAGAAGGCATTGTTACCGGTGTACTTCTACTCCAACATTTCCAAGTGTGGAAACCTTTTGAGCGAACTATGAATTATTTGACTCCTCTTTTTTACCCTCTTATGTATGTGATAAATGATCTTTACTTCTGATTCATATGTTTCCGAAGGCAATTACGCCTTTCAACAGGCACATCTCAGTTCATAGTTACCCTTACAAACTGAAATAAAAGTTGTCTTATTTTATCAAGACTATAGCTCTTTCTAGGTAATAAATAGCCTTAAGTTAAGATAGCACTTGTGAAAAACTTTTAAGTTACTTGATAGCGATTAAGTAAACTTTCTTCTACAAGCGTGTCAGGTTCGCTTATTACGTGAAGCACACAAGGCTCAATCATCGATCAGTAATTCAACGGTTTTCCATTTCCAATTGTCATGCCTTGCGAAGTACTTCCAAATGTTGGTAACAATTAGTTGGATAGTAAAACATAGTAAAATCTAGTAAGTAGTAACATATATACCTCTAGATTATTAAAGCAATACATCCTCTACAATTCTACCATGTTCACAACCCTCGAGGGTTCTAGCTATCGAAAAGTTGTCACTTGGTATAGAAATGTCATGGTTCATTGTCTACCGAAGTTTGCACCGTCTAAAACTAGTATTGGTCACTGTGTGCTGAGACTGATCGATGGACGAGTTGTCCACGTGCGTAACGAACTTGAAATTGGACGTCGTCCCAGCGGCGGCAACGGTAATTGTGTGGCTGCGCGTTATGTGTTAATGCTTTGTCGTTCCCGCTCCTTATTAAGAAGTTAAATGCTGGTCCGTCATGATTTTCGCTGGAATCCCGAGACAACCGTGTTAGGGAAGACCCTCTGTCGCCGGCGTTTGTACATCTGAGAGAGGTTTACTATCTTGCGACTCGACTTCTTTCTAAAAGAACCAATTCCTTTTAAGATAGCGGATATTGCGATCAGTCGACCGAACGTTAAAATATGAAATAGCGCCCGAAGCATTTGAAGAAATAGGATTCAAATTGTGATGGAAAGTTGGAATAAAAGGGTGGGTCATACATAGTATTAACATTTCAGAAGCAAAAATCAGATGAAACCTTTAAAAAAGCGAAAAGTTGAGCACAAAACTTCGTAAGATATTTAACTTGTAAAGACCATCCACACTCTGAAGCGAACTCGTGGATGTCTTTTCAAGCGCACTTTTATTCCGTTCTCACCAAGTGTTACCTATAAAAGAAAGCGTTGAGCTTCAGCATAAACAGCTAGTACGTTTTTTTGGGAAAACAAATTTCGAGGTTGAATCCTTGGGATAAAGAGTTGGATTTGGCGCAATGTAATGAATCGCCTCTGGCGTTGATATCGTTTTGGTTTCTGGCCCCTGGAAACTCGGCCAAACCCTAGATACAATTGTTCGCAATACTTCTCGTCGTGTCGAGTTGCCTGTCTTCTTAGGCGTTGTATAGATTGTGCGGCCATTCGTATCTATGTGGGATCCTTCAACTCAAGAGCTTCTCTCTATTTGTCTCTTTCTTGTGCATTTGTACTATTTCTTTTCACCAATTATTTTTGTTTTTCACTTGATCGTGACGGAAATAGAGGGGGAAATTGCAATTCATTCTTCGCACGATAATTATACGTTCTGATTTCCGTTGTCTAGCGATTTTCAGAAATTAATTTCCTGTTTTCTGCGCGAAAAACAAAAGTAAAGTAGTAATTTGATTTTAGTTGTTCACTTTCTTTTCATGTGATATAGAATATAGAGACAAACAGACGGAGTGAGTGATGGAGAAAAAGAGACAGAAAGGAAGACAAACAGAGAGGGAAAGAGAGGGAAAGAGTGGGAGTGGAGAGCGTAGAAAAGGAGTGCCGAAAACTTGAGGGAGAGAGAGAGAGAGAGAGAGAGAGAGAGAGAGAAAGGGTGAGGGAGGTGGGCCGTGGGAGTGGGACGCTTAGAAAAGGAGTAGCGAAAACTTAGCTTATACGTCTACCATGCATCTAATGGAAATTTTCAAGAGATTTCTTCGGTTTTCGTCAATTCAATCAAGAATGGAGAGTTGAGGTGTAACAAGTTGTCTGATTCTCAGCTAATAGTTTCCTGAATAATTGTGTTTTCTCGAAGAGGGGCGGCCCTTTATATTGAGTCAGCTTCGTTTAATGTCTGTCATCCACTGAAGCGAAACATCGACGATCATATAATCTATTTTCTGGAAGTCATTGTATTCTCTGGGTTTTTTTCTCTCCGGATGCGAACATTTCTTAAATTAGGAATTCCATTCTCCTCTGAACTTCGTCACAAAATGTCTAGAAACCGTGGATGAATGAAATTTGAGAAACACATTCGAAGTCTTTTTGAACTTCTTTGTATGGTGAGGATTGAACTCTGTTCACTGTGTTTCGATGAGCTCGAGTTTTACAAAACGACAAGTGGAAAAGCTCTCTAAGTCATCCTTCTTGCTTCGAGAAGCCGTCTTTTCCTATCCGAACTATTCGAGTGTTGTTTTAAGAGGCAGTCCGACTACAAATCGACAGCGATACTGCTCTATTGTGCGGGAAGTTTAAGTTTGAATTGTATGTGTGTCTGCCTTTTTATCGGATTTTTTACTCGCGCACTAAAAATATTCCACGAAAATATCTTAGCCTCTACTAGTCCATTCCAGCAGTGTTTAAGCCAAGCAGTTTTCTCAGATTTTGTGTTTCATAGCACAAAGTTTTTTCCCGTGGTGGTGTCCTGTTGGCAGATTCACGCTCATCAATTCGCACTTAGACAAGCGAATACCGAGCAAATTTATTCATAAGGGGCCGAATGGAGGCTGTCTGAGGTGTCAGACGATTAGGCCGATTAAGTTAATTGTTTTCCGCTTCGATGTTGAGACTTCTAGGCGAGAAATGCGTGAAGTGGAAAATTAATGTGTGCTGAGTTGCAGGAGTCATAGCGGTGGGTCATTATGAAAGTGTGACTGAAGAAAAAGTTTGAGGTTTTCCTACAAAGATTGTATTTTTAAAGAATATGCCACTTCTCCAAGGCACATCTATGTTATTGACGAACCAACCCAAAGTCATGTTCTTCACTCAAACCGAAGAATTGCACTGCTGTTTCTCAAAGGATTTCATTAATGATTCGTGTGTTTTGTCAGACCAGCCCACCCATTGTCATAGTCTCCATCCAAATCGAAGAATTGCACTACTGTTTGTCAAAGGAATTCATGAAGGATTCGCATGTTTTGTCACGCTACGTGCCAGCCAATGAAATACCGACTGCCGCGGAATGCACTGCTGCCAAAATTGGAGATTATATTGGATAGTGGCAACAGACCAACACCCGTCCCATATAAAACGGAACCGCACTGTGTAAAACCTCATTACAGCGGTGATCGGTTGGCTGAATTCGACTCGAAATGACACAGAGAACAGAACACCCACTTCGCGACAAGGAAGAGCTGTGGGCCATCGACTCGATTCAGTCCGGCTCTGAAGAATACGATGACGTCGCCAGTCGAATAAATATCTTCCATCAACTCGTGTTAGCTTAATAATCGAAAATTTATTGACTCTTACTTTGATCAATATGTGAAGGCTAGGGAAGGACTGATAGGAAACAGAATAAGTGCGCTTCGCTGGTTGGAAGACTGACTTAATGTGTTATGGGAACAGAGTATGACGTTCAGTTCATCTTCAGGGGGGATTTCCTTCCACACCATCCAATAATTAATAACACTGAATTTCATAGAAATAAAACTCAAACAGACTAAGCCGTTCTTCTCATGTAGAAACACAGACGTAGACATGAAGAGCCTTTAAAGTCGTCTGTAGATGTTGACATAAACGATGTACATAGCTTTTCACTTAGCGGGAGCAGAACAGATCAAGTGACCGTATAATATTTTGGGAAGATTGATGTAACCGAACACTGGGAATTAAAGTAATCTAAGATAAGCATAGGCGCGCGTGTGGCGCAGTGGTCGGACGCACCCTGCAACACACACGTGGAATCGATCTCCTACGCCCATGGCCCATCAAAGCCTTCAATCCCTCCGGGGTCGGTAAATTGGTACCAGACTTGTCTGGGAGGATAGCAGCACTGCCTCGATACCATCGGTAGGCCACCGCGATCATTGTAAAGCCAGATATGCATTTAATCACCTCCAAACGATGCTTAATGAAGTCGAATGCGTGGCGCATCCCCTCAGGGGATTGATCAACGCCGAGAGCTTTATCCTTTATCGTTTAAGATAAGTATGCCATTTGCTTACATAACTATAACTTATGCTGAAGTAAGCACCATTATCGGCTCTAGTTAGTTTTTTCAGATCACTGCCTTTTTAGTAGCAATGCGAAACTTGAGATTTTCAGTTTCGGCTCTTTTGCACAAATTCTGCACAGTGAATGCTTTTTTTCGAAATTCGTTAGTTCTCTTCGTAAGACAATTACAAATCTTCCGTTTCGACGATTTCTTCGAACGAGCACAGGTAGTGCTAAGGTGCATCTAAGAGGTCTTCGCCGTTTCGAAGCCTCTCAAGTTATTCATAAGATGGCCGAGACTTACTGTGGACAAAATAAAATTGTAAGCTTCTCTTAACAATGTCATTTTGAGTTTACCAGTGTTTTAATGCAATCATTCAGAACGATTGTCGTATGCGCTCAACCATCGGTGTGTCACTTTGGTGAACTCCTTCTGAACTTTCTATCAATCCAGAATTCTGATGCATACAAATGAATAATTCCTTTAAAAGAAAGAAGGATTTTCACCGTGATTCGGTATAAACAGTCCTAAAGCCTTCCTGTTTTCTACATTCCACCTTCTTCTAAGAGTCAATCAGTGGGCGCTGTGAAAATAGCCTTCTATCCGGCTATTTTCTTTTTTCCTTCTTTCGTCTTTCGTTCTGAACTCCTATTTCACATCCTCATTTCGTCCTTTTTTTAGTTTCATTCCTTATTTCTTTAGTCTTTTCATCACATTTCTCTGTGTGTTTTAGTTTAGGAATTGAAAATACAGTCTTGAAAATGCTTTAATGAAACAAAATTATACAAAAACACAGGTGTCATATATCACTTTCCTACCAGACAAAACTAATGTAATCTTATAGCTGGAACATTCCGGGCTTGGTAAGCCTTTCAGCTGAATTGAAGTGTTTTACGACTTTACAAATGACCCCGATTCTTGACTTTAATGGACTGCTGTCGGTGACCGTGATGTAATTCTATATGGTTAATAGCATTTCTGCACTTCCTTGGAGATGAAACCGCGCAGACCACTACCCGTTTCCGGGCAGCACCGTTACATGATTACGTGAGGCTACAAAGTTCCCGAGTTAGGGCGGCGGGTTACGTTGGACGTACTGCACTGCAGCACTTCTCAGAAGATTAGCGATACTCGTAAGGATGTTACAGAATGTCTCCCTAGCAAAAGTCAAAAAATTTATATGGGGAAAAAACAAGTTAGCGAGCAGTGGAGCGCAGGCCCAAGTCGGTATTTTATGGACGCCTTTCAATTTAATTATATAGGGGTTTACTGTAGTCGTACCGCGAAAAAATTGCAGTTAGGAAGGGATAGTGATGAATTTAATTAAAATAATTGTGTTAATTTCCACAGAATCCTTTCCATTTAGCAAAATGTCTTCGAATATTATATGGCCGTTGTTTCTACGCTATATCTCGTTGACATGTCCCTATAGAGTTTGGTTGACTTAGGACGCTATTTTTAGTACAAGTTTTTTTCATAAACTTTCTGCGATGATGATAAAAACCCTTCATATCCCAATGCAGAGAATGGGAGAACAACGTGAAAAAGAAATACTAACAATTTATTGTTAACGTGACCCGTCTTCACACGATGCATGGATGCCAGTAGTTCCTTCATTCGATTCATTGCTTCGCAGGGTTCGTCCACGATGATTTTCGAGTTTATGTGAGGGTTCTGATAACAGTTGGTGACTTTGTTCTCTTCACAATGTCACTGAATGCTGGTCAAGCATATTTCTCCTCGGAACGGTAACATTGGTCTACTAGAGGGTTCCCAGGTAGACAACACGGGCAGTATACATCCTTTGTGGACTGAAGGAGGTCCTTCTAGGCGGGCCACTTTATTTTGGGTTTTTTCAGCCTATCAACTTTGGCGGGATGGAGAGTTGTTTGGCCCGGTGGTGTTTCTAACCCGTATATTTTATGATGTCTTTAACCACTGCGCTTCCCGTTCTTCACTTAGTGGTGAGCAAATGTGGTTATTCACTGTGCTGAGGTTATAGTAAGCTTACAATTTCTGTCAAAACAATACGTTGTTTGGAAATTCTCTGCTAGGCTTATTCTCTTCACGCCATCACAACCATCTAGCTCGCACAGAACGCTCATCAGGATAGTCTTCTCAAGATATTCGTTCGCCAAAGTGAATGCAGGAAGCATCACAATTTTCTTTGCGCTTCAAATGCTAACGTCATTTCTCTATTTCCTTGAATGTTTGGTTTTGGAAAAATATATTGCTTTCGTCGAAGGGGCTTCCTTACGTGTTCTCAGTCTTGACGATATGCTAGCTTATTTTTACTTAGTTTATTCAGAGAGGTAGCTAAAATTTCTAAGGTGCACAGTTACGTAACACAACCGCATTCCAGCTCATTTGCGTCCATGCCTAAGTGTCCATTGCTGCTGATGGACTTCTTGTTCCACGGCAGATCCCGGTACAGGCAATCTCAATCTCTTTTCCATGTTCCGTCTTAAACACAATTAGGAGATTTTATTTTATTTTTCACACCATCTTTGAATGACCCTTCCATTGAGGAATCAATTACACGCCTAGGTTTCCAGTTTTTTCATAACGGAACAGAAAAACAAAGAATGGTCACTACTATCTGCCTTTTTTTTCCTCGTATTCGTATAACCTCACATTTTTTTCTACTTGCTGTTGAATTTTTTTTTACTTCAGTACACCCGCATTAAGGGCGTGTGTGGCGCACTGGTCGAAGGGGCCCTGCAACACACACGCGGAATCGATCCCCGCTCCCATGGCCCACCAAACTTTCCATCTCTCCGGGGTCGGCAAATTGGTGCCAGACTTGTCTGGGAGGATAGCAGCATTGGCTCGATACATCGGTAGGGCACCGCGAGTCATTGTAAAGGCCAGATATGCATTAAATCTCCTGCAAACGATGCTTAATGGATGCGTCGTTTTCTTGCTCAGCAATCGCGAGGTTGTTAAACAGCATATATTTACTTCCATAGAAAAACAATACGATACAACAGAAGTCGACGTTTCGGCAGTATCGCCTTCTTCAGAGCCTGGAAGGGTATACTGATATACAACCTACTAGGCCAACCACTTCAGTAACACTTACAAAAAGACGAAAAAAGTCTATGGGAATTACATGATCAACAGCTTCTCGAAAAACTCACCGCTTTTTACGTGACTTTTACTGAGGAAGATTAGAACAGCTGATTATAGTCGCTTATGGTTGATGACTGCACTATCCTACATCAGAAATTGATGTGAACATACGGGGTCAGGTCGCGTATAACCTCTGGACATTCATCCCTGCTATTCATTGTAGGGTTTTTGGCATTTATCCAAAAAGCCTCAAGAAGTTTTCGCGCTGGTGTTTTAGTCTCCTGTGCAAGGATATTGACTTTTTGCTTCAAAATCGTCTCCGCTATGCTTTTGTATCCTATGCATGCCTAGTGGGGTACTTTGTCTTAGTTTTCGTTTGCCATCTAGGTGTTCTTCTATACGGATGCACAAAGGTCTGCCCTTTTCGTCGATATATTAGTCTCGGCAATTATTACAAGAGATCAGGTATATCGTACCTAAACTAATGCAATCACCGTCCTTACCGTAACGGCAAATTACGCAATTTGTTGTTTCACATATACGGTCACACAAGCGGTTACGAACTAACTGACAACGTGGAGTAGCCGATGGTATTTCAACAATCGCTACCGATTCCTCTAGAGCTGCCCTTCTTAAACATCGTTTAATAGCTACGCTTACTTCATCGCTAATAAAGAGCAACATAAACGGGACTTTCTCTTGGGCAAGTGTTTCGCTTGGGCGCGTCGCTCTCCTTCTGAACTTATCTCGTGCGGTAACTATTTCGTAGCCATTGGAGATGGCTATTTGCCGAGCCAAGTCGCGGGATTCTTCCTTTAGTTTCCCTGGTTGTGCACACAGAGGTAGCTGTTCGAAACATGTTTCTCACAAGCGCCCTTTTTGTGTGTGAAGGGTGGGAAGAAAAGAAAATGAACAAGGATGTTTTGTTGTTTGGTTTTCGCTACCACTTTGTTATGTAACCGCTACTTGATACGCTTATTTGAACGCTTAGAAAAGGAAGCCAGTTTTTGTTCGGTTTCTCCCGGGTGAACTTAATGTACTCAGACTGCTCATTCAAAGCGTTTGTCCAACTCCTCGTGCGTAGAGAAGACGACAAAACAATTATCTACATATCTGCAGTAAAGAAGTGGCAGGAGATCGAGAACATCGGCTTCTGTCTTAGACATAAACATAATGGCAAGGCTTGGTGCCAGTCGCTGTCCCATTGCCAATCCCCTTATTTGCGCGAACTATTTCCCAGACCATCTGAAAATCGAGCAGTTTAGGCACTCTTGTGCGAGAGCCATTAGCTGCTGGATGGACAAGCCATGCATATTTATTCTTCCTTCATGTTCAACAAGAAGTTCGAAGATGGCTTGCATTGCAGAGATATTCGATACGTTGGTGTACAGCGCCAACATCGGTTATTTCGCACTTTAAAATCGATAAACCAACATGTCCCGTCCTATACCTACTTATTAAAACACATAAGTTGGTATCACCTGATGATCTCTCACAGACACCCAAATGTTTCTAGAACGTCTACGTAACGCGTCTCCTAATAACGCGTTCGTGATGGAGTCCTTCGACGTTACCGCGCTGTAGAGCTAGAATTATTATTAAATAAACGCAGAGGAAAAAAAATTAGCGAAAATAAGTAGCTTCGTTGGATGAATTGTGATAATGGCTAGCTATCTATGCCTCCCAACGGTTTACCGCCTCATCGTGGTTGGGAGGTGTTCCTGGGTGTCGGACTGCGATGTACAGCGAGGGGATTCGTACCCCCAGCATGGTCTCCCAAGCTGAGAAGGAGTCCGGCGTTTCCATCAGGAAGCCTAGCTAAGAGTAAACCAATAGTAGGATCCACCACCGTACTGGTATCCCAACTAGTCGCATGGTGGCAAATCTCCCTCTGATCCACAAAGGCAGCGACTGCCTGTGGTGATGACGACAAGGGGCAGACCTTGGCTTAGTTGATCTGCGGACTCCATGGAACCATAATGACTAAGCCAGCAAAACTCTGAGAAAAAGTGGAGATTATGCTGGGCCTGCACAACCAGTGAGGAAGGGCTATCCAAGTTTCCAAGTAAGTTGTAAGCGACGACCTTCATCAGCATCACATGTGCTATTTAGCAGAAGATTAGTTCTTCATAGAATATGTACGAAATTTTTGTGGTTTTTGAAGTTGACTTTTGCTGAAACTTTTTCATTTGTTCACAAAGGAAATGCAAAATTCAATTTAACACTTCGAACATTAAGCATTATGAAGACGTCACATCGACTACGGTTAAACTGTCCTCGTTCGATCAAGGTGCAGTAAAACAGCGCTACTTCTACTTCAAGCTGCAACTGCATGCACATTTCTCTTTATAGACGTCTCCTATGCTTCCATGCTTACGTTTTCTTAGTGAAATGCTTTTGATGACCCTTATTTCTTCAGAGAAAACTATTTTATTCAGCTTAAATCATGCTGACGAGATCAAGCGTTAAGGAAAGAACTGAAACATTAGTTAAATGATTGCTGTCATTTGAACTGTAGCGCCAATAGTGTGAAATTTGACGATGCCTTTTGTCCCTTTCACTGTATTGGGTCTTCATAAATCTCTTGTGTATCATTCTGCTGTAAGAGCGTGGTCCTATACTTAAATTTTTGTGCTTTTTTATGCCTATAGAATTATTTCCATTGAAGCTTCAACCGCAACACTACGTCGCTTATTTCATAGTAGAAGCTTCTGAGGTTGAATTGACAACAACGAATTTGTTTCTACCATGATACTCTTCGAAAACAAATAGATTGGCAAGGTTTCCTGAGCTATCTTCTCACATGACGCTTAGGAATCACAGCATTTATTTCATTCGATTACTTTCTTTACACCTATCATCCGCGAAGGCCTTCGAATTTGATTGTGGTTAGGCTGCTGTTCCAGACTTGTCCCAAGAACACTTGAATAGTTTTGCTTGGTCGTTCGTAGAAATTCGCCACATCCAGTCGCCATCCTTTATGGATCGGTGAGAGGTTTCTTAAGCAAATCTGGTATCAATTTTGAGATCGTGGGGGATGGCAGGCTTGGATGGCCCTGGAAGAGGTCGAACAAGAGCTTGTCGTGTTTTATTCATCGGAGACCGCGCTATTTTGATACCTGTATTTATTGAGAAAGATAAGGAGAACCTCTTACGAAGTGCTGTGCAATATTCATGGAAGATTCTATAGCACTAATATGCTCTAATATATCGGTTCCTCGTCAGTTGTCCTTTCAAAATTTTTCAAAGGAATATCTCACCCTGTAGTGCCTCAAACGATAAGTGCATCTCACGAGAATGAGGATGTTGCTTGAGAAAAGAAAGCCTTGCTACATCCATTGTCGTTATGACCAAATCCTTAAAAACTATTTCCCATGTCTTTTTATGTTTATGACCGACTTCCACTAAACTTCAGGATAAATAATCAATATCTTGTTGTACTCTATGGCTTACACAGGGTTATCACAGAAAATTTGTGGCTCATATATGCATAGCGGCTTACCTCGGAGCAGCTCTAGTCAGGCCAAAAGTACCGTAAGCACAATAAAGTTTCCGTAACTACCTCGTGCGAGCTTAAGAATAGGATAAGATATTTATTCGCCATGTTACCAAACCCATGCGTACATCGAGGGCTAGCAGTTAATGAACCTCTCTTGCTGCTTAGTTGCCCATGCTGGTGTTGGGTTACGTCTTTGTAGAGAGCATTCGGATCAGGTGTCTAAAACATGTGGTGATCTATCGATAATGGAATGTTCGCGTCGTATTTCATTTGCAACACGCTGTTACTTAACGCACACTTTCTTGAAGGCCTTGTTTTTACAGGGACGTAGAAGTTCATGATGCTTTTTCTCATCCGTTGAAGCTCACGCAATCAGGAGACGTCACACTGAAATTTGGTCAAGAAAAAACTCTTGTAAACAACCCGTCGCAAACAATTCTCCAAAACATTAGTTACTTCTCATGAAGTATTAACATCAATAACGAGTTGTAATCGCAATAAAATCTCCATCCGTCCTGTTTCTAGAGCACGAGGGTTGCTCTGTAAGTTTTTCCTTTGCTGGAAAGACACGGCCATTAATTCGCTTTTGGAAAAAAAGGCCACTTGCTTTTACAAAAGGAAATGAAGCTACTACTGGCTCTCCAAGCTGTTTGGTGTTTAATGGGATTCCAGTTGCTTCGGTAGCCCTGGTAGCAGATGAAACCACACTGTAGATCGCATGCAGTTTGACATCCATCAACACTCATAACCACAATTAAATGAGACGCAGAGGCATCCATAATATATTAAATGTTCAGGTCTTCAGAAATGTCTCCTACTATAGCTTTTCCTCCTTCTCTAGCGTTGCTCTTCCCTTGTGTTTATTGCCTTATTTAACGCTTCATTTTACTCCTGTAACTTCTTTTCTTACCATCCGTTAACCAAAGATTCATCATCTCATTCCTCTTCAACAAAGGCGATGTCCTTTTTGTGTTGGAGGAAGTAATTCCCTTTATTATAGTGACTACGATGGATTCTAGTTCTGTTTGTTTTTAACCTCCAACCTCAGGTGAACTTTCTATTACCAGTCTCGCGACGGCGCCCAGTTTTTCGCTGTGCTCACTGTGACACCTACAGATGTCACACCGGCCACTCTGGCAGCTTTTTTGTAGCCAAGGGCACTTTTATTGTGGTTTCCGTTCCACAAATCTCTTTTTTCTCAGTGCTTTAAAAAAAGAAATTTTGCGCTTCCCTTGTCCTATGTATGCTCCATGTTCTTCTACACACCGTCCTAGGTTTTTCATGCATGTACAACTCTTGCGTATGAAGAGAAACACTCGGCCACTGGGCAATCATACTTCTGTCCGCATTTAATAAACTTATGTAACTTCTTCAGGGAATATTACTATTTTTACCTTTCAGTTTTGGTATCCTATAGCGATCGAAAACTAGAAAACAACAAATTGCTTGTCAAAGATGATGATTTCATGCGATGCCAATTCTTCGAGGCAAAGGCACTTCTGCATCTCTTCACTAGTTGCACTCTCCAGACAGCACGCCCTCTTCGACAACAACAATCTCTCGCCACAAAATAAGGAATTAATAAGAAACTATTAAGAAGACATCCTCCATGGATGACGGCCGCCGTGAGATCTGTGTTGGATAAGCTATCGACTGACTACGAGAACTGTGGGAAAATAGTTCTGTGTGTTGAATTAAATCACCAGAAAGGAAATGACATGATACTTATAGGTGTTATACCGGCCACACCTGCAAAACTGCTAGGCCACCAACAGGTGTCAATCGTCGCGAGAGTGCAAACCCATAACGGTCGCGCAGCGTTTGGCATGGCTCGCCTAGCGGAATACGTGCAATTTTCGTCGTCTGTGGACTTTTTTGGTTTTTTCAGCAATGGAAAAAAAAGTTTTCCAACAAATAGAGTGTTTTAGGGGTTTTAACATGACAGGACATGACAGGATTGCAGGGAAGATTTCTGTGAATGACATGTGCGCTACTATTTGCTCCCGAAAAATAGACGTTTAACCAAGCATTAAATTAAATGAATACACAGCATGATTTTAAAACGTCGAAATGTTTCGAACGATCGACAAGTTCGCATTGCCCAGAGCCAAGACGTACTGTTATACAGCCGTATCTTTATTATTCGGTGAATATTCTATGGTCTCGACAAAAAACCTAATTCACGAACGAAACCAGACATTCTTGTGTTAGGAAGCGATCAGCGCTATCCTACCACGTGTTAGCTCGAAAAAGCAAGAGTTCGTAAATTTCGCAAAGATTGAAGCCTAAGCTTTCAAGGCTCACAAATTCTTTGAAATATTTTCTGCAGATTGGTTGCTAAAGGTTTTTCCACCATCAGTTGCCGGGTTGCATGAGAAGGTGACTTTGGGTTTGTAGAGGCGCAAGCGACTATTTAAGTTTTAAGATAAAGCTTTCTATCGCTTTCTATCTCAATTCCCAGGACTTCTACATGTTTGCTTGTGCTGCTGTAGAACTGTGGCCGGGTTGACCAGGATGACGATTGTCCATTGCAATGCTCATCTTTTGCTGATTTTAATCGAGGGGAATTGGGCTCTATTTTTTATTACCACTCTGTTGATAACGTATTTTTTTGAGTTGTTCAAGGAATGAACATGTTAAATTTGATCTTAATTTAGTTTAATTTGGGAAAATTTGATGAATTCCTCATCTAATTCATCTGCCAAGCATTAAAAAATCCATTATAACCTCTCGATCCACATCTAGCTCAGAAAACTGTTGCCTTGGTTTTAGTACCCAACTCTCTTGGGGTATGGTTTCCACACTCGTTTTTTCAAAATTTCCCATTCGGTTGAGTGTTTCAAAACAGTAACCTTGTTGACGGCTGGGTCTTTTGCAAACACTCGAATCGTCGCTTCCAGCTAACGTTTCAAGTGTTCTTCGTCAATGGCAGCAAAATCATCCTCGACCCTTCTCATCCTCATGGCTCTCATCTCCATCGCGAAACTTTTTGAGATCGTTGTTGTATCCCACGACCATTAAAGTTTCTACGGCAGAGGCAATAAAATTTTCCGAGTTTGCCTTACGTTAAGCATAAAAATGGAATTCAAAAAGATATCTAAAGTGGACGAAGTAATAAAACTTTACTTTAGAAGAAAACGTAAACATTTGGGCGATAAAAAGAAGGCTTTAGTTTTTCGGACCACCTAATAGCAAGACCAGAAATGTTTCTCCTTCACTTCTGTGCTTCATCTCTGTTGGGCCTCTAAAGTTTTCCTCACTTGTTAGCTCCATTGCATTCTGCTAATTTCGTTTGCTATCACAGTGTTTGACGTGTTCTATTTGAATTTGTTTTAAACGCTCATTTATCAAAGGCTATTGCGTGACGGGTGTGCGTACTTTTCCCGAGCGTTCACTGAGGGGAAGGCTTTCATTCTTTGTTAGCGTTAAATAGTGCGTTACTTGATTCTATCTAGGCTGAAAGATAATTTTTTAATGCTGATCAGAATAATGTCTTTTTTGGGATTTTTTTGATAGGTAATGTAGATTTCAGCTCTCATAGCCATGTCATTACCACAACTTCACTTCTCCCACGCGCTTCATTAATGTACGTTCACCCACACCAACCATTTCATCACTCATTATACGAATAGTGCGCTAGTCGTTATTGTTGTGACATGCTTTGATGATGATATGACCATTTATCGTTCTTTCAAGAAACACTTCATAACAAGCTTCCGATGAATGAGATAGACATATCGAAGTTGAGGAGCGTTCTGAAAAATGAAAATGCAACTCGTCTACTGAAGGAACTTGAGAGGAGGTACTTGGAGCTCAAAATGAAGGTGAGATTGTCGTCTTTGAACATATTTTATATGTTATTGCGTATTCGCACTAATATTTTTTAGTTGTTTCGAAGCATGTCGATTCATCAGGCAATAAATTTCCATAGCTATCGTCGCCATATTCATAATTCATGGTTACCTAGAATAGCGACGTGCTAGCCCCCGTCAACGCGTATACGATAGACTCTGACATGAACACATAACTTTGATTTGCACATTAAATGTTCTTCAACGAAGATACTATTAGTTCCGCAGCTGATAGTGCTGCTGTTTGAGTGAAGAGTGAATGTTTTCACTTAAGAGAACACAACGACGTTGTTCTGTAACGGACTATGCCAGACTGAAAAGCTAGCGAAGAGAGATTCGACAGATTCTATAACGTAGTGGTATAAGAAGCCAACGTCATTCTAACATTAGTCAATCCGGATGATAAAACGTTGTAGGTCTTCCTGAATCAGTTATCACTCTATAATTACTGTGCCATTCCCGCCTATGGGTTTTAGCTCTATGTCGATCAGGGAGATGAAAGTCAACGTCTATCCATTTGACAAGAGCACATTCCATTTATGACTAGACAATTGCTTGATACTCCGAAGAACCAAATTCTTCCTTAATGAGTGGATCGAAAATGGGCAACTAGGATTTCTGAGATGTGGTGCTCAAAAATAAAAGACTTAAACAGCTCCCCTCTACTCGACAATTAAGGTGGTGCAGTTTCAGGTCAGAAAAATGTACGTGCCAATTGTTGAGAGAGGTCTTTTATCTATTTGTGATTTTTGAAAGTGCTCGATCGATAAAACCGATCAATGCTGTACATCTGAGCGCCTTTATTGCTATACAATTTTAAAACTAATCTAGTCATGAAGTTTACATGGAATGGCACTTCTTTCTCTTAAGCACTTTTCCCACCATCTTTTTAATAAGAAAGTTTAGAATTAAATTCGTTTGCAGTTGTGGCTTGGTCGGACTTTTTTTAAAAAGAAGCCAATCACAGTTCCTTAAGTAGCCGGGAAACGTCAGGTGTTCAGCCAGTTCGAAAAAAGCAGAAATGCTATTTAAAAGCCAAGTTAGCTATTAGTTGTACATTTGGACATGTTCTTACTTCGATATAGGTACTAGTTAGTAATATTTTTTGTTAATAGAATTCCATTAACTGGTAGTGAAATTAGAACGATAGTGTCTCCTTGTGCAATGTTGCCACTAGAAGCTCTGTCTTGTCCAGACATTGTAAATCTAAAATGAAACGATTTGGTATTAGATAGAATTCAGTCTGTTTTGTTATAAGACTTCTTCTATGAAGAACAGATATGTTCTGAATTTTACTCAGAACTCTACTAAAAGTTTTTTGGAAACAACCTATGCAAAAAATAACTTTGGGGTGCTTATAGCGCGTAGGTCGTAGAAGCGTTAAAATAATACAGAAGAGATCGTTGGTACGACCCGGCCTCCCAAAAAATCAGGCATTTCATCCTTTCGGGGTTGGAAAATTGATGCCAGACTGGTTTGGAAGGACAAAAACACTCAGTTAATGCATCAGCAGGCCACCGTAATTCACTGCATAGATCGAATGTGAATCCAACCACCATTACGACGTTAAGAGTGGAGTCCAGTGCATGACGCCTTCCTTAGGGATTGATCGACACCGAACTCCTTATAATTCTATCATTAGCAAACAACTTCTCTAAAAGTGAGAGACCTAGCGAACTCAAAGAACTAGAGTTCATGTGATGAAATCTTCTCTTGAAAACAGCCTGATCATCCTTTTTCTTTGAACATCTGTCGTTCTCTGATTTCTTCTCGTTTTGCAGCTCCTTAGGCTGGAATCAGAGCACTGGTTACTCTTGAGTAATCTGAAATGCTGAATTTGTGAAGAAGTGACATTGTCTGGACAGTGAAAAATTGTTGAACTCTAATTGCATTGATCGATAGGTGTCATTAATAACGTCGACATAGGTAACGTTTGTTCTCGTTTCCAAACTTGTCCAATTATTTCTCAGCTACGGTAATGTTTTTTCCCCTTTCGTAGCCCATCCACTTTACCTTCGAAAAGGAAAAAGAAATGGCAGAGTGCGAATGCAAGCTTAAAACCCATGAATTAATTATTCGTGCTTCTGTCAGTATAACAACATATGGCCAACATAAATTATTAGTTAGATGCGAAGTTTTTTGCGTATGTGCAAAACTGACTGCACATTGTTCCTTTCTAAATGTCAACGAAACATGGAATCCATTCAATATATATATATATATATATATATATCTATATGTCTATATGTATGTATGTATGTATGTATGTATGTATGTATGTATGTATGTATGTATGTATGTATGTATGTATGTATGTATGTATGTATGTATGTATGTATGTATGTATGTATGCATGTATGTATGTATGTATGTGTGTATGTATGTATGTATGTATATATAATGTATATACATCCGGTGTGCAGAACAGAGAAGGTACGCTCGTTCGTGTCGGGAAGAGCATTAGTAGGTTTTTGTCCACCATCTCGGCAGGCGCTCCACAGCTTAACCACGGTAAGTTTCGATGTATTTGCGATTAATAGAATATTTAGTATTGGTTAACAAGTTTAGTTCACAACTTTATAGAACTGAGTTTTTCCAAATCTGTTATAGTTTTCTTTTTAGTCTGAGAACTAAAATCTCACTACGTTTGTAATTCGAGACAACTATTTGTAATAGAAATGACCACAGGCTGCTTAAGAAATGCATTTGATCGATTTTCGAAAGGCATTTTCATCTTTGCCTATCGATTTATCGATTTTCAGGACAGGTCATATAACGACAAGACTAGCAACGTTCTTTTTTCTTCCACCAATTCCACGTATGCAGTTTTCAGCACCTCATGCGCTTTAGTAATACTTAAGTTCTATTTGTTTGAAGAAATTCTGCGAGATTCCTTGAACAAAGAACGAATCGGCAATTGAATACTCATTTTGAAGGGAAAAAAAAGGGTGTAAAATGTTAATTTTTTTACTTATATATAACAGTGAAAGTAAAAAACTGCCCGAAGATCTTGGATCAACTCCACAACAGACCAACCAAGGTTCACCATTCCAACGCCGAAAATTCGCTACTCGTCTGGGATTAGCTCACTCTATCTCCACTCCACCTGGAAATGCTCTAGCCCAACCGTCTCAGGACTCCAGAAAAAAATCGACTCGAGCTGCATTCAACGGTATTTATGACGAAGACGGAGATACTCACGCAGCAGCCCAAGTCACGCGTAAACCCAAAGACCCTTCTGGATGATCATTGTAAAGGTACGAATTGAATGCTAAAATCCACACAATGGATTCGAAGACGGATTATTTAAAAAATATTTAGTAACTGTTAAGATAAAAATGGCTTCATTCTTATTCCATTTTTTTAGGGTCTGATTTTACCAAGGTCTTGATTTTGACGCTAGCAATTCTTCCCTTGAAAATTCCAATTTTTTTCTGTATTTACTTTATAACGAACAAATTTACAAATGGAAACCAACGTGAGCCGTAAAGGAAACGGCATTTCAAAGTTACCTTTATTCGCCAAAAGGTAGTTTCAAACAGCTCTGAAAAGAAATGCCTACCATTCTATAACTGTCAGTGAGAAATGCCGAATCTCCAACTCAGAGGAGTTCTCTTTGCTAGCAATTTTTTATAACCCAACAATAATAGCACTTTTCGTAGAACTTCTTTCCAAAAATGACCATTGCTGTGTGAAATTCTTTCGTGGACAAAAACTGATCGAATTTTGTCTACAAATGTCATTTTTTTTACAGAACAATGTTCAGTACGAGAAGCTTATTTGGTAAAATGCAGGCATCTGTGGGCGGGCTCCCAACTGCAAAAAGATTTCTATCCCTCGGTATTCTATTATTGCCTCACTAGCCTAGGCGTAGCATTAAACTTCAGGCTAAGGGTTCTTTCCTTCCTGAGAAACTTAATTTTGCCATTTTCTCCAATGTAATTATAAGCGCGACGCCCTGAGAACTCCGCCGCGTAGTTTTGTCGGGATTGTTAGAAAGTTGCAAGTAAAAAACGCCACTGCTGCTGGTTTTTCTGGCTCTTATTTCTTTTTGATCAGTTGAAACTTGACCGAATGTTACCGATTTGAACTTTGTTCGTAACTATTTTCCAGTAAATTTTCATCATTGTTCCTGAGAACGAAATGCACGTGGAAAATCTCACTTCGTTCCACAACGGTCAGTAACTGCCTAATAAAAAGCCTACGCCCCCCTAGCATTGCTCTCCCTCTCCCAGGATTTCGGCGTAGTTAACTCGACTAAAATTCAACGGTGTCCATGAAGAAGACGATGTTCTGAAGTGGCAGCCGAACTTGCACGCAATTCCGAATACCTTTGTGAACGACGGATGTGTGAGAACAACAGAAGAAACTGCTGGGGTCCGCACAATGCGTGAAGTTGGGCTATATGAATGAGTGACAGAAAATATTTTGATTGGTATTTGAAGTAGCGACAGAAGCCTGCCGTGTTTAGCTTCCGATTTAAAGCCGCATATCTACCCCACCGTCTATTGGCTCAATGGTTCTCGTAGAAAAAGCCGCTAGCCCCATTGAAGAGTTGTCATTGAGGAGAAGAAGCTCCTGAAAGCTTCTTCTTCTTCAATTATGCATCGTCTAACCGTTTTACTTATGACCAATATCTGCTATTTATCTAGTCTTCTCGATTTTAGACAGCATTTCAACTCCCCAGTGCAGTTGTCTACCAGTTTAGGCTTTTTTTTACCCTCATATTGTTAAAGACCTTAATTGAAAATTATCTATCAGTTTTTATGAACTGCCCTTGTTGAGCTGATGAGAGGTTGGTATTCGAGTGGGACACGTAGGAGCACGACTCTGACAAATCTCCGAAACGTCAGCCGTCAACCAACAACAACAACAACGACAACTCATGCCAACCGACCTCACATCAGCTCAACAAGACTTTTCATAAGAACATATAAATAAATATATCGATGGATTGTACCGAGGTTTGCAAAAAGTTGGTTTTTAAGTCATTAAAACTATCTTTCAGGAGACGATGTGAGTTGATATCGATGCTGATTAAACTTCCTTTTGAGAATGCAGTTCTCTAGTTTTTCCTCCAGAGAGCTACATTTTGCACGTCTTCGTTAACGTTCTTTTGGAGAAATCGATGGGAAAGTTGAGTAATGAGATTTGATATCTTGCTATAGAGAATTTTCAAATTGCCATTTGGGCAACTGTAAGGAATATTCTGAAAATTAAATTTATTCGAACCCAAGTTTTGAAGCTCTCTTCACTTTTTCGCAACTCTCATGCGAAAAGCGGAAAAGGTTCACAAAGTGGATTGATTATACCAGCGTACCTCATCTCTTGAATATACCTTATTTCTTAGAGTCTTCCTTGCTTTTAGCACATGCTAGCTTTCTATTCAAGAAAATGGAGTTTCCCATCTACAATTTTCTTTGAATGATTGCGAAATGACTGCTAATCTAAGGCGGATCGGCCCAGTGAGGTTAACATCTCGTCTTCCAGGTGTTATTGGCAATTTTTTTGCGTCTTTCATTTCTTTGCTCGGCAATAGGAATATGACTATGAATTACAAAAAAGGCACGAATTTTTTAGTTACGTGGCCAGGCATCACAATGCTGATCCCAGTACCTGCACCCGTTTCGTTTCAGGGGTATCCATTATCCGCAAAGGTCTCCGGACATTACAATTATCGTGATGTAGTCTTGCTTGAGAGATTCCAGTTCTTCGCCATAGTGGGTTGCTGACCTTAGTGGATAGGATGGAGCTTCGCCCACCTAGCTTTTTTCTAATTTACTAACCCTGGAGAGATAGGAGCCATGGTTGACAAGCGCTGGGTCTGAACAACAAAGCATGTGTGCTCGGCATGGCATCTCTGGCTACTGCATTTCCCCTACTTGCTAACTACTGAAATAATGGTGTATGAATGTGTTAATGGATCGGAGTTATTCATCTTTGTCATCTTTATGTTTTTTTTAATATAGGGAGTTTCTAGCAAACAAGTGGACGAGATAACATGCTGCGGTTTTCTTCACAGACTTGCTCTCTCGCAATGTTGTAGAGTAGCGTGAGCAAATAGAAAGCATAGCAAGTAGCTCACCAAGTATAGAAAATATAATCAGTATGAAACACTAGTCAGTTTAGCTCCTGCTTGGTACATTCTCGACACGACACCATTTCTCTGAGCTTTCCTCACGTCTCAGTTAATGGAATTCTTAAGATCCAAAGACTAATAAGATTCAGCGGTAGTAATCTTTTCTAATGACGCATAGAGGTTTCAATTCTGTTGTGGTGCATAGAATGCACACCATGGACCCATCATGTCAACGCGGGCTCGTGGCAGAGGCAGAGCTTAGTGGTGATACGACGTATGTGCTACACGTCTCTTCTTCACGTTTCTTTGCATAAAATGTAGACTGACCTTGAACACTTTATTTTATTGTTCATTACGTGACCCGAGATCACATGTATCACACTGTGCAGATCCCAGCACTTCCTTCATTCAATTCGTTTCCTCGGATTCACTATTCACGAAAGTCTCCGGACTTTTTTACATGTGGGTTTGGCAACATTTGAGAATTTTTCCATCTTCGTCACAAATGAATGCTGCTCGCGTTGACCTTCCATGAAGTCTTGAGACACCTGTTCTAAAACGTTCTCAGGCGGATTAGAGAGAATGAGCTTGTCCCAGACAAATTTGGCACGAATTTCGCGACCCAAAAAGGATTAAAGGATTGGTGGACCCAAGGCGAGGTCGAACCAGCGTTTTGTTGGATTTGTTTGTCCGCGTAGTGAACGCGAATCACTGCGCTGCCCGCCCACATGCATTTACAGTTTGTAAGTGAACAACAAAAGAAAACAATCAAATTAACGCTTTAGTGCCACAGTCTCTAAATATAGCCGAGAAAGGTAGAAATGGAAGTGACACAAGAGCTTTATTTACCCGAACTTTCGTTCACTACTCTTTCATTTCGAAACTGGAAACTTCTCACACTCAGCCACTCATTTCTTATGCGCACGTTGTTTCACACATAACCCACAATTTTTGCTGATCGCATTCACATCAGCAGATTTCTTAGAATATCTGTTTTTCAAATGTTTTGATTACTTCATTAGTTTGATTAATATAGCTTCTCAACCTTTTCTGAAATTAGTTTAAGGTTGTATTTTTGTTTTCTTGATTTCTTTTCATGTTGCATCCTCAATTAATTGGTGTGACTTTTTCTTCTTCAAGCCCCTCTATTGGCATTATGAGAAATAAAAAGATTGAAGGAGCAAGCGTTCGTCATTGATCAGTCCGATGGAAGCACCCCATGCATTGGACTCCATTCGCAGCATCGTAGAAGAATGCACATTTGGCCTACACTACGAAATAAAGCCGCCTGCCAACCCGTCAAAAGAATGTTGTTATCTTTCCAGGCAAGATCAGAACCCAAGCTATAGAGAGCTTGGTTCGGCCGATCTCATTATCGAACCACCGACTACGTTTGCATACTATGTTGCGGTGTACGACTAACTACCGTGATACTCGCGGCTCTGCCAAAAGAAGTTCGTAGAAAGATTCTCTCAAATTTTTTTACCTCCGGTTGACCCTGTATTACTCTTTAAGCTTTATAATTTGTACCAGTAAAAACTACTAGAGAAAAATGAACTTCGTTTGGGCCCCCGCATAGGACAACGAATAATTTTTGCCATGCCCGGTGCACGTTGAAATCCGTGCGCAGCATCCCTTCTAGTGCTCCACAAAAGAAGATAAATTCCGTCGGTAATAGCAGAAAAGTTTTGTTACTCGGTCGGTACAAATGGAAATGTAAAGGGATCGCTGCAAGACACCAATATACGAAGATCCACCACCGTCCTGGTATCAAAGTCCCGTGGTGACAAATCTCCCTCTGATCCACAAGGGGTGCGACTGCCTATGGTGGCTGGGGCAGACTTTGTCTATGCTGACCTCGAGATTACAGGGAACCACAATGGCTAAGCCGACAAATCTCCGGAAAGATGGAGATTGTGCCTGGGCCCGCACAACCAGTGAGGATGGGCCATCCATCTATCCAAGTAAGTATATATGAATCATAACATAATAGTGCGAATATGCCAATAGTGAATGTAAAGACTTCTGCATTGACATACTCATTTCATACTACATCACGGTAAAATCCTGTATTCTGGAGGCCAAAAGGTTTCGAATGTATTTTTAACCCCTGGCTAGTTTGTTGGGAATTTCAGCAGCACTTTCGTCTAGGTGTCCAAGAAAGTGGCATTTGGTTGGCGAAAAGTGCCGCGGGTTGAGTACATGGAGTGAAGAAGAGTTTCGTTGTGCAACTGTTTCAATTTTTACAGCATTGGATATGTGACATGTGGTCAGATGTTGTCAATCGTCTGGTTTTTTGCTCATTTGACGCAACAATTGCACTTTAGACGAAAATCCTAATTCATTCGGCCTTCACATCATCCTCAATCAGCCTGAAATTTACTACTAATCGCAGGATTAGGTGTCCTGCTAAAAAAATATTGGTCTCAAGGTATCAAACCTCTTTGAAATTCACAAGCGTTTGTGACCAACTGCGGTGGAAATTCTGAAATGACCTTGAAAGGATGTGACGGAATTGAAGAAGGAATAACATTGAACTACTACTTGAATCATGTCCGCAAGGTGATGAATGTAAGAAATCCTCGTTCCAAACGCACATAAGAAACGATCCACAGATGACGTTCGCAAAGGTACGAATCGAGTAAGAGAAATATTGAGGTTCACCGACATGTGAGAGTGGCCCTTCTAAGTATCGTTCAGTGCGGTTGAAGGCTTTTTAGTGAACTGTTTCATACGCAGAGTACGAAAAAAGCCATCATAGCTTCCTACTGATACTGATTAGATTCCGAAACGTTTTCAGTGCATCCCTAAAAAATGAATCGTTCTTGTTTCTCAAAAGGGCTGCTGAGCGAAACTGACAACGGTGATCTATCGAACTAATTCATGCGGCTCCCATTTATCAAGTTTCTCTTTTTTAACCCTCAAGTTCGGTTGAGTGTCTCGAAACTTTCCTTTCGATCACGGCCAGCTTCTTTTTGCAAGCATTCGTAACGTAGTGCTACCTATTTGAGTTCACGTCTTCAAGTCGTCGATAACAAAGGGTCCTTGTAGAGTCTTTTATATTTAAGGCTGCCATCGTCATCATAGGGCTTCTGAGACCGAAGTTGTACCGTACGATTATTGCCAACTGACCACTGTGATAGTACGAACGGCTTACTGGACTTTTCTTCCAAATTTGCAGTCGCTTAAACGCACTGAAATTTCTCCTCCTCATTTTTTTATATCAGCGTTACTTGATATAAAGCTAGAAAAGCTCTGGCTTTGATCCTCCCTGAGGGATGAGCCATGCATTCGAATTCGTTAAGCATTATTGGCGGTGAATGGATGCGTATCTGGCCTTCACAATGATTCATAGTGGCCTACCGATGTATCGAGCGAGTACTGCTATCCTCCCAGACAAATGTGGTACCAATTTGCCGACCCTGGAGGGATGGAAGGCTTGGTGAGCCATGGACGCGTGGATCGATCCCACTTGTGCGTCGCACTGCACCTTCGACCACTGCTGCACACGCTCCAGTTGCTTGGCGTAGAAGAAAAAACGCTGTATTAAAAATGTAGAGATGTTCTTCTAATATTACATACGACGTAAATACAAAGGCATTAATTTTATTTAAAGGCAAGTTGTTCAATTTTGAGAGGAGAAAACCCAGAGTGGTATGGAGCCAAGCTAACACGGTAAACTTGGACGATAAGGCATCTATTTTGCACAGGATTTCGCTAATTAGTTCTTTTTGTACCGTAGTCTGTAGTGCTTTCCCACTTTCTCCTGAGCTTGTCACGGAAAGTGCTGGAGAATTCGTTCGGCCTAGACTCTCCAATGTTTCGGTAGCTCAGACGAACTGAGGTATTCACGGTCGGATGAATTGATAGATGAAGTTTTGTCACCCTTGGTGAACAGAATTGTGTTATGTTTTTGCTTGTTTTACATCTATCAAACCTCGTGAAGTGAAAAAAACTTAGCGAAAGAGCGAAACTTCCGACAAAGTTTCGTTGAACTCAAAATTTTTTCCTGGAAGAAGAGCTGCATTTTTCTTCGTGAGCTTTTTTGCTTTGAATTGCTGAAGTTTTGGATGTTCAGATAATAAAAGGCTCCTTTATAAATTATAAACGAAGATAAAGCATTCGGCGTCGCGTCGGTCTATCCTTGAAGGAGCGCCATACATTCGTCTTCATTGAGCATCACAGAAATTATTGATCTCTCCTGTAAAATGATTTACGGTTGAGGATGTACCACGTCAGTGTCTTTATCCTTCCAGAAAAGTTTGGTATCAGCTTTTTGAAACCGGTGTGGAGGAGGGTATGCTGAACCTTGGTCGAGGAATCGAGACGAACACTACTTGTGCATTGCAGAGCAGAGTACTTCTAAACACTGCGCTACACGGTCTCTCCGATCCCTTATACTATGTTGGAAGCAGAGTTTGCAACAGTTTCAAAATCATGTATAAAACCCTGTAACCTAATAAAGAATGACGGCTTCTGCATAAAAATAAAGCAGCCCATTCTTGTGGAGATCATCAGCTGCCATCAAGGCCGTTATGGTTGTCAAAATTCCCCATCAACAGAAATTTTTCGACAGCTTTGTAATCCTATCGAACTAGTCCATGCCCAAACCTATAACTCATTTCTTTTTCGTTTGTCCAGAATAGACGTTTTGGAGGGGATGTGTAACTCAGTGCGACGTTTTCATGCTCAGCAATCGCGAGGTTGTTATACAGCATACATTTGTTTCCATATAAAGACACACAATACTGACGTTTCGGCAGTATCACCTTCTTCAGAGCCTGGAAGGGTATAATGGTACGGAATTTACCAGGCCAAACGCATGGCAATTGCATGATCAACAGCTTCTCGGAAAAACTCACGTCTCTTTACGTGAATTCCACTGAGGAAGACTAGAACAGCCGCTTAGAGTCATTTATGGTTCATAAGTGCACTACACCACATCAAAAAATTGATGCGAAGATACGGGGCCAGGTCGCTCTGTGACCTCTGGGCGTTCCTCCCTGCTATTCATTGTAGGGTTCTTGGCATTTATTCAAAAAAGCCTCCAGAAGTTTGCGCGTTGGTATTTTAGTCTCCTTTGCGAGGATATTGAGTTTAACTTCAAAATCGTTTTTTTTTGTAAGTGTTATTGAAGCGTTTGATCAGGATACTGCCGAAATGTCAGCTACTGTTGTATTGCATTGTGTTTTTCTATGGAAGTAAGTGTATGTTGTGTAACAACCTCACGACTGCTGAACAAGAAGACGTCGCATTTATAATCCAATGCCGAGGTTAATAGAAAGTCGATGCTGGGAACTCTGTCTTTTGTTAACAACCTGATGATGTTGAGTTGTTACCACGAGAAGAACTACCAGTCTATCGAAACCGCTATTTTACGAGAACAAGCTAGAATGTGGGATAATCGTTACAAGCGTAATTCTTAAAAAATTTGCCCTCCGTTCTCAAGACTAGACCAGTCTCATTGAAAGACAGCTTCTTATCACAACAATGTTCTACTGCTGCATGATAGTTCTGAACTGTTTCAAGGATAATTTGCAAAGGAAAATTCAATTTTCTTGTCGGATAGAAATTCTCAACTTTCTGGAGCGCAACAGAGTTTCCTTCTTTTAGCCGTTAGCTGTTAGCCATCGAGAATCATCTGCGGATCGAATCTTTCATCGATAATTTACATCTTATGAATGGCATCGATTTAATTTGGTCCACAATGACTATTTATGGGCAACAAATGTTAAGAAACTACGGATTTGTTTTTTACATGTAATAAATAATTATGGTGGCAATGCGAGGGCTAAAAAGCTATTATAATGGGCTTATTACATTACGAGAAATGTGGGTAAAATTCTATGAATGTTTCTCCCGTTTATTACAGTCAATCGATGCGTTATTTATCTATTTACTTGTTTATTTGTTTCATGCGATCTGGTTCCGTATGCCTTTCGTATTTCGGCAAATTTTTATCTGAATAGTTTCCCTGCCTCAATAATCCACGAGGATCCTCATTTGTGTGCTGCTTCGACTGCCATTTAAGGGCATAGTCCTTGCGTGAGTTGCTCTGAATGCTAGTTGAGTAGATTCACCCCATAAGTCCTGCGATAGCGTTGACTCAAAAGATCTTCACCACAGAGACTCACTAGCCTATCTGTATCAAAAGGAGCTTTCTCCAGGCAAGTCTTGCACGGATTTACAAAAGTGTCAGGCTTCGTTGGTCCGAAAGGGGCAGAACCAACGACCATGCCTGTGTTATTGCGTGGCACCTCTGACCGCTGCAATTTCCATAGAAGAAAGTTTAACTTAACCACACATTCCCTTTACGAAGGATACGCAATAACATTTTTAATTAACGTGGAGTCGCAAAAGTATTATTCCGGTTCGCCAAGTGCAAACGTTTCTTCCCTCTACCCGCGTTCATACTGTCTAGTTGAAAGTCTAATTGAAATTTTAATCTCCATTGCCCTTATAAATTTTCTTCGACGAAGTAGTTCGTGATTTTTCCACAACCATAGGCTACTTGTCCCTATACGCTTGAATTCCGAAAACATTACTGCTCCGTCCAATACAGACTCTTTTCGCTTTGTGAGAGCTGCGGTCGCATGTGAGTTGGTTGCCTGGGATCTCTGAATGCCGAAAACCTCTAGCATTGTTTGACGAAGTCGTAGCTAAGACGCATTCAGGTAGAACTCATAATCAGAGGCGTAAAGTACTTTCTTCCTAAAAAGAAACTATGAGACACTGTATCTCTTCGCATTATCTAATTCCTGCCATTTTAACTTTTTCTTGGCGTTTTGGAATCTCAGTTAGCTGTTTAAAAGATTGAACTAGAGTTTAAAAAGTACTGCCCATTTATATACATTCATACACAACAACAATATAAAATGCGATGAATGAAATAGAGTAGAAGTCGCTGTTGTAAAATGTAACGCTACTAATGTCATTAGAGGGAGATAATCTCATCTGGGAATTCTGTCTTGCAGTCTTGCAAAAAGGAGGTATTTGATGATCGAACGAGGACTACTTAGCTGCATTGTAGTTCCTCGAAGTATTGTAGATTATAGAGGCTCTTGTGAGCCCCTTTTGCATGATTACAGAGGCTGTTGTTAACCCTGTAACATATTTCCATGAAACAACAAAAAAAAGATGATTTTTGGTGTTTTAGGAGAAATCCCGACTACTAGACCATTCCCGATCGTTTCTCCGACCATTTATTCCATCCCCATCTTTCTATGTCTAGTGGGCTTTTGTTCGTCTTCGGATTTGGAATTCATGTAGGTGTTACTTTTCTGCTGAGACATTTTCTTCCTTCTACAGCTATTGAAATCTTTAAGAACAATTTAAAAACATGAGAATGAAATAAAAATGTTCTGTGTGGAATAAAATCCCATAGGTGTGACCATCTTTTCGACTCTACTAAAATTCGCAGGGATGAGTTATTACACATTCGGCTTACAGAATCACTTTGACAGGCTTACTGACATATCAAGACCGTTTTTTTTCCTCCAAGAAAAGTTTACCAATTAGCTGACCTCAACTAAGTGATGAGTTTGGTTAGTCCGAGACTTGGGATCGAACCAGGACCATGTGTGTGCTACAGAGCACTGCTGTATTTCTGCGCTAAACGCTCCATGGTTTAATCAGGGAATAAGAACAGGAAATTATGAAATCGTTTGCGAAGGCAGACACCATTCTGTGCTACAAGTCGGACAAGGTTTTCTTCCTTGAATTAGATATTTCATGGTAATTGAGCAGTTTTTATTATAGCTGGAAGTCATAGCTACCAAACCTCTGGTTCGAGACTACTTTGAATGACTTCCGGGTCATTCGAAATTTTGATAAACATTAAAATTAAAGTATAGCTTTATATTCACATGGGTAAGAAGACCAATTGCCAACGGTTTACCCCCTCATCGTGGCTGGGAGGTGTTCCTGGGTGTCGGACTGTGATGTACAGCGAGGGATTCGTCCCGTTGGTAGGGTCTGCCAAGCTGAAAAAGAGTCCGGTGTTTCTATCAGGCAGCCTAGCTAAGAGTAAACCAATACTAGAATCCTCCTGGTATGAAACTAGTCGCATGGTGGCAAGTCTCGCTCTAATCTGCCGGCGCCTGTAGTCGTGAAGACTTGGGGCAGATTTTGGCTAAGCTTACCTCGGGACTCCATGGAACCACATTGGTGAGACCAGCAAATCTCTGAAAAATGAAGATTATGCTGGGGCCCGCACCATCAGTGAGAATGGGCCATTCAAGTATCAAGTATCTAGTAAGTAATAAGACCACTATTATTAGCAATAGAGTTGAATGGCAAAAGAGAAATTTGACTGCACTTACAAAGCAGTTAGGCTACGTCCTCGAATAGGATGTCGATCAGACCAGACAAGCACTCGATTCGAGAGAACTCAACAATTTGCAAATTTTGAGATCTCTTAGGAAGTGCCACCGAAAAATTACCGTAGGTATTGGCTTTAGGTAAACCAGCAGAGCTGTTACGAGGATTGCATTGCAATTTTTTATGTAGAAAGTTTCCTGAAAATCGACGATATTCGATGTGCCCGAAGACGGCGTGCTCGAAATGGGGGCGGAGAAAAAAAGGATTTTGTGTGCGGCATTGTTTTTGTGATATAAAAAAGGAAGCTTGTTTCTTATAGCTCTGAGTATTCGGACAAACTATGGTACGTTGTTCCACGTCTGTGTGATCACCTACGTTGATTCTCTACGAGTTTTGTTTCCGTAACCTCATTTCACGTCTTTAATTACACCAGACACGCTCCGCTGAATAATTGCTGACGACAAATAGTTGCTCTTGTTAGGGGATTCATTAAAACATGTTTTTTGCAGTATCATTACTTTGATTAATACGTAGTAGCCAGAAAACGTGGTTATCTAGGAGTTAAAAAAACAATCTTTCCTCAGACACCTTTTTCACACACAAACACCGTAATCCCCACTTGCACTCTCTCAGTAAATTTGTAGATCGAACACGAAATATGGCGCCGCCATGAACTTTATCTCATATTCTCTTACTTGCTTACTTACGTAGATGAGTCGTCTTCACTTCTCTCCGTACTTCTCACATTCGTTTTGTTTTCTTGCAGATGTCATCCAGAAAGTTACTCGGATTCGAGTGTTTTTTCGGCTGCAACTTGGGAACCTGTCGATTCTAGTCATGCTAAGGGGTTTTTAGTCCTGTAATGGTAAACCGATTGCCTGTAAGGCCTTATACGCGGTACTCTTGTACCAAATCTTTAACTATAGCGCCAAATTAGGCATGTCCTTTCGTCCTCTTTTTCGCTACGCAGTGAATCATACCTCGATTTTTAAACAAGGAACATTGGGTATTTTGAGAACAGTGGGTTTGGCCAGCTTCTGGTGATTATAGTAAATGTAATCACTTTTTATTTACTGCTTGTTCTTTTTTCACGGCAGGGTATGATATGAAATACAACCACGATGATGTTGAGATATTTGCAAAACTCCGGACTGCAGCTGTCTGCGGTGGGGATCTAACAGGCTACTACCGTTTCCGTAGGCTAACGCGTTCACCACCACAGCATGCGGGTCCTTCGTTTCGCCTTTCTTTAACCCATATTTTTAACTTGTTGGCTCTATAAGCAACTAACTGTCAACGGTACTGATTTGGAGGGTACAAATCGGCGTTGAACCCAGTTAAGCTGAGGCTGTAATCGAAATCACGATATTAACTTTTTATTCACTGCCTCCTACAATGACGCATGATTGCTAATGGCCCTGGTAGACAGAACATTAGCTGACAGAAAGGCGAAATAAAGGGATCCGCATGGTGTGGTTGTGAACGCGTTAACCTCGGGAAGGGGTAAATGGCGAGTTCGATCCGCACTGCTGACACCTGCGCTCCGGAGTTTTTGCAATTATGTCAGCATCATCGCAGTTACAAATCATATCATACTACAGTGAATCCTCGATTTTATGGATAAAGTGACTGAATTCCTTGCACAGAGAATAGATATCTTCAGTTTGCCAAAAAGTGTACTTTTTTTTTAATTACAATCGTTGTCTCTGGTTAAAAAATTGACACATTCGTTCAAGGAAAGTGGGTGTGGTCTATGGAAGAAGTGGAACCACGGCCGACAGTGCTTCTCATCGTTTCAGCCCCCATGTGTCTACTACATATTGCCAGAACCACCAGTTACAGGACATTTTTTTGAGGGCAATGAGTACTGACTTGTACTAATTTTAATTTTCGATCATATTTATCCATATTTGGGTTCGATAAAAGCATATAACGTTGACGGTACATCAATGCCTTAGAAATCTACAACGCATTTGACATCTAACGTCGTAGGAGTGACTAAATGCATATTTAACCACTGACTTACGATCGGCTGTTGTATAAAACCAGTGGTGTTGTCATTCCTAGGAAGACTGATACCAATTTAGGGGCCCGGAAGGGATGGAAAGCTTGGCGAGTCGGGGCGAGGGATCGACCCAAGGGCGATCTGTAATATTGTTTCAGGGCACCTCTAACTTCTGCAATACGCTTTTGTGTCTATTAAAGCAAATTTCTATAAACAGCTTTCCGCATATGGTGGTAAGTGGTTGAACCACCATAAATTAGTAAAAAACTGCGCTCAATCAGAAATATTTATGTGATTCTTCAATTTTCCTCTACACGCTTGTCATCAACTGGAGAAAAACGTTTCGATTCTTATATCAAGGTTTTTTAAGTCCTTCTTCATCACTTTAGCAATTTTTTTTATTATGGCAATAGAGTTGTTCAAAGGACTTTGTTAATTTGTTTAAGTTGTGTATGGGATCGCTCCACCAACTAAGAACGGCCATGCACCACCAACCACCAAATCGAGAAAGGGCTTTCAATCTGTCAAGGATTAGCTGTAAGTGCAAGATCCGTTGTTGGCTTGGAGGAATTTGAGTTTCAAGACAACAAAGCTCCACCAAGCCACAAAGGTCAACAATTGCCTATGATGTTCACCGAGCTGTTGACTTGGAGGAATTCGAGTTGCATTCCCTACATTGTCGTCTGAGCTGGGAGTGAAACACAGAAGAATTGAAGATCTATGGAAGAGCAGCAGTGTACTATTCTAATAGCACTAGTTAATTTTCCTAATGGCTCCTTTGTGTGTAGAACAAAGCTTTCCCAGAATGAAAATCCACGGAGGATCACAAAGGCGTGCGCATTCGTCCAGATACTTCACTAATTGTCATCACTGGTAACACACCACTTTTCTTATGACACACTGCATTCTAAAGGAGAACATCAGTCTTCGTTGGATTTGATAATTCGGTTTTCGGCTGACACCAGTTGTGTAAGGCAATGTATAACAGCTAGTATTATTATTACAGTATTACCAATACAGAGACAGTTGAAGGACCCGCCTTCGCGGATCACGAAGAGCTTTGTTTCCTCTCTACTACACTCCAGTTACTTGCTGATTTGATGGTCGAGCTAGATTTTCCTTCACTCCTAGAGCTAGGCAAGGGCTTTCCTCATATATAGGTCATTGGTTCGATCCACTTTCCAGGTTAACCATAATCACCATCCCACATGATTGACAAATTGGTACCAGACTTGTCTGGAAGGATAGGTGCATTTGCTTGATACATCCGCACACTACCGTTAGTTATCGTACAGGGCAAATATACATGCAAACACGTCTGTGGTCTCACAAATAGAGTCGAAAGCGTGATGCTTTCCTGACGGACTCCAGGTTAATTCATTATCGGTCAGAGCACTGTGGGTGTTGTTGAACTTTATTTGTGACATTTTTTTTATATTGTTGAGCTTACACGAGGTTGATATGAGATATTTATTGGACTAAGGTTTCGAACTCTTCGTCTTCATCAGAGCAGACGATCCTCGTGGATGGTCCACAGTTGCTCTTCTTCTCGATGTGGCGTCTTCATCTCGCATCGAACCGGATCTTCCTCAGCTGAGTATCTCGAATTAGCCAAACACAACCGCGGCGCTCTTTTATACAGGGCGGTTGTTGCTGATATGATTGTCAGTTGATGATAAACTGTTTTTCAACAGATAATCCATCCCGCAGCAGTCCGTATTTTGTTAGCTGGCACATGGCAACTAACAAAACCATAATTTTGAAACTGACTGTCATTTAACCTCGGTACCATAATATTTACTGTACTACCTTATTACCTTATAGTACTCATTATAGCACCGAGGTTAAATGACGGCCGGTTTGGAAATTGTGGTTTACTTGTAACACTTTGCGCTATTTTCTGGCACATAAAACACAAATACGGTAACTTTGAAAACTATTTATGGCACACAAAAAAGAATTTCGGTCTTCAGGATTTCGTAAAAACTCGGCATAAAGTACAATGAGTTTGTTACCTTATCTTTTAATTTTTTCGCTTTCCACTCAAGTTGTCGCTTGCCGCTAGCAACATCACCTGATCTCATCCTCTTTCTTTTTTAATCTCTTCATAATTTTTCGTAAATTCGCAAAATTTTTTTTTATTTCGTGATTTCTTACCTACGCTGACATAAAATTGGTCTTTGATTGGTAGTCGACAAGTGCCATCATGCTCCACAAGTTCTTAAATGAGAACTACCGAGGGAAATGCCACTCTATTAGCACCCTTCGAAGAAAACTGGGCTCAACCTAAATGACAATCCTATCCAAGTACTTCCGCTATCGTGCACTTCTTCATCGACCCTTACCGTCTGGAGTAGGGAAAGAGCTCTGACAGGAAAGCACCATCCCCAAAAGTCATTCAGTGCCGCCTTGCCGTGTATTAATGAAGTCAACTTAGTTGGAACGGAAAGGGCACGCGGATTAAGAGTAAATTTGTACCGACCACTCGTTTTGCAGACACAACCGTCATTCATGTCCAGCTAAAGAAAATCAATTCCATGACGAATCCTTAACATTACGGCGATTATGGGTCAGTTACTAAAGAGACTGCGTAGAAGGGATACGTGGGACATTCCACTAATGTGGAAAACGATATGAAGTCAGAATTGTGCAGGGATAAGAAGCAACATGGGGAGCGTTGGAGAATCTAAAAAAAAGTCACCAATAATTTAGGAAACTTACAACTTAGCCTTTAAAGAACGACAAGCAGTGGAGGTTCAAGGGATTCAGGACATTGGCTGAATGCACCACGTAATGTGTAACGTTTGCCGTAGAACTTTTCCGACAGAAAACTTCAGGAACTATTCTATGGTCTGAAAAGTTTCCATAAAATTTATCAGCTTCATGACTCCAGAATTCTGGATCGTATTTTAATTTTGAAGTCTACGAACCATGTAATTAAATAAAGCCATTCCCCATAAGAGGACATTCAGTGTTTTTTCTCGTCTCGCATCTATTTACATCTTCCTCTATATTCCATTTCGCTTCCGATACATAACGTTCAATAAATTCACGAATCATAGTGGCACCATATGTTCGAAAGTTAGTAAACTCTTTGAAAGACTAAAATCTCAGGTTATCCAGCACATTTGTGTTGTGGCGGTTTTGAGACTTTGGAAGCCAGATTGGTCGGGTCACTGTGGGCATAGTTGAAATGGAGGAAGACGGTCCAACAATGCATCAGTGCTGCATTTCTCTTAAGCACGTGAAGTTTCTCTGATGCCTCTGTGGTAGTACTAAAGGTCATTGTCTCAATGATGAGCACCGATCGCCTTGGGCAAAACAAGAGCTTCCACCTCTTCGTTTCGAGTGACTAGTTCGCAATATGTCATTTGGAACGCTTCCTACGCATATCCTACGTCAGTTAGGAAAGCTCGCCAAAGAAAAAAAACAAGCTGAAATGGTACTTTATGAAACACTAAGTTCTCTTAACCATGCTAGCGTCACTCTACATTCTCAGAATCTCTGCTTATTAATTTAAACTGCAAACTTTGATATTTGCATGCTTATCAGAAGAGTCTTACACGAGACCTATTAGAATCATAATATATTCTGTGGAAGTTTTACTTTACCTGAAAGCTTTCTTAGAAAAAAGAGTAATAATGAATTCAATAAATGATGCATACGAAAAAAATTGCCCGTACTACGACACCTTTCTCATATTACGCATTTCTCAATACTAACTTCTTATTACTGTCTACTGTAGTGCATGAGGTGAAGAACAGCCACACGATCCTGAGGTATGACAAAAAACTAGAACTCTCAGCTGGGCTTCAAACCTCCCATTACCCTTACCGAGAGCTCACTTGCTATCCACCACAACCACTGATGCCATTGCTTTGCCTTTATCCCAACCAATTTCTTACTCTATCGGTGCTATTACCATTCACCCGTGAGCCCCGGTAAGGATAATCGCGGGCTCGAAGCCAAATTGAGATTCCGAGTTTGGTTATATCTCATATCGCTGTTCTAACCTTGTGATGTATGCTTCAACAATTAAATTTAGTACTAAGGAAAAACAATATTCATGCAGAATAACTTATCTCTTGGTCATCCAGTGGAGTTCTGCGTTACTCCTGGGATCTTACAATAAGCGTTTTGTGGAAGTTTTCGAAAATGCGAAAGGATCCGTAGTCGGTAGAATACAAGCCAAGATTGTTTACATTTAATATTATTGGCGAGCAAAATTCTCTCCTTTAAAGTTACAGTGACTGACAAGGAGGGATTGGCGAGATCGACTAGACCGATTACGTCATTTCTGATTCACGTCAACTTTTTTGAAGACGTTTGCACTTGAGCGATTTAAAGTGAAGATAGTATTTTAGAAAAATGACATATACCGTCAAAGTGACGGTGTGGAGTTTCTTCTACTAATCTTGTGCTAAGAACAGATTTGAAGGCCCAACTTTGAAATACTGCGACTCGGCTCCGACTTCCTTGGTAATCAAAATCTACACATTTATTCCCTTAAGATACTTATTTGCGTCTTCTGATAGAACGGAACATTGAAGGGCTGAAGAAGATGAGTTTCTCGAAAGTGCTTTGATGCTGGAACATTTTCTAGTTAAGTTTTTAAAGAATGTGAAAAATATTGATCACTTAGCGAGAGTGCTTATGAGTACGTTAGATGAAGCAGTTGCATAACCCAGTCGTTAAATTCCTACAGCATGAGTTGTGGAACGTGTACTTCAGTGTTATTTCTAGCTTCCAGCATTCTTTCTTCACCATTGCTCTATAAATAGTATTTCACTGATTTGGAGACTGTTTCTTGCTGATATGATCGTTAACTAGGGCTAAGAACGTTTTGATAGATTAATTCGACTGGAGTCCTTCAAACAATCACCGTAAACTGCTTCGTGTAAATCAGCTCCTGGAAATTAGTTTGAGCCTTCATTCCGGTTCATCCAATGGGCTGAATGTCGACGCTTGTCTTGTAAAATCTGTTTTCCGTCCCACATAACAGCGCTGTCGAGAGATGGGTCGCCTTTTTTGCATAAAAAGAGACCGAAACGAGCATCATAGCGACCACTTGTTTTGTCTCCAGAAATTTCATGTGTAACGCATTCAACGACGTTTCTTACCTTCTTAGCCTCTGTCCAAATGGACTGCGCTTGCTGAAGTCTGATTTTCGTCTGTAACTCGCAGAGTAGTTTTTGGAGGATCGGCTTCGGTTTTCACCTTTAGGTAGTTGTGGTCAACTGCTTTTTATATGAGTCCACGACGTCGTTTCTTACCAGTTGCATGATGACTGATGCAAAAAATTTTCTAGCTATCTGTACATCGTCTACTCGGCGACACTATTCTGGATGATGAAACTTCAAGGTTGCTTTATGACCAAGTTTGAACCCATGAAGCAAAACGAAAAGAGCAAAATTTCCATGTCTTAAAGGGCGTGTCACCTCGTTAAGGCTAAAGTCCTTATTAACTAGGTGTTAAAAAATGGTTGCCGGACAAATAGTTCAGGAAGAATTAGGCCTCAAAATGATGTACAATTTGCTTAACAAATATTTGCTACTTTCATCTCGATCGTACCAACACGTATTCTCTTAACATTATCTCGTTCTTCTTATGCCAAACAGCTGACCTCTTCTTATGATTTTTCACCAAAGAATACTCGTCTTTGAAAAAAAACACAAGTAGCTGTCATACTGTTCAATGAATGAGCCACATCTGTGTGATATTCTGACGGGAGTGTTATTAGGTTCATCACGAAGCAGTGGTTTCTCTTCACCACAGCTACTACTACTTTGTCGTTCTCATGCCGGTGCTGCAAATCACTGACAATTTTTTTCTTATCAGACGGAAATTCCGCTACTCTCCGAAATTGGAACCGCGAAGTGTCCGGAATTGCAGTACAAAATTCTCAAGATGCTTGATCATGCAAAATCTAGTATTTGTTACAATAGCTGTGTTCAGTGTCCTTTACGTTTTCTCACATGGTCCGATATCACACTGTGCAGATTCGCGCATTCCTGGATTTGTTTCATTTTCTCGATTCATCGTAAACACTCGAACCTTTTTTCGTGTAGATTCGGCTGCTGCTATAGGATTATCATCTTCATTGTCTATATCGTTGAACACTGATAGAGTGTCTTTGAGATCCTCAGATAGCCGTGTTAGAGCTTAGCACGTTGGTAAGAAGGCGCACATAATGCTAGGCAAGTCTGCCATCAATTTCCACCGAAGTGGTGAGAGGTTTGATGTGGCCGCTGAATGGTCGTATCAGCACCGTTCGCGTAATGAAAAGCATCGCTACTACTATGATACTCGCCTACTGTCCTTTTAATCATTCGATTTAAACAACTAGGCGAATTATGAAATTGAATTAAGACAACACAGAATAAGTAGTGGATGATATCAGCATGCTGTTAACTTCTGTGCCCCCCACTAAAAACAATTGTTGTAAGAATAATTTTAACTAGTTGTTTACTGCATACTCTTTTTAATAGCAGGGTATGTTGCGAAATATAACTTCAACGGTGCTGAGATATTTGCAAAACAACACTCTGGACCGCAGGTGTCTGCGGTGGAGAACGAACACTCCCGCTGACGGGTGATTGCTGATGGCACTGATCGATAGAACTAACTGTGAGACAGTGAAACGAAAGACCCGTATGGTGTGGTGGTGAACGCGTTAGCCCCCTGGAAAGGGTAATAGCGCGTTCGTTCCCCACCGCAGACAGCTACGGTCCGGAGTTTTGCAAATATCTCAGCATTATTGAAGTTATATTGTAAGAACAGTTGAAATGAAGAAAATGGCATGGCTTTGAAAAGCGCTTTGATGGACACACTCACATACTACTCTGGTAATATGTAATAAGTTGAGAAGGAGCTGTGTTAGAGAAGACATGCAATCTACGCATAGTTGCTGCTTTCACTCCACCCCATGTCAAAAAACTCCTCTCCAGAGTCAGTAGGTTGAGAAAAGACAAGAACTGCCTTGGAAAAACTACCTCCATATCACTAAAGCTGGGAATCTTCTGTGATGAAGAGATGGATCGCTCTGGTAGAGATTTCAGAGAGATTCGAGTCGATCAGCATTCAATGGCATTCAAGAGGGATGACATAGTTCTCAAGTGGCAACCGAACCCCCGCTTAGAATAAAGAAACCTCTGTGAATGACGGGAGCGAAATACGGAGCAAAACGAATGGAACACTGAAATCCTGCTTTATTCTGCCCTCATTTTAGCAGTGCAGATTTCTTCTCCGTTTTTCTAGAGGCGAGCACTGTCAATAGTCAAAAGTTCACTAAATTTGTTGAAGAACTTCAAGTAGAATTAGAATGAATTAGAAATGTAGCAGTTTTTTTCGGTGAGAGATTGTGGTATCCCCTTACACCAACTTTTGGTGAATCTCTGCATTGCTATCATTCTCAGGGTTCGGAAAATTACATTGCACTTCTCCACAACCTCATTTTCAGTCAGCAGATTCAACGTCGGCCTTCTTCTTTTCACCGGAGAATTTTAATCATATAGTATTCGGTAGGGGCGCGTGTGGGTTAGAGGGGACAGAGTCAGTGGTTAGAGGCACCGTGCAACACATCTGGGTTCGGTCTTCCACCCCAGGCTCACCAAGCCTTCTGTCTCTCCTGGGTCGACAGTTTGCCACCAGATTTTTTTGGGAGCACTTACTCGCTACATCACAAGGCCAACGTGAGTCACTGTGTAGGCCAGATAAGCATTTAGTCACTTCTAACGATGGCTAGTGAAATCAAATGCATGGTGCATCGTTCATGGATGATCAAAGCAGAGAGCTTTATCCGCTTAATTTTTTACAGCTTTCGGTTGCTGGAGATTACTAAAGTCCACCACGTTTTCTGAAACCTGTAAGTTTAAATGAGATGTGAGTTGGCAAAGTGCAAATGAATAATGTGGGTCGTTTGCGTACTGCTGTGCGTTTTTCTGTGTCAGCTTCATTCCACCGAGTCGTCGTGTACTTCCAGCCCATCGGGCTTAGTTCCATTTCATTTGATTAGCGCTCTACGCAGTTGTTGAATCATTTCATTGATGGTTCTGCCCTTCTCATTGTTGCCTGTCTGTGCAGTTTATTATACGATTTCCTATGAAGTCAAGCTTGTTTACGACTGAAGAGTGGAAGAAGTGAATGTGTACAAGAATGTGGTATAAAAGACATTTACGCAAGCAAAGTATAGAAATAACTGAAACAAGTTATTTTCCAAACCTTCAAGAAAGAATTCCTTTGCCCTTCACGTTTAGACTCTAATGAACGTTGTCATTTCTTAACGGGAATTCTTCCATTCAACTATCTCGTATTGCGTCCGCACATTGAATCCTTGGATTAGCTAGAGCTAATTGTAATTTTCATACCAAATGCTTTCAAACAGTGCTATTTCCGTGCTGGCTTTCTCTTGTATAATATAGTCGAGCAACAGAAGGTGGCTATACGTTCTATGATTTTATGTAAACATATACATATGTCTATGTGTAAACATAAATATATATATATATATATATATATATATATATATATATATATATATATATATATATATATATATATATATAGCAGTACTACAAATGAGACAAAAAGCTGCTATGACAAAGAGGTTTTAATTTTTCGATCCTTCTTTCCAAATCTTAATGCACCTCGGATTCTCTGTGAAACCTCCTCACTATTAATCTGTTCTCAGCTGTGCTGATTCATCGAAAACTACTGCCAATTTCTTGATCAGTAGGGAGTTGAAGAAATCAGAACATCGCAAACTTCCAGAGGAGATCTTTCTAAATCACTTTAAAGGACTAAACAAAACTCCTATAGAATATTGCTTGAATTTTTAGATATGGTTAAAAGCAAAAGAAATGGAAACGACGTCCACTTTTTAAAGTCACCACTGCAAGAGTGGAAGCCCATAGGAACAATGATACATAGCGAAATACGATCGTTCCTTACTAGATGAAATCCTGTTTGCTGACTTCCTTTCGTTTTCCATATATGAGCCGAGACGAGGAAAAAGGGAAAAATCTGTTTCGCGGGGTCCTAGAGTAGGAAAATTTTCAGCTCTCCGCCACAAACTCACCACTGGTGATGTGAGGAATTACGGTAGATTCCTCAGATGTTCGAATCCGAAACGCTGTAATCGGTTGCTGCGTAAAAACTGTAATGAAATATCCAATTTTCTAATCAGTGTTCCCTAAGTAATGCGTCGAGTTAACAAAATCACCAAATTGGTTGTAACCTGAAATTCGTCGTTTTCCCTCTCAGCAATCGCGTGGTTGTTAAACAGCATACGTTTTCTTCTATACAATAACACACATACAACACAACCACGGCTGATGTTTCGGTAGCATCGGCTTCTTCAGAGCCGTTTTTTTAAGTGCCTTCCACTGAGGAAGAGCTGTGATCAGAGTCCCATATCATTGACGACTCCGTCGTCATTTGTCGCTTCGAAAAAACTCCGATTCCATTCCATCCCATGCAAAGAGCATCAATGATAATATAGGTTCCAGTTGAATCCCACTCGTAACAGCATGGCACTGAGGAAGGAGAAATCGCCGAAACGTCAGAAAGCTCCGTCGCCATTTGTCGTCAACCATATGCGACTCTGATCAGCGGCTCTTCTTCAGTGGAAGGGACGTAAAAACGGCTCTGAAGAAGGCGATACTGCCGAAACGTTAGCCACGGTTGTATTGTATGTGTGTTATTGTATGGAAGTAATCTTATGCAACCTCGCGATTGCTGAGAGAGAAAACGACGAATTTATAATCCAGTGCCGAGGTTAATAGAAAGCCGATCCTGGGAACTATAACCTGGAATGTTCCACATTGATTTTGAGAGTTCAGGGAAAGCAAGTTCTGCCTAAGCTGAAAATTGCCGGTCACCGTGAATACTGGTCGCCATAGCACCATTCTTCGTGATTCGTGAAGCTTCTACATTTAACTAAATAAGTGCAATCCATAGAAAGAAGATTTTCGAAAAATGTCCTGTAGAACGCATAAACAAGCTAATTGTTCGCATATAATGTAGGAAATCTTCCAGTGCTGTGATTTCCATTAAATCGAAGCGTAATGAGCTAATGTACCCAGTCCACGTTTACGACATTTTTAACTCTTCTAAGTTTTAAGTACGTGCCTTTTCATGGAACTTCAGTCATCCACAGACAATTTTTTTCAACAGTGAAACTAGCAAGAGAGGCTAAATCTATTATATTTGGTACTGCCTCCTCGCAGAAAGAACCTGTTAGAAATTTTTTTCTCACAGGGCAGCAGATTGCATTCTGTGGAGGGAACCGATGGCAGGTGAACAGAACGTTTAGGAAACCACAACGTCTGTTCGAACAAGAAGAATTTGACATCGGTGCTGAGGTTTCTCAAAAACTCCCGATTATTCTGTGATCAAAAATCCGTTGATTCGTTTAACTTCAATGTTCTTCATTCATTCTCCAATCATTAAGAGTCATTTCAATTGTTTATTGCTCTCTGCTGTTCCAATGAAATCCATTGTTTGGCTATGCAGAAACAGTGGACGTTTCCTGGCTTACCCTTTCATTCAAGGAATACGTTTTTTCGTTTCAAAAGTTCACAAAATATATGGAGGGCATGGAGGGCATGCGATTGTGTACGAATCGACCTCATTATCGGACTACCTGTGATGTGGGGGGGATGGCAGTAATTCGTTCTCTGGTGAAGCGATGTTGACGAACACATGCCCAATTCACTGTTCTGCTAAGATTTGGTGAACGAAACCCATTGTTTTTGTTGTTTTCGCCTAGCAACTCTCATTACACACAAAAGGGGAAGGTGCGATTCTGTCGACGAGTTCATCCGTCGGATTCATCATTGAAATCCAACTTCTTTTGAGAATACAAGTCTATACAGCTTTAAACACCACTATCGCGAATTTGTTGGCTTATAATGTCGGAGAGAACGTTCGTTAATTTGTCGTACTTTTACTGTTGAATAGCTTTTTAAGCAAAATTTCCCAATTAGGAGAACCTTTGAGTAAAAACAACCTACCATCTATTCACTCAGAACAAAATCTTCGTTGATTCGAAAAAAAACATCTACTTCTTGTATAGAGCGAGCGTATGAGGAACAGTGAACATTAAGGGAGCGGTAGAAGCCTTACTTTGTCGTCATCTCTATGTGTTTCATTTCATTCAACGGTGAATCACGCAGTGGGACTAAACACAAGTGTGCTGACTCTTCATTTTTGTCCTGTCTTAGTTGGCAGGATGCCATGACTCAGATCTCCTTTCTACTTGGATTTCATGCTGCCGTCAACGTAAAAAGCTAATCATTCCTCTTGCGCTAAACAACCGAAAGCCTAGTGGATCCTGTTTCTCCAATGATTCCACGATCGTCAGGATTCCCTTCTACGGGCTTTGTTAAGAAATTTTACCACCGAGGTGGTGTTCTTTCTCCGTTGTACTTTGATATCCTATGGAACATATGCCCTATATATGTACACGCATGGATATATCTATCTAGGGTTTTTTTAAATTTTATTTAATACGACCTGTTTTGACATCTACTCTGTGGATCCCAGCACATCACTTCAATAAACCACGAAGGTCTTCGAAATTCTCGCGTGTGAGTTCGACTACTCCAGACAAGTTTGGTAGCTATTCCACGACCCTGGAGGGCTGAGAGGCTTAGTAAGCTAAAACAGGCTCGAACCAGCATTGTGATTGTAATGGATAGCTTCAATGCCACTGTGCTACCTGTCTCCACCCCCTTCACCCCAACTAGATATGGATTCAATGGACCTAGTTTTATTAAATTTGACACAAAAGAAGCATTTCTCTGTGGTTGATATCCGTGGGAACCACTCAAATGTGCATTTCTAATAATTTTTCTGGAATAGTTTAACCAAAAATTACATTTATGTGTAACCCCGGAAATCCTAGTAATCGACTAATTCGAGCAAGTAGCAGCAAATTTCACTCATCTTCATCGCAAAACCTCAGCCACTCATTGGACTCGACTAGTCCAATCGGAAGGCACCGCATTTTTTGTCATGATGGTTCCCCTCAATTCACAATTTTCAATGGGAAGGTAATAGAGTGTAGCTCACTGTGGCGCTGCTTGGCGTCACACATCGACTCCAGCTGAGAGCTTTCTGACTGAAATATGATCTCGCCCCCCAGCATGGGTGCCACTGGGGCGGATTCCAACCTCATCAAATATTCCAATTATCGAAAACCCGCAACGGTTGTCAGTGGATGAAGTAGAATATGTGAAAATCGGCACATGCCATTAAATTTGGCCATGTTATTGATGAGCGTTACTATTTACTAAGATGGTTAAATAGGTATCTGCAATGTGTTTCTTTCTTTTGAATTCGTTTCTTCATGGATTCTCTTGCATCTTTGTTAAGCCGACGTAAATAGATCCTGACCATCAGTTGACAATGTAATGTGTACAATCTGCTACCACAACTATTTTGGCCCCAAAATATCATTCGATAGAATGCCTTTCTGGAAACGTGAAATCCTGAACATCCAAATCTGGTGGGTCCAGCTCTTTTTTTTACGTGGACTTGAGATACGCCTATAGGACTAACATTGTTGATATAAGAATAAGTAAAACATAATAAATATACCAGATATGGACTGATTGGAAACCTTCAACACTCCTGGCCAATATCGCTCAATTTCTCCTTGTGTATTCATTCTTGCACATATACCTTGCTTTCTTCCCTTCCTTTTCCTTTCATTTTCCTTCCCTTCATTATATTCTGCTAGTTCTGCTAGCACTTAAACCAGTTAAAAATATTGATCTTCTTTTACTTAATTCAAAAAATGACCGTTATTTTTGCAACGTTTATTGTCTATTTTCTGGAAACTTTATTTTGTGGAATATTCTCATAACCGTTCGAAAAATCCCTTATTCTACGATCGTTTACGTTTCAGATGGCAAATGAATCGATCTCCAACGCCACTTGTCACCGTTACGTCGACGATCATCCGGACCTGACCAATGAGCCGTACATCATGGTGATCTTCGCAGTGCTCTATGTTCACATTTTTGTGCTAGGCATTGCTGGAAACGTTGCCGTGTTGTGAGTTTCACGATGTTGTTGCTGCTCTACATTGACCAAATACCGAACCTGACAGACCCACAGTCTCTCTTAATGTTCTCTGCCGAACTGAATCATGGCAAGGAAAAAGACTAATTAGTAATGAGAGTATGCTTAATTCTTCTGTTATTCTTTTAGATATCTGACGTTGAAAAATCGTCATTTGCAATCGGTACAGAATATTTTCATTTTGAATTTGGCCGCAAGTGATGTGTTGATGTGTTTGATATCTCTGCCAATCACTCCGATCACTAACGTCTACAAGACGTGGTTCTTCGCTTCACCAGTCTGCAAGCTGATTCCGCTAGTGCAGGTTCGCGGTGTTCGAATACTTACTGTCGTTGGAATTGTTGAATGGATTAGTAAAATCTATCATCCTCTTAGCGTTACTTTCCAACCTCATAATATCAGCTGAAAATACGACGATACTCTCAGAACGATTCATTGTCCTGAAATCAATAACGCTGACTATGTCAGTCAACCGAAGAAAACTAATTAATTATTCATGAGTTTGGTTCAGTCAGAGTGGTCCCCGTATTCATGTGATGAAGTGCATAACTTGAGCCAAACTGTTAAGAACAGAGTTATTTAAAAAGTCGATATTTCTTTCCAGTAAGCAAATAATCTTTTAGGGAGCATCGGTCTTGGTGTCGACATTCTCACTTTCGGCCATCGCGCTCGATCGGTACTGTTCTTTTCTCGTTAGTTTAGAATAGATGCTTAATCATGTACTGCAACTCCTTTACCGTACTACAACCGAGAACAGTTCCACCTCCATATCTCAACAAGCCACAAATTTTAACCTTTTTTTTTACAAAGTCTTTAAAATGAACCCCTAATCCTCAATTCAATTTGTTCTTTTTAGCCATTAAATTCTAAACATTTTACCGGTGAAAAATCGAGCTTACTTTGAAATCGATATCCAGGTAGTAATAAGCGCTAATCCTTCTTCAATCATCTCTATAGTGCCTCTATTACTGTTATATTTGTCATTCTCATCGTTTTGTATACCCACGAGATTTTCAAACACTGTTCTTGGTCTTATTTCCCTTAGCACACTTCCTTTCTCCAAGCACGTTTATGAGGCACCCTGGCGATACACACGTCGTCCTCGGTTCATCCACGCTCTCCGTGCTCATCGAGCCCTGCATCCCCCCCCCCTCAAGGATCGGCAGATTGGTATAAGATTTCTCAGAGAGGATTCCTGCACTCAATTCATACATCGGCAAATCACCTTAGGTCATTGTATTGGTTAAATATGCACTCAGTCACTTCAATGACGTTTGATGAAGTCAAATGCATAACGTACCCATCAGGTAGTAATCAATACCGAACTCGTTACTCTTTCTAACTCAAAAGACCGGCTTTCTATAAATCTCGGCATAAACAACCGATATATCTATACATAATCTCACGAACCCCCTTACTAAGTTGGTGGAGGTTGGTATAAGTTGTCTTTGTTGTTGTTGCTGTTGTTGCTGTTGCTCTGGTTCGATGGCTGACGTTTTGGCGAGTTCGCCTTCCTCAGATCCTGAACGTATTTTATGTAACAATAGCGTTATAATTCGGTGCATTAATGAAAATCTAACATATTACTGAACACTATTTTGTTTAAAAACTGCTCACCGTGCTGCTGCACATAGGACCGCCCATATTTTGTTCACGTGAGATGACGAGTGGGACCATCCAGATCAGGAAGTCAATTTGAAATAGGGAGCCAGGTCACATGTGATAATAGGCATTCATTTTTTCCGGTTGATCTTTGGACTTTTGAAACTTTTCCAAAACGCCTCGAGAGTCTTGCGCGTTGATGTTTTTGAATCCTGCGCTAGGATACGGACAGTCACTTCAAAGTCATCAACGTTAAGCTTTTATGCTCTGTGCATATCTAGAGGAGTGCTTTGTTGAATTTTTTACTTCCCCACCTAGATGTTCTTTTACGCGGACACAAAGTGGTCTACTCGTTTCCTCAATGTACTCTTCACGCATGCCTTACATAAGATTAGGTGTATTGCACCTGAACTCATGCAATCCCCGTCTCCCCGTTAGCACAGACTACAAGATTTCTGAGCTACACAAAAGATCATAGAGGGCGGTTGCGAACTAGATGAGAGCGTGGGGTATTTGGTGGAAGGTCATTAACCACCACAGAATTTTCGAGATCACTTTTTTAGGCACCTGTTAAAGGCTTGACTTATTTCGGTCGATATGAGTAGTAGCGTGAAAAAGCGTCTTAGGTTCTGAACATCATTTTGGGGAATAACCACACCTTTTGGTCTAACCCAACTGGTTTCTGCTTCGTAGCCATTGGAAATGGCTACTTTTCTTGCGTCAAGTTTAAGGGTTCCATTCTTCCCTCTTCTCCTGTGCACACATTTTTAGCTCTTCTGCACATGTTTTTGTAAGTGCTTTTTTTCATGTGTGAAGGATGAGAGGTGAGATAGTGCGCTAGTATATTTTTGCTACTTGGTTTTCGATACCATTTTGTCATGTAACCATTTTCTGCAAGCTTTATTTGGATGTTTAAGAACGGAAGCCAGTTCTCGGTTGGTTTTTCTTGCCTGAATTTTGTATTCTTCGACTGCCTATTTAAGATTTCAAAGTAATCGTCCACCTGTACTTGTGTAGCACACGCGATGAAGCATTTGTCTGTGGATCGACAGTGAGAGCAGGTCGGCAATGGAGAACTGGGTCTTCTATCTTAGGCACAAAAGCGATGGCAAGGCTTGGTACTTATCGCTGTCGCATGGCCAACCCTCTAATTTGTGCAAAATATATTCCCAACCACGTTACGATTTAGCCTTTACTCTTTCCATCACTGTTATTGTGCACCTGAAAGAAAAATTTATACGTTGTTAGGCATAGGAATCGTTGTTGGTTCTGTACGACAAAAAACTCAGTGTGATTCAGATATAACCTGGTGGTACGACCGCATCGACATCCATTACGGTCACGAGGTGCGTCTGTGGTGGCGCTGCTACTGTGGATCGTCTCTGTTCTAGTGTGCATGCCTTACGGTTGGTATATGGATGTTGTTCAGATTGGAGGATTATGTGGAGAGGTGAGCAGTGAACTGCTTCCTGGCCAGATTTCTTTCGTATTTCGTTATAATTTGAACACTGCTGAAATCTTCGTCTTCACAGCACGGTCATACTGAGAAAGAGCTGCCGACCCGATACGTTTATTAAACCCATATCAAGACAGCCACACCCCCGCTAGGATCTCAATGAAACAGAGGCATAGGTCCAGCTAACTACCGTATGTCCAGCACTTTTTTGTTTAGGCTGGAATATCTGCTGTGTGGCTATTGACCACAACAGTCTTACTTGGATAGTTGGATACTTGGACGATCTGTCCTCACTAGTTGTGCGGGCCCTAGCATAATCTCCATTTTTCGGAGTCTTGCTTGTTTAGCTATTGTGTTTCCCTGGAGTCTTGAAGTCAGCCTAGCCAAATTCTGCCCCGGGTCGTCTCCAGGAATCGTTGTTGGTTCTATGTGACAAAAACCGGCCACGGTGGGGCGGTATCGACAAAAATCACTTCAGTCGAATAGTGATGATTTTCTCCAAATAAGAACAACTAACGGTAAAAATACTCGGTAGAATTACTAACTAAAAGAAAGACTGTTTGCTATAAACATTAAATGGAACAAGCTACAGAGGTAAATCGTGTTTAGTTTTGTATAAAACATACTTAGCACTAACAGTTTCAGTTCTGCACAGAAAATTGGCCTTCACCAGAAGTACGTAAGTGCTATGCTTTCATGGTTTTGGTGATGCAGTTCATACTACCATTCGCCACTATGGCTGTCTGCTACTACACGATATTCGCCAGGCTCAGAGAAAGGTAGCTGATATGTTTGGAAATTTCACATTCTATCGATAGATAAAGATCAAACACGAAGGTGTTTTAATTTCAGAGCCGTGTCCAAATTAAAGAGGCTTAGCGAGCGCACGCAGTTGCTGGAATGTTCTGTCGGAAACTCGTCTCCATCAGAGAAAAAAAGTTCGTTTACAGTGTGCATGATTAGTTCCTCGTCTGCCTCATTTTTTTCACAAGGATTGTGAACACTTAATAAGCTCTGCAGTTTTTCTTGCTTTACTAATCTCTCATGCTCACTGTACTGAATATTTCATTTCCGAAAAATGGGAGAATTTGTTGTTTAGGAAGATGGAGCTCACAAAGTTACATTTGAAGAGCAACAACGTCTTTCGGTGCTGACCTCTCAAAGAAGAACAACCATGATTCTGCTGTCCATGGTGAGTCCGGTATGAGATTATTGATGTTTAAATTGTTCACCTGGTGATTGAAATGTTTATTCAGCCCAAATATTTCTTCCATTTGTTGTTAAGCTCACATCGTATCGTATTACTTATTATGCAATGGTTGATAGTATATGGGAAAGGCGCAGCTAAGAATGTCGCACAATAATACGTCGTCAGTGGTTAGGGTCCCTCACTAGGCCAACTTGTTCTACGATACCTCCGTTGCCTGGAAATGGGCTGCTAAAGTTGCTTGGCAGACCCTCTCCTCCGATTCCCAAAAGCCGGCGACTGATGGTGATGAAGATTTGAAGTGCTTTATTAAAGCTAACCCCGAAGTCCAAATCAGAGAGAATTAACTCGACCAGCACTCAACCACATTCATGAATTAGAAAAAGTGCTTAACTGGCAACCCACGCATATCTGAGAACCTTGCGGACAAGGATTACTGGACAACGAGCTAATGGAAGAAGTCTTGGAATCCCGCCAATGTATGAGTTGGTGTCATATAAATAGGAAATAAATGGAATTATTGATATCGCTCAAACACTGTCCTTCACAGTGAGAGCGCCATTAATGTGACTGCTATGCAATACGGATCTCAGATTTATCATCCTGCTCGGCTTCAGCGAGCAAGCATTACTCCTGAGTGGCAGTGGAAATTATCAGCTAATCGAGACCAAATACCAAAAAAATCTCTATTTGTATTCCTTAAAGGAACCGTTTCAGGTGCTGCTGTTTGGCCTTATGTGGCTTCCGCACAACGTCTACTCGCTGATCATCGAGTATGATGAAGGGTTCTTCAACAATGGCGAACGTGACAACACTTACATCGTTTCTATGATAGCTCATCTTATTTCAATGACGACAAATGTGGCTAATCCCATCCTGTATGCATGGTTAAATCCGTCCTTCAAAGAGATGCTGCTCACGTCAATCAGAAGAAGACCTCGTACACAATTCAAATCTATTGCTAAGACTACTAGCGTTGGGGTATGACGTTTCAGAATTTCACACGGCCATAGACTAATGTACGAAAGATGAGCTATTTAGAAATCGAAGTCGTCAAGTACTCAGAGAAAACCTTCTCAATAGTGGTGACTATGTTTATATATTTATGTTGGCCACGCACTTGTTTAAAGATGTAATTCCATTTTTCGATCTATTTTCCGGAACATGTTTTAAACTCTTGGCTATTTTCTCTTATCTGCCTTATGTTCACATGTAAATTTCCGTCACGAAGTAAAAAGTTTCCGATACGCGGTTCAGACGACTGTGAAAAGACCCGTTCCAACGCAGAGCAAAGCGCGCCATCCGCTGTCACTTTTTGCCGAAAACACTGAGGAAAAATCATCATGCTAAAAAGCGTGAGGCTTTTTACTATCTTCCCTTCATGGAAGTCTTATAATTGAGTTTTATCATGTAATACTGAATTCACCAAAAAACTAGTCGGTCAGACAAAATACCAAGAAATCAAAAAATTGGCTATTGCAAGTTAACAATGCTGCCCACGTCAATCAGAGGAAGACCTTTTTAATTTTCTTCAGTATAACACGCATTTAGTAGCATGAACCACTTAGTCACTGTTGCCGGTTCGGTGGCTTCTGATATTGGAGAATAGAAGTTGATTCACACGAGTTCAAAAGTTTCCTCACCAAGCTACTTTCGCCGCATTCGTCTTAGCAAAATCGGGATCAAGAAATATATAATTAAAGGAAAAAGTCTTTTAATTTCCCAGTATAGGCAAGTGGTGTTTCACAGAATATTACTACTCCTCAGGATCACTGTTAACTCATTCTCACTTTTCATAGGTTATTAGAGCACTTATCATTAAAAAGCTCCGTTGTATGCTGCATAGAAATCCGTCAAGGAGCTTAGTATTTAGAGAATTTCATACTGCTTCCATTTCCAAGTTCAACGATGTAGTGATGTAGTCCTTTGTTTCAGTACGTGTTAAAAGCATTATTTCCTGGGAACAACACCGTGTCATCGCAACCTCATTAGTAGAAATCACATGAGTGTAAAAGAGACTAAAACATCTCAGTAAAAGCGCTTGAAGAGCGACGTCAAAGCTCTCAGGTGAGAACCCTTGCCGTTTTTGGCGTGACTGGTGAGAGTAGACCATCGTATGCTGTGCACAAGGGTTTAAATTGGGCTAGTATATCTGTGATTAAACAATCATGCCTTTCTAGATTCTTGGGCTAGGACGAGGTTGACAAAAGGTTTACTCGACTTAACAATCGTAGTTAACGGAGAAATTGTTTAAGCGGATATGGTGAATGAATGTGGATAGCTTGGTCATCTTTCGTCTCGAGCGAAATATCCACGCAGGAACCGCACACTCATTCCATCCGGTTGAGGCTTGTTCAAAATGAGGTGACGATTGTACGAAAATGGCTTGTATTCACGAGTACTGAATCTACCACTCACTACTCATTATTGGATTGATTCCGAAGCAGCGAAAACGCTTTAAGGATAGGGATGTGAACATCTAAGAATCTGAACAACATGTGATCTTTCCCGTTTGAATGACCGTGTTTGGAGTTCTTCAATTCAACCGAGGTGTTCGGAAAAAATCCATGTCTGCCCACCATTTTTATCCAGATTGTAGTGTTATTTCCTTAAATACTTTTGGTAGTGCTCAGCTTTGTATTCTTAACCTTGACCATAGGTCTTATAATGCATCTTACTTTAGAGTTGCCTCAATCAGAACATCCCTCCCTAACGAGTATGATAATTTGAATTTCTAACGTCGTTCTTTCTGTGGATGTACTATTAGTGAAGAAGAGTTAATGAAGACTAGTTGAATGTAGTAAAAAAAGACTGATATAATCACAGATTTGAAGAGTAGCACCTGACAATTTATCTATCAACACGTAAATTATCTATATGATGGGTTCTTCTTGACTTTGGTCGAAAAAACACTTAAGTAGTTTCTTACGAGTCTAGACCTTGCTTCAATCCTTCAACACACGAAACTCGAGCCAAAGAAACGTAGCGACACTTAGGCAGAAGAGTAGTTGTTGCCTGACTTAGAGATTTGTACTGCTTCTGCACGAACACCTTGAATAGTTGATACAACCAAGATGTTGTCATCATTCTACAATGCAACCTTGCTTCTCACTGTTTTTGATGAGTGGTAAGAGAACATGGTACCTAATCTCATAAAATTACCTAATTCAAACCAATTGTACCTAATCTCTTGTAAAGCGTCAGGGGAACGAATACATTAGCAAAACGGGTAGACCACTCAGCATCCTTACAAAGAAGCACCTAGACGCTAAGCGCGAAGTTGATGAAAACATTCCACTAGACGCGCATAGGACACGGGGACATAACGGAGCAGATTTTGATGTAGAAGTCACCATTCTCGCACAGGAATCTAAAATATCTGCACGTAAAGGACTCGAAGTGTTCTGGATAAGCTCCAGAGGTCTATAAACGGAGTAGCTTGTGATCTCGAACCATATCCCATATCCATTCCTTGGTCTGAACCAGGCTCAGTTCTCACCTATGTAGAACTCTGTGAAATAGTCCCTAACAATAATTGGAGGACTCAAGAACAATAAAACGGTGAGTGTTTAGGAAAAGATGTTTACTAGGCGAATAAACATTTATATATGATGTTTTACCTGCTGAGGTTGTGGAAATGTTTGATTGAGTAAATTGGCTATAAATTTGACCCTTCCAGGTTCTGAATAGGAGGAAACTGTCGAAACGTCCACTATTGTAAATGAATAAATGCTTTAATATCAACGTCGTATTGTCTTATCAAGAAAGAAGTGAATTAAGGGAAAATCAGTGAGTGAATTGCGAAAGCCTGTCTGCGGATTTTGTTGGCTGTCTGGAAAAACTTGCCCTAGTAAGGGAATTATTCATCACAGTGCAATGGTAAGGTTTTTCTATCCAACCAGCATTCGATTCATTACATTTTCCTTCTCATACCGTATTCTGGTGTTTTGGAGAAACAGCGTAAGATTGTTATGTTACTGTGGGTTTTAATTTGATTCACAAAGTACACATCTCTCGTTCAATTTCCTTTCTCTAATTTCCTTTGTTGGTTCCATTTTTAATTATTGTCTATTCAAAGTCCTCATATGGAAGTTATTGAGACATATTATTTAGCCTATTTAGTCAAAAAATGCTCGTGCCGCTTTAAAAAGGATTATCTAGAAAATATAAACATTTAAAATTCTGTAGGGAAAATCAATCACATAATAATGGTCACTCATAAGCAATGTATCCATTTCTATTAAGGAAAGCACCGTGTTAAGTTTGGGGATTTTCGCAGATCCCGAGCAACTGTCAAAGTCTATCGTTTCATGGTATCTGAAGAAACGACGCAATATGGGTGTGAACTTACTAAAGATATGTAACCCGAAACGGATCGTATCGTCTCAGAAATTAGCGCAAAACGGTTTTTATCTCAACAAACAGGCTACTCAAGTGCAGTCGCCAGTCGCTGAGCAGCATTGGAAAGCCATATTGAGAAAAAAGTGTTAAATGATGAAGAACGCGAAGCCACAACCGACAGCCTCAGTGCTCATGTGATCTCTTCACTCGTTCCCCCATGTGGACCAAGCCTGGCTAAACATCCCTATACAACGAAGACCACAAAAATCACCAGAAAATACCGGATCTAATCGCGAGCCTACTAAACCTGGCTACCGTACTCATCGAGGAAAAGCTGGCTCAAAGACACAGTATCACTGAAGTGCTGTAAAAGCACCAGAATACCCCAGTGCAGACTTCTCTCTGGGCCGATTATTGTGATAAAGCACGAACTCATGGGGAACCTAGTTCGCAAAGGTCGCTGGATAACCAAGCTGTAGCAAACAACCCGGTAAGGATTACCCATTTTTTACGAGCACAGTTATACTCCATAGCTGGGAGATCGGCACCTTAGTCTCTAATAATTTTTTAGAGCTACAGTGGTGGATAACTGTATGCAAAGATAACAGTGCAAATCGACAACTCGGAGCTAATGGAACTCGTGTTTCGCTAGGGAACAATGTACCTCCTTGAACTTAGGCACTAACGGGTTTTATCCATCTCTTATTGTTTATACCGCATTGTGTCTAATCCACCGGATTTTCAGCATTGCGGCTTATGTTGCGGCATTTACAATGCTTGATTGTTGACGTAGGTTGGAACTTAAAATTCACTCTCACACATACATAGTACGGGATGATCGTTCTCCGTATCGCCCGTTTGATAACGCTGAGTGAGCTTTCATTCTGCTTACATAGCGAGTATATTTCTAAAGTGCACCTTACGGCTGGAAGAATCATAGACTCGGATTCGGAAGCTGAGCACGGATTCGGACGTTTTTCTGTTGTCCTGTTCACTACACTCTAGAGGAACTTCGATGTTCCCTGAGCCGCTCGCTTTATATTGCTCATTTCTGGAGCTAAGTCGTTCATCATGTTGATTTAATTCAGATGCACATAACTGCAGCTCTAACAGATATTCCTCTTAGCATGAATGCGGCACCATAAAAAAAATCTGTTCCTCATGAACATCGTATTACTGATATTTAGTCGAAAACCTACCCTTCCACAAGTTTTGTAGAAGTGAGCCAAAATTCGCTTCAGCTAGCTAATACTTCACGTTATAAGAACGATATCATTAACGGAACGAATGTAACTGAAGCCCGCTGATTTTCACTGCCATATTGTTCCATTCAAATTTTTCTATTCTCGTGGGCGACTGAAAATCGGTTTGGTGGGAAAGCGTCACTTTCTCCAAACCCTTTTCTAGCATGGGTGTTAGTGCTGGTACAACACAGTGATATTTGCTTACAAAAATTGTTATCCATCTCAAAATGGACCTCCATATATTGATCAGTGACACCTTGGGTGTCCAGAGCTTCGTAGACTACTTCTGTCTCAATGAGTTTAAGACCTTTCCTTCGAAGAACTATTCTGCACCCATGGAAATGAAAATAGCCTGTCTGAATTCGGGAAGAAGAACACGGAAGCACGACAAGTCCATCATCGTTAATTACATACGCAGACAGAGGAAGTAACGGCTAGAGAGCTCAGAGTAGTAGCCGTGGATGATTCTCTCTACTGCCTATCTGGGAACCCATAACTGTTCCGCCTTCGCGTCGGAAATTGATTATCTTAGTCTTCTAATTAGATATTATTTTGTTGACGTTACGTATATTAGACTATTCAAGACCACAAAATCTTGCCAGTAAACCACTTTACTTTAGTAGCTTAAAATTCTGAAACGCGACGAACTCTACAAGGGCACAGATAGCACCACCTTGGTTGCTGAAGATCTCTGAGCTGTTGACCGTCGTTACATGCACTGCAGTTTTTGCAGGATTTCAAACAATAACCGAACTGAACGTCGCACATTGTCGTAAGAAACCTACTTTTCGGTACATTTACCGGTGCGATCGGGAATTTCGTCGTTTCTTTTGCGTATTAGTAGTGATGAGAGGACCTCTTAGCGGCAATATCGTTACTCTTCAGCCATGCAGAAGTCGATTACTACCAAGCTTTTTCAGCCTTCCAAACCACGAGTATTTGTTGAATTGTAGATATTAAGCTTTGTACAACTCTCTAATTACTTTTTAGACGAGTAATTTTGATCATCAGCTTTAGATCATGGTCGGAAACTGTTCATACGCTCAGTGGTCATTTTCCACCATAAAAAGTTACATCTCAGGTACCACGCCTAAAGAACCATCTCTACACTGTCCATTTTTAGGGATATACTGGACAAGTTCATAAGACTTATGAAATTTTGACTTGATAACGTTGCTGCATGTCCAGGTTGGAAATCAGAAAACAAAGCGATGTGATTTTTATGATTTGTGAGCTCCATTTATACCGGTAATCTAGACTGATTATGGAGGTGTTTGGCCGAATAGATTGCTGTCAACTTGACCTTTCCAGGCTCTGAGGAAGGCGAAATCCGCCGAAACGTCAGCTTTTTCGTGAATAAAGAATAAAAAATATCACCTGGTGTTTGCTCAACAAGAATACGAAGAATCTAGACTGAGTTCAAGAAGAGAACATGTTGTAAAAAATTGAGCAATAAATAAGAATTAAAGTATCATACAGCAACGATGGCACTTATTTATTTATTACATAATTTCCTTACAAACTTCAAAACGATAAAGAAGACCACCCACTACTCCCTCCCTATCAACCAATTTATGTACAGAGTATTGAGATGTCGAATAGAACAAGAGCAAGAAACCCGCTGGCCCCAGAAACTAATGTTGTTACCGTTACAGGATAAAATAACTTGAATCTTGTGGGTAAAGAACTATAGAACCTGATTGTTTCTATTTAAGACAATAATGCGCGCTATGAGCTGAGATATGTTGGTCTATAACTGCAAGCGACAAAATTTTCCTCACACAACATGAATCAAAGTCGACCCACATACTTCAAGGAGAATGGTGTGTTAAGGAGATCACAAATGATGCCAGCGACATATAAGATTAACATCTCGCGGAAAACGTTATCCCTTACATGGATGTTCAAAACGGCCAGGAAAAGCCTTTTCTAAAAATTACTCAACTAAATAGAACGAAAGCACTACAATCATTGAATAAAAGCAAGCTGAGATATGAGCGAAACTCAGAATTTCAGATGGGCTTCAAACCCGCGATTACCCCCCGAGGCCTTGGCCTTGCCTTTTCCTCAGCCATGTTTTTACCCCGAAAAGCAAATCGTTTATCCGTTAAAATAGAGAAAATAGAGTATTGAAAAGGCGATTCAATTTAATAACTGATGCATTCGTATTGTCCGTCTTACTGCTGTACTGCATCCTGTATTGTATTTGTACAATAGTGGACGAACGCCACCCATCCCAGCAGGTTTCGAAATTCGAGAGTTGCTCAAAATTTTCTTGATTTGAGATGTACTTGCCCTTGGATCTGCATTTTCATCTGGTGTTTGGCCAGCTGCGTGCAATATTTTCATCTTATGCGCAATCATTTGCCGCGTTGAATTCGATAGCAAATTCCTCGAACTTTCGTCAGATATAGCAAACATCGTCAAAATGTCAACAGACCTAAAATATTTAAGACATAATGATCTTTGTGAATTGATGTCAACTCATACGTAGTTGGAACGAGGGAAGTGGTGGGTGTCAATTTACTCTTCCGAGAATGATAACTTCCCGATCACATAAGTTGCTCTGGATGTGGTCAAAGGAAGCTACTTTTCATCTGTTACAGTCTAAAAACTGCCTTTTTTCAGAAAGATTTGCTCGTTGCGCGACAACATTGTTGCTGGCAATCAAGGGGAGAGCGCTAAAAGTGAAATCTATAGTAAAATCTTCTCACACTCCCACAGAGGCTATTGCTATTTGGCATGGAAATGAGATAATTCGACATACGATGTCAATATGTTTCTGCAATGTATTTTTGGAAAGTCCACTGTCCTGCTCAAAAAAATTTGTTTTAAGACCTAAAAATACTGCAAAATAAACTTTGTACAAACCACTTCCTCTTTACAATCCTAAACCTTGAAACACTTTCTATACGAAATCAATGCTACCCGCTATCTCAAAAATTGACCAAAATCCTGGCCAAGAATAAAATAACTGCGTCACCAAAAACCACGCGTCAAGTCATGCATGTTGACAGGGAAATTTCTGTAGGACAAACTAATATATTAAAATGATACAGAGATAATTGCAAAACTTCGGACAGCAGGTGTCTGCGCTGAGGAACGGACGTCCTATTACCCTTTCCGAGGGCTAACGCGTTCACCACTACACCATGCGGGCCCTTCGTTCCTCCTGTCTCTCAGTAGTTTTCCATCTCCCAGAGCAATCAGCAGTCAGCCGTCAACGACATTGGTTCATTGTATTATACTGAATATCTCAGTATCATTATGGTTGTATATCACATAGTATCCTGCCGTGAAAAAAATTGTAGCATGCAGCAAATAGAAAGTTAACAGTATTACATTATGTTATAAACTGTAACATTAGTGTAACGCTACAGCGCAAAAAAGTGGCTGGATTTCGTATCAACGTTCAATTACTGGAGACTTTGTTTAAAAACTACTTAAAGACTGAAAACAGCACAAAAAAGGGTAACTTACGGCTGAAACAAATATTGAGGATGGGATTTGACAACTGTAGGTGCAAAAGTCAGATGATAATCCGACATTATACTAATGATATTCTCAATCTGGTCCAAATCCCTTGAGCTATACAGCTGGTCGTTCATCTGAAGTAATAATTTTTAACCATTAAATATTGAGATGCATCGTATGGTCCAGAAAATTATGTTAATCTCTTCCTATGCGTTATTACTGAATATCTGGATGGGATTCTTCACCTGATTTCATAAACATGTATTGGAGCGCTTCCTAAAAAAAAATTAAAAAATAACTTCAAAATCCATTTTGATCGAGAGTAGTAAACGTAGACATATTGCAGCCCAATCAGCTAACATATAATTCCCAACATCTAATTTTTGCCCAACACGCGATGAGTCATTTGTGGTCAATGTAGGGTTTCAGATCCCCAAGTGGTGCGATAAACTTCGTTGCCATAAGCTTCTTATCAGCAACAGTCCTCACTTTACCGAATAGCAATCAATCGCCGCGTGACGCTTAGATAAGCTTAGGCACGCTCATCAACTGTAATATTCTCACTATCTCTGTGCCCTCCTCGACAGAAAAAAATTTCTGCGACGAGATGAACAACTGGTACGAAAACTGGAATTTTTTTCATACCGTGAAATGTAGAGGGCTTCTCTGACACGATGTTCTGTTCAGCATGCGCCTCGAGAAAGCTATCGACTTCAAGCAAAGAACACAGCAGACAACACTGTGTCACAAAATAAAGGGCCGGGAATAAAATGGGTCATATACGACCTATTATGTGTCCTATATGTCAAAGAGATCGAGAACAATCAAATATCTGCTCAATAAGCGCTGAAAGTCAAACTAGAAGTCCTTAACGAACTACTTCCTGCGCCCTAACACATTAATTACGCTAATTTTCGGCACATTGCGAGCCTTACCGAAACCCCTACACATGTGCTAAAAAGTACAATAATTTCCATTGCTCAATATCAACCCCTAAATAGTGCAAGTTACATACACGCATATTTGGACAACCCGTCCTCACTGGTTGTGCGGACCACAGCATAACTACTAATTTCCAAAGTTTTGCTGGCTAAGCCATTGTGTTTCCCTGAAGTCCTGAGGTCAGTCTACTTAAATTCTGGCTCAGGTCGTCACCACCACAAACAGTCGCAGCGCTTGTGGATCAGAGAGAGATTTGCCACCATCCTGTTAGTTTGGTACCAGGACGGTGGCCGATCCAGGTATCGGTTTACTCTTACCTAGGCTTCCTGATGTAAAAGCCGGACTCCTTCTCAGGTTGGGAGACCCTGGCGGAAGGATGAATCCCCCCGCTGTGCATCCCGACACCCAGCAACACCTCTCAGCCATGATGACGAGGTAGTCCAAGTTAATTTGCAAAATTCACCAATGAAAAAAAAGACTTGCCGTTTTGAGAGATGGCTGAACAATCTGGACCAGCAGAGGAAGCACGTCAGATATAAGTGCAGTGGGAGAATGCCTGCCCAAAAGACCACACTGGATAGTTGCCAGAGTTTCTTGAGATTCACGACGTCTTTGCACAGCAGTTTGCTCTAGATAAGGAAGTTTCAGCTTTGCCCTAAAAATATCTTATCATAAGACGAAAAAAAATGTTCTGGTACTACAAATTGACCTGAGAAAAGAAATATGGAAAATAAGATTGCAATTGCGTCATCAACCTGGTATGACAAGCTACAGCCGCGTGAAGAAGCATGTAGAATACGTTGATATACTTCAGCAGAACGTAATTCTGTTTCTCGTTTATCTTAAAAACGGCGTGTTTTACACATGGTCAATAACACACTCCAACTAAGACCAAATTTTGAAAAACATGATGAAAACAGACTTACATACCGCCAGCATAACGCGATCATAATACGCGAAAGCTTCAACTCCTAAGCGAATCGACTTCAGTGGCAGATTTATGTTTATGTAGCTCTCGTATAATCCGGACACAAAACGATCATCACCTCGTTCTAAGGCAACACGTTCAACGATTCGCAGCCTTTCTGGCAATGACATCAAAACGGCCTGCCTGGAAAATCATTTTCAGAAGGAAAATCCTACATTTTCGTTTAACTCTAAACCGTCTTCGCATATACTATATGGATCCCAACACTTCCTTTCGATTCGTTTTCTCGCATCATCATCATCCACGAAGTCTTCGACCTAATGCATGGGAACGGGTTGGCGCGTGAGGATTTCTGATTAATTTTATGAATGTGGTCGTAAAGCGGTCGAGTCGATTCTACCTATCCGAAAACCGATACTGGCCGAATTATAATGGGCTCGAACCAAGCATAGTTCTTATTGGATCGAACCACTACCACTGCACCACCGTCGCCCTTTTCAGTAATTTCATACCAAAGATCTCTTTATTTTCCTAAAGTGCGTTATGTTTAACCCAAAACGAGCGATAGACACTGTAAAGAATCACACAAGGGCGAAATTGCGCCATTCAATTATAGGCAATTAAACAGACATAGAAAAGAAAACATGTCTGAGAGAAAGGTAAAAGCAAAGGCATCAACGGGTGAGGTGGGTAGCACGTGAACCACAACTAGGGATAATATATCAACATTCTTGTTGATCTATTTCACAACGTAGATGCTATGAAAAAAGAACAGGGAGAAAATAAAAGTTAAAACATTAGAGATAATTATATCTCAGCTCATAGTTAGCTTCATTAAATGACACAAAACCATATAACACTCTTGTTCTATTGATTAGCCAACGTGAGGTTGTAATGTTAAAAGACGTTTTCAAAGACTTTAGAAAACATAAAATTCTTAAAGTTTCAGTCTTGAATTCTTTGTAGACAAAATATAAGTCCTAGCCAACTGATAACCTGATTAACGAAACGCATTCTTTCCAATAATCTTCGTTTTGGCTCGTATTTCGAATCCCGAATGGTTGAAAAATTAGGATTTCGTAGAAAGGCAAGAAACCGTCCTCAATGCGGATGCTATGCTTGCGTTGACGATTTTGAAAATATGACGTCCTCTTTCGATTACTCGTTAATTTCAATTTTTTAGAGAGATACGGTAAATATTTTTTCTATAACATTACCAAGTTCTCAACTTCTCAATTGGTTACCGAGGCATTTATCAAAAACCAGAATTGTGTGTTATGGGTTAAATAAGAGGAGTCAGTGAATCAGGTCGGCAATAATGTACCCAGAGCATGCCATGGAAGTTGCTTCCAACGAGACTATAACCATCATGTTCTTCTCCCTCCCCCCTCAGATCACATCAAGTGCGACTTGAGCAGCCTCCAAAGGAACTGAGAATAACAAGGCTTTTAATATGGTAAATTAGCGATGGAACCAATGTCACCTAAGGTGAGAAGACTTCATGGAAAACTGTCGGTTGCGTTGTACACTTACCCTGTGCTCATCTACGTCACAAGTTGAGAGCAACACACGGTACTCGAACCAAGCCTTTCTACACGTCATATCCTGGAAAATACCCTTTCTCTAATTACGGCGAAATGGGCCTGGAAAAACAAACACCGGCCAATCGAGTGATAAAGGGAGGTTGAAGGTTTATCAGAAAAATAGTGGACAGGATATCACGAGAACCAAAATAAAACCTAGGCGCACTTTCAAGGAGATTGATGTTCGAGGCCCGTTGTCCTCACAGCTAGAGTTAATTTCCAGACCCGCAACTCAACTCATTCACTGTCCGTCCGTGTTCGTAGATGAGATTACAAAGGAAACAGACGAATGACAAAGTTATCCGACCTGAATGACACGTAGCGACGAACCATTTTTATAAAAAAAGCTGTCTAAATAATCCTCATACAGCGTTTCTACCTGTTCCACTTTGTTTTACTTTCACAGAAAAAAGTTGCATGTAGTTTTAATCACTGTACTAGGCACACCTATAGTATCACTTGCGCTATTCTAAAACTGGTGAAAAAATCTGACAAACGGGAATAAACCCACTTGTCGAAATGATGGGTGAAATCCAATACTGTTGACAAACCCTCGAAAACCGAAAACGAACCGATTTTTTCTCGTTCAATAACCTTCTGTATGTCATCAAGTGATGCGTAACGACATTCCTTCTTGGCAAGTGTCGATACAAGCTGTAAAGTGTTAATAGCAAGTCGTACATCACAATGGCACAGCTCCACAAGGCGCTGGAGAGTGAAACGACTGATTCGAACATTTTCAGCATTGGAAATCTATAATTGCATATCCATAAGTATTCAAAAAGTTCTTGACGTACCAATCACAGTTCAAGCCATATATGACCCACATCTACTTGGAGCTGTCGCATTATTAAGATGAGTCAAAACAAATAGCCGATTTTGTGAATCAACTTAAATATACTGTCATTAGTAATTCCACTAGACACACCTTCAGCGAATAGAATAAGAAATGGCAGAATCTCCGAATTGCCCCTCCCCCCAACACGATATACGTTAATTTATACCGGTGAAATAGAATTTGTAGGTTTTGGAAGCGAAGAATTTTACGATTTTCAGCAGCTGAATGGTTTTGATTCTCCCATGTTGCATCCGTCTAAATGCGCAAAAAATGTGGTACCCATTTGATCCGGAGTTTAGTTAATTTAACTGGTAAGCCGAATTCATTCTTCTTGAGCGTTACTTATGCAACATGTATTCTAGCCACGCCTTGCAAAAGGTTAGAACATGTTTCGTTGGCTGTTTGGTTTGGATATACGTATAACATATTAGAGTGATAGGGTGCGTGCAGCGCAGTCTGTGATCGAAGGCTCCCTGCAATACACATGGGAGCAATCCCCGCGCACCAGGCCCAACAAGCCTTCCATCTCTGCGTGGTCGTCAAATTGGTAGCCGACCTGACTGGGAGGATAGCAGCATTGGCTCGGTACATCGGTAGGCCACCGCGCGTCATTGCTGTAGAGGCCACATATGCATTCAATCACCTCCAACGATGCTTAGTGAAGTCGAACGTATGGAGCATCTCTCAAGGATTAGGATTGATGAACGTCGAGAGCCTTATCCTTCATATAAGAGTCATACACAGGAACGGCAATAGTTAGATATGCGGTGTAGCAGATGCATGATGGCTAGTTTAGGCTTAATCTGGGCCAAGCAATTCTTAAAAAGCTGGACTATATGGGAAACAACCAACACCGAAAAGCGAAAAATTGCGATGAGAAGCACTGGTTCAGTCTTTGATAGTGAAAATGCTGTTGAAAATGCCTTTAAAATCTTCAGAGACCTACAAGTATAGAAACACCTGAAAATTTACTTGGTGCAACAAATAAACTTGCATCATATTAGCAAAATGAGCACGTTTAAACACTTTTAACAATGAATAAATCTAACTATGAACATCAACGCCCTTAGTTGAAGAAGGCGAAAAGGCAAGTCAACTAAGAAATAACAGAAGTACTTTACCACTGTCAGCCTCTGGATAAGTCGCTCTGCTGAAGTGGGAGTAAGCTGGATATTTAAGGCAACAGCACGAAGCTCCCGCAGAGCAGACGTATACAAGTTATTACAAATACAAATGATAGGGCGGCGCACTGCTCTCTTTCCTGTTGAATTTACTGCTTTGACAAGATAGCGAATTGACTCTATAGGAGCACCATCGATTTCATCAAAAATCAAGCAGTTAGGACGAGATTGCTGAAATAGACGTCTTACAGAAAGCAAGAATTTTTAGGCACACCAGTTAAACATATCAGTGGTTGGGAGGAAAATATAGAACTGACAGATCGAGAAAAAGTGATACTTGAGGGCGTGAAAGAAAGGATTTTATCATAAAGTAGATCTGAAGAAAATAACTCTTACAGTAGACAGAAACAACTCTACCTTGTCAAGTGTCCTACATGTGTGAACAGATCCCTCAAGCGCTTTTTCAAAGTCCGGTACATTTCTGCTGTCACTCGCATTCAATTCAACAGTAGCATACCCAGCCTGCTGGGCGACAACCTTTACCAGTGTCGTCTTGCCCAAGCCAGCTGGTCCAGACAACAACGCTAACTAAGTACAAAAGGATGCTTGTCATTCATACTAACCTAACAGAGACGAAATCATTGGGGAACACGAAACATCTCTAATCAATTGAAAAAAAGGCATGTACCTTATATGTCGGTCGACGCAGTTTTCCTACTTCTAATGTTAGCATATCTTTCTCTTTAACAGACTCAACTTTTGGCATATTTACAATCTTCCGCTTAAAAACGCTTTCGTCCCACAATTTTATCCATGACAACAAATGACGATTTACTCCCTGAAGGCATAAAGGTAATTACACTAAGATAAAAAGAAAACAATGGTTGCCGCATATAAAGATAAAGAGTCAAAAAAATCAGGTAAAAAAGAAATAAATATAAGCAAATAATAAGTAGAAAATAAGAACAAAAATAATGGTGACGTAGTAAACATAAAAACAAAATGATAAATAGTGTAGTACTACAAAATATATATGTGCACATAATTTTTTATATGACCCGTCTTCACGTCTACTGTGTGGATCCCAGCACTTCTCACATTCGATTCGTTTCCTCGCATCCATCATCCACGAAGATCTTCCAACTCTTATGTAAGGGTTCGGCTGCTACGTGAGTATTTTCACTTCATCTTGAATGTCGTAGAATGCTGGAATGGTCGATTCCCACGGGAGTTCTGAGGTAGTGACATAGGGCGTTCCAACTTGGATTGCAGAGGGTGATTTTTCCCTAGACAAGTCCAGTACCTATTTCCCGACCTCGGAAGATCAGAGGCTTGTTGAGTTCGGAACTTGATCGAGACAGCACTGTGCTCATGATGATCAGCATCACTACCACTGTGCTATCTGCCTCCTGATAGAACATATGTATGCCAATAGAACATATAAATGTATATAACATAACATATAATTATATTTTTATATATAAAATTATATGTGCAGTGTAACAATGTAGTAAAACATAAATATGTACAATTAATAAATAGACAAGTAAAAAACAAGGAATAAAGATTGAAAAAGTAGTAGACAAACAGTTCCCTGGATGGACTTTCTATTAACCACGGCACTGGACTACAAATGTGTCGTCTTCTTTTTCAGCAAACGCGAGGTTGTTACACAGCACATATCTAGTTCCGCACAAAAAACATGGAACACAACAGTAGCCGACGTTTCGGCAATATCGACTTCTTGAGAACCTAGAAGGGCATATTGATATGCAATTTACTACGCCAAACGCTTCAAAAAAGTGATAAAAGTCACTATCCTCGCAAAACATGCCCAAACACCAATGCGCAAGCTTCTTGAGGCTTTTTGGATGAATGCCAAAAATCCTGCAATGAACAGGAGGGAGGAATACCCAGAGATCACACGTGACCTAGCCTGTATATTCGGATCGACTCTTGGTGTGGGGTGGTACAGTCATTAACCATATGCAACTTCAATCAACTGTTTCTCCTCGATGGAAGGCAGGTAAAAAACGGTGGGTTTTTTTGAAAAGCTGTGATTTTCATTTAGATTTTCATCTTTCTGTACGTGTTATTGAAGTGCTACTGCTTGTCAATATTACCCTTCGATGCCCTGAAGAAAGCGATACTGCGGAAACGTCAGCCACTGCTGTGTTGTTTTTTGTACGGAAGTAAACGTGCGCTGTGCAACAACCTCGCGATTCTGAGAAAGAAAACGACATGTGTAGTAGACAAAGTCTTACGTCATCACTGAGTAGATCTGCATAAAATCGCGGAGAATACTTCTTCACCCAAAGGCTGGAGTCATCCATCGAAGAATTTAGATCGGAGATAAGGTTACTTTGTCTGTCTTGTCGTTCAATCGTCATTCGAGCCTTATTTTCTCTAAAACGCTACTGATATAACTTCGAAGGAGAAAGTGTTCCGGAAAGAAGTTATATCTACACCTGGGTAATCAGAAAATATGTAAGTAAAGACTTAAAAGTGCAACATTTTCTAAAGCAATGCCTCCAACACTCCCGCGACGACGCGCAATTCCGTTTTTACGTGGAGTGAACGACGCCAAAATTTTTCCCTGTGTTCAATGTGACACCTGTGGAATCCCTGAACGGCTAGTCCAGTAGTTTTTAGCAAACGCCTTCCCCCTTTATCGTGATTCCCGTTCTATAAATAGGCTTTTCTCTAGGTTTTTAAAAGAGCTTCTCAGTTTCTCTCACAATATGGATGCTGTACGTCCCTGTGCACACCGCCCCATGTTTTTGATGTACACAGAACTCTTGCTTATGAAGGAAAACACTCGCCTATTATGTAGTTGCACTGCTGTCGGAATTTAATAAAGTTGTATGAGTTTGCAAGGAATATTACGTTTATATTCTGCCTTCGATATCCTCTCGTTCCACACATTAGCAAAAAGTCATCATAACGATTGCAAATTAGAAAACAACGGACTGCTTAACAAAAAATCATGTCCACGTTGAATGTGTTGCACCTTTTCATTGGCCACACTCTCTACGCTACCCAATCCCCTCAACAGCAATAGTTCCACGGCGAAACATTAGGAATTATGAGGAGTTAATAGAACGACACCCACCCATGGACGATTTCAGTCGTAGGATCTCTTCGAGAAGTTACCGAGTGACCACAAGAAGTCTAGCAAAAGAACCATGACGATGCTGAGTTATTTGCAAAACTCCGGACCGCATGTGTCTATGGTGGGAATCGAACACGCTATAATCCTTTCCAGGGACTAACGCATTCATCACCACACAATGCTGGTCCGCCGTTTCGCACGTCTGTCACCTAGTTTTCTATGTACCAGTACCATCAGCAACCAACCGTCAACGTCCTGCCGTAAAAAATTGTGGTAAGCAGTTCTACGTGTTAAAACAAAACATAGGTAAAAGATGAAATCTATATAGATTGTGCCAGGCACTCCCACAACTTTATTATGACATCTCACGTCACTTGTCGCGAAGATGTTGGTGAGGTAACGTTTCCCTCCATATCGAACACGTAAAAGTAAAAACGCATAAACTTCAGAAGAGTAAAAAAGAAACAATATTGGATATACACAAGTGTTTCATACCTCACTGCTTCAACTTCCTCTCTAATTCGCTTAAATTGTTGACTGAGAATTTCAGCACGAACCTCTTCTGACCGCTTATATGTAGCTTGAGAGGCGCCCGATTTCCGAACATAACGAATGTAGAACCTTGAAAAATCGACCGTACTTACTGATTCACACGTCATTAACCCATAACGGCCCAGTAGGGTATCTCGTGGATGGCCCAACCGATTATGAGCAATTTTTCGTCGGCTGCAGACCTTCTGGTTTTTTTACAATAAAGGAAAATTTCTCAGTAACTAAAGGGCTCTAGTGGTCATGAACACAACAGAATGGTAGAGAAGATTTCGCTTTATCGTTCTATGGACATGGATGATATGCACGCTACTATTTACCATGTGTTACTACTACGTCCATTATGCAAAGACATTGCTGTTTGTATTTGCAAGCATCTTGCAGCTTATATCGAGCTTATTTCGGTATTTCTTATACCAACACATTCCTACAAAACTACAACTTCAACAACTACAAACTATAACTAACAAACTAACAAACTAACTACTAACTATAACTAACATACTATAACTCCAACTATAACTTCATTATAGGGATTAAAAGAAATGACAGCTAATTGTCAGTCAAATTACAGGTCAATGAACATCTTCGAAAAAAAGGCTTTTTTTTCACAAACCGTTCGTTGAGTGTTGAAAATGGCCTCTTTGATCTCACCCAGACTGTTCTGATCTGCTTTCGATTAGCTATCGAATGAATATACGAAAAGATAAAGAAGGGTGAAGCTCTCGGCGTTAAGGAAGTTAGACTTCATAACGATGATTTCATTAATTCGAGTTTCAATTTACGCTGCATTTTTTTGAGATATTTTAAATTTCTTAACGACTGTAGCGAAGCTTCTGAAACCGTACGATCAATAGCTCCCCGGTGCAAGCCAAACCGCAGCCCTATTTTTTGCCGTTTTATTTCCACTTTAATTTCAGTAGCTTACGCTGAACACAAACTGACATGAAAAGAAAAATGCCGACGTAAAATCGGAAAACGTGCAGCTCGGGTGTAACCCTGGCAAGTGGGAAAAAATGGAAGAAAATTCACACTGACTACAAAACCTCTTGAATTTATGGATGCATATAATGCGTATACCTTTGATGGTTGTCATCACTATTAACTCCGATCCACTTGGAGCCGTCTATAGGAGGAGTCGACATTATCTGATAGTAATGAAATATGCGATCGAACAGAAAACTATCTTAATTCACCAACCAATATATGAAACGACTAATTCCAGTGAACTTATCTTACCTGATTCTTTTCTACATCATCATCGGAGGGAATGACCCTCAGAAATTTGGCGCTGCTCTCTCCTGGCACAAAGCCGTTTCGCTCTCGCTAAACAAATCCGTTGAAGTAGACGATTTGCAACAGATTCTTCATCGATCCTCTTCTTTCTAGACTTCTCATGTTCTTCTAATGTTATGGGCATCCGCATGTGCCAGTCTGTATAAATGGAAAATCAATATAGTAATCTCATTTTCAATGTGATATTTTTTATACGGTACCGCTAGAACAATGTAAAGACACCAGACAAAGATAGATGGTACAAACACAGTGTACCACCATCTTATGCAGAAAATACAGCACCTTTTGTTATCATAAACTCTGAGCCTTGTCTGCGAACGAACTTTGCATACTCTTCGTTCCAGGGTGGCTCTCCGGGACATGGCTTCAGTGTGAACTAGGGGGATACCCGTTCGGGGATCTTGGTTCTGGGTCATTTTCACATAATATTCAGCACAATCTCTGAAGATGTGACGCTCTTTCTAATCAGCAGTGTTGGCACACCGAGACCACTCAAGAATAAAGAATCAAATTGGAGATTTCTTTGTGAAACGATTCAAAGGCGTAAAAAGCACTATCACCTATACTACCACCAGCATTTGGCCGGTGGGCTGTCAACGAGTTCCCTCAAAGAAAAAGCCTCGAATGAATGATTCAGAGATATTCGTGTTAAGAAACCCACTAATACAAATCCCAGTACATGCTAAGAAAAAAACATTGGCGCCTAGGTGTTTCTCCTTAAATCTTAAGAACACGCGTAGCCTAAGCCTACCATTACGGCAGGACAAATCACGACTAAAGAATTTAACTGAAGAACTCATGTTTTACCTATAGGATGAGTGTAGTATTCATCCGTCGGCATATTGAATGGGTCATCGTCTTCAAAACGGCGCTTTCGTTGCCCACTTTCATTCAACGCATTCAAGACGACTGAGCTAGATGCTTGAGTGGTATCCTCCCGGTCTCTAAAGTTTCACTACCCATGAGAAAATATGAAAATAAAGACAGTTGTGACCACTCCTCCACCACAGTATTTTTTAAGACCGAACGAAACCAAACCGCATACTCTATACATGCACAATCACCTAGCGGTTCAAACTTACGGGTAGGCGAAATCATCCTCCTGAGGCTGGGATATCACATTATAGTTATCTCCTTCCATGATGATGATCCAGAAAACACTATCCAAAACACCACGAACTCGAAACAACGGCATTTATTCAATAATTTATTAAAATTCCAGACGTATGAAGGTCGCCCGCAGCAAACCAAAACATGAACAAGGAATTGCCGAGCTATTCAAAACAAAGTTTACTCGTCACAAAAAAACAATAAATTTTTGATGTAAAATTAACAATATGGCAAAAAGTCTGAATCTCGCAAACTTTAAGCTCTGTGAAGATAAACAGTGTGCTCGATTCAACAGTCACAATGCCAATATTACCAAGATAATGGAAGCACTTGGCTGTTTTGCAAACACCTCAACGACAGCCGCCAAAACGAACAAAAAACATAATAACGAGGAGGGGCACGGGCACTTGGGACACACGTGGACCTCAAGCTGAGCTAGTACCGACTGAGGAGGGTAAGGGGAGCATTAGGAGAAGGGAAAGAGAGGAAGGAAAAGAGAAATCGGCACTCGGAGATCTACGAGACAGCGATATAACATAATGGCTAGCCCCGGCTGCAACAAAACCTAAACATGGTGTACCCACACCACGACCTCACTCTACCTATCTTAATATTCATGCAATTATAGGGTAAGAGTTAATCTAACGGGAAACATTATTAACACAATATACACCACTCTGAAATAAACATTTTAGACGAACCGGAACAAGTAAAATCACAAGTTACAAATAGTGAGCCATGGCGAAAAGAGATTTCATACAAATAGATCTACGATAAGGACTTAACAATTGTAGTTGTCTGGTTCGCAGAGCTGAAGGGGATGCACAAGGAGGGGAAGATGGTAAACTACTAAGGGGAAGATGGTAAACTACTAAACAAAAAATTTTTACGGTCGCTTGGGTTGACACCTTATCATTTGAGGCGTTGTAACATCACAGAAGAATCTAAACATTTAATGATTGCTCTGATTGTGAAAGCCACCACGGAAACCACCGCCTCCGCCTCGACCTCTGCCACCGCTGCGTGAAAATGAACTCGCTCCACCTCGTGAAATGAACCCACTGCGATTACCACGAAATCCTCCGCTCGGTCTATCCATACGATCTTTCTGTTCGGAAATGGTCACTTCTCCGTCAAATCCAAACGCATCAAGACGTAGCTGAAGGTGGTATGTTCCACGATCATCTTTGCGAGCTTTTTGAAAGACGTTCTGTGCGTCAACAGCGGTTCGCATTGAGATAAAAGCGAAGCCATTACGTGATGTATCGTTTGGTTGGTCCAGAACTTTACGAGGAATCGCCACTGACTCGACTTCGCCAAACTCTGATAGATAGCATATTATTCAGTCTTCACTACGGGTACTAGAGCACTATACAAAGCAGAGAACGGAAAGTCAAAACGAAACTGTTTACAAGCTAAGCATTGGTCAACGTACTGGAAAATGCATCCTTAATCTCCTGCTCAGCGATATTTGTGTTGTCAGGAACAATGTTTCTTATTATACCTCCGAGATAAATACGACGTTCTCCGTTATTGATTGAACTCCATGAAAATAAGTGTGATGTGTTGAGATACACATAATAGTACTGGCATATATTCACATAAACATATATGGGAAACCCTACAAGTCTCGGTAACTACGCTGACTCACCAAATGAACAACTAAGAATTGGAATATTTCCAAAGAATTAGTTTTGAGATGAGCGCCTAATGGGACGACAATTCCTTTCTCACCCAAGACACAGTCAGTGCAAAAAGATATAGGATATGTATATTCATATTTGTGAACCAGAAATATCTTGTCCCCCACACCATTCGTAATATTCTGGCAGACCCATATCCCATCATCCTTACCAAAAAGGACCTTTGCAGTAACAAAAACAAAACGGGAAGACATTTCTGCAAAGTATTAAGCGTATAATGTACCTCTTCTATTTACACCCCTGCATGATAAGTTTGGTGAGCTACTGAATGAATGCATAAATAAAAGTGGAAGAATCCTGGAGAAAAAAAGGACATCAAAATTAATACGCATCGTCTGCAATGTGCCAAGAAAGCAGCGTTAAATTTACCATTTGTTTGCACATGTGGACGGGTAACTTGTTGGACTCGCGTAGCTGCAGGCCCACTCGCAGTATTTGTTGCAGACTTTTGTCCTGACAAAGCTGCAGATGGAGCAGTTGCACTCTTAGGTCCTCCTCCCACACGATGGGCCCAAGTCTTTGGAGTATTATCAGCAGGTAGAGGCATCGTTGATTCCAGATTCGTCTGTTCCACCTTGGATTTGAGAGTGTTCTCCACAGGTGGTGACTCTTTAATGGATATCTCTGAAATAAATATTAACACGGATTCTTTAGAACAAACCTTCAGTACTCCACAAAATAAAACGGTAAAATTCTAATCAAAACTGGTAAGATGACGCAGTTATCGTGGTCCCACTTACCTTCCGTTGATGGATTCGTAGGATTTTTCACCGGAGCCACTTTTGCATGAGAAACGACGCTTGTCATAACAGGCGTTTCTTCGCAACTCAATGCAATTGACGAATGTGAATGATTGTGGCCATTCTGCACCAGATCGATTTCAACAGATTGTGCCTTGAAAAGAGATGTGGTGAATGGCTCTAGAACATTCTTCTCCTCAAAACGATAAATTCAATAAAATAAGAGCCTCTATTGCATTTTTTTTCAAGTTTTTTCAACGATGCACCTAAACATTTGTCTTCAGTAAACAGCTGGCTTTGCAAATGACCTGCCCAGAAGTGTGTAATTCCCGAGCAAAAAAAAAGATGTTTCAAAACCGACTTCCCTTTAACCTTGGTATGACTAATCAATATGCAACCTTTCTTTGATAAGGTAACACGAGGTTGATGAAATTTAAACAAAACAACTTCCAACAGAGCCCATGCTAAATCCACTAAAAACTTAGGGAGAAGAGGTGCGTAGTTAGACTTACGTGGTTAGTGTAGATATAAACAAAAACTATCAAAATATAATGGACGTAAGGACAACAGGAAAGGATAGAGCTGTCAGCGCCGACCTGAGGGATGCGTCATGCTTTCGACTTCAATTAAGCACCACTGGAGGTAACTGAATGCATATCTCGCCTTTAAAATGACTCGCGGTGGCCTGCTGATGTTTCAAGCCAGTGCTGCCATCCTCCTAGACAAGTCTGGTACCAATCTGCCCACCTCGGAACGATGTAGGGTTTGGTGAGCCCGAGGTAGCGGAACCGATCCCATGTGTATTGCAGAGCGCCTTCGACCACTGCGCTACACGCGCCCCAAGAGGGTAATAAATACTAGGTTGAAAAAATATAGTAATAACAATGCATTAGAAATTGGGAATTGATAGCTAAAAAGAATGCTGACCCTTTCCAGAGTCACCATGCCGCTACTATGACAAATTATACGCAGGAGAAAAAATACAAAGATGAAGGTATCCAGTAGTCGAAACGAAACGAGTATCTTCTTATATGTCAATACCTTCCGAAATTGGGCGGAAATTCCCACACTTTCTTCGAACAAACGTAACAAACGTATTCAAACTGAAACGAATCGAATTTGTACCTCGGCAACGGCTGATTCACTGGACGCCGGAGGTGCTGGCGAATCCTGAGACTCACAATGGAACGCAACATCGACAAACTGGAAGATGTCATTCTGCACGTAGAATTTCTTAGCACTCTGCTGTGCGAGAATGAATGTCTGGAAGAAGCGACGGGTGGACACCTCGCCACACACTTGCAGAACGATCCCCTTGTTGGACGTGAACGACCCCTGGAAACACATCCAAATGAGGATAGAGTGATGAAACGAGAAGCAAAATGTACTAAGAAATAAGCACTTAACAACCTTCAATTTCGAGACAACTACCTACGAAAAACGAGACAAACAGCACCTTTACAGAGTGGATCTTGAACCTGTTGTTCGCCTCCACCAATTGTTCAATACAGTTCTTGATTTTCTTCAAAAAAATTCCGATTAGAACGTTTCACAAGCGAGCCTAATCTTGAATGTAAGCGGAAATGAACACCTGTTGCCCGACAACAGTGACTTCATTGTGTACAAACACAGATTCGTGGCTATAGAATTTGTGCACATTGCCAGGTTGCTTGGACAAAATGGTGTAATACTGACGCACGAATTCCAGGCCGATAACATCCGGCGTTGGATCAGTTTCCGTATAGGCGGGCTCGGATCGAATCACAAGATCATCGACCACATTCATTTTCATCCTCCTGACAGCACAACTACCTGAATGAGAAGCGAACGTAAAACGCTCAATATTCACGAACCTTGGACAATTCCATGTTGCGGAGTTTTATCTATTGATCGAGATCGACATCGAAGCGAAATGTTCTCAAGAACGTTAGTGACGAGCATCTATAAAGCTCGGTGAACTGCGACTGGCCATAGGGAAATTTTCGGCCGTGACTCTATGAAAGCAGTGCTTCTTTAAAAATTTAGCGCTAGGGTTAGGATAAGGGTCTAGGCAGCATCCATTCGCGAGTCTCCCACTCTACGCTCCAAACGCAAAATAAAGTTGAGCAGGGGAACAGCAGAAAGTCGGACACCGACGGAAGTGCACCAAAAACGTGCGAATTCAGCAAAACTATGGATTTTTAGGTTCGAAAGAGTATGCACACAGTTTTATGGGCGGGCCCAGCGTTTGCTTGTCCTAGGAGAAGAGCCCTGCACGGAAAAATCACCGTAACCGCCAATTTTTTTGGCGACTTGCCTAATATCGATCCCACCCGGTTTTGAATTGGGCTAGCGCTGCATACTGTTTTTACTATGCAGTTATTTTGACTTTTTATACATCCCTGGTTCACTAGACGCCATTTGATGACTGTGATCGTTTCGCCTATCGTTGGAATAATGTGCTTCTTGTGGCAGGGTCGAGGAGCTGCGTGAATGAGTCGACCTGCGTTCGAGCAGTTCACGGCTCAGCCACCACAAGCGGCCGGTGAGTTCGTGACTCAGCAGCAGACCATCCAGGGCGATGCTATGACGGCACAGGTCTGTAGCACTCACCATGAAGTACTTAAAAGCACCAGCACAAGGTTATTAAGGATATGAGAAGTTGAATAGTAATTGTCTACATATATCATGGAATTTTGCGCAGAAATAAGGTAGGGAATGGAATAATGGGTTGCTTCCCAAGTTCCGAAATAACTGAATCATAGGGACGAGTCCTTTAAGCGCCATAGGACTATAACACATTCTAGTGAGATGTGCTATAACAAATTGCGAGATTAATGTCTTTTTTTTTCGTCGGTAAGCTAACCGAGGTTGAGACTAAGCTTTGTTAAGCCTAGTTTTCGGCGCCTTTCGCGTTGTTCAGAGTTGCAACTAGTAGATACGGAAGAAAATATTGTTGTATTACCTTGTCTTTCAGAGCCAAGAATTGACCATAGCCAAACTGGAGAACTCAATGGCCACGATGGAAGAGCAACAACTGACTGCGGATCCCCGCTATCAGAAGATGCTGCAGTTGAAGTCCAAACTCACTGGTAATGGGCTGAAGTATTCCTTACATCTTGTATACTCCTTAAACCGAATCCCTAAACCCTTCGAACTCGTTAAACCCTTTTTGTAGGCGACTTATGCTTGTCCTTGCAAGGTTTTTATTTCAAACAACGTCATTGGTAAACTCTGTGTTTATAAATGAAAAAAAGCAGAAGCTTTTATTTGACTGATTGTACTGATGAAGGAAATGCTAGGGGATTTGACTGTTTTCATTCTAAAGAATTAGGAAGTTGTCTTAAGGAAAGTTGGCAAAAAAGCTGGAAGAGCGTATTATTCTCATTGTTTTCTAAACTTCATACCACTGGTGAACTTCGTTTTTGGCTAGATTTGTACAGGTTTCTGTTTCATTCATTATAATTGCAGTGCCTCCCAACGGTTTACGGCCTTATCGTGGCTGTGAGGTGCTCCTGGGTGGTGTCGTACTACTATATACAGCGGGGGATTCATCCTCCGGCACGGTCTCCCATCCTGTAAAGGAGTCCGACGTTTCCATTAGGAAGCCCAGCTAAGAGTAAACCAATATCAGCATCCACCACTGTCTTGGTATCAAACTAGTCGCATGGTGGAAAATATTCCGTGTTATCCACAAGGGCGGCAACTGCCTGTGATGGTGACGACCTGGGGGCAGACTTAGGCTGGGCTGTCCTCGGCACTCCAGAGAACCGCAGTGGGTAAACCAGCAACTCTCCGAAGAGTGGGAATTATGTTGGGGCCTCTACAGCCAGTGAAGACGGTAACTTTTATATTCACCTGCTATTATTTTTTTTGTAGAGCGGGATATGATGTGAAATATAACCATTATGGTGCTGAGATGTCTGCAAAACTAGTCTCCGGGCCAGATCGACCCTTTCCATGGGCTCGTATGCACTGCACCACTGAGGCCATCATCCTACCCTTCTCTCATCCTTTAAATTCGATTAGTATTGGTCCTGTTCTTTATTCTAGGTACTCCACCGCTTGAAACAGTCCAGCAGTCCTCGCCATCAGTCAACCAGCAACCGCCAGCAATCACGCCAGCTCAGCTAAATCAACTAAGAGCGCAAGTGAGCGTTTACAAGCTTTTGGCAAGGAACGAACCCGTACCTCCAGCACTTGCTGCTGAAGCAGTTTTCGTAAAAAATAAACCAACATCGCTTCTACCTGAGCCGTATGAATTTCCTGGAGAAGGTGACAACGGTGAAAAGCTGCCTTATGATTTGATGAAGGTCTTGAATATTCATCAGCAACGTTGTGCACGTCCAACATCCTTGCCAACTCCAGTAGGTATAGACCCAGCATCACTTTTAAAAGAGCGTGAATACAGAATCCAAAATCGTGTTGGACTTCGCATTCGGGAATTAAGTAACCTGCCAGCAGATCTTCCTCCGAATTTGAGAATCAAAGCCGAGATAGAACTCCGTGCTCTACGTTTAGTGAATCTTCAAGCACAGGTCCGGAGTGAAATATTGGGAGCTCTTAGAAGAGACACCACCCTCGAGACAGCATTGAACCCATACGCTTATCGTCGTACGAAGAGGCAGTCGTTACGCGAAGCAAGAGTAACAGAAAAGCTGGAGAAACAACAAAAAGATGGAGCAGGAAAGAAAGCGTCGTCAGAAACATACTGACCTCATGCAAGCAATCATACAGCATGGAAGGGAATTCAAAGACTACCACAGAAACAATCTGCTCAAGACTCAAAAGGTGAAGAAAGCAGTTCTAACATACCATCAGAATAATGAGCGCGAAAGGAAGAAGGATGAGATCAAAAACGAACGACTCCGTATGCAAAAACTTATGCAGGAAGATGAAGAAGGCTACCGCGCATTGCTTGATGAGAAAAAGGACCAACGACTTGTATATCTGTTACAACAAACTGATGAGTACGTAGAAAGTCTATGTAGTCTTGTACGCCAACATCAAAACGTTGAGAAGAAAAAGAAAAAAGAAGAAAAGAAACTGTCGAAAATGGAAGAAGGTGAAGCTCGTGTCCATGTTCGTGAAATATCTACGGGAAAAATATTACAAGGCGATGAAGCTCCTAAACCCGACGAATTGGAAGTGTGGCTTGAAACTCATCCAGGATTTGAGGTTGTACCACGAGACCAGCTGTCCGACGATTCCGATTCTGACGTTGAAGACAATCCTGCCCCCACACCTGGAAAAAAAGATGTTGATGAGTATGCTGGCATGGATGAGGAAACGAAGGCTCGTCTTATTCTTGAAAAGGCCAGGAACGAAGAAGATGAATATGATCAAAGAAACCGTAAACAAATGGCCGATTATTACGCAACTGCACACAGGATCAAGGAGAAGATTGTACAGCAACACTCAACAATGGGAAGCGAGACTCTGCAATTGAAACCTTACCAGCTCAAAGGTCTTGAATGGATGGTGTCGCTTTACAACAATAATTTGAATGGAATTCTGGCGGATGAAATGGGCTTGGGAAAGACTATCCAAACAATTTCTCTTATTACATATTTGATGGAAGTGAAACAGAATAATGGCCCATATCTCGTTATTGTGCCGTTGTCGACGCTTTCTAATTGGAATATGGAGTTTGAAAAATGGGCAACTTCGGTGGTGAAGGTGGTATATAAGGGCAACAAAGAGGCTAGGCGACGTGTTGAAGGGATAATTCGAAAGGGAGCTTTCAATGTTTTGCTAACTACGTACGAGTATGTGATACGTGAGAAAGCGTTGCTTGGGAAGATCCGCTGGAAGTACATGATCATCGATGAGGGTCATCGTTTAAAAAACCACAACTGTAAGCTCACTCTCATGTTGAATGGCTATTTTCATGCCCAACATAGGTTGCTTCTTACGGGAACTCCACTTCAGAATAAGCTACCGGAACTGTGGGCGCTCCTCAATTTCCTGCTTCCTTCAATTTTTAGTTCATGTGGTACGTTCGAACAATGGTTTAACGCTCCATTCGCAACTACTGGAGAGAAGGTCGAATTAAATCAGGAAGAAACAATGCTTATTATTCGACGCCTTCACAAAGTGTTACGACCTTTCTTGTTAAGAAGACTGAAAAAAGAAGTGGAATCTCAACTTCCCGATAAGACTGAATATGTCATTAAATGTGACATGTCAGCTCTTCAGAAAGTGCTGTATAAGCATATGCAAAAAGGATTGCTTATCGATAGTAAACAGCAATCTGGCGGTCGCGCTCTTATGAATACGGTAGTTCACCTTCGAAAACTTTGCAATCATCCATTCCTTTTCCAATCTGTTGAAGACTCCTGTAGAGCATTCTGGAAGGTCGACGAAGTCTCAGGGCAGGATTTATATCGTGTGGCTGGCAAACTAGAATTGCTTGATCGTATTTTACCGAAACTAAAAGCATCTGGACATCGTGTTCTTATGTTCTGCCAAATGACTACTATGATGACAATAATCGAAGATTTCTTCAACTATAGAAAGTGGAAATACCTTCGTCTGGACGGCAGCACTAAACCGGATGAACGTGGCCAACTGCTTGAGCTGTACAACGCTCCTGACAGCGAGTATTTTCTATTCATGCTATCCACTCGCGCTGGTGGTTTGGGATTGAATTTACAAACAGCCGATACTGTCATCATATTTGACTCAGATTGGAACCCTCATCAGGATATGCAAGCTCAAGATCGAGCTCATCGTATTGGACAGAAGAGAGAAGTGAGGGTGCTTCGTCTTATTACTGCCAATTCTGTGGAGGAACGAATTTTAGCAGCAGCCAAGTATAAATTGAATGTTGATGAGAAGGTTATCCAGGCTGGTAAATTCGATCAGCGGTCAACTGGTGCAGAGAGGAAACAAATGTTGGAACAAATCATACGGTCAGATTCATGACATGCTTAAAGAAAAGTTTCTTTGGCCAAATGAAATATTTCATCGTGAAAACAGTCATAAGTTGGATAGTTTATGAGCATCGATGAGGATGTGTTCCGCTTAGAAGCTGTGGATTGAAATATTTTTAGAGCTGAGTCGGAAGACGATGAGGACGACGAGGTACCTGATGACGAGACAATCAATCAAATGATTGCCAGATCTGAAGAAGAGTTCAATCAGTTCCAATCAATGGATATTGATCGGCGGCGAGAAGAAGCTGGCCAGCTACATAGGTACTCTTTCCTCAAGTTTTAGTGATTTATGAAAGATTGATGTTCAGTGTTATGTTTTTTTATAGTTTACTAATATGCTTTTGGTTATGCTTATTTAACAAGTAATGTTAACACAGTCGCGAACATGTTTTTTTTGAAGTAAATACGTTACCGGGGAAATACATCAGCTTCCCAATTTTAACACATTAGCGACGACATATATTAACCTCAGTGCTCTTTCTTTTTAACAGTTTGCTTGATAGCTCAGAACCTTTTTCTCTGTACTTTCTGTATTTAGGCGATATCTTTACTAACCCAATTATTCTGTCAAACAAAATCTGAGAAAACCTTTGTTTTACTTGTATTACAACACACCATCGCCAAAGCTGTTTACTGGCGCGCTGTTATGGATAATATCACTCGACTTGAATGAGAAAGGGATACATATAAAAGGGAATTTCTTAACAATTCTTTGTTTCACGGATGAAATCGTCGTGTCGTCCTTCGGAATTGTGCTACTGAAGTAGAGACGATGCTAAATGAATTCAGCGAAGCAGGAGAAAAGATCGGACTACGCATGTACGAAGACCCACTTCACCCCATGATGCGAATTTTGACATATTACCGACGACATATATTAAAAAAAAACGAGTCAAAGTGGATAGTTTTCCGACTACGGAGGCCACGTCATATATGTACCTTCAATGTTCATTGAACGAGGAGAACAACATGAAACAGGAATTTGGCCATAAAAGGAGAGCAGTATAAGCCACATTCGGACCTCTCAACGAAGCCACCGTCCAACTAATGGACCCAAAACTCGCTTACCTTTTCGATTCAGCAGTCCTCCAAGCGCTCTTTTATGTAGCAGAAATGTGGGCTGATACCTGACTCATGTCAGAAATGCTGTACACTGCTCACAGAACGCGTGAACGATGTCTTCTGAAATTTAATCGTCACTCGCAGCGCATAGACAATGCGCACCTCTGATCTTCGGAATCTATCTCATCTTCGTGACTCAGGAGAGTACATGTCGATAGCGAAACATAGTTACGCCGGTCACGTAGTAAGAGGTGCAGATGACAGATGGACGAAGAGCATAGTTGAGTGGACTCCAAGAGAATGCAAGCGTCCTCTTGGAGGACCCCATAGCGATCGGCGAATGTGTTCTTGGTTAACACCAACCATCTGCACTCACGGTTGACATCGACTTCGGGATTACGAAATGGACTTCGCGAACGTCACCAAATTCGAAACAGATCACCACCATGGACGGCAATTGCGCGAGAGAGAAACGATTGGAAATTGTGCTGGGGACCGCACAACCACTATTGACGGACCAACCAAGTAAATATGTATATGCAGTAGTATTCATTTTGCATTCCTTCATTAAAAAATGGTACATACATAAACTTCGTTACTACCGGTTCCTTTACATTTCCAGTTCTGAAGTACCATCTATATCACATGTCGTCTCTTCGACTTGAGTAAGTCGGGCGGGTTGTAATAAATCTTCCATGTGCTTCCTCTTACGTGCGGAAGGAACCCAGTGAATTTCGATAGTTATAAGGACTGACTGAGCATCACATCTTTTTTTATAAGGTTATCTCTGAAGAACCTTGACTATGTGGTCGGTGATCTTCCTGGTGTGGGTTTGACATCCCGAGTAAGCTAGTTGTTAAGGCTCTCATTTTTCAAGCGCATCATATGTCTGGTCTACTTGATGTTGGACTATTTGCTTCCTACTTCTTTCGCATCTGTGTTATGCGCGATGCTCTCAGTATCGTCCTCTCGACAGCATGTTCGAGAACGCGAAGTCACTTTTCACCCCTTTTATGTAACGACAAAGTTTCCAATGGTTACGTTAAAGCAGGAAGAATTTTATGGATAGGTACGAAGTTGAAACGCATGTGCTTAAACCAGTTTAAAAATTCTGCATGCTGTTTAGTAGAGCAAAATAGTTTAAAAATCTATTGATTAATTGGTTACTGAAGTCCTCTTGTTAGAAAATCTACACTTTAGCAATTATGGTGAACAGAGATGAAACAGAAGAGGGAATGGAACAGTGAAATGGAAAGAACGTAGATGTAGAACTGAATAAATACAACAAGGAATAAACGAAATAGGAGAAGGAATAGAATTCGGTCTTTGGAAAACTGCACCTAATTAAATTAATTTTCTTCTTATATACATTAGAAATTTATAACGTAGAGGTGAATTTGAAAAATTTGTATAAGGGTAAAGAGAAGTAGTATGAGAAAAAAAACGACATAGTATAAGAAGTCTACTTTAGAAGACCTCGCCTTCTCGAAGACAATGAAATACCACACGATATTATTAAAGCATCAGATGAGTTTGCTGAAATGGAAAGGGCCCAGAAAGAAGGGGTTTATAAGGAAGATCTTAGCGCCACCGGAAGGCGGCGTAGGAGAGAAGTACGTTTTTTTTGTTTGAGAATACATGTTCAGTTATGCAAGTTAGACGAAGACGTATTGACTTAATCCAGGTCGACTATTCTGCAGACCTCATGTCTGACGACCAATGGCTGAAACAGATTGATGATGCGGTTGGTTATTTTTCTTTCCTTAAATAGTTCCTTTTTCTGTATACTATTTAGTGCTGATGTTTAAGGAGGAGGAAGAGCAGGAAGCGAAGAAAAGGAAACGAAAAAGAAAAGGTGAAGACGATGATGATGATGAAGGAAAGAAAAGGAAACGAGCTAGTCCTGAAGTGGTCGAAATAATGAACAAGGTTCAGTGCTTCTTATCTCAATGTTTTTTTAGAATCTGCTTCACTATGGTTGTTGTCACTGTTTAGGTTTACGATATCATGGTGGGATTCAAGACGAATGACGGTCGGGAAATAGCCGTACCTTTTATAGAGCTACCGACAAAGCGAGAGTTACCTGATTACTACGAAGTTGTGCAAAATCCTATGGATTTTGCAAGGATTAAGAAGAAAATTGACAAGGGACGGTGAGCGGAATGATTTTTTGTAAGGTCATTTTGTTGTTATCTTTGAATCTGAATTCCGTCATAGGTATGCTACCATCGAGGAAATGGGCAATGATGTGAAGTTGCTCTGTGAAAACGCAAGGGTATGTCGTTTAAAGTTGGTGAATTTTGTTATTCGAATTTCACAGTGTCTGGCATTTAGTTGTACAATATGGAGGGAAGTGACATCTATAATGATTCAATGTTGTTGGAAGCTGTTTGGATGAAAATAACCGGTGGAGATCCATTGGCTCTTCTAAAAGCAAAATCTAGTGACGGAAGTAGCGGAAGCAACAGTCAGAAGGCAAGTGCAGACGACGGTGATTCTCGAGATCGCACTCCATCTAAAAAGGACAATGAGGCAAGATAATTTCTGCTTTATGGCTTGCCTGTATTAACTTGTTACAAGTTTAGCAAACGACTGAAGTTGAAAAGTGAGAAAAAGCGCTTTTTAATTTTTTCTTTTAACGGAGGACTCACTGCTAAGTTTTTGCGTTTCATGTTACTACATGTTACACATTATTACATTACATGTTACACATTATTTTTGTGGAAATTCCTCGTCCAGTCCTCATGTTGATGTCAACGCCCAAGCTTCATTCATTACGATCAGTGTCAAATTGCAACGCGTTAACAGAACCAAGATATAACGAGACCGTAAGAAATCTAGCATCACTTCCATCGATTTTTGAGACAGATGCGCTCATGGAAACTCTGGGCAACAAGCAAATGAACATACTACACAAGAATCCCACATGAGTTCATACATTACTTTCGTAATCAGAATTTCATCGTTCTAAATCTACGCTATAATCAAAATGAATATCTAATACATATAAATTACATGAAGCTTTTTATTCGTCCGCTGCGCGACTGTGTCTCGCAGAAATGATGGTATGATGTTTCTGCTGAACTTGCACATTAGATTTCGACATGTAGGAACACCTCTCCGTGGTAAATTACAAACCAGTGAGGAGACTTTTATTGACACATACTCTACTAGAAATTTTGGTTGAGAAGTGGATAGGCGTTCTCGTAGTGCGCTAACGTCAGTGTGTATTGGAAACTATGCAAGTTCTCAACTATTTTGTCACATATTTCCACTGGTATTGTAGACATCTTTTTCAAAACTCTCTATTTTGAAATGTACTATTGACAAAGTGAATTTCTCATATTTTTGAAACCATTACAAGCCGCAGCTTCTTGTACTTGTATGTTTGTAGGTGCCATTTGAACAGTTTCGCTGAATGTTGCTCGAATCGGTGCTGACTGGAATCCTGGAATGGCTATTTTCTTAGGTTTCCAAGCTTTTCATTATAATTAGTGGCCAGCTTTTCTGGATTGGAAGATGATCCCATACGACGGAGATACCAATTTCACTATCCCAGGAGGATTAGGAGGCATGGTGGTCTCTGCGCGAAGTCGAAGAACTGCTTGTTCATACTGGACGAGCTCACTACCACTCCGCTGTCTGCCACGCACAGCTGAATTGAAATTCTTATTTACTGTTTTACTGCCATCTACTAGAATTGGACGGTAGCATATTTGCATAGTTTGTGAAGGCTTTAATCCTAGCGAGGGAGGAAATCCATTTATTTCTTGCAAAGCCTGGCAGTGACATCCATAACCAAGGTTTTATTTTTTCAATCATTTTCTATTTTAGGATAGCCAGTCATCAACATCATCAAGTCGGCGGAAATCAAAACCATCTAAGAGAAATGTGTCATCTGATGAGGACTCTGATTAGCGTATATTAAGATCTAGTCGTGAATCTCACGTGTTATGGAAACTTTTTCAATCGGAAATTCTTTTTCTTTCGGTGGTTAGCTTATGTTTTTATGTCGCTTATAACAACCTTAGTTGGAAAACACGTTTAACAAGAACCGATTTATTGACAACCGAGTAGTTATGTGGTGTAACTCTAACCCTAGTTTTTTCCAAAACATAGTTAACCGTTCTCCAATGAGCTACTTCTAACGTGTACATTTTCGTGTAATATTACGTTGTTTATTACTTTATCATCTGTTGTGGTGTTGTTTCGCTTTATCACGAAAATAATGAAATTCAGTGAAAATGTGTTACTTAGCAATTTTGAAGACTTGTCTTCATACAGATATATTTCTCAAGCGAAGCGTTTTTACTGTCATTTCCTATGATTCTTAACGTTTCTGATGTTATGGAGTTTTCCTCCTAGAGTGGTGGAAAAAATATTGCCCGGCAATATAATAGGTTGGCTAGGTTTCTTTTTTGACATCTCAAAGAGGCGGAAACTGGTCCGGCGTCAAAGCTCTCCGCGTTGATCAGTCCTTTAGGGATGCGCTGTGCATTCGACTTCATCAAGCATCGTTGGAAGTGATTGAATTGATTGAATGCATATCTGGCCTTTACAATATCTCGCGGTGACTTAGCGAAGTATCGAGCCAGTGTTGCTATCCTCCCAGACAGGTCTGATACCTATTTGTCGACCCCGTAAGTAAGGAAGGCTTGCTGAGCCGTGGGACGACGGGGTCGATTCCATGTTTATTGTAGGGTGCCTCCCCGACCACTGCGCCATACACACCCGTCGTACATGGAGGATAAATTGCGGGTACTTGTGCTAAGCTGTGGGAAATACTTTAATTTAAGGAACTTGTGGTGAACCACTTGAAGGTTTCAAAAGTAATGTGAAGTATTTGGTGTCAATATTTCCTTTGCTGTTAAGTTTGTTAAGTATTATAGATACTTTACTTGGATAACTTCATTGGTTGTGCGGGCCCGAGCGCAATTACCGGTTTTTTGGGGTTTTGCTGACCTAGACATTGTGGTTCCCTTGAGTAGCGAGGTTAGCCTGGTGAACGTCTGCCGCAGGTCTTCACTACCACAGGCAGTCGTCAGCCTTTGTGGATCAGAGGGAGATTCGCGACCATGCGACTAGTTTCAAACCAGGACGTTGGTGGATGCTGGAACTGGTTTACTCTTAGCTGGGTTCCCTGATGAAGACGCCGGACTCCGCTTGGAAGACTCTGCCTGGGGGGACGAACTCCCCCGCTGCACTTCGCGGCTCGCTACCCAGGACCACCTCCCTGCCACGATGAGGTGGTAAATCGTTGGAAGATAAGTATCATAGAGGTGACCGAATTATGCAAATCGTGCGCATATAGGTAATGGGCGCGTTTAGCGCGTTGGTTAGAAGTGCTCTGCAACCTGCAAATTAGTACAATTTACAGCGAATTGCGGTAGTCTTCCGGTGCACCTAGTCAGCACCAAATCCTAGGAGCGACTTTCTGTAAACCTCGACATTAATTAACACATCCGTAGTCCTTTTATGAGGAGATACGATCTTGTAACTACAGTATTTATTCACAGTAATTAACGTTTCTGGTGTTTCGCCTTCTTCAGACCTTGGTGAGGTCAAACTGAAATGTGGTTTAGTTAGAACAACACTTTCATAACCTAGGCAGAAAAACGCAATACGCAAAACGTGTTTGCTAAACAGAAGTAGAAAGAATTATTCAATCAATCCCGAGATTAATAGAAAGTCGGGCGTGGGAGTTACTGCAATACATATATCTCGTCTCAAATTTTTTTTTCAGCTAATCTTGGAAATTAATCTTGTTTATGTATTGGGTTCTCCTTCTCCTTGAGTTATTAAGGTCTACGGCCTAGAATATTGCGTGTCAATTGGACCTTTTGAGGCTGTGATGAAGATGAAACCCCCGAAACGCTAATGTAACCAAATCTTCTAATAACAACCTCGTGTCTGCTGATCAAGAAAACACTGCATTATTAAGTCTATATATTCTTTTACTGTCTAATTTTTTTTCGTGGCAGTGTACGATGTGAGATACAACCACAAAGGTGCTGAGATATGAATGAAACTCAGCTTCAGTGAGTTTCGAGCTCACCGTTACCCCTTCCAGGACTCACGTATTATCCACCACACCAACTGAGGCCTTTACCATTTTGTCGGCCAGTGTTTTACTCTATCAGTGCTATCAACGGTCATCTGTCAGCGGGAATGATCTGATGGGCACAAATCTTTATTGGACCCAGTTAAGCTGAAGCTACAGTCATTCCCGAAGTTGTCATTTTGATTGGTTGGTGATTATTGATAGCACCGAAATAGTAAAAATAGAGTGGGAAGTTTTGTTGATTTGAATGGAGTCGAACTGGCGTCCTGTGTGCTACGGTCGGCATTTCTGCCACATCGCTACCAGCCCCCAATTATTAGGTGGTTCCTTAATTCTTGGTTTGTACGTTATATAGAGCCAGATAATAATCTAATTCTTTTGATTTTCTTCTGCATGGGTCGAATTCCCTTAATTATTTTTTGCACAACTCGTTATCACATCTACTATGCAGATCTCAGCACTTATTGCATTCGTTTCATTTTCCTCGCATTCATCTTCCACAAAGGTCTTCTAGTATTTCGTGTGTTGTTTCGGGTGCCGCTTGAGAATTTTCATCTTCACGAATGTCGTACAATGTTGGTTGAGTCGATTTGCCTTTCAATCCTGAAGATAGTGAGCTAAGACGTTCCCACGTGGATTGTAGGAGAGTGTTGAGCAGGGAGTCGCACCTGAACCTTGCGTCGTAATGGACTGAATCACTGCGCTATCTCCCCGACTACCCTAAAAGTTTTTTTTCCAACTTTTTGAATATTGGTTCGAAGTATAGTTGTACCCATGAAATTGGCTCTGAATAAAGGTGCGAGAGTACTCTTTTTTCAGTAGATTGAGATTTTACTGAGAACTGCCGACCCAGGGGCCAAAGTATAACTAAATGACTATATCATGAGATAGAGGTCTTCTTATGTATATAAAACTATATAAACCCGGGAGACAGGTATAAACCTCAAATTACCCTGGACTTCACAGGAGGTTCGTCGATAGTGTTACTTGCGTTGGGGAACAAACCTTTGCAAGTTCCTATCCTTCAGCTGATGGTAAAATCAGTTTCACATCCTGTCTGTGGAATTATTTAAGGTGTTAATAATGGATCCGCAAAAACAATTTGTTGCCGTTCGTGCTCATTTTTATTTGGATTCTTACAAAATATTTGAGGGTATGTGAGCGAGCTACTACTTATTAGGTTGTTTAAGAACAGATAGTTTTGCTCACAGAACACATACCCACAATGTCCTCGGAGAGGATAATAGCGTGTTCGATCTCCACCGCAGACACATGCGGTCTGGAGTTTTGTGAATATTTTAGCACTATTGTGGGTATGTTTCGCATCATACCCTACCATAAAAACTATCGGTAGTAAATAAAAAAGTGAGAACACATTTTGTTTCATAACATCCCACAAAAAAGCTGTTGTATTTGGACGACGAAGTTGAGTATTACCTGATACCGAGTGAAGTAAAGTATGCCTGTGATTTGTTTAGCTTTCGTCCTAGTTTTATTACATTGAAGCTTTCTATTTTTTTGCTATTCTATAGGGCTATGTGAATATTCCTGTTCAGGTTCCGTTTGACATTTTAGATAATATATCTAAATACTCAGGTTCAAACAACTAGATGTCCCGTGTCCCGTGTTATTCTTTATATTGTTTCCTAAAATATTTTTGTTGTATAGAATTTGTCAGAAGTTTATTGTGAAAACAACATAACAGAACATTTGCAGGTCATATTGGTAATGTCATCAGTTCTTCGCTCAACAAAGGTTTGTAGCAGCTAGCTAAAATATCGCGTCCAGTACTACTGGATTTCTTCAGGGATTGGTGGCTGTGGTAACGGGTGGTGCCTCAGGTCTCGGTCGTGGCACAGTGGAAACACTGGTTAAGAGTGGGGCAAACGTTGCCATCCTAGACTTGCCGTCTTCAAAGGGTGCAGATGTTGCAAAAGAACTCGGAGAGAGCGTTTTGTTCTCACCCACGAATGTTAGTTGTGTCTTTAATCTTTGATACGTGTGGCATTCTACTCAATTTCACTCAGCTTCTAAATACTTTTCAATAACTGAAGTACCTGAGTAGTTAAGACCGTGGTATCCAATAGTTAACTTCTGGAGATTACAAACAGACTTTTAGTTCTTAAAACTTCTCATGCAAGCCCGTAGTCACAAAGGTTAACCATCCATTAGAAAACAGCAAAATGTTATTGCTCGATGAGATTCGACCTTTATATTTAATTGGTAGAATATTATTTTAATGATTTAATAAGAATCTTCCTATCAAAGATATGTGCATCCTAATGCTTTTATTTCAAATAATGAAGTAGGCTGTGAACTGAGAGATTGGTCGTGTGTGAGTTTGAATCATTTTATATCGGCTCTGATGCATGTTGACTTCACCCGTCTTTGTCTCATTCTTTCCACCTCTTTTGCCTTCCCAAATTTCGGTGCTATGTTTTTTGAAATTAAGTCGATGGTTCCATTTAAACTGATTTTGTAACAGCACGTTCCAGACGATATTTGTTCGCACTTTGCAATAAATTTATATTGAATCTAGTGTGCTGAATTCTCAAAAAATTGTGCTAGGTTATGTATATTGAATTAATAATTAGAAATAGGCTTCATTTTCAAGAGACTACGTTCTAAGAGGGATCTCATGCTGGTTAACCGCAAGGCAACGTAGCATGTCCCTAGATGGTGGATAGAGGGTCAATCGTGGACCAAAAGCGACATTTGTTTCCTTTAAACGCAGGTGGATCCAGGAAATGGACCGCTTCTTTTACTTCTACGATTTGGTACGTAACTTCTTTGCTTACGAAGACATTTATCCACGCGTGCGTGGGTGTCTCCTCGTTTGTGCGTGTTGTATTCTACGAGTCAGTTGGATCAAAAGCCTGCAATCAAGTAACAGGGAAGTTTACGGAATGCGGTTAGGAGTCGCCTCCAACAAATAAGCTTTTCTATATACTCAAGGAGACTGGCAGACTACCCGTCGGTGTACCCAGCGCCCACGTTTAGAGCTCACCAAGCGCGATACGGTACCGTTGGGTAGGACGAGCACGGAGAGCTTGCTAATATCTCAGGGCCATTCTAGGCCGAGTAATTCGCAAAGGGCTAAGGTGACGATGTGTACCTACAATGCATGCTCATAGTCATCTGAGTCTTTGATAGAAGACTTGATCATTCAGCTACGAAAGACAAGGTGCGATGTCATCGGACTGACCGAGACGAGACGATGCCACCCATTCAACGCCGCTTGAGACACTGGAGAAGAACTGTCCCTCCGAACATGCGACAGTAGAGGAGTCAGCGCGGTTGAGGTTCTCATCAGCACGAGTTTGGCCATGAATATTGATTGGTTCATTCGAACAACTAACAACCCGAATCGGTCGCTCACTATTGACGAGATGTGAATCATTACCGGTTTTATAATCTTCATCGTCTAAGCACCGACATCAAGCTATTAGGAAGACGAAGTTGAAGCCTTCTTATATGGACTTGAAGGAATTGTGCACAGAAGATCGTACATTCTTAGAGGTGATCACTGAAGATGTTAACGCTAGGATTGGATTCAGAAAAACGTCTGAAGAACGTTGCATTGGGACCCATGGGATGGAATGGAACGAGCAGGGTTGGCGGCTGTCTGAGTTTATCATGATGACCAAAACGATTCATGGTAACTCGAAATTCCAGAAATCCCACTGAGCGCTGGACGTAGGAGTCTTCCAATGGAGAGTATCACGAAGTAGACCACGTCATGGTGAATTGAAACTTTCGCCTAACTGATGTCTCTGTTGTCCCAAAATTCCACACGGGATCAGACCACCGTCTCCCTTCGTGCGAGATTCTATTTCTCGCGGAAAAGAGAAAAAGCTGTTAAATTCAAAAACCGAAGTCCCAGAACCACCATAAATTGGGACTTATTCAACTCTGTAGTCGGCTGTTGGGAAATGCCGTTGTCGATAATATCGACGAAGAACACGATCGGTTCATTCAACATCTTTACGTTAGCGTTATGAAAGCTGAGAGTTCAGAAGTCACCAACAGACGTCTGTCTCCAGAAACACTCGAGCTGAACGCCAGCGTGGAATCATACGAGCTATAGGCAATCGCCAACTCACGTCCGAACTTGCGAAACAATGCAGACAGGGCATTAAAGATGATCTCAGGGAGAGAGGAACAGCAGTTATGATCAGAGATCCAGTGCTGCAGAAAGCATCCGCAAGGCTCATCGAAACTTCTCAAATTGCGAAACTAAGGTGATGAAAGTGGACAGAATCACTCACGATTACTACTCGGATCTCTTCAATAGCCACGTCCTTCTGCCATCATACGAAATAAAAGCAGGATGGATATGTTGTCTCACCGGCTCTTCATCTCGAAATCCGACATGCTATTTCGTTAGTGATGAATCAAGCAACACTCAATTCCGCAGAGAGTAAGATCTAAAGACCTGAAAAAACTTCCGCCATTCCTCGTACACACTGGACCGCCTCTTCACACGTAACCTGACAGAATGCAAAGTTGCTACACAATGGAAGACCCAGCGAGACAGTGTTATTGTTCACTATGTCGTCTACAAATTCTTCGTTCAAGTCAAGACAGTGTTATTGTTCACTATGTCGTCTACAAATTCTTCGTTCAAGTCACCCTAAAGAGGATTGATAGAAGGCTGGACGAAGAACAGCTATGTGAGCAAGCTGGGTTTCTGAAAAGGATTCAGTACAATGAGCCACATCCACACAATAGCAAGACTCATTGAACTATCGCAAGAGTACAAGAGACTCTTTGTCTCACTTTCTTGTCGATTTAAGGAAAGCGTTTGACTCATTTGAGATGTCTTGGAAGTTCTGAACAGCCAGGACGACATTACTATAAAGATTACGTCCCTATAGTCTGTAAAGATTCTTTGCGAGCTATACAAAAATTTCACAACCAAGATATCACCATTCCACAACGATATTAACGTCGACGTCAAAAGAGTGGTTTGGCAAGGCGATACCGCGGCGTTAAAAATTATTTACCGCCACCCTCGAGAATGCTATGCGAACATTGGAATGGGACAATAAAAGAGTGAAAATCGATGCTCGGCAATTATACTATCTTCGCTTTGCTGATGACATCGTTCTTATGACACCAAACACTAGCGAAGCGGAACGAATGCTTGCCGACTTTGATAAAGCATGTGGAAAAATTGGTGTTTGACCAAATCTCATCCCTCACAAAAATGATGTTCGCGAGGAGCGGATTGGTTACGTATGCCCCATTTATGCTCAGTGGAACGATATTCGTTAGAAACCTGGTCGCTGCACAAGTATGATGGAAGGTCACTAAGTTTATTGAACGCAGAGTCGAAAGGACGATGTTATGAGTATCTGGTATCACGCAGGTGATGGAAGAGATCGGAAGCTCCCATCTACGTCGTTAATCAAAGATCGAAGACGCCGTTCTATACGCCAAACTGTCGAAGATAAGGTGGGGAGGACTCCAATGCGTATGAACAACATGGATAAGAGCCATTGATGACTAGTTTCCCCAGATTTACAGCAGAAAGATCACCGACCTGGTGAATAGAATTCTTCACGAAAAACTTAGAAGAAAGATATGATGCTCAATGGATCGCTAGACCGAGCAGAGCCCACTTTTTGTACGCGACAAAAAGATTTTCTGGCCCCGGCTCGAGTCACTCGACGACCCAACAGGCTGACTGGTAATACAGGTTCTAACCAATATTTTGCGGAGGAGCTCACTTATTTTGCATTGTACTATATCGCCTAGTAACTAAGTTGCTATCAGGAAAAGTGCAATACCAGTGGTACTTATACTCTTAGTTACATTTCCGAATGGAAATCTCGAACGCATTTTCAGTGTAAATGACCTTGTGCAGCTGTGAACTCACTGTAATACGTTAAACACTCAGAAACACCACACCACTGTGGTGAGGTCGTAAACCATTATAAACCTATAGGTTAATTTCGTTTGGCCAAACTTTCACTGGTTTTATAAACACCGTGATCCAAAGATCTTTTCACAATTAACACCTTTCGTGGCTGTTATTAAAAGAATCTAAGCGCAGACTTTCCTTGAATTGACTTTATTGCTGAACTTTTAGCACGTTATTCAGCAGTTTCAAGTAGTAATGTTCTGCCAAATTCGTATAATAGCCCATTCATGCAGTCCAATCATTTTTAATCTGGAAACAGAATTCATTAGATCTCTTGCTCTCTTCAAAAATTGTTTACCCGTGTTCCTCCTCTTCTCGGTACCTGTTGATCTAAATCACAATGAATTCCCAAGATTGCAATCATGTAAATATGTTGTTGCATTCAAGCAGAAATTAATCCACTTCAGGATATCCATTATCGAGTATTAAAGAGTGGTGCATTACGCTATTTGACCACCCTTACTCTCCTGATCCTCATACTAATTATTGATCTCATATTCCTCATCAGGCCTATCGTAGAGTGCACAGTAGATCTCACGTAGCCTAGAGCCTCAACTTTCTATTGAGTGGCAACAGAGGAATCTGTTAAAGATGATGGCCAACTCCCTGTAATCCTCTTGTGTGATTTAAATATATAGAACTTCTTTCAACTTTTAAGCTTCCTGCATCAGGGTCCGCATAGCACAATGCTAGTGATGCCGTACATCACGAGTGATGTGCTGATTCCACTCCACCGCGAGCTCATCTAGCCCAGGGTCGGCAAGTTGGTATCAAACTTCTCTAGAATCGGCTTATTTCCTCCATTACATTTAGGGGAACACTCTAGCACGGCGTTCTCACGACTTCGAGAGAAAATTGACTTGATATGAGCAATATTTAACAACATTCATGACAAATACGAAAATCTTCAACTAGCCGCCAAACTCACGTGCAGAACTTTAAAGACTTGGAATATGGATGCGAGGAGTGCTGAGATCAGCACAGCATGTGGCATTATGTCGTGTTATGTAAAGAAAAAAGAAGGAATCGTACAAGATGGTAAGCATTTGGGTTTACTACAAGCAACAGTAAAGGAAGGAGAAGAAATTGCATCGTTCCAACACGACAACAATAAAGGAAACCAAAATTGGCGACCTTGTTGTACGCCACACCAGGTCAGAATGAAAGCAGTACTTACATGGATACTTAGATGGCCCATCTTCACTGGTTGTGCAAGCCCCAGCATGATCTCCACTTTTTTCTGGGAGATTTAGCCATTGTGATTCCCTGAACTCCCGAGGTCAGCCTGGCCAAAGTCTGCCCCCACGTCGTCACCACCAACAGGCAGTCGCAGCAGTTGTGGACCAGAGGGAGATTTGCCACCATGCGACTAGTTTGATACCAGAACGGTGGTGGATCCTGGTATTGGTTTACTCTTAGCTCGGCTTCCTGATGGAAACGCGGGACTCGTCAGCTTGGGAGATCCTGGCGGGTGGATGAATCCTCCCGCTGTACGTGGCAGTCCGACCCCTAGGAACACCTCCCAGCCACGATGAGGCGGTAAACCGATGGGAGTGATTGGAAGCAGTAGCTTTATCAATTATATTACTATGTAGTAAAAATCACGAAAAAATGCAGTTATGACTGCAAAAGTACCGAGTATGAATGGGATGCGAGAGAGAAAGACATCCTTGCTCCCAAATGGAATTTTCTGATGGTTGGCACACGGTGGTGAATGGTTAAGTAAATTAAATAAATGAACTCAGTCTTTTAAAGTGTTATTTTCACTTTAAATCCGTTTAGAGTTTGAATTAAAAAGACCCTAATTACCAATTGAATTTACCAATATGATGAAAGGCTTCATAAAACCGTGCGTAACTGCCAAGTGTTGTTGATTAAACTGAACAAGTTAATTAAACTGGTAAACTGGTTTTTTTTCGAAAATATGTCAATGTAACGGCAGATCCTGTTTTCTTAGATCTTGTTTTTAATCTTGCAAATCTTATTCAATAAATCTTTTCAGGTAGTCAGCGATGCAGAGGTAAAAGCGGCATTTGATAAAGTGAGAGAGAAATTTGGTTGTTGTCATGCTGTTGTTAACTGTGCTGGTATCGCGATGGCCTTTAAACTCTACAGTGTCACCAAAAAGAAAATGGCTGATTCAGAGAAGATACAAAGAACGATTGACGTACGTGAAGCCAGCAATATATTTCAGAAGTTGCTTTGCTTATTACTTAGTTGGTTACCCACCACTTGCCTACCACCTGCCATACTTGTGGTCCACGTCGCACTTGGATTTGTAGCATGAGTGCCGTGTCTTCGAGATCCTTCAATCTTCATTAGGCACTGCTGTCTTATGAGATTCATCAGTGAGAAAGACGTTAGAAATTGACCCTTACCATTTACTACAGCTCAAATGTCCATTATCACGTTTAGGTGAACGTTATGGGAACATTTAATGTCATACGTCATGGAGTTGCATTAATGGGAGAGAACGAGAAAGATGAGAGTGGTCAACGTGGTGTAGTCATAAGCACTGCCTCTGTGGCTGCATACGACGGCCAAGTTGGGCAGGTTTGTGTCTTTAGTACTAGTGTATAAAGAATATTTTGTCCTTTTACAAACAGAGAGTAGAAAAATTTCCTCGTTAGTCGGCTTACTCAGCGTCAAAAGGAGCTATCGTTAGTATGACACTACCACTGGCAAGAGATTTTGCTGACGACGGAATCCGTTTCATGGCGATTGCACCTGGTTTGTTCGATACACCATTACTGAGCGGCCTTCCAGAAAAGGTACCTTCGGCATTGATTCTCTCAATATTCAAATACGAAACTATATAAGAAGAGTACAAAAGATGGCGTGTATCATTTAAGGTCTACCTCCAAATAAACATTTTGTTCCCAGTACATTCCTTCACTAGGTAGTTCCTCAGTCTAGTGTAGGTCACTTATTTGACCGTAATATTTCCATGAAGAAAAGACCGTTCCCTCTTCGATTTGCTATAGCGCGACGTTTAGATGATTTCCAGCCTTATTGTCCCAGTTATTATTCAAGTGTGAACTTTTTTTCCCATGCCGCTTTTCGCTTAGATTAGCTTACGAGTTAGGCTTTCCTCGTTATCTAAAAAGTGTTTGGGTGATGAAATGACATAACAAGTCCACCTTTTTGCGATTTGATTGTGAGCCTTCGGGATCATCGTCGATCAATTCTTACTATGAACAATATACTTCAGGTGCGAACCTTCCTCTCTCAGCTTGTACCGAATCCATCTCGTATGGGAAATCCTGAAGAGTTCGGTGCTCTGGTACAACATATCATCCAGAACCGTTATTTGAACGGCGAAGTTATACGCCTTGATGGGTCTATTCGTATGCCGCCATAAGTTTCTGTATCAGTCGTTATCTGTTCGGTTTCTTAATACTTTGTTAATTTCTAATAAAAAGTTTATTCACTACTGGTTTTTCATTGGTGTTTTTAACATACAGAATACTACGTCTACAATGAGTTGTAAACGGGTTACGTACCTTAACTGACACGCCCATTACCGTTTGCAAATGCTGTTTTTGCATTTTTACACTTTTACTTAAAATGCTTTTTGTTGAAATTACTAGCTCATCAGCTACTAATAGAAACTCTTTCATGCTTCTTTTTTCATTATGGAGTTTAAAGAGACAATGATGATGTTTATTTTTATCAGTACATATTTCCACGGAGTTCTTCTTTTCCGATACAAATGTACTACGTTGTACGGTCTAAGAAAGTGCCGTACAATCTTAACTGTTAAGGAGTTTGGTCGCTACTTTGCCAAAAGATATATTTACAAGAAATTGGTCGTGTTTTTCATATGCTGCTTCCTTCCTCGTTGGTCCCTCGTACTTGGCCACCGTTGGTCGTCGCCATAGTCCTTGTTATGTACTTGAGTCGGGTTATCATTGCGGATTTGTGCCCAGGCACGACCTAACTCCGCTGTAACAGCCGCTGGCGATGACCCAGCCGTAAGCGCACGTGTGTGCCCCACAAACTCGCACCCATGACCACCCACGGACGCGACACATGTTGCGCTCATCCATCGGTCGGAGGTCGTCATGCTGGCGCTGGCCAACATGTGACACATGTGACACAGCACTAACGACTTTTGCAGAGGGCCTTCGTTCAGATGATCTTACTATTGATTTATTGTTATTTCTACGTTCTCCAATTATGTGCCGACCAGTAGTAACAGTACTGAAACCTTCATTGAAAAAGGTGGTTGCTTTGCTGCTTGATTGTCTGTTCCTTGCGTGCCAGATTATTTGAAAGCAGTAGAAGCTGTATGGCAAGATTGGCAAAATGGAATCGCATGGTTTTTTTGAGAAAGTTTTGTACCAAATCTTTGGTATAAAAGAATCTCTCGGCGTTGATTAATCCCTGAGGGATGTGCCTTGCATTCGACTTCATTAAGCATCGTTTGGAAGTGATTGAAAGCATATCTGGCCTTTACAATGACTCACGGTGGCCTTCCGATGTATCGAGCTAGTGTTGCTATCCACCCAGACAAGTCTGGTATCATTTTGCCGACCCCTGAGAGGATGGAAGGCTTGGTGGGCCATGGGCGCCAGGACCAATTCCCACGTGTGTGTTGCAGGGCGCCTCCGACCACTGCGCCACACGCGTCCATTCCAAATCTTTGGTGAGAAAGAAAATGTTTCCATTTTCACTTTCTGAATGTGGTCAATAGATTCCGTTCAAATAAAAAACATGTACAGTATGTAGCTTTGTGGATGTGGAATATAAGTTGTGTAGTTTTTTGACAATGTGCGATGGTGAACTGGGTAGAAAACAATGAGAAGGGTAGAGCACTGGTCAACTTAATGATCTGTATCTACGCACTCGCTTATTTGACTCAGCAGCTCTTTCAGCTCTGTGCTATGCAGCAGAAATATGGGCTTCGTGGTTCAAATCTTTGAAGAATATACGGTTTTGAGATTCGGTAGAATCGCGTGTAATCAAGAAACAACTATGGATGGAGCGTTCATGTGATGAGATGAAACGATGACACGTTTGCGAAAAAAAAGTGGAGTGAATCACAAGAGCATCGAAATGAATTCGAGGGAGACCACTGGGAAGATGTGCTGGTGTGCTTCTTGCATCGCAGATCGGCCATATATCTGACCAGTATTAACTTCGAGGTCATCAAATCGCAGCCGAAGCCACACACGAATATCGCCAATTTCATAGGTGACGGTTGAAAAAAGAAATGAATGAAAGCAATGTTGGCATCTGCACATGTAAAGACGGTCATCTAAATGTTTATTACTACGATGGTGGGCTGCGACTTGATTGCTGTCCCATAATTATGGTAAGGGCGCAGGGTCTTTATCAGGCAGTGGAATTTGCTACAAATCTGCAAAGCTATGAATAACTTCACGCGTCTTTTGTGCACAAAAAAGTTAGTCCTTACAAAAGGAAGCGAACCCAGTTAATGGTGCCGTACAACTCCGGCTATCCTTATGTTCTTAAATCAAGCTCTTAATATCAGAGTAGGTCGCTAGGTGAGAGATCAGAGTGACTACATAGGTATGGAAAATAATAATAAGGGAGGGTGAGGAACAGTATTGAGTGATACTTGCTAAGAATCTCGAATCGAGCGTAGGACTAGACCTACCACCTATTTGCTACAAGGTTAGTATGAATAATAATTAAGGTTGACATATTGTCAGAGGAATTGTCCATGACAAATATAGACGTGAAACTACCACTCGTAAGGAATCTCCAGTCCTTCTTAACACTATGAACCCGTCGTGAGTGGGTTTCCACCAATACATGAAGAGGCAGTTGGATCGTCATGAGTTGACATCAACTTGTAACAAGTCCGAGGAAAACTGAGATGTGAAATAGATGCAAAAGTTAAGTGGATTACGGCGTCGGACTCTAAGTGTTAGGGAAACCCCGAAGCTTCTACTCTAATACAGACGTGCTTATTTTAATTCAGACCCTACAATCACGAATTAACTTCAGCCAACAGTCAGTTATAGTTTAAAAATTAAATTAAACAAACAAAGTAATGCTAACTTTTATTTACTGACTACCATAGTTTATCCTGGCAGGGTATGATGCGAAATACAACCACAATGATACTGAAATATTTGCAAAACTCCGGACCTCAGGTGCCTGTGGTGGGAAACGAACGCGTTATTTTCCTTTCCGGGGCTAACGCATTCACCACCACACCATAGGGGGTCCTTCTGTTTCGCCTGTCTCTCGACTAGTTAAACAAAGTAACTTTTGAATTTGGCAAGGATTTGCATAATCGACATCGCTGATAAATGACAACATTCGGCGCTTGGTCCAGGAATCACAATTATAAAGGGATCTATTTCTACAAGACCACAGAAAAGTTTTTCCTTCCATCGCAGGACATGCGTCGTTTTATTTTATTTCTTTTTTTTGCAAGAATGAGCAATTTAGGAAAACGAAAGGAAAGTGGTAGCTATTGAACCCTGCTCAAATTTCATTCACTTCGCCTTTTTGCACCTTGGCTGTGACTGTGTAGTGCAGTAATGGAACGTTTGTTAGTGGACGAGTGAATGAGAAGCTTCCTTAGATCGAAAAACCGTCCATTCGTTTAAGGATTGTTGATATAGTCGTCTATCAAGGATAGGACACATACCCAATCATCGGCTGGTTGCTACTTTAAGATTTAGCGAAAGAATATTATGTACATTATCACTCTATAAGGGAATTTCCCCTTACGCCTCTAACGCCTCTTACTCTATATATTAACTCTAGAAGGGTTTCGGCCTTGAAGCTAGGATTCCAAAGGAACGAGGTTTAGATGACTTCCGGCTGGACGATGCGCACCACGCTTTTGTAGGAAGCGTATCGCCAGATGGCGATGCAAATATCGACATGAGGTCAGCGCAGTACTGGTGTACGTTGTCGATCAAGTGTAAATAGACCTAGTTGTACTATAAAGATCAACAGTGAGCGTTGTTATAATAACCGCGATATGAACTTCACATAGCATCGGCTTTTACAATACTGTTAGGGGCCCTAAAATTACCGAAGTTTGTCTTTCATTTTTCATTTCAAAAAATCTCAAACAATTCAAGTTAATGCTTACGATTGTTTAGCTTCTTTTGAATGGTCGCTTAAATTTAGTGTAAATAGAACCTGGCCATATTAGAGAGTAGTTTAGCAGTCTTGTGGGAAATCTTTAGTTCCAGAAACCATAAACCGTACAAGAGATTCACTAGAGCGTTCTTCTTCTTATCATCCTTAACCATGATATAATGGTGGTTGTTTCTTCCTGATCAGGATCCCGGGTTAACCACGATGATCGCCGTGGAGTTAATAAAGACAAGCTTTATTACGATGGTGCCGACTGCTACCCCCTCCCTGTTTTCTGGGTAAAAAAAATTGGGAAGTGGGCAGAGTCATGCAATTAGTTTCGTTTCACATGGCTTCAAGGCGAACTTAGCAACTCTGACTCCTCATTACGGTGGAGACTAATTAAAGCTTCAATGCTATTCGCTTAAGTTAGCGTACTATTGTGACTGCAGGTAGCGCAGATAATTTGAGAGTGCGGTGTAGCTAGTGGCCAGAGGTGCCCAGTAGTGCACACGAAATCGGCCTATGGTCCGATCTCGCGCTTCGAGCTAACCAGACCTTTAGTCTCTCCGAGGTCGGTGTAATGGTACCGGTTTGGACTGGGAAGATAAGAACATTGACTTAATATGTCGGTAACCTACCGTAAGTCATTGCATAGGCCAGCTATGTGTTCATTCACCTCTGGGGTTATTGATAAAGTCGAATCGATGGCCCAGCCCTTAAGGGTTGATCAGCGCAGGACACTCCTTCCCTTTCTCCTTTCTAGATGATTGTTTATTATTGGCATTTCTTCGCTTGTCCTTCATCTGTTGCAGCAAACTGAATTGTGCATTACTAGTAATATTTATTGCATTTAACGTAATACTCCATAGTAAGACATCCGTATTGAAAGCGTTAACAAAACAATGTAGTGTAGTAAACAAATAATGCATATGTGAGAACAAAAAATTTAGACACTGGCCTAAAGCCACATGACCAGAACGCACATTCAGGCAACAAGTAGCGCACGACCAGATTGGCGATTCGCCCGGTCGAAAACCACCTCTCATAAATAAATAATTAGTACTAGGACGAATAAAAAAGGCAATTTGAAAACATAAGACAATTAATATACTATTACAAGAATATGTGTACGAGATTCCCTAAGGCACAAATATCAATCACACTTCTGTACACACAAGGCACATGGTGAACTGTGTCCGTCTACAGGCGCCAAAGCAGTGTAAGGTAGTTCAGCTCCTAGTACTCTTCACAGCTCAACAACGGCAACGAACGAGGTCTTTCGTAGGAGCTAGAGCACCTCGCATAAGCCGAGATGTTTTTAGTTTCCGAAATGTGTAATGAAGGTCGTTATAGTGGAGCAAAGCACGATGGATAAGCGCAAGAATACTCCCCGTAGTACTAAGCGCACTTCAAAGGCAGTTGCTGCATAGAAGGTCCCTATAGCTATAACGAGAAAAAAATCGGCGACAAAACACTACAGCTATAACAACGATACTTAATTTCTTTTCTATAAATAATTTATAATGAGTTATACTTGTATCTTGGTTGATATCTTTGGAGAGAAATCAGTGTTATTACACAAGGCAACAATGAGACTCGTCCACGGAAATAGGCGTTCCGAGACCTGGCACGTATTCGGAGTTGTTTTTCATTTCGTTGATTGTCTTTGATTATTCGGATGAGCAGATGCTGCTCTGCAACTGAGCAAAGATGTTTTTTGTGTGAGCAATGAAGACGTTGTCTGGCGAACAGTGATTGAGAAGTTGGCCAGTGGTTGTGACAACCACTCTCATCATCTCCTTAAACTTTTCGAGTTCGTTACGTTTAGCTAACAACGCAGCTTCGAGCTCGGTAGAGCGTACTGCGTGAAGCCGGCAGGATGTACAGAACTTTGGCAGGTCGTCGGCCTGATTTGTTGTCGGAGAGCTCTGCGAATCAGCGACGGGCGACGATATTACATCTTCGGTAGTGCTCGGAGAAGTCTCGGGAAATACTGTTGGCACGGGATCTTGTGGACTCGACGAGCATGATGAATTCGTTGCCGTTGAGCTGAGCACGTTGACATGGCCTTCTTCGGAATCGGTTTTGATCGGGTTCATTGGTGCCAGCACCGGCTGTTTCGTCTGTTCGCTTATCACTGGCACATTGTTTCCTTGTATATGACAGATGTACATGTGTACAGTGAAAGCAGGCTGATTTGGAAACGCTTTACTGCAAAGCACACAGAACAGTGAAGGAATAACGGGAGATGCGGGTTGGACAGCACTGGGGACGGCTGGAGGCGCCGGCAGATGGGCGACGGTCTGCTGGCGGGCGAGCAGTGCGGCCAGAGCTCTTTGCTGTTGCTGCGCGATCAACGACTGCGCCATCTTGGCGATATTCTCTTGGTTGAAGTTGAGAAACGGTTGGGAAATAAGTGGGAAAACCGGTGATGGTTGCTCGATTTTCATTGGAGGTGTTGCAGTTTCGGAAGAGCTCTTCGTCTTACACTTCATCGAGTGTTCGTCGAGTGACTGCTGTCGGGTGAACGATCGACCGCACTGTTGGCACAAATAGCCACGTTCAGCATGAATCTTCATATGTCGATTCAGATCGAACTTAAAGATGAACGTCTTCTGGCAAAGATTGCACTGATGTGGACGTCCGCCTGAGTGAATCATGAGATGCTGCGTGAGGTGACCCTTTTGGAAGAATGCCTTGTTGCAGTGTTTGCAGACGTGCGAACGCTCGCCGGTATGCCACATCCAGTGCTTCTTCAGCAATTGTCGCGTTCCAAACTCTTTGCCACACTGCGTGCATGTATGTGGTTGTTCGCCACTGTGTGTCCGCAAATGCGTCGACAACTCTCTCTTTACTGCAAAGATAGTGTGACAGACATCGCATTCGTACTGCGGCTTGTCCCGATGGCAGTTCGTGTAGTGCGAATTCAGCTGTTCACGTTCGTCGAAGCGGATCGGACAGAATCGACACTGATAACCAGGTTTGAGATCTTCGATCGAATCAATGGATTGATCCAGCATCGTGTCTTCTATTATTGATTGGTCCATCTGATCCTCGTCGACATCGTGTGACGTCACTCCATCCGTCAGATCTGAGCTGCTTGGCGAGTGCCTGTCCATTTCCGATAGGTCATTGTCCTGAAAGGGTTTCTTTTCAGTCTATGATTAAACAAAGGCTGTATTGTTACATTATTCCTATTGTAATACCATTAATCCTATTATTATTATTACCTATACCTATCAGTTCCAATACTGTTACCACGTTATCGCCACTATTACTACCCTTTCATTATCACGTTGTTATATCAAATCTATCACTATTACAGGGCGCGAGTGGCGCAGTGGTCGGAGGCGCCCTGCAACACACACGTGGATCCGATCCCCCGTGCCTATGGCCCACCAAGCATTCCATCTCTCCGAGGTCGACAAATTGCTACCAGACTTGTCTGGGGAAGATAGCAGCACTGGCTCGATACATCGGTAGGCCACCGCGAGTCATTGTAAAGGCCAGATATGCATTCAATCACCTCCAGCAATACTTAGTGAAGTCGAATGCATGGCGCGTCCTTCAGGGATTGATCAACGCCGAGAGCTTTATTCCTTTATTTTTTTTATCAATATTATGACTTAGCACATCCCATAAATATCGTACATATCAGGCTTTTTGGAGACAATCTGCACTACATCCACCTTTCAAATTAAGAATTCTATCCACTTATTTACTTTTTTTTTGCATTTTTAATGGGATGGAAAAACTAAGCTGTTGGTTCCTAGGTAGTGGACAGGAAAACAAAATTCCCCCTTCAAATCATCAAAAATGTTTCTGTAAGTTTTTTCGAGCTTTGTGAGTTTCCGTTACGGCATACAGGCTCAAGTTCACAAGCACTTGTGTTTTCGAGTGTAGTTCAAACCATCGTCGACAGCCGTAATAGACAGCTGAGCTTCTCATTATTCAACAGACAAAGCCAATAAAACCGTCGTGTCGACGACAAAAGCTGCGCGATCACCACTCGATTGCTGCTTTCACGTCTACGCTTGACCTACGACTTCCCAAGTTAGAGTCGAAACGGAGCTAGTCAGACACCCTTCACTGTCATAAAATGTCAACTCAGGCTCTTGTGATACTGTATTTGGTCCTGTCTGTAATGACACAAAAACGTCTATGGTATTGACTAGTGAGCGGTGTACTGTCTATGTTCTTTAGAACTATAACACCAATTCGTTTAATATGACCTTAATCCACCAACTTCCCTCTCCTGTGAGAACATTCATAAGGTGTTGAACTTTGGTAACTTGATGTTTCTGTACCCCGTGGCAGACCTTAGCTAGGCTGACCTCGGAATCCCAGGGAACCACAATGGCTCAACCGGTAAGTCTCCAAAAAAAGAAGGAAAAAAATGGAGATTGTGCTGGCGCTCGAACAACTGGTGAAGATGGGCTATCCAAGTATCAATTATCCAAGATGCTTCTGTACTGCATCTCCTTGTCTTTTCAGTGAGGAATTTTCGAAAGAAGCGGTCATTCTACGGAATATGGAACAGCCTATGCATATTGTCCCCAGTTTAGCCGTGTCTATATAACACTATTGTAGCTCGTAAAAACTATTTACGGAGAAAAGGAGCCGATTATTTAGAACATAGAGAGGGAATAAGAAATGGGAATGAATTCAAAATTGACAACTTGTAGAACTTAATCACTCGTTGGACTTTGAATGGTTTTTCTATGTATGTAAAGGTAATGCAGTTGTCCTGTACCATTTCACGATTTTAGTTTTACGGCACATGTTGTCTACAGTTTCAGTCAGCTTCAGATACTTGGAATTGGAAGTAAACGTCGTTGACGTCCGATGACTTAATATCTTAGGAGGTGGAGAACAACTTTGGAACACAGCAGAACTCATCGAGTTTGAGAACGACGAAAAAACTGCTTTAAGCTATTCTTAGAACTTCGTCTAAAGACAAGCAAAAGAGCGTTTGGGTCGGGTCGACTTGTCAGCATACGAAGGCCCTATCTCACCTCAATACACGTCTGTGTGTCCTGTTGCGACTTACTGTGGTGATTCATGTGTAGTTCGAGCTCGTGAAATGTTGCGTAGGAGTTGGGACATTCTGTGCAGAGGTAGCAGCAGTTACTGGACATCTGAGAAATCGAAATGTTATGGTTATCAATTCATAAGCAGCCAATAGTTGGCGACTTCCCAAAGAGTGACTGGTGTCACTGGTGAGTCAAACCGTTTCATAAAGCAACGAGCTTCCCATATTTATCAAGTTGACTTCATTCCGAGACTATTGTAAATTCTGTAGTTTTGTACTCCAGTTGAAAGGATAGAAATGACAGAGGTGAGGAAGGGATGAGAATGACGGAAACGAAAAACAGAAGCCATGGAATGATGAATCGAATAAGTTCGTCATAAAAAAAGTATGCATAACGTGAATCATCATGGTGATCAGTTAGCGATAACAAACAACACAAAAAGTTGGCTAAACTGAAAAGAAGAGGAATAGCTTTAATTATAGTGACAAAATCACGGCACAAAATGCTAAAATATGTTAAGAGCTGTAAAAACTGCCCAAAATTCATTTGTATCTGTAAAAAGAGGACAGTAACCTTGTAAGCATCCAGTTAGGATGGAGCCCTAGAAACCCTAAGCGAACTTTTTTTCGTATCTAATGGGGATCTGAGCACTTCGTAGAACACTACGATTGAAGACCAATGGAACGCAATAGTGGAAGCACCTGTTTGGCTTTCCACACTCATGAGTTTCACAACGACCTACAATATAATGGAATGCTCTTGAACATCTTTTAAAAAAACCGAGAAAACAGTTCTGGAATACGCTTTTTTTCAGCAGATGTCTCATTTTACCAAAAAAATATGGTTCTTTCAGCCTCTTATTTAAAGATGTGATCCAGTCAGTAGGGAGAAGTCTAGACCAAACTGATGAGTCCCTTGCTCTAGCATAGTTTGAAAGCTTGTCTTGATGGCACGGCGTGAATAGCACGCGCGGTTTCACCGACTATATTCAACCAGGAAGAAATTATGCACGAAGACTGCTAGCGATCGAGGGGTCCAGATTGTTGCATGGCTCTATAGAACCTTCTGTTCTATCGTGATTAACAACGATGAGTAATGGACAGGTCTGCATGAGCGTTTGTGTATGTTGCTATTAATAAAAGAATAATGAAGGGAATTTGGGTAAAACGAAGCTCCTCCAAGTAGCAAATTCTTCACAATAATTTCTGTCACATATGCTGCCTTCTTGTCGTGGTGACAGGTGATAAGTAACCAGTATGGTTGTGACAGTTTGAAGTAAAAAAATGTTGTTCAATTCAAAAATAAATCCTAAGAATGAATCACGAAGGCACTCCGCGCTATTCCAACAATCCCTATGGATGACAACGCTGTCAATCGGGATGTGCCGAGCTGAAACGACGGACTTGATTAGTGACCGACGTAAGAGGCATGAACGGGTGAGCAGTTGTCCGCCACGACGACGGCACAGCGGAATGAATCAGCTAAACGGCCGTTTCGAAGTCACCGAGCCGGGATAATGTGTTTTTGATCTGGCCACCAGATTGCCCTGCATGAGCAGTCGTGCTACAGTATTCGCCATCACAGTACTGGTTGAAGCACATCTTCTGAGCGAATCTCAATAGAGTTGGCGAAGCTCTAAAAAGTACTTGTAGGAAGACAGACAAAGTTAAGTACATCAACAGAATCGCCTTAAAAGCGTTTGTATTCGGAAATTTCCTGTCATCAGTGCTTCAATCAATGCGTATAGCTTGTTATCTTGTTACGTTGTCATCTTGCACGTTCTAGGGATTGCTTTGACCAATACTTTCCGTGTTTGATAGGTCGACGACAAGCCAATGAAGAAAATCTTCTAATTGTGAGTAATCTCGTTGGAGATTCTTCAGACATTCTGATAAAGTAAATGCAATAACTGGCAGTGCATTTGAACTCGCTATACCGTAGTGGACAAAATATCCCGATATTTCGTGAAATATCTTTTCCTCGAATGTGTTGTTAAGTCTTCTGAACTGATATGAACCAATGAACTTGATGTTCTAGCATGGAGTCAAATTTTTGGTTTCTTACTTAGTAACGATCTTTTCTATCCCATTCACTTAAGCTCCCATTTATCCATGCATAAGAAGTAATAGCTATTTATTAATGCTAGCCAACATATTAAATTTTCGGTCAGAGATCAACTAGATCCTTGGAAGTAAGCGCTTGTGGTCAGCGATTTGAAACAATAGGTATGCCCAAGAATGAACTTCCAATTATGTTTGTCCATAATGAACTGTGCTCCCGCTCTCCTCTTTTAGAAGTTAGTCGTCTAAATTCAAGGAGTTTCGTCCCACTATAAGTTGTGCGACTACATATTTCCGGAAGGAGTGGAGAACAATAATTGCAAGATTCCGTTCCCTTACGCATAAAATCCCTACATCTCAGAGGCTTAGAACTCATTTATAACATTGCGGAAAACTTTAAAAATCAATCACGGTATGTTACCACAAGAGCGACTTGATTCCGAGAGTAGTAAGAAAGGTTCATTATCAGATAACCCTGCTACTAACTGTTGATAGATTAATTAATCGATCAAACGCCTAGAAGTTACGATACAGTGCTGTCTTCCAGACAGGCACAAAATAGGTTCAATGGGTTTTTGGCAACTCTGACGTGGAAAACAAGTCATATGAAAGTGAGTGTCAGAAGTTAAAGTGAAGGATTCGCAAAAGTTAGCAGGCATTTGGTAATGTAATTTAGTCGTAATTTAATTTAGTGATTTAATAAATAAGTAATAATGTGATAATAATATGACTAAAAAGAGTGCCATAGGAAGAGTGACTGAGCACTTGTGAAAAGAACAACGCTGTGGATTTGGCTGTGAATCCTAACGTAGATCAAAAAGTATCATCATAAAGCTGATAAGGAGTAGAATAGCTACAGAACGGCAATCACTATTTTGCAAAGATGTATGTGGGGGCGACTTCGGCAGAGTTGCAGATATATTTAAGATGGTGATCGTGGCGGTTAGCATGCACTCGGTGAATGGCGAGAGCTCTTTGTGCTGGTAGAGAGCTTGTATGACCGAGTGTTTGAGATGTCAGTGAGGTTGAGGTCAAGCCAAGTCGAGTATACACAGCAAGGAGTGGCAGCCGCACTAAAATAGCGACGTGTCACCCAAGCACCAACAGACGCTACCGTATCTAGCTGCTTCTATTTAGAGACCTCCAGTACTGCTTATGAGACTCTCAAAAAAGCTAACGGTAGGCTACGAAAAGTCGTGGCTAAGCGTTTTCTTTGAAGGCTCAATCTTGCAATTTCAGCTAAACAGAAGGCTTCTCGTGCTTTTTTCTTCATAGCAGAAATGTAAACCATACAAAAAACCTTTTTACTAGACTGTAAACATATATAAGCAAGTTATTTTAGAAAACGAACTCATTCTATTATCAAACTTCTCTCACTGAGTAATCAACTCACTCTAAGTACACTTCGGGAACTATAAAGGACTTTCGAAGGAAAACTCCCTGTTTTTTGATTAAATTATTCCAGTGGTAGTCTAAGTAGCAAAAACTTAGCTGAAAGGAGGAAGAGAAAGGTTTCAAAATCTGTGGAAGCGCCCCTGATCTAGCTTTATGTTCTTCCGCTTAGGGTAGAGCTTCATAAAAAACTATACTTAATGCTGAAATTGTTAAATAGACTGGATGCTTAGCGCAACTAAACATTCAGGATACTATAGAAGGGTTCGGGAGAAGGTCGTCGATGTCCAAAAAAGGCGGTCGCGCGGAGAATACAGCGCTACCCAGTGTATTCATGAATCGACGACGAGCACCGACCACCCATCGACAAAGAAATTTCGAAAGCGAGACCACCCGCGCCCTTTTCGCCTGTTGCGTGGAAAAAGCTTCTCACTACGAGACCATCTATGAAAAATGGAGTAAAATAGAAAAAGACGAGTTGTACAGCGTTGAGACTGAAAGATGGACTGGAATTTTTGTGCACAATTTCTGTACTCAAACCTTACGAAGAATTGCAAAATGTATACATCTTAAACTCAGATCAGTACAATTAGTGCAAGAGCCTTCCAATTTTTTTCCTATTCATTGAAAAAATGAGTTCGGTATGAAATAGGTACGAGAGATCTGAACACTTTTTGTTTGAAAATCTGATTTGAGTCTGACATATTAGCAGAAAAAAAAGAGGAAAACAAGTTAAACCCGAAGAGTTTCTTCAGAAACTGGAACAAAATTCGGAATCGAGAAGACTTTTTCTCAATGTGAGATGTTCTCCGAGAAAATGACGCAGTGGACACTTCGATGCCGCAGTGCTGGCGATGCCAGCAGGAGCAAGTTCAGGAACGATGAGTGGCGGCGCTCGTCTCGTTCTGCAAGGTGTGCACAGTCACCAAAGCGCACATCTTTATAAAATTGTTAATAATGATAGCCATAAGGTCTTCAAAAGAATCGAAGCTGAACTGGCGCCTGGTGGAGTCGCCGTCACCAAAATGTTCTCTTTCGATGCAAAAGTTGGTAGAAAATGCAAATCCGAACAATTGAACTATGACCCTCCATTATCTATTAAATTGTTGAGAAGGTATACTTTCAGTGATTGTCCTCATTGGTTTTGCCTTGTAGGATAATATGTGGGGTTTGCAACTTTTGGTGATAAATTTGCTCTAAGACAGGAGGAAGCTGAAAGAGACTACATACCACCGACTTTCTGGCTTTTCATTATTTCGGTTTCTCATTCAAGTCACATTCACTCGTTGATGAGTGAAACATTTGATAGAAACGTCTTGCAAATATGCAATATATAGTTAGTACAGCAAATTTCTTAAAACCTAAATCACCTTGCAGTTCATGAAAGCTCTAGGAAGGTTCTCCATAGAGATTCATACGGCAAAGCGAGGTCTTAGGAAAGCAGAAAGGCACGAGAGGCTATGAGCGGAACCGCGAGATGATTTGGTTTGCAGCTGGAGATAAACACAGCGAAATTCGTGACGTGAGGCGAATTTGTCGCTGTTGAAAAAATTGCACAAACGAATGAATAGAAGGCATGTGCATGGCGAGGCGGCGCACACGCACGCCGAGCTCTCAAACACAGAGAAAGAAAAGTGAGTGCAAACAGCTACTGAGCCGAGTCCCGGCCTCCATTCACCGAGAGTACCCACGTCACCGCCAGCCCGGATCACGACGTCCCCGCGTCGACACGAGCGCGTTCGGGTCCACGACGCCGCCGAGCGCCCGAGCAACAGCTGGGAACACGGACGCACTTGGTACGTAGGCAAGTAAGGCTCTACTTCGAACGTTCGCTTCTCTTATCCGGTCATCTTTTGTGGAATTATAATAGTGTGGTGATGGCGCAGCTGACCATAGCTTTCTTTAAATCCTTGCTTCGAAGCCGTCTATTTCCACTCCTAGAAATGCAAAGCGATCTCCATCATCGTCATCCTATGTCACGACGTCACGGCTACAATAACGGCACCTTTTTTCTTGCAGATTTTTTTGGTTCTTGTAGAAGACCACAATGTCTAGGACAGTTATTTACCTTTCTTTAACTAAACAGACAATGAAAACAAGGAAATATATGGGATTCTTATTCTGATCATGACGAAAGAAAGAAATCACACTGCGCTGTCAGAATTCGCTAGAAAAGCTTCGCCAGAAAAAGCTTTGACAGTGCGTGGAATCTTCTTTGATATGTGAGAAAAAAATGACGGTATAGAATGATATCAACCATTTTGAGACATTTTATCTCGTTAAATGTATGAGTGACTCAGGCATTTTTCAGTACCCCAATAAGTTCCCGCATTTAAAAAACGAGTCGAAAAATTATTTGTGCAAGGCAGTCGGTGACTAGGAAGTCTCAGCCCTTTCCTTAACCTTACCTGCTGGCAGTTGACAGAATTGAAAATAGCGGCTACTGATTAGTACCTGCCGCTCAGAGTAAGATGCATGTTGTGAAAACGTCAGCGGTTGGCTTACTGTGAGAAATAACAACCGTTGAGGAGAACTGGAGGAAGAGAATCTCAGAAGTGGTGATGTTCTTTGCTCTGTGACGGAATCCGTTGGCTCTGGGTGCGGTGAATGTGTTAACGCAAGTCGCTTGAACAGGGGAGATGGTGCCACACCTACGGAGGCCCGCCTAATTTTGCTGAGAAAACAACGACTAGAGAAGAAAAAGGATAATATAATGTGATTTGGAATTCGAGACCATCTGAGAGAATCGAGGAATGTCTGGTAACAAGAGAGGCTCTCCCTAAACAATGTAAGGGCGGTTTGTCAAATATCGACCTGTCCAGCGCATTCGCTGGCGGAAACAGCTCAGCAGCTTCTTATGCAACTCCATTGCTGAAGACTCATAAGAACAACTTCTACAGACGAAATAAAGAAGTAGTATTATGAAAAATGACTCAGTAAGGAAGCAAGGTACAATAAAAGAAGCTTCTACATCCAGGACATTGAGATGGGTCATTGCTATGCAAAATATCGAACGAGATAGAGTTAAATAGAACATGGTTGTTGCAAGGATATCACTGTTATCACTAACTATCAGGAATGTAACGCACAATTATTGATTAGAAAGTGACTCGAAGTGAAAAAAGTAGACCAAAGCAGGACTAGTGGAATTTTTTTGTGTTTTAATTTCCTTGTTTTTCTGGATGAGCAAACACGAGTTTGGTGTCACAGGTTTTACTAAAACAGAATAGCTGACGTTTCGGCGGTTTCGCCTTCCCTCACTTCCTGGAATGGTCAAATTGACACGCAATCTACTCAGCCATACACGTTCGTAACTTCAGGAGACAAATTAACGGGCAAATTTTTTTGTCCTCACTATAAACAGCTTCTTTAAGAGACTCACCGTTTTATTGTTTATAAGTCTTCCAATTATTTGGTGAAGATCAGCAGCACAGAGTACTACATTGATGAGGAAGGGCCTGGGTCAGGTCACATAATCAGCCTGAGGTGTGGTGCTAGGTCACCCGTGATCGCTCCGCCTCTTCGCTTTGCGGTTAATTTTTGGATTTTTGGAACTTATCCAAAACGCTTCAAGAGTTTTACGAACTGAAGTTTGTACGAGGATTGTCTCTTCTACTTCGAAATCTTCGTCGTTATGTCTCTTTGTGCGCGCCTAGTGGAGTGTTTGCTTTAACTTTAAATTTACCGACTAAGTGTTCCCTTTTTACGGATGCAGAAAGGTCTAGCCGTTTCGCCAATGTATGCGTCCCCGCACGCTTTACAAAAGGAACTCATTCAATTACCTTCTCTATCGTTAGGGCATATTATGCAGTTTTTGTTTTGTACACAGACGGTCGGTCATACAGGCGATTGGGAACTAGCTGGCGTCTTAGAGTGCCCGGTGGCATTTCAGTTACGGTTATCGAATTCTCTAGACCCGCCCTTCTTAAGCAACGTTTTAGTGCTGTATTGATTTCGCTGGAAATAAAGAATAGGGTAAACGGGACCTTATCCTTAAATGTTTTGAGTTATTGAGTGAACGTTCAGAGTACTTAGCATTCACCCGAGAGAAACCGAAAAAAAAGACGATTCTATTTCTGAACGTTCAAATTAACCTATCCGAAAGTGGTTACATTAATGAAATGGTATCGAAAGCCAACTAGTAAAAGCATTAAAGTTCATTACCTCTCCTCTCATCCCTCACACATCAAAAAGGGCACTTGTAAGAGACATGTTTCGAACAACCAACATTGTGTGCACAGGAAGAGGACAGAGGGAGGAATCCCTGAAATTGGCGCCGCAGTCGTCGAGATAGGTGCAGAGAAAAACCCAAGCCACAAAACGATAATTCTAGCGAGAATCAGAGCCCGTTTATCCCATCCTTTACTTTCAAGGAAATGCAGCTATATAACGCTGCTTGAGATGCGCCGGTCTAGGGATTTCGGTAACAATAATTGAAATACCATCGACCACTCTAACTAGCTAACTAGTTCGCCGTCTGTGTAGAAAGGAAAATTACACAGTATGCCCCAGGGTAGAGATGATGATTGCATGAGTTCGGACACGGTTTATGTGACCTTTTGTAAACAGCGCGGGGACGACAACATTGGTGAGTCGGGTAGACTACTCTGCATCCGTATAAAGGAGCATCTAATCGGTAAATTAAGTGTTAAACCAAATACTCCATTGGGCTCGCACGAGATACATAGACATAATGACAAAGATTTTGAGCTAAAAGTCACTATCCTCTCAAAGGAATCCGAACATTCAGGGCGTAAAACTTTTGAAGCGTTTTGGATTAATTCCAAAAACCCAAAAATGAATCGCAAGGTGGGGTGACCATGGGTAACTTAGAACCATAGCTTAGGCTGATTCTCTGACCTGGGCTAGGGCACGCTCCTCGTCCGTAAATTACTCTCTGAGGGTGATCTCGATCAAATAACTGGAACACTTGAAAACAACAAAATGGTGAGTTTTCAGTGTTTCTTATGCGAAAGAAAAAAATTACGTCTTAAGTTTTGTCTGCTTAGATTACGAAAGTGTTTGGCTGAGTAGACTGCGAGTCAATTTGACCTTTTCAGGCTTTTTAAGAGTGAAAAACTGCCGAAACGTCAGCTATTCCATGTTAATAAATTCTGTAATACCAAGCTCGTGTTTGCTCATCAACAAAACAGAACATTACTGATCAATACCGAGTTAATAGGAAGTCTTTGGGTTTGCTTACATTTCGTTTTTTCCTCTATCTTTCGGAAATTTGTGCTCAAAATTCCTTCTTGAATCTTCTATTCTGCTTCTTACTCCAATCTCAAATGTTTCATGAAAAAGTTAATCATTGTTTTCAACTCTATATGAATCTTACGGAAAGAATTATGGGTTAAATATTGCATAAATTTTGACCGAAACATCTTGCAAATGTCTCCGTAAACTCTGAAACACGTAAGGGAAGTCAAGTGGTTTCAGAAAGGTTCCGAATCTTCTATTCTAGAGACAAGAGGAAAATCATGCGATTTAGTGTTGGAAACATTTCAGCGTAGATGAAACTTACGGGTAATTTGGGGAGAACAACAGAAATTTTGGGTTTTGCAACCCCCAGTTAGTCGCATGAATCTCCACAATAATGTTTCTTTTCTGTTTTGACGAATTTTTGTTGTTTCAAGACAAGCAATAGAACATTCTTGCAGCCTAGATCAATTAGAAACGCTCGAGTAAAGATCATTCGCATTTTTTCCCGCTGGTAGTAGTTGTAAAGAGATCGAGCAGCTAAGTGGACTCGACTCATGAAGGTGCCTTCCACAGCGGCTGTCGATGCCCGAAAAAAATTCGGAAGAAACGATGAATTACTGCGTGGTTGCTGAGCAATTGTTGGCGTAGCTTGTGTGTGCTGGATGTTACTTAGCGGCCAGAAACATCCGACCGAGTGACCGATCGCGCTGGGCACGACGGAGTCACGAACAGGCGCGCACCATGTGGGGTTCCGCGCAGACACCGCTAGGCGATATGCAATGGCGCCTGGCTTAGCCGGCACCTTCCAGTACCAAACACCCATATCGCCGCTCATAAGCACAAGCAAAAAGCATTCCCGAAAACCTCTGGATTGAGAGCTACTGCCGTCTAGAAAGCTGATGCTCCGAAACAGCTCAGAACATAGAAACTTGGATTTGACAGCTATTCCTGGATGGGGGGCAACCATCACGATCCGTTGTATTTCGCGATTCGAAAACTCATTCAGGTGATCTGAGCACAGCTCATTAGCGTGTGGAAGAACGAGATTTCGTAAACGAACTGGCTTCAAGAACTATGCGATTTTAGGCGCCTAGTATGCCAGTTTACCCTAAGTTTCTTTGATCTCCGAGCTCTACACACATCGAAAAGCTGGGCTTCTTCTTCACGAACTTTTAGGCAATCATAGTTTTAATCATGCATCAAAAATATGTCCTGCTTTTTCAAGCAATGCTGAGCACTATAGCTACATGTGAAATCGTTTTTTATAGGTATTCAGGCATGTGGCACTTTCCCACATTAAGCCTTTATGAAAAAAAAACTGATTTATAAACCATGATTAAGTATTAAGGATTTATGAATTAGTTCAGAAAAGAAGTTTGGAAAACATGATTGTTGGGAAAGGGCAAACTCTATGCAACAATGGGACACGAGGGATCAAGTACATGGGCGGGCGTGGATGTAAGTGCAGCAGACGTGCTAGAACGTTTGGCACCGCCCTTCACCCTTGTCACTAAACTCAAGAAGCTCAGCGCCACATCAACGAAGCTTCTATTGTAGCTGAAGCTTATATGGCGTTTGCAAGGTGATGGCTGGAGGTCGAGAAGATTTATATTGGATTAGTAACTAGAATAGAACAGTTCGTTTTGGAATTAATCGATGTGATTGGCTTTCTCCGTGAGTTCGAACAACGACTTCTTGAATTTTTTCGACGAAAGAATCTTTCGCATATTCCCGCTACATGGAGTTCACGTAAAAAGAAATGATCAATTTTAACTTATTATTTACTGCCTACTCTTTTAACGGCAAGGCACATTGTGAAATATAACTTCAGTGATGCTGAGATATTTGTCACATACCCTTTTAAAAAAGAGTAGGCGGTAAATAATAAGTTAAAATTGTGATTACAACTGCAGCCTCAGCTTAACTGGGTTCGTTGCCGACTTGGGCTCCCCAGATCAATCCCGGTGACGGGTGATTGCTGATGGCAAAAGATCAATAGAACTAGCTGAGAGACAGGCGAAACGAAGGATCCGCATGGTGTGGTGGTGAACGCGTTGCTTCACGGAAAGGACAATAGCGCGTTCGTTCCCCACCGTGGACACATGCGGTCCTGACTTTTGCAAATATCTTAGCATCATTGGAATGAAGATCGTTAAAAAACACTATCAATTTCAGCATCCTCTGCACTGAACTTCCGGAATCCTTGGCGGGCTTAGTGTTAGCTGTTCAAACTTTTTAACTAGTTCTCCTCATGAGCAGAAAACACATTTAGTGAGAACTAGCTTTGGTTGCAATTTTCAAAAAATTAGATAATTGTTCTGCTTTCTCTTTTCTCTATGTGTGCCTTCCGAGGAGTTTTGCAGAGGATAGGAGGTGTTTCAAGGACATTTGTTGCTTGGAAGTTCTACAGTAGTCACTCAGAACTCTATTTTTTTTCTCTGCGGCCTGAAAAAAAATCGATGCTAAAAAAAGACCATAACAGATAAATGGGCTGCCGTTTCATAGTTTTGTGTAATATGTCCTTTGTTTCTGCACCACAAAACGTTCATGAATGAGCTCAAATCACGGTAAAAAAGCCGTGGTTTTCTTGGTAACAATACCCAGGCGGGATGGAGAAGATTTGGGCACCACGAATGCAGTCGTGGATAAAATACAAGAAGAGCTGTGGTCTTTTAACAACGGAGACCTGTTATGATCACAGGGCACTAAAAGAAAAAAAACCACATTTTCGACAATGATTGCTCTCTAAGCTATTCATCATCGATCCCCTCCCAGTTTTCTTTACTTCATCCATCCCATCCTAGTACTTTTCTTTACTCTATCGATCTCTTTTCAGGATTTTTTTTACTCTATCCGCCCCATCCTAGGATTTTTTTACTCTACCAATCCCCTCTCAGGATCTCTTCCCCTCATCGATCTTTTTTCAAAAAGTCTTTTTCCTTATGATGGAACGAAAATCTCTAAGATTGCTCTAAAAGAACGATTGAGTATTGAGAAAATATGATAAGAGATTTCTGCTTCTTCCCAGTTAATGGACCAATCTGTAGAAAGTAATGAATCTAGAGGAGTTGTAATTTTGATGGCAAAGGACCAAGAATAAAGACATGCAGCCGATCTTTTTTTCTGAATTTGAAGACATTCAGATAGTGTTTTCTCGAGAGTGGAAGATACTCGCACTAAACTAGTGAAGAAAATCTAAGGTTTATCTGCTCTAGGTGTGGTGAGTGCCTTAAAGAGCTGTGGATGATGGGAGAGAAGAAAATACAAGCATAAATTGAATGGCAAACGTTTATATGACAGCCACAGAAAGACCGGATTGTTTAATGAAATAAGTATAAGAGTACCAACATAATGTGTGTTATGAAGAGGTGAATATTGGAGGCCAATGTTAACACCTCTCAACGGTTTACGGCCTCTTCGTGGCTGGGAGGTGTTCCTGGGTGTAGCGCTGCGATGTACATCGGGAGATTCATCTCCCTGGCAGGGTCTCCCAAGCTGAAAAAGAGTCCGGCTTTCCATCAGGAAGCCTAGCTAAGAGTAAACCAATACCAGTATCCACCACCGTCCTGGTGTCAAACTACTCGCATGGTGGCAAATCTCCCTCTGATCCCCAAGGGCCGCGACTGCTTGTGGTGGTGACGACCTAGGGCAGGCTTTGGCTAGGCTGACCTTAGGACTTCAGGGCAACACAATAGATAAACCAGCAAAACTGCAAAAAAACGGAGATTATGCTGGGGCCCAAGAAACTAGTGAGGGCCGGCCGTCCATGTGCCTAACTAAGTAATGTTGACACAGCTCCATAATGTCGCAAACTTGCTTAGAGCTATGGAACGACTTTAAAGTGAAAGAGAAGCCAATTCTTAAAGAATCTACGCAAAGGTCGGTAAGGAAGAGCATATTTAAGGGATATCAGTCTTCCGTGAATGTATTTAGTGCAGCAATTTCAATGGACGCGTCCTCCGAAATAGGTTGCACATTTCAGCTTCGGATGTGCACAGCGCATGTTAAAGTCAAGCTTACCGAATCAAAGAAATTCCATTATAATTTATATATCTTTGCTGACAAAAGTGAGTTTCTGAAGTGCAACAATTGTTCCAGAAGATCCGACTCGATGCGACGACGTCACATTGAGTATTTGGGCAACTGAGGACATCAACTTGGATCACCGGCTCTGAGGAAGACAGACTTTGAAACGTTAGCCGAATAAAATTGCTTACTAATCACGTGTTGGCTTACCAGTGAAAGAATACACATACAGTAATTGTGTTCTGGTTACTGTTTTTGTGAAGGCTGGTACTTGGCAACAATGAAACAAGTGAGTTAAGGGATTGCAGAAGGCCATGATGCTTTCTAACGCATTGTTGATGTGCGAAACTTCAACATTTCAAATAAGCTTTCAGTTTCTAAGGGAAAAAATAATCTTCAGGCAGATTCGGAATCAATATATTTGAGATATTTTCCACTTCTCCGAAACGATAGGGCAAAGTCTCTGTACCAGTCCGCTAAGCTTTCTTTTTTTTCCAATGTTCTGGTTGTCGAAGAACTATGGGCAGTTGTTGAAGAATGTTGTTGAAGAACCAGCATCCTGGCGATTATGTTAAAGAGACACGGGGGAGAGGAGATAAAAAAAATATCTGTAAACAAAAAGAAGAAAGGAGGAATGTGACGAAACAATTGCCAGCATACAGAAATGAGATTGTGCGTGAGGATTAGTGTCATGTACCAAATTTTCATTAAAAAGTCACTCTTGTGTAAGCAGTGATGTTGCGCAGTATCTGCAGCCTTGAGACAGCTATCACATGAAAGGGAAGCTTTATCGATAAGTGGAAGAGACAAAAAACGAGGAATGGGATCGAACGCGAACTGTCCCGCGTCCAGGCGGCCGTCAACGGGTGTTGAAAGTCAAGCACTCGGAAAGAGAGCGCAGCCACGGAAGACGGTGTCCGACGCCTAAACATACCGTAATCCAAGGATAACCATTTCGGGGCGGACGAGACTTTTTACATTAAACGACTTGTATCTTTTGCAAAAAAAAACTCGATCGATTTTCCGAGTGGGCTTTTGTATGGTGGTACTTGCGAGCTGGAGAACTGCTAGTCGTGCAGTAAGTAATAGCAATACACACCTCAAGTGGAATAAGTGTGGTCCATGAAACAGTTGGATCGAATGTTTGTCTCAGAGCTCCAAAAAAGTTTTTTTTTCGAGATAAAGCGCCGCTTTTTGTTTTTTGTCCTTTTTCGGCCAGAAGCTCGCTAATTGCGTTCAAGAGTGAATGGTGAACGCTCTTCCAGGTTCTTAAATCGCTGGCAGCAAAAAACGTAGAAGAGAAGTTGACAATAAGGAATTTAGGGTGGTCTGAGCATTTTTTCTCCTTATTAAAATATGCACCAACACCTTATGGGTTTTCTTTGGTCCGAAATCATTTAAATACACGTTACGTGGTGCGATCCGATAGTAAAAAAGCAGGCATAGCAGGCATTGAAGAGCTGATAATTTATACAATTCTTAAATAAAGAGAAACTGTGCAGAAACTTTGCACCTGGTTGGATATGTTTTGGTGCTAATAAAGCTTCATGGGATTTGTTGCCTGGTAGTTCAGTTATTCCTGACTCAGAATAGGAATCCGTTTTGGAATTTAAAAAAAAGATGCTCCAGGCGAGAGTCACTGTCATTGCAAAAGACAAAAGCTATTTGATTGCATCTGAGCTTAAAAACTGTAGATGAAAGTTACGGTTTCAAACCAGTGAGACAGAAGTTTAACCAGATAAGTTTTTTGCTACGTTGTTGTAATCTTTACTATTTGGCTTAAGCAAGATCACTGCTTAGAGGTGCCGTGAAATAAACGTATGGTCGTTGGTCGCATCCCATCTGAGCGTATCGCAACATACGTCTGTTCGAGATCGTCAGGCTAGTAAAAGATGGTTCTGAGAAAAGCTCCCTATTATCCACCTATATTTGGACTACTTCTGTGGAGAAGACATGGAAACGCTCTGGCGGAGATATTACGGAAAAACTCAATTTAACGAGCAGAATTCATGAAAAAGATAGCTCCTCAATTAGTAAGAGAACCCATGTGTAAATACGATTACCTTCGAGCACGATAGATACAAAACAACTAGCGGACAAAGGAAGACTGAGGTCCGTTTAATATATGTGGTGATTGATGATATATACAAACAAAGAATAAGTAAAACAACGATTGAACTCGACTCAACAGAGCAAATGGATGGTTCTGCTGGCCTAACTGCCAATGTCTGCACTAATGTTGAAGCATGGTCACTCAAGATGAGGCCTAAAATACGCAGTGAATCTGCTCCAGCTAAGAGCAAGCTTATGTTAGAGAATGTCAGAATTTCCATGACGATTGTCGGGAACATATTAGAATGATAACCCCGTAACTTAAGAGCAAAAGATTTCTCCTTGTCAAAAAAAAATACAATATTATCAAAGAAAGGCTATGCAACGGCCGTACGAATCCGCGAAGACGAGTAACGCAAGTCTCAGATGACAGTTTAAGAAAAAACAAAATGACTGTGGCCATAGGACAGGTGTATTGCAACAAGTCAAGGCACATTTGTTCATTCAAAGATGAACTATCTTAAACAGACATAAACTCAGGCGAAGGAAAACTGCTAAGTGAGCCAAACATCAAGTGCTGCGAGAAATATGGATCATGCCCGGTAAAGGGGCGGAAGAGGCAGTTCATATTCACGACGATCCCAATACTCACGCTCTCTAGGGTAATAAATACGGTGAATTTGTTTTGTGAACGCGATATACGATGGCTATAGTAGAAGTATAACTGCTGGCGATTTTGACTGTAAAGGAGAAGTCATGGCGGACATCTGGTGCGTCGCGACAGGCGCATGGGGTCGTGTGACTACTACGATTCGCTGGAGCGACGCACCACCTCGCTTCTGGGACGGACTTTATCCAGGCCATGGAGGCAAGAAGACTGAGTCACTTAACCATGGATAGTATACGGAGGAATTATTAGGGCACTATTAGTAACATCAGTTCTGAAAGATGCTTCTGTAGTTCGCAGCATTGTGGGCAAAGTACAAGCCCTGAGTACTCCTGCACGCAATTGACAAATTACATCTACTTTAGGCAGTCAATGTCTTTAACAAAAAAGCTAAATCGCTGATACGCGCTTAATCCTTCATACCTCACCAAGACCACTTGGACAGAAGAGTGAATCTCTTTCCGCCTCTAAATATTACCTAAATATTTACAAAGTGACGAAGAAACTGTACATTTACTCAGCATGGCCTCAATGGTTTTGTTTCAACTTGTTTTTTGAACTTTTCGCGGAAGCTATTCTGGAAGATTCTGTGTTAATGTATACTTAATAGAGATGAACACATTCTACCACGTATATTTGAGAATTTCAGCGCAATACATCAACTTTGATGGCCTTCATAACGTGGAGAGTGAAGGAATAAAAACGGTGGTTTTCATTCCTATTATTCTAAAGGCAGCACTTTCAACTCTACCATCACTCTATTTACAGATTCGACAAATTGGAAAATAGAATCTACTTCACTTCCGCTGGAAGTGGATGATTCACCGACGGGTGCCAGTCATGCACTGACGAAAGGAGGGCGGTCAGCCTAGTAGAAAGAAAAGAAGAAGCACAAACATAGGACGGTGATCACCGACGAGGAGACATGAGGTGCCGAACTGAAGTGGGGAAAACATACGAGCAAATGGCACCAATTAGAGACGTGCTGAGACGTGAGACGGACTTGGACGATGGGGATTTTTCTGTCGGAGCCCACCCATTTCGTCAATGCTCAAAGAACACTGCTATAGTAGTGGGCTCTTCAGTCTGTAAAGTTTTCCTTGTTGTGGGAAGATGTTAGTGACACGAGAAGTAGGTTAACTCAATCCCTGTGGAGGAACTCGTCTTTCGTCGGTGAAACATAGTAGAGAATTGTCAGGCTTTTTTTGTTATTGTGAACGAGTATATTTTCTGAATAGTTTGGTATTCTACCATGATACTGTCAGTAGACGTTTCCTTTTGCCAAAAATGCAAAACGTAGGATCCTAACGTAGGATAGGAGAAACGCCACCAAATAAGAGTTTCATCAATGTAATGAGAAAAATGCTGAAATTTTTTTCCATGGTGAATGTAGAAAGTGCCATTGTGGTTGCACTTACAGCTCACTGTTCTTCTAGAATGTCTTCCGACTAAATCGATACATGAGAAATGATTGGGGATTCAGGCAACCGATCGATAGTGGAGGAAGGATAATGTAGGTGAAATTATGAAGTGATCCTTGATTCGGAAAGACAACAAAGTCAATTGAATGATCTTAGTACAGGCTATCAAAAGTACTTATATCCATAGTAGCACAGTTGAAACAGATAACTTAGAAAGCACTATGAGATTGACAATAGTACATCTATGGTCCGGAAACGAAATAATCATGGCGATTTTTATGATATTAAAGGATTGTGGGTAGGACAGGTTAATTATCGTGCGTCTACATTTTTCTGGTAACTTGAGGATATTTGATGGTGTACACATATTGTAAATAACCTAGTGGTTACAGTTCTTCCAATCCACCTCGTTGTCTGCTCATCTAAAGCGCCGTCGATTCTCACTCACTTAGCACATAAAGTGGCACTCATCTGTTAGCCAGAAATGACCTTAAGTGTCGATTTTCTCCCGGAGCATGCCAAGTCGTTGTCATCCACATCTGGCAGTTGACGAGTCGACTCGCTAGATCGCCACATGCGCTTCGCTGGTTATGAGTTTACGGCTACAGTAATCCGTTGCTGATGCGCAGTGACCTAGCCGCGCGGCTTTACGGCGAGTACGCACGACTCGACGTCGAAAACAACCGCCCAGGCGTCCGCCAATCCGCATGCCAAAAGCCGCTCGGAGTGGGGAGTCGGAGACCGCTGTGAGTCTCCACAGACACAGTCGGGACGCTAGGAAGGTGAGAAGGCTTCTGAATACGAAGCCGAAGACTTCCCCATTCATTGGAGGCACTCAAGTGAGAAACTCGCTGCGATTTACTTTTATTTATCGACTTACTAAGACGTACAACAAATAGAGCGCGAGTGCTCCTTGCTCTTATCACCGCTGGATTTATCATTTATTTAATTTTTGTCCATGCACTTCACAGAGATCTTCAATAGTATGGGAAAAAGCATTCCTTTTGAGACATGTCGAGACATTTAAGTTTTCGAGCCATAAAACATTATTATTATTAGTCCAGAAAATGTGATCGATAATGCAATCTCTTCCCTAATAGCATAAAAATGCCAACTCGTAGTGGTACGCACTGCAAATAGCCTTCATTTAGCTTCTATGGGTTGGTTTTGATATTCCCGAGCTCACGATTCTTCAACGTATTTCTCTTGAAACTATTTTGACATTCGTGAAGACGTCAGGATTGATGGTTACGAAGAAGGTCTTACCTGACTGCAAAGTGCCCTGAACGGAATAGTTATTCATCAGCATTGGACGGCCATCTGGTGAATCCTCCTTGGTTCAATGGAATTTGAGCGGCCTTATTGAACCATCTTTATTGCTCAATGAGAACTCGTCGGAAAAGTTTCTTTCTGAACATTTGAAATTCCTTTCTCTTTAGGCTTTTTTTCTACCTCTCCCAATCAACCACAAGCTATGGAATTTATTGAATTTGGATTTCAGTTCTTTTAAATCGCTATGAAGGTTATGCAATGTACCTTATGTTGATCACTGAAGTTGTTAAGAACTTTATCACTCCTTCGAAGCCTTCACTTTTAAATTTCCCAGTCATCCCAATATTTAACTTCTCAACTTCAGCTTTACCATGCTCGTTTTTTTTTATTGGAAGTCGAAGTCTCTAAAGGCTTACTTGCAACTAAAATACTCTGTTACAAAAGGCAGTTTTTCCCATCCAGTGAATTTGCACCATCGGTTCTTCTCTCTAGTAATAAAAATTTACCTTATCACTACCTACAATAAAGATTGGTAACAACTTGGCGTAAACTGTGAACAGAGCAAGGCATTGATTTCTTGATATTCATATATTGATACTGATATTTCATTGCAAGACTAAATGAAAGTAAGTTCCGAAAGTATCTCGTCATTACTCCACTAGATGGGCATAATTTCTTGGCTCCAAAAAAAAGAGAAAGAGAAATCACCCTTAACATCAGCGACCTTGCTCGATAAATGTGTAGAATAAGCCCACTTCAATCCTCCAACACGAAATCTTCCTGGTTGTCCTTGATTCTTTAAATATATAACAGTTCTGATTTCTTTTTTCAGTTTCCCACACATTTTTTTCGTCAAGATTGGTTTTCTGATCCTCAGCTGGGTGGAAGAAGGTGTGTACTAGTGAGAATAGCTCCATTTAAAATGATAAGGTATACTGTCAAAAATTTAGCATTTCACAGAAATTCTCGAAGTTTTAAGAGGAAGCTTCTGGTCATCTCTTTAACTGCTACTTCTCTTCTAGCTGATGTTCTCTTTCTGGATGTTTGAGTCTACCTCGCCACATTTCATAGATATCAGAGAGACGTCTCGGTTTCACCCATCACTCATAACAAGCTAGAGTGCGCTCGAAGGAAAAAAAAGCATTAGTAGATTTAACTCTATAATTAGACAGTAAAAAGGTGTCCTGAAAGTGAGCAACATGATGATAAAAAAATTCAAGACCTTTCAATTGCAGTGGGGTTCTGAATTCATGAAACTTTCAACGATTTGTCATTAGAAAGTGTAAACGTTTCAGTTAGAAGCTTTTCAATGAATCTCTTCGAACGAACTTTGAGCGTATATTAACGAACGCTTGTGGTGACGGGGCCTTCTGAAGCACGTCGGTCGGCACAAGCCATGCCATGCAAGCAACACTGAACACTTGACCTATGTAATCGTTGTTTGGTTAGTGGCTTAGAAGGTGAACAGTTATAACTGTCCTCGAGAGGGAGACCGGCAAAGCTGGGTTTTGCAGTGTTTGCCTAACAGATTGAGCCATGGATGCATATGCTACCTGTCATCGGTGAGTCAATAAGCGCTTGTGACAGAGTAACTTCTTATTTGCCTCAATTTTTTAGTAAGAATCTTCTAGATAGGGAAGATGGTAGACATAAGGAGTCAGAAATGTTTTTAAAGCTGCTGATTTTTTTAAACATTGTACAAATTCTCGTGGAACTTTGAGCACAAATAACTGTATGATTTCATAAACGTAATGGTACCAACCTGGTGCACCTTTAATGCAAAAAGAATCCTCTTATCGCCTTAATTTCCACTTTGCCTTGTCCATCTTCCTTTACATGTTTCTTTTTCTGGTCTCACTCATAGTTCAAACGCATAAGCGCATAACAGCAAGCACTGAGTGACAAGCAAACGTGAGGGAGAACTGCGCATGCTGGGATCGGAACATTGCGCCGTTTCCTGTCCATTTCTCGCCCAGCTGTTCAAAATCCATCAAAAGTCGAAGAACTGGAATCGGGGCGTTGAAGTTGGTTGTGTTTGGGTGGCTGAGAAGGTTCTATGGTTGTGAGCTGTGTTGTTTGGTGCATCTCTCACAGCTACTTGACGTGAAGTGAAGCATACCCGCTGTTTGCCGTCCGCTCCGGCGCTGAGCAGTCGCTGACCGCTCCGACGGCTGACACCAGCGACTACCGTGCAAACAACGCCTCTGAGTGCGTTTCCGCACCGCATGCCTTATCGAGAAGCACTGATCGCCAGCTAGATATAATCCGTACTGGGGACCTATGGCTTTTCTGAACAATATATAGAACAAGAAAACGTTACGATGTTGACCAAACAGTGTCATCGAAGACAACCGAAGTGCATATGACACATGACAAGCGGATTTCGACTAACTAAAACAGCTTTGCAAGTCAAACACCTTAGTAAACACTATTGCGCTAAGAATTTTGCTCATGGCGAGCTCGCTTGCGATAGAGTTTGTGTCGTCCCTTTTATAAAATTCTCTCCCATTATTTTCCATCCATGAATTTGCCCTCCGCGATGCATTGAGTGCGAACCTTATCGGTTTGCTGCAAGGTGAATGCCAATACTAGTGAGAAGCCAGTTCCCAGATTCAACAGGAATCTCCAGCCAATAAGGTAACGCCAGAGAAGCCCTAGGACTTGATGGTATTCAGTTCCTTGTCAAGTGATTGGCATTTGCTTTACATTGCGTTAGAGCACTAGTTAGAAATCTCTTACAATATACACCTTGTTTTTGGGTCGATTCTGGTTCTCAGGCAATCCAGGTCGGTAAATTGATTTCATACTTATCCGGAAGTAAAGAGAGGTATTGTCTCAAGGCAGGAATTCAAAAGCTTTTCATAAATTTTGAAAAGACATTTAGTCCGTGTTTAACTACACGATGGTTGTAATTCTCCTCGTTCCATTGAAAAATTCAGCTGCAGATGAAGCAGACTACATTAAGAAACATTTGCTGAAGAAACGTTTTTCGGCGTAAAGGGAAACCTAATGAAATGTAGAAAACGCCTATGTTTTCGTTCGACAGTCCCCCACCCACAAGGCGAGGTTTCCTGTTGAAATGACGGAACGACACTCTCTTTTTCTATTTCTGAAAATTTTAGTGCCTTTGATTTAAACCTTTGTATTTTCTTTTTGTTTGGAGTGTCTTAAAAAAAGAATCGTTATTTTTGCCCAACTAATTCTGTAGTTATACGTCTAATTAGACGGAAAGGATATTTAAACAGAACTAATTCCCTGAGAAACAAAATGACTGGAAGAGAAATCGTTTGGGGAACAGAGAAGATTTCCTTGCGTGATATGATGGTATGGTATTGGATCGCTGTTTCTTGAACGGACACTTGAAGGCGGTGAGTTGATACGAGGCTATTCGCCGAATATTCATTACAAAAGGATCTGCCGCCACGACGGACAAGATGACCCCTCGACAGCTGCACTCCCCACAGAGGATGACAAGTCTCGGTCACGAAGGGTCTACACCCAACCATTGAGTTGATCGCTCCAGAACCCTGTCCACCTGTTAATTTCAGATACTTGCGAATAGTGTCGGATATTCGAGCAGAGTACGATGTTTATTCGATGTTTTTATCCTTATTGCATGCAGTTAAAAACATACGTTCAATACATGTGAAACTGGTTTTACGAAATATATATGAAGTGCACACATGGTCCATGGTTGATTCTTCACTGGGCCAACCTAGCCCCTTCGTCAATTCGAAGACGGGAAATTGGCACGAGAATTGTCTGGTTAAGGCTCACCTCGATGCGCAAACGTCGGCGACTGTCTTTTGTGAGAACAGAAGGCGTTACACCATAGCTTCCCCTGGATTCCAGAAAGGATCAACTTCATCGACTTTCGACGACGTCAGTGAGGACGACTTAGTTCTCACAAGGGAGCCGAGCGGTAAAACAAATCTGAAGACCTTCGTGGATGCCCAGTGCGAGACAACGAACCAAATGGAAGGAGCGCTGAGATTCGCATAATACACTGATAACATGATAACGGCTGTGTATATGTTGATAAAAACAATAGCACTATGTACTGCAAATGTTATTTCCAAGCTGGTGTGCCTGATCCAATGAACTGAAGAATATTTAGATGAAAAATCTAGAACCATTTCATGTTTCAAAGTCTGAAAGAACACGATTTCTTTGCAGAAATGGTCTCTGATTACTTGGATTTCAAATTCGAAGCAACAGTTTTTATTAAGATAGTGGGTTCTCTAAATAGGACATTTATTTAGAAAACTTATTTATTAGAAAGAACGGTCTGCATGTATTTACATCATATCAATGGAAGTACATTAATATCCTGGATGAAGGAAGTAGGTCACCGACAAACCGAAAACCACCTCCGCTTAACTGAAGCGATTCCTTATTGACGATGATAATTTTCTAAAAGAAAAGTGCAATGGTCACACACAAAGTCTATATTTGGAAAACTTCTAACTGTAACGAGCTTTTGCATCTACATGAACGCATTTAAGCAGATTTCCTACATATGTAAGGGTGTGAGAACTTCATAAGTGAGTCTGTGGGACTTACGAGAGGCGATTCGTTTTCGCTGGTTTGAGGTAGAGGGCGTCATTCACGTAGTATTGTGGTTGGCGACAAAAACCGCAGCTCCGTGCGCAGTACGTCCTTAGCGCCATCATGCTGTAATGTAGAGAATAGTAGCATTTGCGTCATGTATTATGTAAAGTACAAAAGATAACGCGATTAGTGTTGAACGATCCCCGACCGACACTCCATGTATTTGACTCCATTCTTAGCATGGTAGTGATTGAACGCATATCTGGTCAGTGCAATGATTTGCCGTTGACAGCCTTTGTATATTCAGTGTTACTATCTTCCAGGAAGGCTAGTACCACCTTGTTGACAAGGGTGAAAGCTGGATGAATCTGTGGCGAGAGATCGAAACAGCGATTGGTTTAGCGAGCATTACAAGCCGCCTTCAACCACTGCGCTACATCGCCTTTATCATGAAAAAGAACTTGTTAAATTCTTGCGATTCAAGGGATCATATATAGCATTCCGAGAACAACATAATATCTCAGTGTTTAACACTTTATTTACGGCCTATTATTTTTTTATGGTAGGATATCATTAAACTGAACTGTTTAATGACATGTCATGCCGAATACAACTACAGTGATCTTGAAATATTTGCAAAACTCGGACCTGAGGCTAGCTTCGAAGCGAAGTAAAAGCCTCGGTGGTGCAGTGGGTAGCACGTAAGCCTCCAGAAAGGATAATCAAGGGTTCCAATCCGGCCTAGGGTTTAAGTTTTGTGGATATCTCAGCATCAGTTTTGTTGTATTTCATATAGTCATTTCGCAGTAGCGTTGCCAGTGCAGCATGGGCGACATTAGACTTGGGTTTCCATCTAAGTCGGACGACGCCAATATCCAATCAGGCACGGATTTTCTTTGCAAGCTAACACGCTGAAATGGGCTGTCTTAGTAGTTACTCACTCACTAAATATTTTTGATATGATTGTTCTTGATATTATGATATTGATATTCTTGCCTTTGGTTCATTTTTTTTCGTCTTGATGATACAAGAGCACACAGGCTAATCATTCACCTGAAACACCTGTATTTTAGTTAATAACTGAACTACAGAAGGTCTTCAGTTGTCCTACTACGCTATCGTTGAAGAATAAGTCATGATTAGCTAGAGAACGATCCTTTCAGAAACATGGTCAGAGTAGATAATTATGCGCTCCGTTGGCTGATATTTCTCAATGCGTGTTGTCGAGGCAAGAGTGCTAAACCTGTGCTGCGTCAGCCTTCACTTCATTCATCTCTCATTCTATCACAACTTCCGAACTTCTACCCATATAACCTGTTTAGGCCGTTTTGAAGTGCCAATGGCATCAAAAGAGTCACCTCAAACTTTATGGCTATTGTCATCACTTTTACGATTCATTCCACAAGAGTTGATATAAACCAAAATGCTCCAAAAAGTCTCACAGTTGCCGAATACGGCTCGTACAGCAGAATTGCTCTGTAATCACACATAGTCGTTGGCCGAATTAAGCTCTCTGGGTCAATCAAGCCCTCCATCCCTTCGAGTTCGCACCTACACTTCATATATGGAGGAATTAAAACGCTTACTTGATAACCATAATGATACCGAGATGCTTACAAAACTGCGAACCGCTGGCGTATGCGGTGGTGATTGAATCGAAAGAAAGAATAAGCAGTAAATAAAAAGTAACGACATACTGACTTGATACTTAAAAACCCATCTTCCTTTAACCTCGGTATAACAAATCAACATGTGTTTAAATTGTTGAGCTTACAGGAGGTTGATAAAAAAATTTTTTTTATTCGGCCAACGTTTCGACGTCGTCGACTTCATCAGAGGCGATGAGTTTTTTTTATTAAGCTCATGTAAGCTCAACAATTTAAACACATGTTGATTGTCATACCGAGGCTAAAGGAAAGTCGGTTTTTGAAAAATTATTACGCTCTATGCAAGCTGATAATGACATCCGCTACTGCAGGAAGGATTATTCGGAAAAAAAGCAAATTGTTATCACTGGACAACCACTATTGTCAACAGCCAGCATCTTGTGTAAAAGAGCGTCGGTGGGTGAGAATGTCTCATTTGAGAGATGTTCCACTGAGGAATTCCCTACGCGATGCGAAGACCAAAACGCCAATCGAGAAGAACAATTGTGGACCATCAACTCGGATCATCGGCTCTGATAAAGACGAAAACATCGAAATGTTATCCGAAGCTCGACATTTTAAATACATCTTGATTGACACAGCACGGCACCACAAGTCACTGCATAGACCAAACATGCATTTAACCACCTTTATTATGTTTGGTGAAGTCGAATTCGTGACGCATCTCTACGTGACTGATCATAACCGAATGATTTAGCCCTCATCTTTATTTTACTAGTCAACTTTACCGGCTGTTGAACATTGGAGTTTTCCAAGTCTTGGACAAGACCTGGTTCCCAACGTAGTGGGAACACTATACTTTCTTGGCTGTCAAGTACGGGAAGCGTACGAGACGGCTCACCTGTACGGGTGCTCACACATGCCGCTCTCGGCCAGATCCTCGCATGTCTCCACCACATCTTTACACGGTGGCAGACTTTCTGAAACACAATGGATATCGTCGCTAGTTTGAAGACATTAAAAAGAAGTAGAAGTTAAATAATATCGAGCAGAGGTGTTTGGAAAATTAGAAGCACTAATCGCTTGAAGTACTTTTTGATTAATAACATCTGGAATGTCCCAATGGTTTACCCCCTCAACGTAGCTGGGAGGTGTTTCTCGGTGTCGGGCTGCGATGTGCAACGGAGGGTTCATCTCACGGCAGCGTCTCCCAAACTGAGAAAGTGTCTGGCGTTTGCATCAGGAAGCCCAGCTACGAGTAAACCAATACCAGGGTGCACCACCGTCCTGGTGGCAAACTAGTCGCCTGATGGCAAATCTTCCTCTGATCCACAAGGGCTGCGACTGCCTGTGGTGGTGACGACCTAGGGCAAACTTTGGCTAAGCTGACCTCGGGACTACAGCGAACCACAGTGACTAAACCAGCGAAACTCCAAAAAGTGGAAATTATGCTGGGATCAGCATAACCAGTGAAGATGGGCCATCCAACTAAGTATGCAAAAAACAACTGGATTCTTCTACTCTTTTTTAAGCGGTTTGTTCTTGTTCTTGGGTGCCAAATTTTGTAGTTACGGCCATCTTATGAAGCACTAAATAATGAATGTTAGTAGGTAATTAAACAATATTTTCTACGTAGGTGAGCGCACAGAAATCGTTAAACGAAAGATGAAACACGAATTCGAAAACAACCTTAAAAAGCAATCGTTTTTGAGGAAATCTCAAGTTTTCCTTACAACAGCCACTAATTCTCTTTACCAAAATTCTCAAAAATAACGAGGTCGAGTTCTATCTCCGCTGAACCGGGTTGAAGTGCTAGCCACGCATAAAGGGATCTGTACAATATTTTAAACAAGAGCAAGGGTATTGACACTGTTGTAAAAGAATATGTCTCGAGCGACATTTCGTCCTGCAGCTAAAATCGTAAAAATGAGGTGCTTTATCTACATCACTCCTCAAAGGAAACGCCGTGAGCAGATGAATTGGAAGTAGAAGTTTGAAGAGACTGAATCAAAGTAAAAACACCTTTTTTTTCTTAAACAGTTAAAATTCCGAACAACTACGGCGACGATTTGCAGCCATAGCACATTTACTAACATCGATAGCTTTGACTGAATTCGTGATGCTGGAACCTCGGAAAGTAAAGTAAGGAAATTTTTCCATTAAATGTTCTATGAATAATGCTAGGGATAAACTGAAACCTTCTCAACGACAAGAAAACTTGAAATCAGATAAGGAAACCAAAATACACTATATTTTCGCGGGTAGTGAAAGAATAAGAAGGAGAGGTCAAATGTGGTTTTTGTAGTCGATTATTACAGTTTCCATTCATACATTTCTATGAGCTTTTTTCCGAAAAAATATTATAAATAGTCCGTCATTGCATGCGTGTTAACTCACGTTTATTTTGTTAGACAACTGTGCAGCTTCGTCATCGTTGAATTCCATAACATTAAAGTCCACCGTTTCGTCAAGTTAGCGATGTGTGCTAGGACGCGCCCAAGTCTTGGTTTTCGGAAAAATCTGAGCTCATGATTTAGTAGGGCTTGTGGTTCCTTTGCGATCCCGATATGCAGAAGGCGCGATAGAAATGTCGAAGTTTTTTTCATAAATAAAGCTTTGGTCTTTCGAAGTCAAGAGAAGTTGCTTTTCGTAATAAAAAAAAGAAGCAAAATCTTGAAGGAGTTATTATCCTGTGAGCATCGCAGTTAAACAACTAAGAGACCTGCCCTTGCCTTTCATGAGCAGCATTTGGCAAGACCACCAAGGTTAACAGTGACTTGTAGTTGATCGTGATCTCTATCTTGTGAGCTGCATAATTTCTTCATTTAATTCATATCTCGCTAGACTCGGAGGACTTTTTTGAGCTCCGCCGAATCCGAAACCGGGTGCTTTAAAGCCCCCCAGGGTACGATTTCTTTCAGGAACGCTGTAAGTTTCTAGGTTTTTTTCTTTCTTATAATTTTACATCAACTGCCGTCACATCTACTGTGTGGATTCCAGCACTTCTTGCATTCAACTGGTTTTCCTCGCATTCATCGTTCATAATGGCCTTCGAATATGCTACGTGATGCTTCGATCGGTGCTCAAGGATTTCGTCTTCTTTACGAACTTCGTAGAATGAGAGTCGATTCGAGAGCTAAAGCGGTCCCACATGGACTGTTGAACAGCGTTGGAGAATCGATCTAGCTCCTGTGATTCCTGGCTGAGGGCATCACTTACCACTGCGATGCCTTCCATCCCATCAGAGTTGGTCTATTCTTAAAAACATGGCGTTCCGGATGGAATTATTACTGATTATTAAAATTACTATTATTGAATTCTTACAAGCATATTAGGCAATGGGTACAATTCGCTGTTCGACGGATAAAAAACTCCCTTCTGCGACGGCTAAGTAGTAAACCACTGACCAATTAGATAAAACTGTGATATTTTTTCAAAGGAAAGATGCTGAAGGAAGGGTTTACCTTTCCTTTCAAGCCTTTACCTGAGAGTGCTGATGGCAGTGAACAAAGTTGGCAAGTCTTGGGGCAGTACTCAACTGCGGCAGGCAACTTGCACCCGTCTAATTCACGAACTTCAGCACAATTAATTTTCACCGAGTCTAAGCACTGAAGCCCTATAAAGGTTGAAATACTAAAAATAGACGGAGGAATCCGTTCCTGAGGGCAGAGAGTCTTTACCATTGCAATTTCTGCACTTTACTGGACACAACTTTAAATAGAATCCTGGCCTGGATAGGCACGACTCGACGGTTATTTTCGAGCAAGTCGATGTATCTTTATCCCGGCAGCCTAAAACTTTAGGAACTTTAGGAAGGAAGAAACTTTAGGAAAAACTTAAAACTCGAAACAATTAAGAGCATACGGAAACATACCGACAAAGATACACAGTGTTACAATTCTTTAACTTTTTTCACTGTTGATGAAAGACTACGAAAGTGTAAAAAAGCCCTTCGGTGAAGTATTCGAGACTAAGCGCATTTTTTTTCGGCGATATTCAACTGCATCACCGGTCCTCCCATTGACGGCCGAGTAGCTCGAACGGGCTCCAGTAAATCCTCCATTTCTCCTTGTCGCGTGCTAGAGTTGCCCACAGAGTTCTTCTTCCTCTACGGGGTCGTTCACCATCATATCTTTCTTCTAAGGTTTTCGTGCGTTTTGAGATTTCATTTCTTGAATTTAGCTGCCTTTTTCTCCTTTCCGTGAAAAATGAAATCTTGCACGAAAGAGGCGATGGTCTGATGCATTGTAAAATTTTGAGGTAACAGAGACATTCCTTAGGCAAAACCTTCGACTTACCATGACGTGGTCTATTTCGTTTATGATACTCTCCATATGGCAAATTCTACGTCCAGCCTTCAGGGTGGGGTTTATGGAATTGCGAGTTACCATGGTCGTCATGATAAACTCAGACAGCTGCTCAACCTCCTCGTCCCTTTCCAATCTGTGAGTCCCAATGTGACTTTCTTCAGACGTTCTTATTGGTCCAATCTTGGCGTTAAAATCTCCACTGATTGCCTCGAAGAATGTATGGTCTTCTCTGTAGAACTTCTCCAAGTCCACATAGAACGCTTTGACTTCTTCTTCGTCATAGTTTAATGTCGGCGTGTAGACGACGAAGATTGTCGAAGCCGGTATTGAGCCACATCTTTTTAATCGCAAATGTCCGATTCGAGTTGTTAGTTGTTCGAATGAAATGATGTTCATGGACAAACTCGTGATGACGAAAATGCCGACGCGAATGACTTCTCCACTGCCACATGTTTCGGCGAACAGTTCTTCTTCGGCGTCAAAGACTCCATTGAATGGGTAGCGTCTTCCCGTCTAGGCCAATCCGGTAATGTCTTACCTTATCGTTCTTGCATGCATGGTCAAGCCATTTATTGAGGACTCAGATGCAAGTGTGCGTCCACTACAGGTACAAATCATCACCTTAGTCCTTTATAATTTAAAGAGGCTAGAATGGCCCTAAGATTAAGCAGCCTCTTCTAGCGTCCCTACCCAACGCCGCCAGATCCGGGCTCTTTCAGAGTGAGCGAAATTAAGCCAGTTTATTTTTAATGTGTGTAGCTTTTTTGACAGCCATGTATATCTTGGTGGACTCTGAGCGTGGAAGCTGGGCATACTCACGGGTAGCTCGCCGGTCTCTCCAATTGGCATGAACGGGAACACACCCACGCACTTGTTAATAAACACATCGTCGTAAATAATGAAGATATGTGCCAAATCGGCGCAGCAGAAACAGAGCGTCCATTCACCGATTCACCTGCGCCTCAAGGAAGCACAAGGTCGCTTTTGGCTGTCGATTAACCCCTATCCGCGGGTTGCCGACGCGCCACGTTTGTCTCGCAACTAACAGACATGAGATACCTCTGTGAGCAAGATCTCTTGCAGGCGACGTTAATAGGGAAAAAGTTTGTATTTCTGAAATCCTCTCGAAAATGCAGAGCATCTTAATGGAATCAGCAAGTTCAACATGAATTCAGAATTTTTACTTTCCTTCAAGAGAAGTTGTTTTCTTTAGCTTTCATTTAAAAAATTTGTTCATAAATTGTGGTTGTAAGATTTTCGGCAGCAGTTGGACTTGTGGAAAAGAACGTGTTTTGAGAAAAGCAAAAGAGCTAACAAGAACGAAGCTCTATGGTGTCAACAGATGGTTAAGTTTCAGGAAAAGTGAAGTATACTAAATCCAAGAATTAAGAGCTGGGCATACGGCACCATTTCTTAATATCACACCTTTCACTCAACATTTATATTTCGGCTTCTACTTTTCACTTCTCAGTGACGAAACAATAAATTTCATTTGGAAAAAACTCTGGAGGCGATGAACTGAACTAAAGAATAGGAGAAAAAATCGTGAACTCAATTGCTATCACGAGAATTCCAAACATAGGCGTATTATTGAAAATTCGCTTACAAAGCTGGATAGAGGCTACCTGAAGGCACTAGGTACTAGAACTATTGTTCTCTTTTGACTCCATACGGTAAGGCAAAACCCAAAAAATTAAGACGCGTAATGTGCGTTGAAAAGGATCAGCCATAAAGTGATTACAGACCTTGATCTCGACAGCAGCAAAAGATTTTGCGGCGAATTTATTTCTTTCTTTTCGCGAACACTGATTGTCATTTCATTCTCAAACCGACAGTTCTAGTGCGGGGGAGAGGGATGCCATGGTTTGGTAAGGATATTATCGTCTTCGAAACCCAATACTGCTTTACTGAAGTCATTAGAGTCGCAAGATAGCTAAGCCGCTTCTTCAAGGCCTCACCTAGGAGTGTAATGAGATCTGCGAGCGCCGTCGGTGATTCTCCAAGTACGTCCAATTCACCGCTTATAGACATAGGGTGAGAACTGTACGGCTGTACTCTAGGATCATCCAGAAACGATGTTATAGGAATTGACCGCGCATTCTCGGAAAGCGGAAACATGGCTTGTGGATACGGTAGGTACCATTGAGGAGCTGTGAGATACGATCTCAGCACTGCTTGTGAGGGTAGTCGATGACGCATCAACGGAGCATATCCAAATGGGAAATGCTGCCAGAGAGACAACGGCGGGCTAGAAATGGCGCACTAGTAGTACTGTTTCAAAATCTGTCATTTAAAAAACCTACCTGTACTGCACTAATGGTTGTTGTCCAATTCCTATGGGATGTGGCGGAAAGACCTGATTTAGGTGGCTTACTTTCACACCTAAACGAACGTTTGAGAGGGTCTCAAAACAACTGTAAGCGCAGTCGATCGAGTGACAACAAAACATATGTCTATTGAGAGCACATATATTCCATCAGGGAGCTTTTGAGAAAAAATTGGAAAGTTGCTTCTAACGCCATATCTTTGAGCTTTGAACTGTCGACATATGGTTGTAGGATAATATCATGATAAATCGGAGCTATTATGAAAGTTTTTAAGGCATAGAAGAAGGAAAAAAGAGAGAAGAAAGCAGGAATTTCACATGGGATGAAATTAAATGACGAATAAACCACTGCTAGAAGATTTCTAGAAAGTCCGACTCACATGAAAAAAGACGAATAAGCTACAGGTCTGCATTACCTGATCTCATTCCACTTACATACCAATATGGTTCGAATTCGTCGTCGCGACCTAATGAAGATCTTGGCAGTTCAGGAGTTGCACCGAAGAGATCGGGATAGTGCTCTACCTCATTTGGCTGTGGTCTTAAAATGAGGATAGTTACTAAGAAAAAATCTTAAAAGCCGCAGTTGTTTTTCATAGTATAAAAGTGATGGTAAGTTCTTTTCTACGTAACTTCTTCAGGTAAGGATAGGATAGCTTATAAATGGAGTAAAAAACACTAACTAAAACAACTTGGGTATAAAATCAGCAACCACCCACCGGCGGGATTTATCTGAGGAGCCCAAATCGGCAACGAACCCAGTTAAGATGAGGCTGTAGTTATAATCACAATTTTTAATGGCAAAGATCGATAGAATTAGCTGAGACAGGCGAAACGAAGGACCCGCATGGTGTGGTGGTGAACACGTTACTCTCCAGAAAGGACAATAGCGCGTTGCTTCCCCACCGCAGACACCTGCGGTCTGGAGTTTTGCAAATATCTCAGCATCATTGAAGTTATATTTCGCAATACACCCTGCCATTAAGAAGAGTAGGCAGTGAATAATAAGCAAAGTGTGATGCTGAGATATTCACAAAACTCTAACCCCGGGCTAGATCGATCCACAATTTCGCTTTCTGTTGGTTGAAGGTCGAGAGGACAAAACTGTTTTACCATTAAATTTTCTACCAAATTTATGTCAGATTGTAGCTTCAGGCGCTACCTGTTCAATGATGGTAGACGATGACTGGAGTACAAGCCTTCTTCACGGTCACTGGCAGGAATAACAGATATCTGAACGAACTACTGCAGAGACAAGAGTAGTGGAAACTTGGACTGCTATGTAAAGGCGAAAAGAAAGAAAAAAAGTATACGGTAGTTCTCTGTTGTTGTGATGCGTTAGACGACACTCCGGTCACAGTCTTCGGAAAAAGGTTTGCAACATTGAGTGAAGTTCTTCTGTTTGATTTTACCGCTAAATACAGATGTATCACGTAGACGAACGAAAAGGCATGAGCGACGTAAACAGTTATCAAAACGACTTTAACACTTTCAGTAGGGCATTCAATAATGTTAAAGTAGCACGTGTTCCGATAGATCTTCAGACCAATTTGTCGTCATTACTGTAATACTTCGGAAATTCAGGATGAAATCACTGTAATATGTGAATTTTATTCAATGATCTGTGTAATTTCATGAGTCTAAGCCAGTTAAGTGCAATACTATGTGATATGTTTTCGAGTTGTTCATTAGGGGTTGAATGACTACCAAAGCAGCCATTTCAGACGCAGCGAATGCAGACTTCAAATGCTGCGTCAGGATTACGTACACCTTCTGTATACACTTAATAACTCAATATGCATTTGTGTATTCAGATTGTACTCTGCACATTGATGAGCTCGAAAAGCTGTAATCTCGTTGCAAAGCAAAAAAGTCGATTCCTTGTAATCTTCAGGAGGCAAGCTTTACGGTCTTTCATCTTTAGTGATCTGTACATCTGTAACCAAGCACAGCCGGACCACAAACACTGGTATACATCCCTAAAAAGGCAATAAAGCAAAGGGTTCGTTAGCTTTAGCGCAAAAGGAACAAGTGGGATATTGTGTACAGTAAGTAAACGAGTACGTAGAGGACGCTACTTTCTGCAAACATTTCAAGATTTGCGGAATCTCGAAGGACACTGAAGGCGATTAATGCTTGCAATGCTTCCATTAAACCTTCAATGGAGATATTATGGTTGATAGCAATAAAGGTTAAAAACGAAGTTGTCGCCTTCGTCGAAGAACAATGAAGCAGCTACCTAAACACCTTTTGTGGCGCTGCAGAAAAATTGGAACATACGGCAGTAGAGATGTGAGCGAAGCTGGTGTTCTTGTCTCAAACCTCAGAGGAAAGGAAATTGTAGCATTTTCGACGAATTTATGAGGATCCAAAGAAAAGATCAAGCCCCCTATATACACATATGTACACATATATATGTATATATAGGCGTGATCTTTTTTGATCCATATATACATGTATGTATATATACATATATACATATATATCACCATATATCACCAGCATATTGGTAAAAGTACTTGTAAGCGAACATCTCAAGATCTCCAATCAAGAGCCTCGAACCAAATGAACAGTATCATCTTGGTGTCTCACAATCCTCTATGGGAAGGCTGGAAGTGTGATTCTAACAGTAGAGAACACAGACCTTAACTAGAAATCGGCTACATCACTACAAATCAAGAATTTTGAATACAGTCGACAAGAATATTGCTACAATTTATGCGGAATATCAGAAAATGGAATCTTTCGGACACGATTCTGTCTCCGTAGAAGAAAAAGCAGTCCGATATAACAAATGAAAAGAATTCTAAATCAGTCATGGAATGCTAAATGCTTCATCAGGCGGCTATTGGTTGGAAAGATGCCATTTCTAAAAACATGGATGAATAATAATACTGTCCCATCAAGCCCCCTGCGCGGAAGTGCTAAAATTCCCAGATATAGAAAGAGCTTGAATACCTCCAAAACGCCCCCTATCTCCAGGAAGCAGTGGTAGCAGTCTGCTAAGAAGCTTAGTCTCCATAGCCGTAGTTCGTAATTTACATTAGAGGTTACTAGCTTAACAAAGCAATAATGAAACAGGGTTAGACGACAGAATTGCAATGGCAATGATTGAAGGTCAAGTTTATAAAAAACATCCTAATCGCTCACCGTAGATTCGGTGAGGCCCCTATTACCAAGGCGGCACCGAAAAGATAAAATCATCTGCACTGCATAGGTTGTCCTGCGCGCAAAGACGACTGAGGAGAAGCCCCATTCAGATGAAAGAAATGTCAAGTGCTCAAGACTACTGAAGCCAAGGTCGAATTTGCTCAAGAAACATTTTGAATAAAAACATGAAGCTCTTATGAGCGAATGGTGGCTTAACTGATGTCGGTACAAGCTTATCGACGACAAAAGGGAGACCACGTGATAAAAGATTTCGTGGAAACAAGCATCCACACAACAGCAAACTTGGGAGAAAGGACGGGTAGCGTAGTGGCAGTGATGCCGACCATCAAGAGCACGGTGCTTGTTCGACTCCGTCCCCACCAAACTTCAACCCTCCGGGGTGAAAAAAATTGCTACCAAGTTTGTCTGGCAAAGCCTCACCACTTTCTACAATCCAAATGCGAACGCTTCTCCCCAGCTGCCAAGTGCGAACGTTATATCTTAGGATTCCGAGGAGTACCGACTCAATCAGCATTCAACGACATTTGTGACGAAAAAGGAGAAAACCCTCAAACAGCAACCGAAACCACAGATAAAAAAGTTCGAAGCCCATCGTGGATGATGAATACGAGGAAACGAATCAAATTCAAGAGTTGTTGGGATCCTCGTAGTACGTGTGAAAGGCGGCTCCGTAAGGTAGAAATGGAAGTAAAATAGTACGTTAGCATACTCATTTCGATTCAGCGTTGGATGGAGAGTTTCTAACAAGATCATTACCGTCCTTTAAAACATGCAAGGTATCGTCGCCTGCCAGAGAGGAACAGTAAAAACTGCTACTAAAAACCGAAAGAATTAGTCACAAGTTGTTATTCACAAGGCAGAACAAATATAAAGAATAACTCTGTATTGCAACAAGTTCATAGCTGAGCTTCCGGATGTAGATGTGACACTTTTTCAGGTTTGAAAACAACTTGGTGTGATTGATCTAAATTGTACGTCACAGGCCTCCCGCTTTAATACGCTTTACACCCTAAGCTGCAATGATGTTAATTATGGAGTTGAAATCAGAACCTTTTAATAAACTGGATTTTTTTCTTGACTGGACGACAAGCTCCGCATAGAAGAGGACAGTAATCCTTTAGCATGGTGTCGCATTCAGCCTTCCTCGTCTCACGGCACGACACAAAGTGTGAGTTAAAGCAGAACGCTGGAATCACAATTCAAGAGAAGCACAAATCACTTTTTTATCTGTATCTCGACTAATGGCAAAGCTTTAGACATTTTTAGAATCGTTAAATTGGAAAAAAGGCTTAAAAAGGATTGTGGAAGTGGCAAAGCTCACTGAATACGGGACTCTGAGTAATTAAATAGTTAACTTATAAATCCTCCCAACGCTTTACCGCCTCAGCATGGCTGTGAGGTGTACCTGAGTGTCGGGCTGCGATGTATAGCGGGGGATTCATCTTCCTGGTAGGATCTTCCAACCTGAGAAGGAGTCCGGCTTTTTCCATCAAGAAGCCTAGCTAAGAATAAACCAATACCAGTATCCACCACCGCGCTGGCATTAAAGTGGCATGGTGGCAAATCTCCCTCTGATCCACAAGGGCTGCGACTGCCTGTGGTAGTCAAGACCTGAGGTATACTTTGGCCAAGCTGACCTCGGGACTCCAGGGAAACACCATGGTTAAACCTAAACATTCAGCAGCTGAAACATGATCTATCAAAAAAAACAGTGGTTTTACTCACTTTCGCAATTTCCACAAGTTTTCCTACAATATTCCAAAGCATAGCCTGGACGAACCGTGCAGTCATTAGTGCTACAATACGGACTTTTGTCGACACAGTCAATAAATGCAATTACAAATCTAAACATCAGAGGCCAAGCCGGCAACAGAACCATGTTGAAAAAAAGGTGCCAGCCTCCTAATGACGATAACGGTTATGGCAGAGTGGAATAGCCTGAAACAGAGGAATATGTTGAGACGGAAAGCCTAAGAGTGACATTTCGTGCTGCATCGATAAGCTATCACAAGGATGTTGTAATTTTCTATTGCCACGTAAACGTTTCGATTCTCTCACTTCTTATCGAGCCGACTCGAGCGGTGTTCCACGCTAATGGATTTTACCCGATTCCACTAGGAAATCATCTCGCATGAAAAAAAATGTGGAGTGCATAGTTGAATCATTGCAGCTCTGAAGAAGGCGAGTAGCCGAACCGTCAATCACGACAAAAATTTATGTAATAATCTCGTATAAGTTCAGCAATACAAAATTATCAAGTATTCAGGGCTAGGTAAACGAAAGTCAGCTTTCTAAGAAGACTGACAGGTAATGAGGTGGATGTGGAGAGAGTGAAACAAGAGCTGTGCGAAATGCGATAACCTCAGCCCATCGATAGTTGTTTGGAGTGTCGTCAAGTGCTTACGGTGACATCACTTCCACCGTCCATCTCGACGCTCTTCCATTTAGCATCTCGCTATTCCAAGCAATCCAAATAAGATTCAGTAATAGGCGTTCCACCAAGCTTTTTAAAACTATAATAAAACAAAATAAGACGGCTTTCGAAACAAGTGTTTTGGCACCTACTGTAATAGAGGCCTCTTCAAAATACTACTGCATCAGTGATATTCTTCGTAGTACGGCCCTCATGCTTCGGATTCTGTAAATGAGGAATTGGGTGGAAAAAATTAAAAAAAAGAAATGTTTTTTCTAACATGGCATGTCTAAGAGGCGAAACGTGCGCAGCGCAGTGGTTAGAGATGCACTGCAATAGCGTTGAATCGATCCCACGCTCCAGAGTCACCAAGCATTCCATACCTCCGGAGTCGGGAAAGTGGTACCAGACTTCTCTGGGGGGGGATAGAAGCACTGGCTTGATATATCGGTAGACCACTGCGACTGATTGTAAAGGCAAGACGTGTATTTAATCACCACAATGAGAGTGCTTAATGAAAGTCAAATGCATTGCGCATCCCTCAGGCAATGATCAACGCCGAGAGCTTTATCCTTTACTCTTCTAACATGGAGTATCAGAAGACTTTTACATATTTGAATTACCTTCCCGCTGCAGTTGTGCGGACCCCATTACGTAATTCATTCGTTTGAAACCACCCGACCACAGTCCATGGTGGCAGTCAGTTACAAGCATTATATTTCGTGTTCACTCTCGTTCCTACCGTCTACATACCCTTCTTTTTTTATTAACACATTACCAGCGCATGTGTTCCATTTCTAGGGGAAGGAATGTGCAATGATGATTCTTGTAACACAGGACTTGTATCGTGTTCTTGGGAGATGACAACGTTTTCGGAGATGGCGCTTGTTGATTCCGCTCCGGAGTGGTTCTACCGCTGGCGTTTCAAAGAGGCACTTTATACTTTCAAATACTGATCATTAATGTTATAGCGCCAAAGCTTCCAGCAACAAATTTGTAGAATATTTTTTTTTGCGATCAGCCGCTCCAGATGAAAAGACACAATTCGCTCTAACGAATTATTGCACCTAGTCGTGAGTAGAGTAGCATTTGATGACACCAAATTTCTTATTCATCGAGCCTGATGACAGAGTTTGGCCAGGGAAGATTTTGCAACCTGGCTAAACTTACGAGCAAAAAGATGGGTGTGCTACAAATTGTAATGCGAACATTGATGATAGCACTTTTTCCAGGAACGATAAAGGTTCCATAGTTTAACTGGAGGTTGATGGCAATCTTGTTACTGGTATGCAGTTAACAATTAAACAAAAAGTGGCGTACGACGTTGGAAAACAGCGTGGAGGTAAATGTCAGAAGAGACTTGGCTGGTGTATTACATGGAAAAAAAGCAGCCACGCCTACCGTAGAAGTGCCATTTTGGTGTATTTCCAACGGCACCATTTACACTATGAAGTTTGGTTGCCCGTCACTAGTAATTGGTAATTCCACTGCAGTGCATCACAGATGAGAACCTCCATTTTGTGCGATTATGAGGCTGATTCATTAAAAGCTTACTCATTTCGTCCTTTGAATCTCGAAACAAGCTTTTTGAGGCGTACCCAAGACATTACCTCCTCCACTATCGGTAACAGGGAGGTCTTCCACCTTGTAGCCAGTGTTTTTCTAGAAATTAAGCGACCGCTAGTATTTTTCTCCTTCTTTGCTGGTTCTAGAGATCGAAGTATCAAACCATTTCTCCAGTGTGGGGAGTCGATTATGATGGGATCAAGATTTTGGTGTGCGCACAGGAATGTCGTGTCATGTAGAAATTCCGAACCCACAATAACGTTGTAAACGACTGAGTAGACCCATAATATGCATGAACGTATTTAAAACAAATTTTTACGACAAAGAATAAACTGGCTAGCATGGGATTGGGTTTAGCTCGCAAACTACGCACAAACAAAGTTGCTCGAAATAGCAACGTTGTTCCATTCTTTGCTTTTCATTTCTTAGGGGTTTCAATTTTGTCTTGCTCAGTACTCCTTCCTTAATTTCCTGAAGACCTCCTTCTTGAAAGCTAGGAGATCCAGAAAATCCTGGAAGTCTGGTAGCAACTTTAAAATATCTCATCGTTGTACTCTTATTGTTGTTGTTATTATTATTGTTGTTGTTATCGTTGTTGCTCTTGTTATTCCCGTGGTTGGATTGGTTAATGTTGAAGTGTCAATGAACTATTTATTTATATGATCTTGTAAACTGATCTCTCGTAACATTCCACTCTTAACATCATGGCTCTGAGGAAGGCAAAATCGCCGAAACGTCAGCTATCGACCAACAAGAACAACCGCAACGACAACAACAACGACAACGACAACAACGACGGCGACAACGAAGACCTATACCAACCTTGCATCAGCTAAAGAAGATCAGTTTATAAGATCACACAAATAAATACATCAACTATCTATGCCGAGGTTTATAGAAAGTCGGTCTTTTGTGTCAATGAACTGTTCGTTCATAAGCTACGTGCCGTCTCATAGGTAGACGAAACTTGGTGTGTTCCGCCACCGATGGCTAAAGAATGTCCGGATTTCTATGCTCTCCTTTATTCCACGACAATTTCTTGCTGTGTATGTTGCGCTTAGTATTTTCCAATAATGGCTGTCATGTTTGACTCAAATCATTCGATTGTTAACGAGCTACTTCTAGTACTTTTTTATCTTCATTTTATAAAGAGGAGCATGAAACAAGAGTCGTTCATTGTCTTACTAAGGATTCTAGTATGATATGAAACTCTTCTGAAAATACAAACTAACTCCATTTCCAATTGTTCTGTTGTGCATTACACGTTGAACTAGCAAATAACATTGTTGCTTTAAGGCTTAATTATCACAAATGAAAGTTCTATGATGCTGATATTCAAATTGAAATTAATCATTTGGAAAAGAGGAGTTCCGTTGGAGAGGACGGGGAGAACAGGATCGGAGAGTAAATGTGATCTTGCAACAAAATTCAAAAAAACTAAGAAGAGGTATTTGCCTGAGTTCTGTTCAGATTGCTTACCCGGATGTCATATTATGGCTTTATTGTCTAAATTCTACTGAGTCCAGCTTGCGTTACAGAACACTGGCCCAAAAAGTGCGCTAAGTTCCAGAAACGCCGTGTGTACCCTTTCTGTCATACTGTGCTCTTCCGTAAATTCAGGCTGGTATATTCACGATTATGTTTAGTCCGCGTCTTATTTAAGCTGATAGTTGTTTACTTTTTTTATGTTTTTTCAAGTAGAGAGCCTTTAGAACATTTTTTTCGTAATACGTTGATTGATGGAGCTACTGAAAGATGAGTTTTCAACATGCTAGCGTTCTTAGCTTTTCTTTCCTTCTTTGCTTTAATATAGATACGGCTAAGCTGTGTGTTGTGATGTTAAATTTTATGCTAAGTCTCTTGTTCCCATCTTTCGACAATTTACACGTAATTTAGGAGTGGGGAGGAAATGTTGAGAGCGTATCCTGGTTCAAACAGATGTGCTAGCACTCTTTGTTTCGCTATGGGTATTTACGGTTGAGTCGAACCATTGAAATGTAATGGAGAAAGTGTACGATATTTCTTTTGCATATTGTGCCTTATTTTTTTGTTCTTTCTGTATTATTCTCTGTTATTCACTGGGCAGTTGGTGTGATTGGGTCGTAGAACCCTTCGAATGAAATCGTGGCCAGCAATAGGGACGTTTCTCGGAATTGGCCGTATTTGGATCTCGTTCAGCGTGTCCTCCCAGTAATGGGATGAATCATTCCCGTTTGTTTGAGCTACTCTTTCGAGCCGTTTCTTATCACAAGTGCACCAAACCGGCGCTCAAACACGAACACTTTTCCGAGAGCACAAAGAGACATTGTCTAAAAAATATAGTCGAAAGGAGAGTTCATTGTTTTTATCTAGGCCCTGTTATAATCTTTTTTGTCCTTCCATCACCAATATTCATTGCGCTAAAAAATTACTTGTCAGCTGCTCGAACTTGGAGGTGACTGTCCATATTTAGATTAGCCCAACACTCCGAAGATTGCTTTTTCAGACCGAAAGATAAATCGTAGATGTTTTACAACATATCTATAACTTCCCATCTTCTAGGCTGCAAGAGGTAATATTTGTGCTAGTTAGTTGCTAGGAGGGTAAAAAAATTGTCACAACGCCAGTTCTTTTTCGTTTCTTTCGTTAAAGAGCTGCAAATTGAGTGGGCAAGAGTAACCGTTAACATTTATATGATCTGTTGCAGTCCTAGTCCAAACTGTCGAAGGATTTTTAGACCAAACTTGCTGTTTCCAAAGTTGGTCGTACCGATACTGGAATCTATTACACTTCGGTTATTCTTTTTTGACTGCTCGATGTAGCTGGAAAGGGGGGTCTTCGTCATCTTGGTGCGCATGTTGCTAGCTTTTTCTATTGTGAAAAGCTGAAAACGACTACAGAGGCTAAACTTGAAAAGAATCTAGTGTCATCATTGATGGAACCAAATCGGTTGTGAATGGTGAGAAATGACAAGTTCCTCAGCAACGGGGAAAAGAGCTTAGAACAAGGTTGGTTGCTAGTTTTAACGCACTCATGAGAAACAGAACCATTCTTCTATTTATTCCATGCAGGATTGAAAGATACTGTGACGGCGCCTATAAGTAGCTGTTCTCTTTTCCAGTTAAAGTGGAGCGATTGTTAAAGTGAAGAATGTATCACCTCTCCTTCCATTAATTGACGGCTGCCTCGACGAGTAGGGCCGGGAAGGGTTTTCATCCACCCTTCTTGTGTACCAGTAGCTTAATGGGTTGTCCTTACCAAAAATGCACGGCGATGCTAAGTTTTTCGCTTAAACACTTTGTCACGAATCTAGCTAAAGCGTTGGTGAGCGGCCTACAAGATGTTTGACGCAACCTGCAACTCATTCGCTGACAACTCTTGTCCAGAAATCGTTGCTAAGGCGCATTACGTGCTCAGACCACCCTAATTTTTAACCCTGACTTCTTACGTAATCAACAGATTCTCTGTACTCTAATAAATGTGGCTCATTCATCATCGAGGAATTTTTATGGAGTGGAGGCTAAGCTCAACTGCTAGCAATTATATTTAATGCTTTGAAGAGGACTTCTCTAGGATATTTATCAAAACTGAAGGCGCACCCACAGGTCTCCTATTCCATCTAAGCATATGAGCGAAATTGAGCTATAAAAAAACAAAAAAAATCAGTCATTTTTTTTCGTTTCAGTCTTGCCGAATATAGCCGGCTCGTCGAGCTTAAAATAGCAGCATTTGCTCTCACTCTCGACGGATTCTTCACAGAAACCAATCGTCGCTCCACCTTCAAGTGAGAGCCGAGTGAGAACTCTGGTTAAGATTTTGACCGGCCACTTTCGGCGTTGTTTCGTTCTACATTCTTTCCACATGCAGAAATGCTTTTATTATTGAACGTTTATTCCTAACTTTCTTTTTTTTATTCACTAAAATATTTCTCCTTCTCCAGGTCATTTATACGTCAGTGTCGTTAAAATCCACTTTTATTTCTAACATTCTGTAACTCCTGTCACTACAAGGAGCTTGAAATGTTGGAATGTTGTTCATATTCGAATTGGTTAGATTCCTTTAAGAAAGAAGCATTTCGATGAGAGTTGCTTCCAGTTGTCAGAATCGCTACGTAACACATACCCACCTCGTTTCTCGAGCTACTAAATCGAATGTATCTCTTCCCCCTAACCCATGTATTCCCTTCAAATGTCTCGTACCTGTTCTTAATCATCGTGAACTAAGTCGGCCGCATAGTAACCCTTTTTGTTACGTTCTCCCTCTCTACGAGTGAGAATTTGAATATGAAGAAGTTCCGAAGCTGTTTAGATGAACCACCTACTAGTGCTGTTGGCCACATGGATTGCGGATGTTTACTCGCTTAACGATCTTCTTGTTCAAGGCCGAGCTGATAAAATGCTGAAGGAAGTCCTTGCCAAGAAGGACATGAACGTGTAAGCCGATGATTTATTCGAAAAACAAATGCATGTAGTAGCCTACATGAGGGAGGCCGAACCAACCGCATTTGTGAAATAAATATTCTTTTAAGGAGAAAGCAAATATACCACTTTCTTGTTCACTTTCTTCTTTCTTACGCATTACCCTAGAAATAGATTACTACTTCAGTTAGACAATAGAAATAAAGCCTTTTTTACCTACTTCAAATGATTGGCATTCAACTGTTTCATAAAAAAAATCGTGTTGTGCTATGGTGAATCCCTTGAGGATTGATCAACAACGAACACTTTAGTAATCGGAAGGTAGCTAATTGTTGTCTCAACCTCCACACAAGCTTCTCTTTACTAAAACTTTACTAAGTAAATGTGTTAATCAGGGTAACAAATTCGTGGAAATCAATTGTAATGATTCATTAGTAAAGCCGCCTAATAAGCTCAAGCCCCTGTCCAATTCGCCTGCGGCAGCGAAATCTCCCATCTCTTCGGAGTATGGAAACTGGTAACAGACTTCTTTGGGACCAGCTTCTCCTCTAGTTCAGAAGAGCTGGCGACTGAGGTGAAGAAATCGGAACGCCCTGCAAGGCTAGCCCAGGATTGCTGGTAGAAGAATTACTCGATCTTCATTCAATGACATTGAGAAGATCAAAACCCTTCGACTTCCAGCGGAAACCGCTTGAAAATCCATGGGCCTTCACTGGAAGTGAATGCGAGGAAACGAATCGAATACAAGAAATGCTGGGATCCGCATGGAAGTGAAAAAAATCATCCATGTGAAAGAAACAGTAGCTAGTGACATCGCACGTTTGGTCATGAAATCAAAAACTGCCGAACTCGAATTTTAATAGGATACCGACTGTGGTTTTAAAAAGTCGAGAGAAATGATGGAGTGCATCCACTAGCACAAATAGTTATCAAAAGGAATTAGTAACGTTGCAGTTTTACGAAAGACATTTTAACCGTGAACTAGATGATTTCCAGGAATGGACGAGACTCATTGGCCCTCTCGCAAGTGGCCTCGCAGACAACTGTTCCACGTGATATGGCCTTGCGTGATTTCCATCATGCCGTCGAACTTGAACGCACGAAGAGAGACATTTCATCTGCAGTCGTTGAAAGTAGTGGGTTATACGTTGGAAATGAGACAGCTTTAACTTTTTGTAGCGTAGTATACCTCAAAATGTCGCACGCTATTTCTTATATTGTACTTACGAATGATTGAGGTTAGAGGAAGGTGCTGAAAACTTTCTAAGCAGTTCAGGGCAATGCGAACACATTGATCTCATGAACTGTAGCGATTACGAGACTGATGAGATGACTTGCATGCTAACGGCGACCGGTATGACATGCTGTGTTTGTACTGGCACTCTAAAAGCCAGCAAATGGTCGTTATTCTAGTGAGTGCCCACTCGTTAAAGAATTCAGTAAATGTGGTCCTCGCTAAGTACGGTAGAGCCATGGTCGGGTAGCTGAATGCGTATACTTGTGCCTTGCGTGTGGTTCTAGAAAGAGGTCCATACGATGGAAACGGTGAAATGTTACGCCGCAAAAAAGATTGAGCCGTATTTGATGCACGACGGGATAGTTATTTAAATGAGCGTAGTCGTGGCCCAAATTCCATCACAGTTTAACTAGGACTCAGATTTCTGCCGACATCTTGGATTTGCAACATGGCGACATTTGGGAGCGAACAATGAGCTTTCTTATATTAACAATATTCTATTTTCAAAACACAAGGACACTGCAAAAGGATAACATTGCTAAATAGGATAAAATAGGGATGTATGAAGGACAAATTAATTAACCATCGCGAGGTTAAACGAATCAGTTTTTTGAAGTGTGTAGGATAGAACTCTCAGTATTGGACCTCTCATGGACACGTTATTAATTCTGTTCCATTAATCATCTTCGAGGTGGTTAAATGCAGTGCTGGTCAGTGGCATATGGGGTTGTCCTATCCATTTGTCTAGCTAGAGAGATAATGGGGGTTTTTTTTTGCACGGTGTGCAGAATCCAACAAAATACCACGTATGTATTGCAGGACACCTCTAACCAATATGCTTTACGCAACTTTGAGATCATCGTATTTACCAGAATTCGTTATACTAAACTCAGTTGTCCACTACACGACCTTATGGTACGTGTCCAATAGAGTGTTGGCTTGAGTTCCGTAAAGAGGCTTTTCTCCATTCCTGACATAAAGTATACGAAACGAAGCCTTTCAGTTGAAAATGTTTTGCAAAAGTGTATAGATTGTTAATCTTTTTTTTAGACGCCGATCACGCATTGTGCTAAGTGGAATGGCATACGAAGGTGCACACTATTAATACGGGACCAGAAATACGGTGTACTTGTGATTCTAGGCTACGTGCTGAACTTACCGTTTCTATGTTTGCTTGCATAATTCTGTATCTCCATGGGATTAATGAATCGTGGATGCTTCGCAAAAGACAATAGAAAAAATTGGACTCCTTCATTGCGGCTTGTCAGTCGTCTTCACACAGAATCCATTTATTCACTGGCAGTGCCGAACTGCTTCACGATTGCAAACACTTATTGAAACCCAATGTTGATACTTCTCGTTTGAGGTGCCACTTTTGCTTTTACGCCGATTTTCGAGAAAATGCTGGGAAAACCAATAGCGTTTTTAAGAGTACAATGCTGTATGCTATTTAAGGTAATACTTGTCGTCTACATCACAATGTTTTCACTTTTTATTTTTGCCCTATCCTTTTTACCATAACAAGGGATGATGTGAAATACAAGCACAAGAATGCTGAGACACGAGCAGAACTCGAAGCCTCAAGTGCGCTCCGAATCCGCCATTACGCTCACTAAGGGTTCACGCGCTATCCACCAGACTAACCAAGGCCTTTGCCTTGACTGTCCCTCAGCTATGTGTTTACTTTATCGGTGGTATAAGCAATCACCCGTCAACTTATTATATTGTGACTGTGCTTGATACTTGTGCTCGATATGCATAGTTCACATGGATGGGTAGTGTCCCTCTCTCACATTAAAATATCAGTCTTAAGTATTGTGTACGATCATGCTTGATGAAGAAGTTTTCCGCTCTGCGATTCATTTTTGGATTCCAAAAAAAAATGAAATGAAGGAAATTCGGAAATCCAAAAATCAACCGCGGAGAGAAACGCCTCGTTGTCACGCATGACCTCACACAGTATTCAAGACTGATATTTTAATGTGAGAGATACATTACTTTTTCCATGTGAAGTCTGTGCGGTTGTTCGTCATTTGACATATTCAGTGGAAGAGTCATAGAAAAGCGCTGAGTGTGGGAAGAAGTTGCTTTGTTTTCAATGCGACTGAAATCCTGGTTTAGTGTTTTTTTCTGTTTTGGTTATGAATGTGTTCGGCTGAGTAGATTGCAGTCGACTTACCCTTACCAGACTCTGAGGAGGCCGAAATCCGCCGAAGCGTCTGCTTTTTTAAATAAGAAGTAAACTAACAACCCCATGTTTGTTTGTCAAGGGAAAAAAAGTAAAAAATTTTGCTTTTTGGAAGAGAACTAAAACCAAAGTTCTCGCTTATGCTGATGACGGGTTACAAGGTGTGTGCGAACTACTTTAATTAGCGAAGGGCAGATCGTTCACGAGACAGCTTCCAGTGGAGAACGAGAAGGCACTCGATTGTTCTCCATCATAAACTTCTTCACCAGCTTGCACCATAAACTGGGATTTATACGTCAACTGCTGCTGAAGCAGGCCAATAGTTGGAGAAAAAAGACTGTTGAGTGTTTCCACTTTGTTGATTAATGATCCGTGTATTGTAGTTTATTTGCTCTCTTTCATTACTGATAATACGCGATGTAGTGAAGTGTTTAGAAATCATCACGTATGACCATAAGCACTGAATAGAGCTTAACAGTGATTTCCCTCGGACTGCCACGTGGTCGGTATCGTTTGGATAATGGAGTTAATATGATTATAGCCAACAGGTCCCTCAGCGTTGTGATGTCTATTCTGTATAGGTCGAATACTTGTAGAACATTCCCGTTGCTGTTGTGATTTCAAAAGCTAGGCACCCGAAATAAGAACAATACTGTTGTGCGGAAACGAATCCCACCAGCGTTTTAAGCAAGGTTTCATTACGATCAGCAAGCTGGTGGTTTTCCACTAGATTTCCCTTAAGTTGCTCGAATGCTCCTATTCAACTTTTTTTAGTGTACACGTTCTAAGCCCTTTAATAAAAGACACGTTTAACACCGTAAAACGATGAAAGTCAATTCCTCACATCCGGAAACTCTTAATAGACCTCTTTGCTTTTCATCATCGCATTTCGGGACCAGCTTTGTTAACATCGCTTTATAAGATAGCTTTCTAGTCCAATAAGGGCGGTTGATTGGAATATACCCTATCTACATCTTTCCCTGCTTTATCGCTCCTTTCACTCTTCCTTCTAGTGCATAATTCAAGAAGGTCCGACAAAAATTTTTCTATTTTCATCTTATTAGACCCCATCGGTAACCTCACTGGTGTTCATACCTTGCTGCAGAATGCTGACTAATCCTTCTCCTTTAACTTTCCTTGCTTTAGAAATGATTGTGTCAACCTTTCAGAATACTTTAGCACGTTCTGCAGCTTTTTATGCCATCAGTGTTTCACCACTAAAAGCTTGCAGTTTCTCTTTATAGTTCATGTGTAACAAAGTACTTTCATCATATAGAGATCAATAGCGACTAAACAAAAAAGTGCAGGTTGGACGAACAAAGTTTTGTTTGTATAGGTTACGCAGTTTGCTTAGATTACGAGGTAAACGTACGACATCGACACGGTCATCTATGCAGCGAAAAGACGCCCAGTGATTAGATTTCATCGCTTCTCTTCTCCCAACCATTTGTTCAGTACTAGATTAAGTTCTCACCAGAACCGCCCGACAAAATAGAGAATGTGACATTTCCTTTGCTCTGGAAAAACGTGTTTCCAGTCCTACTTAGCACGCATCAGTACTAAAATCTTCATTAGAATGGTCGAAATGCAACTACGTAACAAGAGAAGCCTTTGACAAAACCGAGACCTAGATGCAGGTTACGAAGTGTTTATTCAAGAGTTTCCGACAGTTTAGCAAAGTTTGTCAGTTTGGGATCACGGCTGAATGAATACACAAAGCAAACGAAATCACCGACCGATTCCAATCAGCGCGGAGAATTAAAACAACATCAAGAACATGTCCTGCATTTAAGGAAGGTCACAATGTTCGCTTTATACATTGTCGATTAAGAGCATTCATCACGAGGTCATGCGGTGAGCGAAAAATAACTTAGTACAATACAAACAATTACACCATTACTGAGCACAAACAGTGAGTTTCAGGCTTGTGAACACAAAAAGACTAGAAAGTGACAGGTGGTATCTCAGTCACGCATAAGTACCATATGTATATAGTCTTGCATTGATAGTGGATAATTCTTAAAGTTTCTAACAATATAAAAAAGAGGCGAGGGTCTGAAAGCTAAAAGCTCAACCTACTTCTGCGCTGTGAGTTGGCGCCGCTACAGGAGGCCTCACCTCTTGTTTCTTAGTAAGGGAGATCGGTTGCCTCTCGAGTGAAAACCAATCGTATGCATTTTGGAAGAAAACTGTCATAAATTTGTTATTCTTTAGTGCCAGATCATCGAACTGAATATTATAACTCTGTAGATTGAAGTGGTGGTGGGAGCGGGGGCTGAGGCGGAGCAACAGTACGATTTGTCGTCGGCGCCGTCTCGGTAGTGTAGTACAGATTAATCTTCCTGCAAATCTATTGATTTCCTCTAGCTGTGATTTAAATTCAGTTATACCGTCAAGAAAGAAGTAAAATTACGGGAAACTTACTGTGGAGGCTCGCGACTCAATGAGGCGTGATGTGCCGCCTGAGAGCTTATGTGACGTAGTTTGCGAGTGTAGGACTGTCGTTGACGGCAGTGAAGGCTGATGTATGTCAGCAGCAGAACGAAGATAATGAGTAGGACTCCAAGCTGAAATCGTTTGAGAACGATTATATGCATCTGAAAAGACAGCCAGTGTTAGCCTGATTTCAAAGAAGTTATTTTACGAGCATCGTAAACTTTTGAATACGTAAGAAGGTGGTGCCAAACACCTCACGGAACGTAATTTGTACAAAAAGTAACCAGACTGATAACACTGCGTATGGTTATGGAACATTACAAAACTCAACTTGGTTCATATTTCATCTTCGAAGTAGGAAACATTAAAGACTTTCGAAAAATATGTTAATTACCCACTCGTTAAAAGAGTAACCTTGACTGGGCGCTCTAGGTGACTGCAGCAAAGACAGAAACAAGTTACTTCGAATGTTAGTACCAAGATCACCTTATATCCGAATCATGTTTCTTTTTTTCTGAGGAAGGATGAAATGGCTGGGAGAAAAGGCTGAGAAAACGGCGAAACGAAGAACTCGCATGGTGTAGTGGTGAACGCGTTAGCTCCCGGAAAGTGTAATAATGCGTTCGTTCCCCACAGCAGGCACCATCGGCGCGGAGTTTTGCAAATATCTCAGGATCATTATGGTTATATTACACATAGTACCCTACCGTTACAAAAAGAATAGGCAGTAAATAAAAGGTACTATATTGTGATTTATGCTACAGTCTCAGGTTAATTGGGTTCAATGCTTATATGTGTTCACCTGATCAATCCCGTTGACGTGTGATTGCTGATAGCAACTATAAGTCTGATGTATAATAACACGGCTGAGAGAAAAAGCGAAATGAAGAACTCGCATGGTATGGTAGTGAATGTGTTAACCTCGGAAAGGGTAATAGCGCGCTTGTTCCTACTGCGGAGACCAGGGTTTGGAGTTTTGCGAATATCTCAGCACCGTTATGGTTACTTTTTCCTTGTTCACACGACCAACACGACTTTCAAGTCGAGAGTGATTGAAAAGTAGCTCCCTATTTTGAAATAGTTATGACTCATTTACACATCGTAATATTTTTGCCAATTTTTTTATACGCTGCTTGATGAGGGTCAGTGTTTGAGATTTGGACGCCTTACAAATATGGCTAAATGTCTTGCCCTGCGAGGACGTGCTCAGCTAGCAACACTACGTAGTTTGGAGATCCGTTGATCAAACATAAAGACAGTGACCATCATTAAGTGAAAACATGTTCAACTGACACAAAGGCGATAAAAAAATTATCGAGCAAAAGCCACGGCCATGGTATCTTTAAACGATACTCGAAGAAGCCTTTCAATTCCGAAGGTAGTGCAGGTTTTTCAAGAAAATGTTTACTCGTAGCCCAAAAAAGTCAGCTGGATAAGCAGAAAGAAAGAAGGGGTTCTCGGGTTCTCTTTTCAATGTGTACAAACTTTTGTTGTTGCACATTTTGCTACTGCTGCTCGTGAATGGTTGTATTTCCCTTTCTGCGGCAAATGGATGGCAGACTTGGTTCCTCGTGGTCAGCATGAGTGTCCAGCCAAGATCTCTGACTGACACCCTGCAACTTTTCCCTTGGAATTGATTAGAAGAGCAAGTCTACTTTACCAAAACAACAACCCTGAAAGAATTTGGACTGTTCGTAATTACGAAAAGTTATGTCTCCTAACTCACAAGAGATCCTGGTGAAATCAGCTGACGCAGTTCTCGGGCGGCTTCAAAGATCGGTGGCAAATGCTGCTGCTCATACCGAGTTTTGAATAAAACTCCATGATGTGCGCTTCCTTCTCATATTAGTTCTTGTTAAAATCGCAGTAAAGAAGTAAATCGCACGAATTCAGAAATAGAGAGCACCTTTTCAATAACCCTACAGTTTACTTTTCGGGGCAAGCGCCTAGCTACAATTCGTATTTTTCAGATATAAATAGTGTTTTTCTAGAATTGTTGGTGCTCACGAAGTGAGAATGAGGGTAAATGAGTGTTCTATTCCACAAACACAGCATGGCAAAACTTACAATGACCGCCTCGAGTGAATTCGGACCGCTCGTGCTGACAGAGTCGATTTCCCGTAAGCCGTAAGCGTTTCGCAGTTCTCTTCGGGCTGTGCTGTTCGATAACATCAGTCTCCTAGAAGTTGATCTCGTTCATTCGGGATGCTCTCGGGTTCATAGAAAACATTGAGAATGACTGAGACTAGAGAGCACGAGCAAAGTGTTCCCACATCGAACAAGCAACTTAGTGGCAATATTTTCAAAAGGCAAAACCATATTCAATGTACGATGAGCTTTTTAAGTAGTCAGTTGATTCTCAAGTGGCAAAGATATCAGGCGTAAGAAGTCTAGACAAAAAAAGGGATGCTATTTAAAATTTTCGGTAAAACATAAGAAAGACAAAGAGTTTTTGCCTGTACTTTAAACTTTTCTTCTAAGTGTCTCATTTGAAAGCATGCCAATTCTAAACAACATCCTTCAAACAGAGAGTGGTGGAAAATTAAGAGCACCTTTTTTTTCCACCGCACATCGACTTCTTTGACTTCACTGCAACTCACTTCATTTTCTTCCTAACCTTTGCTATGATGTTCTATCTCAGCAATTAATTGGTTTTGTCTTCCGAAGGTAACAAAACATGCGGACGTTGTCAAGGATTTGCGTGCATAAATGGAAAATAGCGAGCGCAGCCATTGAAACAACGCTTCCAGGCCATTCCTGGTGATGGCACCATTAGGGTAAAAAGACTGGCTGAAAGGCAGAATGAGGTTCCCGGTGATGTAGTGCGCAACACGTGAGCCCCCGGAAAGGGTAACCGCTTTTCGATCTGGGCCGAGGCTGATGTTTTGTAAATATTTTAGCACCATTGTGGTCGTATTTTTACATAACATACTACCGTTAAAAAAAATAAGGAGTAGTAGAAAAAAGTCCCAACATCATTGCTAAAAAGTATGGAAATGTTTGGCTGGCTTGTCTTTAAAAAACGAACCTAGACTTCCACCCTACCATCTGCTCAGTGAACAAAGGCTGATGTGAATAAGGCAAATCCATAAAGAACAACAAAGAATTGCAGAAAATCCTTAAGGTGTCTGGTGCCGAAAGTGTCTAATGGTCATGTGAAAAGATTTCTATCATTCAAGTCGCTGACATCTCTGAAAATCACTGCCAGTTTTCCAATGCTAGCTACTTAATGAGTGATTAGTATAATGGCTAAACAATCTCGAAAAGGGAGAAATATGACAAAGTCACTGTTTTTCAAACGACTTATGATCCACAAATGAATCACTGTAAATTGGGTACCCCTTCTGATTTTGATCAATAAAAGCCAATAAGAATGCCAAAATCGATAATCAAATGTATCAAGATGGATTTTAAAGAAAATAGTTCTCCCTTGAAACCATAAAAATCCCGGAGTCATGTTTTTTAGATAACTGGATGTTTGCTCATAGCAAAAAAATGTCGATCGCGCATCTGGAGTTAAATTTCCCAACATATCTTGTCAAGTGTCAACGGTCCTTCAAAAAATCCGGAATTAATTCCACTTGGTTTTATGTTTGGGGATTCCAGGAGCAGAAATCAGGAAGTGATAAAACTAGACGCTTAATAACTCCCACGTCCGACTTTCTATTAACCTCGGCATTGATCAATAATTCTTCGTATTCTTGTTGAGCAAACACGAGGTGTTATTTTTATTCTTTATTCACGAACAAGCTGACGTTTCGGCTGATTTCGCCTTCCTCAGAGCCTGGAAAGGTCAAGTTGCCAGCAATCTATTCTGCCAAACATCTCCATAACCAAACAGAGAAAAACGCTGAACCAAGATTTCAATCACATTGAACACAGCTCTGCACATTCACCGTTTTCTACGAGTCTTCCACTTAGTATGTCGCGTGGAGACCAACCGCACAGAGTTCACATGGAAGCGTAATATGCCCCTCCCATCAAAATAACAACCTTATATACTGCCCAATATCACGCGTGATAATGAGGCATTCTTCTCTGCGGTTCATTTTCGGATTTCTGGAATTAATCCAGAACGCCTCGAGAGTTTTGCGCGCTTGTGTTCTCGATTCCTGCGCGAGGATCGTGACACGTACTTCAAAGTCCTCCCCGCTATGTCTCTGGGTCCTATGCGTGCCTAGTGAGGTACTTGGTTTACGTTTACCGACTAGGTGTTCTTTTATGCGGACACAGAGGGGTCTGACCGTTTCGCCAATGTATTCGTCTCCGCACCTCTCACACGAGATCAGATAAACTGTACCCGAGCTCATGCAATCACCGTCTCTACCATTAAAGCAAACTATGCAATTTTGCGTTGCACATAGACGGTCCCTATAGGCGGTTATGAACTAGTTGGCGCCTAAGATTACTCGGTGGCATTTCAACTACGTTTACCGAATTCTCTAGACCTGCCCTTATTAAGCAGCGTTTTATAGCTGCACTTACATCATTTGATATGAAGGGCAGGAAAAACGGGACCATTTTATCGCTAGAGTTGTCGTTTGGAGGCCTAGGATTTCCTCTACACCTGTCCCGAGCTACAGTTTCGTAGCCACTAGAAATGGCTATTTGCCGCGCCAAGTTCCGGGACTCCTCTCTCTGCTCTCTTCCCGTGCACACGTTGGTTGCTGTTCGAAACATGTTTCTTACCAGCGCCCTTTTCGTGTGAGAGGGGTGAGAGGAGAGGTAATGAACCAAGATGTTTTTATTCGGTACCACTTCGTAATGTAGCCATTTTCTGACAGGCTAATTTGGACGTTCAGGAATGGAAGCCAGTTTTCTTTCGGTTTCTCTCGGGTGAACTTGATATACTCTGACTGTTCATTCAACAACTCGAAACATTTGTCCATTTCCTCTTGTGTTGAGCAAAGGACAAAACAGTCATCTATATATCTACAGTAGAGTAGCGGCCCGAGATCGATCACCGGTGCTTCCACCTTAGACATAAACGCAATGGCCAGCTTGGTGCCAGTCGTTGTCCCATTGCCAACCCTCTTATTTGAGCGTAGTACTTTCCGAACCATCTGAAGATTGAGCAGCTCAAGCATTCTTTTAAGAGTGCCATCAACTGCTCTATCTTGAAGCCGTACATGTTTATTTCTCCTTCGTGTCGCATCAGGAGTTCGAATATGGCTTGCATTGCGGAGTCATTCGACACGTTTGTATAGAGGGCGCTAACGTCGAACGACTCCATCACGCACGCGCTGCTGGGCTGCGCAGTACGAAGACGATCCAGAAACATCTGGGTATTCGTAAGATGGGCTGGAATGTGTTTCAACAACAGGTTAAATATTAGGGTTAAAAACCATGTTATCCTATCCGTTGGCCCGTCTACACAGCTAATGATTGGTCTAACCTTAAACAATGATGGATCGGTAGACGCAATATCATCGCTGGATACTAGCTTATGAGTTTTTATAAGCAAGTACAAGACGGGACATGTTGGTAACTCAACTTTTAGTTGAGAGATAACTGATGGTTTTAAACCAGCAGCCCTTGCCATTTCGGCCCATTCGTGGTTCAATTTTCGGTATTTACTTTTAAACTCCTTCTCAGATGATGGACGATAAAGCGAAGCATCTTCAAGATGCTTTTTCGTTATTTCAACATCTAACTGATGGAGAATTGCGACAAACTCCCCACCCTTATCACTAACGGAGTCTTATGTTTTTTCAACCTTATCAGCTCTCGTACCTCTCGCATACCACATTTTTGCACTGCAGTGAGGTTTGAGCTGTACCTTTTCGCGCGATAGTGATTAAGGACTTTGAAAGTTTCATTCGTAAACATCCGAAATTTAACATCAACTTCATTATTGGGCTCTTGTTGTCTAAAGAACGGCTGAGGAAATGGTGCTATTGGTAAGGCCCCCCACTTTTTGTTCGCGCCTATTTTGCGCCTCATCTCTAGCTTTTTTGCGGAGTCTATCTTGAAGTTCATGTAAATTACATGCGACCCTACGCTTGTTCGTGAATAAAGAATAAAAATAACACCCCGTGTTTGCTCAACAAGAATACGAAGAATAGACGCTTAATGTTTGTCGGCTGGTAAAACAAAGTAGGAATTAACTAAATACATTAGCACAGGGGTAAAGGTATAAACGCCAGAGATACTACACTCTTCGCAGAGTGATAGAATTCTCTTTTTTTCCCTTCTTTGACAGAAATCACTCAAATAAGTGGGACAATATCTTTTGGATTTTCAAGTCAACTTCGGCCAAGAAGTATAAACCTCAAGGCATTGTCGACGTCCATGAAATGGCCATGTGCGTCTAGAAAATGTGCCAGAACTACAGTGAAGTTGGCGTTTTGCCGCAAACGATCCACTACCGCCGTCAGTGAAGTTGCGTTTGAGAGCAACCTTAAATGGAAAGCTGTATTCGCTAGTAAAAGTAATAAAGCATAAGTACAGCTCAAAAAATGGGCGAAAGGTTAGCGAATCACACAGATTATTCCCGGGTATTCATAATTTCAACCTATCCCATAGCACAAACGTGGCATGTGGCTAAGAAGAACACTGGTTTCCTTCCTTGGAAAAGCAATCGCTCGACTTCAAACATAAGTCCTTTTCATGAGCTTTTTGACAATAGTCAAGAGGAACAGGAAGACAAATGACAAATATCAATTGCATATAGAGAATTTCTCTATCAAATAGAGAATTCTCTATCCACCTAACAAATATATTTCAAAGTTGATAGAGAACATATCTCGTAACTGTATGTAATCTACTGTATAATAAAATGTTTGCCACGACGCCCACGCGCGTGCCCTACATCCACATCTATGTTAGCCTTCGGGCACGCCACTAGACAAAGCATCTCGTAGTCATCGGGCACACCACCAGGCATGCTACAAGGGACGACTCATTGCTTAAGGACTAGGTCCAATCGAATGACGTGGGCCGCAGGGTTAAAGTACGGATCGCAAAGTCTAGTCTTTCAGCAATGAGTCGTCCCTGGTGACATGCCTGGTGGTGTGCCTGATGATAAGATGGGATGTGGACGTAAAGCACGCGCGTGGGCGTTGTGGCAAATTATTTATTATACGGCGGATTACATGCAGTTACGAGATATGTTCTCTGTCGACTTGTGAAATATATTTGTTAGGTAGATAGAGAATTCTCTATTTGATAGAGAAATTCCCTATACTGGAACAATTATTAATAGGCAGAATTCAGTACAAAAAGGAACGGAATCGCATTTGAAAATAAACAATTAATTAGGAGAAGTGGCAGGAGTGATAAATGAGCAAATAAGGAAATGAATGTAGACGTACTTCATGATATTCTTCTCATTTTTGTTGATAAAGTCAAATGGCGCATCGAAGAGTAGTTCAGTCTGCTGTGAGTAGGTAATAACCGAAATCTAAACAGTGCAAAAAAAACTTCCTTCATTCAAATATTTCTGTTTCATTCTTTGTGTTCCTATACACCTCCCAACGGTGTACCGCTCGCTGGGAGGTGCTCCTGGGTGTCGGACTGCGATGTACAGTGGGTGATTCATCGCCCTGGCAGGGTCTACCAAGCTGAGAATGTGTCCGACGTTTCCATCAGGAAGCCTAGCTAAGAGTAAACCAATACCAGGATCCACCACCGCCCTGGTATCAAACTAGTCGCATGGTGGGAAAGCTCCCTCTGATCCACAAGGACAGCGACTGTCGGTGGTGGTGACGACCTGGGGGCAGACTTTTGCCATGCTGACCTCGGGACTTCAGGGAACCACAGTTGCTCGACCAGTAAAACTCCGTGGGATGGAAATAATGCTGGAGTCCGCCCTACCAGTGAGGACGGGCCGTCCAAGTAAGCAACCAAGTAAGTAAGTGTTCTTATACACGTTCGAGAAGTGATCGGCCGGCGGCATTCAAAAAACAAACTTGACAAGTAATAAGGAATAAGTGGATAACCTCGTAAACAAGAATTCTTAACTTCTTCACGTCAAGGAGGTTTAGGATTCCAAAACGTACCACTACGGCAGCTGAATCCTCATGACCAACGTCGTCGGTTACGACGACTGTGAAAGAAGTAGGATGGCTCACGCAATGGTTCATTGACCGTCAGTCGGCCCGTTCCAGCTTCTATTGATATCGGTGCATTTGACAGTGGAAAGCTCTGTAGGTCATGACAACGATAATTATGGATGGGACTGCTTCAGAGAAACCTCACAGACCTGCTTAGGAGCCCTTATCGCTCCTGAAATCGAATAATTTAAGCCATTCGTTTCAACGTCGGGATCTGTTGCTGCTACTCGACCCAGATGACTTCCAGGAGAGGCTTGTCCCTAAAAACAGTTTTTGTAAGACCACCTTATGCCACTAAATAAAGAACTGAATGTGCGATAGAAATAAACACCATGTGGGAGCAAAGGAGCAAAAAAATTGCAGCAGTTGTTTGGTTCGAGTTGTCCTTGTTGAGAAGTAGTGGTTCAATGTTAGCCATCAAGCCAATAAAGGCAATCTTCTCACACAATATCTGAGGCCAATTTTAAACACTACGAAGATTTTTCAATCATACCTATCTAACAATAGACAAAGTGTTAAGATTTTTTCACACCGCTTAATATGAGCACAAAAGTAATAAAGTAGCTATGATTGTGATTTCGACTACAGCCTCAGCTTGACTGGTTTCAATATCGATTTGTGCTCCTCAGATCAATTCCGCTGACGGGTGACTGATGGCAGCGTTAGCTAGAAAAACTAGCTGAGAGAAACGCAGAGCAAGGGGCTGCGTAGCGTAGTGTGTAATGCGTGAGCCCCCTGAAAGAAAAATCGTGGTTCGAACTGGCTCGGGGTCGAAATTTTGCGAATATCTCAGCATCGTTGAAGTTGTAATTCACGTCATACTCTGCCGTGAAAAATTATAGTAGGCAGAAAATAAAAGGTTAACATTGTAATAAAGTAGCTGTCAACATAATAGAGTATTACATAACCTAATAGTGTATTTTCGAGAGGCCCAAGTTCAAACCAAAACATTACCAGAAGACCAAAAGACCTACGTTCACATCAAAGACACTCCGAGAATTAAGTGATAAAGCAAGAACACCATAATAAAATGGACCCTGAAGAAACAAGCGCTATGCAAATGGTGAGGCTTTTCTTTTGTTCATCTTCTATAAACCTACTAATTTTGCGCTTATTTTTTAAGCCATTAACTACAAGTAAATGTTAAAAACATCCTAAGTTAGTCATTTTTTCCTAACTTGCTAAAATATTCACTCGGCAGCTTGACTATAGGGATGACGAAGACACAAATGTTGCAGTCTCATCTGTTATCGTTGTCAGCCTTCAGAAAAAATACATCTAAAGATCCGCCAGCAAGCTTAAGGCAGCTTTTCATCGTGTGTGTGTACACTAACCATCTTCTACGTGTCTAGCTTTTCTCAAGAGAAATCTAGTTATGTTGTGAATTTTATGGCGACTATCAGATTGCGACAGGAAATTCTCAAGATGTAAGAAAAAAGAACACTTGTAGTTTCTACAGTACCTGTATCACGGTGAAGTAGTAAACCTTGTTGGTGAAGCGTGGGAAGTTGTCGTTCACGTCGTTCACCGTCAGAACGCCGGTGATGGTGGCGTTCTGGGATTGGTGTGGATCAATACAAGTCAACTGACAGTCATAGGCAATGATCTATAAATGTTTCATTTATTCAAAGATAGCCTTAAATAACCAGTTCTAGTCCTAATAAATGGTCAACATAAGTGTTCATGGCATACGGGTATCCGGTGGTCCAATTCAGTACTTACAGGTCCCTTGCAGTGCCCATACATAGTGCTGATTCCTCTGTCTCCGGCCAATCAAACGCTCCCATACCTCTTAAGTCGGCAGAACGGTAAGAGACCAGTCTGGGAGGACAATACGCTGACTTTATATATGGCTAGAACATCGCAGGTCATTGTATAGGCCTGATAGGCATCAAATCACTTCTAGCATACTACGAATGGAGTTAAATGCAAGGCGCAACATTTAGGGAATGATCGACGTCCAAAACTTTATCCCTTAATCCCTTACATCACTACACAAATAAAACGTGCGTAAAAATGAATATCGTGCTAAACGGGTATACTTCCAAATACTAACTGAAGTAGTGTTGACAATATAAAAAACAAATCTATAAACATATAGAAGAAGCCCACTAAATAAAATCTAGCTAGACTTGGAATATGGTCGATTTATAAGATGAAGCACGTCAAGGAGAAAGCTGGTTTTCGCGAAACACAGTGGCATGAATGAATTGGTAAAAAAGAAAAAACTACTTCCACATGGCAGAGCACCCAGCTATAAGCATAAAGAGATGTAAACAGTTACAAACATATAATATTTGATTTTTTGTTTCGACTCCATCAAATATTTCATTGAAACCCTGTGATATCGATCTCGTTCTGCTAAAATTATTTGAAATTTGGTGCGTTTTATGGATATCAGAAGAATGTTTGGCAAATACTCAAGGATACATGACGTCACTCACTGAGTTCTATGATATGTTAACAGAAAACAAAGTACGGAAAGAACTCCTGTTCAAAATATGAATATCGCTGACCTTAAACTGATGTTCTGCTTTCTGTTCGCGATCAAAACTGTGATTTGTGTACAGAACGGGCAGTGTTGGCTCGAGAAAGAAAAACAACGTCGACTCACTGCTGTAGCACACCTGAGCAACTTTTCTAATTTCTATATAGCTACATGTTGGAATGTTTTCCTCTATGTACTAGCTGCATTAGAAACTTTGCCGTTAAGAAATTTGGCCTAACTGAACATGATAGGCGGCCGTATTAATGTCTCGCCGAAATGATGAACGGGTGATTCGATCATTGCGACTATCGGAGCCTACAAAAATACGAGCAGAAAAACCACCGAATCGAGCAAATCAACCAACCAGTTTCTGCTCCATTTCAAACGCAGCTATTCAATTAATCAACTTAGAGCTTTAGCGCGTATTCGGTATTTTGTTAATTTTGCCCCTTCTAACTTAAAATCCAACTACAATGAGCGCTATTTAAAGCAAGAAAATCCCTGAATAACTCCCACTTTTCGACAATTAATGGCTAATGAAGTTCAAACTAAAGAAGATTTGCGAAAAACAACTCAGCCCCCTCCTCTGCTTCCTCAATTCCTCTCTTCGTTTTGTTCCTCTGACCAGGCTTATAGAATTACTGCAACTTTTTTCGAAACGAAACATTTAAATGTTCTTTCCCCACCTTGGTATTATCGGTGTGGAAATCGGCGTCGAGAGCGACCGGCACGTGGCCAATCTGCCTGGGTGGAGGAGATCGGTCGTTTTCAACAAGCGACAAATGAAAAACCTGGAAAATTTCCAGTTTCGATCAATATACTTCTTTGAGCTTGATTTCAGAGACTCCTTGGCTGTTCAGAGCTTTCATGACAGCTTTTATCTCGATTCAGTCAAACGCTTTCCTTAAATTTGAGAGAAAGTGAGACAGACAGGTCTCATGCATTCTCGCTATATTTCAGTGAGTCTTGCTATCGTGTGGATGCGGTCCATCGTACAAAATCTTTTTCCGGAACACTGCTTCCTCACATGACTGTCCTTCGTCAAGTGTTCTGTCAATCGTGTTTAGGATGCCTGGAGTGAAAAGTTTATAGAAGAAAGACAGTAAGCAGATTCGACGATTGTTGACGATATCGTCGAGGTCATCGTTCTTGAACATTAGCACGGTCTTGCTGGTCCTCCATTGAGTAGGGATCTTGCCATTCAGACAGGTAACGTGTGAAGAGGCGAGCCAATGTGTTTACGAGGACTGGTGGAAGGTTCTCCAGGTGGTCTGATCTTATGTCCGGGCCTGGTGCTGTTCGATTTTTTCACCGACGAAATATTATGTCGGATTTCGAAAGGGAGAACCGATGGTACGACATGTCCATCTTCCTTTATGCCATATGAGGGCAGGAGGACGCGGCTATTGAAGAGATCCGAGTACTAGTCCTGAATGATTTTTTTCCGTTGCCTTTCTGGAGGATATAACTGTTGCGCCTGGGCGTCCTATTTCAATACTAGCCTCTGCAGCTTCGACTTTAACTGCTGCTCTTCCTCCTTTAAAAATTTTCTTCTATCGCCTGTCTGCAGTGTTTTGCGAGCTCGAACGTAGGTTAGCGGTTGTCTGCGGCTCATGATTTCACTATGGCATCTTAGCCCGAGCTTTTTTGGAGACAAACGTCTTTTCGTGAATTTCGAACTCTCAGATTTCATAGCGCGAGCCTGGAAATATAGAATAAGGTGGCAGTATTATTTGTCGATTTTGTCCATAATGCCTCATTCCAGGAGTGGTGAGCTGAAAGATCTGAATGAATCGCAGTTTATGTAGGTTACGTTTTTTCGTTTTTTAAACGCAGCTGCTTTCTCTTGGCTACGCGAGAAATGAAATCTTCTGGAAGGAAGTTATCGTCCGACCCTGTGTAGAATTTTGAGACAGCGTCAACATCGGTTGAGCAAAACCTTCGAGTTACTATGATGTAGTTTATTTCGTCATGGTACTCTCCCTTGGGAGTCTTCCACGTCCAGCGTTGAGATTGGGGCCTCTGGAAACGTGATTACAAACCCGTTCATTCTGCCCGTTCCTATCTAATCTTAGTTTGACATTTTTTAGATGTTCTTATGATTCGGATCTTAGGGCTGAAGTCCTCAATGATCACATTGAAGAATGTACGGTCTTTTCTGCATAACTCCACAAAGTCTGTAAAAGACGCTTCGACTCTGGCTTCGTCACAGCTTGATGTAATCGATATTCATAGACAAACTCGTATTGACGCCAACGCTGACGTCGCCTACTCCTCTATAAATGGGTAGCGTCTTCTCGTCTGGGCCACTCCGATGACATCGTACCTTATCCTTTTTGCCTGCATGATCAAATCCTCTATCGAAAACTAAGATGCAACGAGGAATTAATAAAAGTAGGAAGCGAAACTTAATTAAAAAAGAGATGATGAATGAAGGCGGAAATCAACCTGCCGAGGGAAGAGCGGGCAGTTATCGTTGCGATCGTTGACGGAGATGAACACATGCACAGAGGAACAGTTCAGATGGTGGCAAGCCAACATGCGCAGCTCGTGCACCGGTTTTCGTTCAAAGTCGAATGGCGAGTTCGATCTCAGCGAACCGCAAGCGTTCAGCGAGAAGGCTTCCCAATCCTGGAAACAGCACTCTCATTTTCGTTTATTTAATCTCATTACCTTTTTTGGTAAACTGATTTTGCTATTAATTTTTTTCCAAGCCTGAGGCCGACCATCCACTCGAGGACCATAGAAAATTTTTAGAAGAAACACAAAGCAAAACTAGTTAGGTCAATGGTATATTCCTTTCTCGTTTTCCTTTTTTATTCCAGACATAGGCACATTAAAGGCAGAGTTCAGAGGCAAGCTTGGTTGAAAACATCAAAAAAAGGAAAAATGTCAGTTCTTAATATTACTTCCAATGTTGACCTTTTGTCCGCTGCCTACTACATTTTTCACGGCAGGGTATTTCGATTACAGCCTCAGTTTAACTGGGTTCATTGCCGATTCGTCCTACCCAGATCAATCCCGCTGACGGATGATTGCTGATGGCAGCGTTAGGTAGAAAGCTGAGAGAAACGCAAAGGAACGGCCTCAGTGGTGCAGTGTGCAATACGCGAGCCCTCGGAAAGGGTTAATCGGGTTCAATCTGACCCTAGGTCCAAGTTATGCGAATGTCTCAACGTCACTGTGGTTGAATTATTTCCAATATTAAAACTTTCTTCCCTTCTTTAGCACATTTTTCATTGGTTTCAAAGCCCGGATGAAAGCAAAAACCTTTGACAGGACTAGTTTTCGAGTGGTTAGAACAAATTAGTTCAATTTACGTCATTTGCAGTGAAGATCATTTAAATTTAGCTCGTAGGCCTCTTATAGTTTTTTTGTTATAATACATACCTTCTTAAATGTCTGCTCGAATTTATACGTTACCAATCCCATATCATCCTCCTCAAGCAGTTTGATGCGTAGGAGTTCATCGTACTGTACATTCTCATCGAAGTAGTGGATAGAATTTGGCTTTGGGAATACTGAATTCACACAGCAAGTTTTACTCTGAACTTAGACGATGCTATCGTTTTGAGCGACAAATCTTACTAATCAGGGGACTGTGGTGGTTGTTTGAAGCCGGGTAAACGGTGACGCAATACGGGTACGAGACTGAGAGTGATGGCGATCCGGAGTCCGTAGCCAGGATATGAGAGCAAATCTAAATTGTCCTGCGTATAATCACGGCTTCTGAAGAATGGCCTACTCTTCTGACACACTGTCAACTGTTGGAATTGAATACTGTCTCATCCGTTTCAATTCATCCTTATTTCATTCGTTATTCAAGGTTTTATAAAACAGAAGCTGTATGCAACACTAAGACAATTTGAATTCATTTTTGACCAGGTGGACTTGGCAGAAACTGAGTGAAGAATTTTAACACTTAAAAGTTGAGAGCCAGGCGAAACGAAAGACCTGCATGGTGTGGTGGTGAACGCTTTAGCCCTCGGAAAAGGTAATAGCGCGTTCGTTCCCCACCGTAGATACCTGCGGTCCAGAGTTATGGAAATATCTCATTATCATTGTGACCAAAACTCTTTGTTCAAAGTGTTACCAGCTTTTTATCCAACAACTCGCACTCATAACCTTTTATCTTGAAGACAACCATTTTTCTTTTCTATCGAGTTTTCGTACAGATTTTCCTAAAAACGTACCCTTTCTCCTGCATGACCATCCAATATTTCAGCTACCACTAATTTCCCTCCATCAGTCACAGAGAAAAGAGTATGATTGGCATCGAGAAATACCGATTGTTTACCTCCTAAATGTTTCTAATAACAGTTTGAAAGACTATTTTCTTAGTTCTAACTATATGGGACAAAAAAATGGATTTCCCATGCTCTTAGGTAAAGCTGGAAACTCGGCGTTCCTAAACCATACTCCCGTGAGGTCCCTTTAGTAAGTTTTTATTTTTTAAATTAACTAGCATATTAAATTGTAGTCACTAGTAAACTGACCTTCGTCAAGATCGCTTGCGCTGACAGTAGAGATTGAAGTTCCAACGGGTGTGTCCTCGAAAGCGGTGAGGTGATCCAGATCGGAATTGTGAATAACTGGTGGGTTGTCGTTCACGTCTCCAACCAGCACGATCACCTGAACTTCATTATTTTGCACTTAAGGCAGCATTTACCGACAAGTTAGGCCCTCATGCAACAATAAAGCATTTTGTTGGCCCTCTCGTATGCCATGAGGACTAGAGCGATGAAAATCGTGAAGGTCGAGGCCGATTTAATTCCGATGTAGATGAGCTGTGACAGCTGTCGCAAAACCACAGGAGTGTGACCACCACCTTCCCACTCTCGACTAGTACTTGCACGTGTTCAGATACCGTACAATGATAACGTGATGGAATCCATGCCGTATGAAAAAGCAACTCTACTTGTTTAGTAATCGGTCTGTCATTCATTATCGCTGTGCCTACTGAGAAAAGAATGACTAGAAAACCAGATGATGAAAGTCGGGAGCTGGGAGGCCCACCTCACTGATTCGCGTCTCACCTTCGCGCATCTCTGCAGAGAGGCGACGCAGCCGTCATTTCAGCCAAGATGAAATCCACACAAGTACAAGATTTATTTTTACTATAATTGGGATTGTCGTTGAATACTGCTCTGAGAATTGCTGCAAGTCATGGAGCCGGTCCCGCTAATAGCTGAGCGAGTCAATAACCACTTGCGTGATTATGTGAGCCACATGAGGTCGAGATCAGCTAAAGTCTTGTCTCTTCAACATGGATGTTCGAAATTTACTGTTCGCTACCTGCTGGAGATGTTGGACTCAGAAACGACCACATGATAGTTATATATTGACTAGGCGCCCTCTGCTCGACATCATTCTCGTTATTTGATGGACTATGGATGCCATCGATAAACTCAATTCGAAGATCGAACACAGAATATTAGCTCAACACAGCTTCCGTAACTTCTGGTGATACGCTTTTTTGCCTTCGGTCTTAACTTGTCGATTAGCAGGGTGATCACTAAATAGATGGAAAGGAAGTCTCGTTGAAATAAAGACGAAAAAATTTTGATTAAAATGGCATGGTCTTATAATTTGACAGGGCCCCTGTGGCGCAGTCGTCAGAGGCGCCCTACAACACACGTGGAATCGATCGCCGAGCCCATGGCCCACCAAGCCTTCCATCCCTCCGGGGTCGGCAAATTGCTACTAGACTTGTTTGGGAGGATAACAGCATTGGCTCGATACATCAGTAGGCCAGCGCGATTCATTGCAAGCGCCAGATAAGCATTCAGTCACCTCCAAACGATGCTTGATGAAGTCGAATGCATGGCGCATCCCTCAGGGACTGATAAACGCCGAAAGCTCTATCCTTTATCTCTTTGTAACTAGATCACTAGGCGAGTATTTATGAGAATTCTGGCGATGCAAAGAACCATGCAAAGCTGTCTCTTTAAGATGTCGAGAAAAGAAAGTTGCCAAGGACTGAAAATGAGTAAAAAAAAAGCAAAAGGAAGTGGAAACGATAAGAATATTATCGAAAACTAGAAAAAAACATTGAGCTTTGACATGTGAAAGAAATGGGAAGAACAGCAGGAAAAAAATGAAGAGAAATGGAAGAGGAACCGACCGACGCGAAAAACTTCGTTGAACGGCTCCTCGCCAGCGTTATCTACACAGCGAACCGTTAGTGAATGCGATCGCTGAGTCTCGTAGTCCAGTTTAGATGCCAAAGTTATTGTGGACGTTCTGAAAACTGTGCGAATAACTCAGACACTATGCAAACTCACACTAGGTCGCGTTTAACGCCGTAGTTAGAGGTGCTCTGCAACAACACTAGATCGAGCCAGTCTGCTTGCGCCGTATGGTCTACAAACTTTTCGCTCGAGTCATCACAAACAGGATTGACAGAACACTGAACGAAGGACGCCCATGTGAGCAACCAGGATTTTCGAAAAGGATTTAGTAGGATGGACCAAATCCACACGATAACAAGACTCATTGAAGTCTCGTGAGAGTACAAGAAACCACTTTGTCTCACTTTCATCGATTTAAAGAAAGCATTTGACTCAGATGAGATAGAAGCAATCATGGAAGCCCTGGACAGTCAGTGAGTCCCTACTCAGTATATGAAGATTCTTCGTGAGCTGTATGAAAATTTCAAAACCAAGAGATCACCATCCTTCAGCGATTTTAACATTGACGCGAAAAGAGTGGTTAGGCAAGGCGATACCATCTCACCAAGATTATTTACAGCCACACTCAAGAACGTCATGTGAAAACTAGTATGGCACGACATAGGAGTGAAAATCGATGGTGGTCAATCACACTATCTTCGCTTTGCTGACCACATCGTTCTTATAGCACCACGAATTAGCGACTACTTGGCGACTTTGGTAAAACCTTTGGAAAGGTTGTTCTTCGGCTACATCTCACCAAAACGATTTTTTATGAGAAAGGATTGGTTTCGTATGAGCCACTGATGCTCAACGGAATGAGTATCCCCCGATTACGTCTATATAGGTCGGTAAACGAACGAAATGAACGACTTACCTCCAGAGTTGAGAGGAACGAAACGAGCGGCTTATGGAGTTTTCGAGATATAGTGAAGAGAACAAAGAACGCCTGACTACGTGCTCACCTTTTCGACACCACGATTCTCCCTGACTTAAACTATGCGTGGGAAACCTGGTCGCTGCGTAAGAAGGATGAAAGATCACTCAGCGTTGTTGACCGCGCAATCCAAAGGGTTATGCAAGGAGAGTAACCCGAGTCACATAAGTGAGTGAAGAGAGCCGAAGCTTCGACCTGCATTAATGATCAAACATCGAACAAGTCGTTCTAATCGCCAAAATGTCGAAGATAACGTGGGCTGGACGTGTAGTGCGCGCTAAAGATGATCGATAGATATGAGAATTGTTGGTCACTGGATTCTTTGGAATGTCAACTGCACAGCAAGAAGACAACCGATCCAATGGTCAGAGTTCTTCATGAAAACCATAGAAGAAAAGTATGATGCTCAACGAGTCCCTAGAGCGAACAGAACCCACTGGGTTACTCTTGGACGCGACAGTAAAGAATAGAGGATTTATGAAGTCCACTCGACGATCCACGGGACGACAGGCGACAGGTGACAAGTAACGCAAAAGCTTTAACGGCTATTTAATCTCGCTTATCTCCTAAGGCTGAACTTTTAACAGTTCCCAGGATCGATTTTTTATTAACCTCACCATAGGAATATGAATGCGTCGTTGTTCAGCAATCGCGAGGTTGTTAAAAAGCATACATTTACTTCCATAGGAAAACACAATACAATACAACAGTAGCTGACGTTTCGGCAGTATCGCCTTCTTCAAAGCCGCTTTTTTCGTGACTTCCAACGAGGAAGGTTGTAACAGCTGATTATAGTCGCATATGATTGATGACTCTGAACTGAACTTTTAATTAATCTATTATTTTTTGGGTTTTGTTCGATTTGCCTCTTTTCCCTTAGGCTTTAAAAGTAATTTCAGGTCATAAGCCTATCTGTGTAAATACCTTATATCAATATCAAAGTGGTCCTCGCTTCCGACGAGTGAATAAAGAAGTCGAGAGAATTCGCCCTCATCGCCGTCTCTGGCTAGAGGATACGGTAGCTCGAGTACAGAGCCAACATCAGCGGATTCGTCAATGTTAGTCGATAATACGGAACCGTTCACAAATACTGGCCTAAAAAACCATGCGTTATTCTGCCAGTTTTCGATTTTTTTCATGAGAGGTAAGTAAGATATGAGGAGGCAAATGCATTCAACATATTTGGGCGATAATGAGAGGCAAGTTCTTTCCGTAATATAATAGTTAGTTTCATCTGAGAATTTAGTACCACTATCTCTCACCTTCTGTTTCTATTTTTTGGGCTACACTTTCAGTAATGTTAGAGTGTGCACCTGTTATCGTTGACGTCAGTGAGGATGATGGAAAAGTTAGTGGATGTCATGTTTCCTCTCTGATTACGCACAAGAACTCGTCCTTCAATGTATCTGAACGCCTCGAAGTCCAACTTAGCGAGGTTTCGAATGAAACCGTCATCGTCAATCTCGAGCAAGTTAGTGGGTCCAGTAGTGATTTCCAGAGAGTATCTGCAACAGAGTGAGTGGAAGACAAACAGGGGTTCTCACTTAGCGAATTAGATGAGAAAGGATGTTCATTTTGAATTAAGGAAACAAGCTGGGAGTTGACATGCATTTAGTTTATGCATAGCGCAGAATAATAAACGGTTATTCTGCTACACATCTCTTTAATTTAAGAGACGGTGCCAAGTCAATAAGGATAGCATACGTAGCAGCTTCCACTCAGAGACTGATCTTGGGGCAAATTTCAAAATCCCGTGCAAGGGAACCTGTAAATTTAACGCGAATAGAAGGATTAAATAGAAATTTCCATGTGCTGGAGCGTGGTAAATGCTGAGGAATCATTTCACTTATATGTATTCTTTCTTTGATAAGCTTACACGAGGTCGGTCGGTAAACGTCAGGAGTAAAGAAACATTATTTGCCAACCTCGTACAAGCTTATCAAAGAAAGAATACATATTGACTAGTGATACCGACGTTGAAGGAAAGTCTGCTTTCAAGTATCATTTCACTTATTTTTTTAAAGCGTCCTAACTTAAAAGTTACTCCAAACTTTCTGCTGTGATAAAGATCTAAACGCATTGCGGTCAACATATTTTTAGGAAGCTTACTTAGTACATTATTAAACCTAATCTTGCCCACTTTGCCTTCAATGAGGACGAGCTACTGTAACCACGCTGAAAAAGAAAAAAGGCAAACGCCACTGTACCGAAAGAATCTTAAAGGAGATGAGCTTAAATCTACAATAGTTATGAACAGTTAAGAAACGTCAATACAGAGAGCAATCCTATACAAGGTGGTATTATCTACCCCAGTTGTCAGTTCAGGCATAGCCCATAACGAGTGGTTTCTCTTGAGTCACAGTCGGAGAAATTTTGATTGTGACGTTAGAGCAGTTGACATTTGCAATACCTAAGACGGGCTTGTGATTTATTTTTGAGAATTAGTTACGATGTCAATCTTTAGCTGCTTCAAGCAGCAATCTATAAGTTTTTTGGAGAAACGATGCAATTGAACTTACTAAATGTACATTTGTACATTTGAAGATCTTTCAAATGAATAGTTTAGTTTGTGATTTTGTTCTCGAATAGATTAGACAAACTCATTTCGTTGAGTCGAGTAGTCTAGATTGCAGCTCATCTTAGTGCTTTGGGTGAAGCTATCACGAAGTTTTAAAAACAATGCTCGTGCAGGAGTTTTAGGGCGGGTTAATCTTCAATCAGAATATTCACAAGGAATGACTTAAATAATTACATGGTTTTAGGGTTCCTACATTAAGTTGGTTTTCTGGATTAATGGACGAAAACCCACTTGAGAGGATTTTTCTCCATCGGCTTTCACTTGCAACAGCCGGGATCCGATTCCTACATCTTCAGCGACTACTGCCTTGTAGCTGCTCTTCTTGAACAGTGGAACCGAATTTGAGCTGTTGACCACATTGATGATGAGTTCCACTAGAGAAAACCATCAGTATTTTATTTCACCCATAATCGCCTAAAAGGTTTTAAAAGGGTTAAAGGTTCTGCTATTCACTGTTGGTATTTGGAACACGTCTGATTTACTTGCCTCTAAATGATTTATCGACGGATCCCATTTACGAAAGAGATCTCGGATCGATTAGTTGAGAAGTTAGGTAGCGCGCGTACCCAGATTGTGAAGTGGGATTTCACAGCAGGCAAAAGAAAACATGTAGTTCTCCCAAGGCGCGTGTTACTTATGGGAACGAATTCTCGAGATTTGTTCCGTGTGATTAACTTGTATCTTGGACACAAATAAATAGGAAAAAAGAGCATCGTGGTAAAACTGCAATTCTCTACGTGTCCATCAAGAGAAAAACGTCAACTAGGGAGCCTTAATATGCAAGAGGAAAGAATGGGACCTTTTAAGCGATTGCTCGGGTCATTCGATAACTAGCAGAACAGCAGTGGATTCAGTGGAATGTATAACAAACCAGGTACTTCTCGTTTTCCCTTCTTCATACTGAGGTAAAGGCGAATCTGCTTGACTCTCTCCGGCAACGGTTGTATTGTACGGAATATGCCCGTGTTTTTGTCCATTTCTATCCATTGAAGAACGTCCCCGTCCTGAATAATCTGTTTCGATCAATGTCAACTATTTATTTAACTACGCAAACTTCATATGATTTCACAGTTATTCCTACAGTTCTAGGGTAAGGATCTAAAAAATACCGTAAAACTGCTTTCCGAAAATTCTAGGTAGAACGAATGTCAGCCAGCATTCAACTTGTTTAAACGCATTCAAGTTCAGATTTAAAGATTTTCTGAGTACGAAAGGCAGTGGCACACCTATGACAAGCTATGGGCACTATTTTGATTACATACATGCAATAACACCAGGCGTGTGGCGCAGTGGTCGGAGGCGCCCTGCAATACACATGGGATCGATTCCGGCGCCCGTGGCAAACCAAAGCCCTCCATCCTCCTGGGGGTAGACAGATTGGTAGCCAGACTTGTTTGGAAGGATATCAGCACTGGCTCAATACATCGGTAGGCCATCGCGAGTCTTTGTAAAGGTAAGATGCACATTCAATCACCTCCAACGATGCTTAATGAAGTCGAATACATGGCGCATCCCTAAGGGGATTGATCAACGCCGAGAGGTGTTAGAGTTTTAAGCTTCGCATACACTGCCTTGATGAATGATGAATTTCTAGATGCCCAAAAACACATGAAATGGAACGCACGACATGATGATTATTCTAGAAACCAGAAAAAGAGAAGACAATCTCTCAGCACATGAAATACGGGACCTTGTCTCAGGCGGAGAGATTTCATCGCTCAATATTGATGGCAAATACAGTTGTTGTATACCAATCTGTTGTCCACCTCGCCGACTCTGATGAAAGTCTGGCTCTGCACATTGGCTCTGCAGTTTTTTGCGTCGCTTCACCCAAAAGAAAACAAGAATAGAAAACGTCTTGCTCCGGGACCGGAAAGTTCCACGAAAAATGAAAAAAAACCCGTTCATAATGGGAAGTGCTTATATTCACTACAGACACTGTCTTACAAAAACTCCTAACAGTAGTGGCACTCGCAAGTGTCGTCTGATGCGCCTACTGTGTGCGATGCATAAGCTTCTCCCAAAGATCGTCGTTACGAGCACCTCTAATTTGGATAGAACGAAACTTATAAAACTATCTGATTCTAGCGCTCATTAGTCTGCGATAGTCATCCACATAGTATCTATGACGATATAGTCTTTAACCGATTCTCGCAATTCCAGTTGGTTAAGAAATACAACATAGAGTCATAATTTCGCCGAGTGCTTCTTCACTGCCACACTATAGTGATGCAGTTTTGACTAGGATGGGAAAGTGTACGTTTCGGTAGACGGGTTTTTTCCGAACAATCGTTTTGAAACGAATTTGTGCATGTATTTCTCTCTGTGACCTTCAGTAGATGTGTGCAGAGATCTAAGGAAAGGATTCGATAGACGAGAACCAGCTATAGGCGACTAATCGACACAGTATTTGCTGTATAAGCGCTCGCTTATTTGACTCAATACTTCTTCCGTCTACGGGTGGTGTGGCAGAACTATAGATTGGTACTTCCACCATACAGCTGTAATACAGATAATAGAGAGTTTTTTATCCGAAGATTAACCGGCACACCCAGCCCAAAGCGTTTTTCGTTGTTCAGATCCTTGAAGAAGGGCGCTAGGGTGGATTCTCAGAAAATGAAAAACAGCATCGATGAAGAGGTCCAAAAGATGGGCCAATATTTGTAAATAAACCAGCTGTATTCAACACTAACAGTTAACAGATTCCCAAGCCGCAGCAGAATGGGCTCGACCTCTTCTATCGATGTGACTGCTGCAAGAAATTGGACGAGATGGAAGAACTGCTCTGAAGTTTGGTAATGGTTACGGTTTTCCATGGTCTCCTATTCGAGAAAACATCAAGTGAAATATTAAAATTTCTCAAGAAAACCCCCAAAGTTGGCCTGCCATTGAGTTTTCATCTTATTCGTACTAGGCTTTTTAGTGTTGCTGATTTAAACTTACGGCGAATCCGTCAGAAGTGGCTCTCGTTATCTCATAGGTGTAGCCTCTCTTGCCGGAATTTGCCCATTCAATTGCACTCCTTAATGAGGACTTTTTGTCAATAAAACGAAACCAAAAACTAATAGAAGCAGAGTATTGACATATGGGATAAAGGATAAAAAGGATAAAGCTGTCGACGTCGATCAATCCCTGAGGGATGCGCCAATCATTCGACTTCATTAAGCATTGTTTGGAGGTGATTGAATGCATGTCTGGGCTTTACAAAGACCCGTGGTGGCCTACCGATATATCAAGCCGGTGCTGCTATCCTACCAGACAGGTCTGATACCAATTTGCCCACCCCCTACGGATGAAAAAATTAGAAAAAAAAGTTGGCGCCTCTTTTTGAGAACTTGCTTAGAGAGAGGATGTCCAATGTGATCTTATTTTTTTCCTACATTCTTCCACAAGTTTAATATAAAACCGGCAACGAAACTGATATTGCGCTATCCTAACATCTTTTTCTCAGTGTCGTTTAGTGGATTCATTTCTTATGTGACGTAGTAATAAAATAGCGCGGTGTCCCTATTCTTCAATAGGGAAATGTGGCTCAAATTACTGCATTTTACTACCTACACGTTCCTCATAGAATTTCAATGCACAACGACATTATTACATTATGCTTGCAGTTTTAACAAAGCGATTTCACTTCAGTAATCGTGTATGCTTTCATAAAAATAGTTAAGCGTCGCGGTCTCAGAGTGCCTAGTAAAGTTAGAACCTCTCTGGGAACGTTTTTATGAAGGGGGCATTCAAAAAGCACACTGAGGCAGTGAATTAAGTTAATTACAGAAATGTAGCAGCGCATTTCTACTTATATTTTTTGTTACTGCATCCTATTGTTAGAGCGATGTTGGTAGAGTGCTACATGTGCTCTGGAATAAACACGTGGTCTCTGGTTGAATTACGCGCCGCGAGCTCATCACGTCCTCCATCTCTTTGAATCGGAAAGTTCGTACAAGACGCGTCTAGGAGAATAGCAGCATTGGCTTCGTACATCAGCAAGCCTACTGCAAATCATTGCTTGGACCATATTTGCATGATCTACTATGGACGGAGCCCGAACAATGTGGTTTCTATTCCTCTTGCCAACGCTTGCATTCTTCGCAAAATGAGTTATTTCATGCCCCAAGACACGACTTTTTTTAAACATGTGATTTTTTAGCAATATTAAGGAACCGAAACAGTTCGGCACCATTGTTTTTGTAGCAAACTGATCTGATAGTGAGCAGTGGCTATGCACAACTTATGGGACAATTCCGACGTGAAAGTTGTACCTTTGCTCAGTCTCGATGAGCTTTAGTTCGACGGTGTGTACGCTTTGCATGGATGACTTGTGTTCATTAACCACGACGGTAGAAGAGCCGTTTCTGGTGGGTTCGCCGCCGTCTAGGGCGAAAACACGGAATTCAACGAAAGTATCCTGCAAGAAGAATGGTGCATTCCAGTCTATATCATTCCGGTCTCTTCGCAACATTTTCGCTTCATTGTTCACAACTTTTGGGTGCATCCTTACCGACTTGATATTTCCCGACTGAAATTCAGATTAGAAAGCTGTAACGTGTTACATTTTCATATCCATTTTATTGCTAATCATTTAAGGCAAAAGTAACAAAAATATATTTATGTATTTTTGATAAGCAGACGCGAGACTGGCTTTCTCATCTTAAACAGTTACCTTCCTCGCCAGTGTTAATTTGGCGTGCCGCGTCTCTTTCGCCAAGTAGAAAAACACACAAAACAGTGGTTGTTTTAATGAATCTGTTCACTGCGCGGTTGAAATCTAGGTTTTACCAATTTTTTTCGATAAGGTTAAGGCAGTGCTTAGACGGCGAGACTGAGTAGATATTGGTACAACCATTCCCAGGTTCTGAAAAAAGCGGAATTCTTCGAAACGTCAGCCTCTGTGGAACATTCTGCCGGAATGTTCGTGCCTTCTCATCATCGACACATAAATTTGAATGCCGACGTTAATAGAAAGACGCTCTTCAGCGATGTCGCAAGATCTGCACATTGCAAAAGTGTCATATTTAGCGATCATGGAATCATCTAGTCAGTAGCTATAGTACAAACCCCGTAGAGCTTCACAGAAGTTGTTTTTACACAGGGTTAGCGGTTAATGTAGGATTAGTGTCAAGGTGAATTACACAACTGCCATGCAAAACCCTTTTTCTCTCAGTATTAGAATCCCAAATAAGTATATTTTTTTGAAGAAATAAGTGAAGATCTTTCAGTTTCCTATATTTCTTCAGAATAAAAAAAACAACGTCGCTGCAATATCCAACCAGGCTACGTTAATCTCATGTCCGAGTAAAAAAAACTCACTTATACATATCTATTGTGCCTCATTGTTTACTAAATAACAATCCTTCAGCATGGGTCATATACCTTCCTTTTGTTTGATCTCTAAAGGCCCGACCATTTTGACTATGAATAAGGCGAAGTTTTTACGGTGACTCGCCTTGCTAAGGATACCGTCTCCATCATAGATCACATCGCCGTCGTCAGCGATTCGGAATCGTGGATCCTCCGACACGTACTTCACGGCGTTGTTTGGTGTCGTTGCGTCGGCGTCGCTTGCCTTCACTGACCCAATCACCTAGAATACATGACTGCTGACATTATGGAGGATGGCAATGATTTCCTTTTCCTATCACCTGTTGGCATCCTTTGTTTTGTTTATTCATCTCAAATTTAATAAAGAGTGCAGTTGCCAAATATTTCTTAAGATACGCAGCACACTTTAGAAACTCTACGACTTAAATGAATTTACGAAAGGACAGTGCCTGTTCAAAATTCGAGAGGCAAACATAGACCATGTTAGTTTAAAGATATCAGGGTGATCAAAAAATATTGCTTTACGTGGTTGTCTAGTGGTTAGAGGTGCCGTGCCACATAAACGTGGTTGTCGGTTCGATCCCGAGCTCTGGGAAAATTAAGGCTTCCATTCCTGGCTCGGAAAAATTGGTACCACATTTATTTGGTAGGGTGAAACCATTGGAATGATACAATGATGGACTATGACATGCCATTACACGCCAAATATGCATTCAGTCATTTATACGATTATTAATGGAGTTGATTTCATAACGAATCCTTAAGGAAGTGAGTAACTGCAGACGCTTCATCGTCTACACTCAATCAGAAATTGACGTCGTAGAATAAAATCAACCAAGAATTCTACTCAGCTCATTCATAGAATGGTTCCTTGTACAGGACAAATGTAATCACAACGGCTTTTGACTTGGTTTTCAGCGATTTGCACTAACAAAACTTGGTTAAATTTTAATAATGGTCATTCTAGGACAAAAAATCTCTTTCGGAGTCGTACTAGAAAGTGTTCATCACAAAATTCTAAAACTCGTAACGATCTTGATAAAATGTATTAGAACGAACTCCTCCTGGACTGATATTGGCATCCAATACAAACGAGTAGCGTGAGTTCGTGAACGTAGGCCAGTGATCGTTGATGTCCTGCAAAAGGGAACTGCATCGTATGTACCAAAATCATTGGCAAAAGCATGCGTCGTGTAAAGACCAGTCATGCAATCACATGAGTTTCCCGTGCTCTTCGATTCTTAGTGATTAGCCTATTCGTAACTCGCAAATAGTCGTACCCTCACTCGGACGGTGATGTTGATAGTAGAGGATCGTGGCGCTTGGCCTCTATCCGTCGCCCTTAGCACCAGTCGGACGTCCTGCTCAGCCATGGTGTCACGGTCGAGTTTTCCGATAAAAAGCATCCCACCTGACACGTCGATAGCCATGCCGTCTGGTACATTCTCCAGCGAATAAACGATTTGTCCATTCTCCCCAATGTCGAGGTCGGTAGCCTAAAGAAGGCTTCCTTCTCGCCATTCATTATTGACAGCTGAACGCTTTCATCTGACCGCTATAGCGTTAACTCTTTTTCATCAAATCAAGTTTCTTTAAGCCTCAGATCTCAGTTGCTCTTAGTCTTGTGCATTAGATCAAAATATCATTTAAATACGTACTGCTGATTGTCCGAAAGTTCATCAGTATTTCGGAGCGCTCACATTCCGCAGCGCAAGCATTGAATTGACTTTACGAATACCTAGAGGAGCGCTCGTTAAAGCAATGCAATGTCCACCTCGAATTGCCTCTTCAGTGACTTCTCCTCATCGATTTCTAGCAGATATTCTGAGTGTTCGAAACGAGGAGTGTTGTCGTTAACGTCTCTGACTACAATTCTGCCTGGACAGTTTGTCCACAATCCTAAATAGTAGAAAAGACACTATGACATACATATATAACCACTATTTAACAGAAGTGAAGAAATGAATCCTACTATCCTCTTAATCATCTCGATTTCCAAATTTGTTAGACAGAAGGAATAGTTGATGTATAAATTTTATTCGGAATAAAATGTAGGTTCTAAGCTATAATGTGATTTGAATAGAGCAGTAATCTAATTTGAAATTACAAAGTGCAAGGAGATGCTTAAATAGGAAGAGTGTGGTAGAAAGAATGAAGGCTTGTTAGGAAGAAATTGTTGTCCTTTAAGTGACAAGATATGGAAAGTGAACTCAACTGGCCTCCCGCATCTGTGGCTCTGACAACGAGATCGAAGTGTTCGTGTTTCTCTCGGTCCATGGGTACAAGCGACCGAAGTTTTCCCTGGGGCGATATGGCGAATAGTTCAGACCCAACACCATGGATACTGTAGGTGATTGGCGAGTAAAGAGCGGTGTCAGCATCAATTGCCTGGGGAAATTGCGTTGAATGACCAATCTCTACGACTACAGAACACGTGATGATCGGGCAGTGAAAAATTTGGGCACTGATTTTATCGTACCACCAAAGTCCTTCAAACCGTATTTTTGCTTTGGCAGCTTTAATAAAAGTGAGAGGAATGTGCCAACAATAAAAGTGAGCGTTGTTACAAGCTCCAAGCGTCGTTAACATTATGCTGCAACGCCGATCCACCAATAAATGACGATACATTGAATTTATGTTGTTCTATTCAGTTAAAATCAACGTAAAAGAAGGACAGCCTCACCTTCACTTCACCCAGAATAGTTGGCTTATGATTTTCGGTGACGTTGAAGGTGAAGATTTCTTGGACGCATTTAGGGAGGGTTATCGTTCTCATCCAAGACTTCCACACCAACTTTACATCGTCCGATCGGTGCTGTCACCTCAAAAAGCACGGTTGTTGAAAAGCACACGTACCGGTTCTTAGTGGAAAACCAGAATGACGGAAAAAAAATGGATTGTTGAAGGAGAAGGCATCGGTGTAAATTGTCAGTCAATGTTGTTATACAGATGTATGTTGGTCTTGATGCATCACAATACTTGATATTGAACGGCCTGTCCACACTAGCTGTGCGGGTCCCCATCACAACCTCCACTTTTCTGAGTTCTGCTAGCTAAGCCATTGTGGTTCCCTGGAATCCCGAGGACAGGCTGGCCGAGGTCTGCCCTAGGTCTTTACCACCCAAGCAGTCGCAGCCGTTTTGGATAAGAGGGGGTTTGCCACAATGCGACTAATTTGATACTAGGACGATGGTGGATCTTGGTATTGGTTTACTCTTAGCTATGGTTACTAATGGAAACGCCGGACTCCTCAGCTTGGGAGACCCTGCCGGCGAGACGAATCCCCCCGGTGTACATCGCAGCCCAACACCCAGGAACACCTCCCAATCACAATGAGGCGGTAAACCGTTGGAAGAGATGCGTCACTATAGTCCGGAGAATTGCAGCAATCTTTGAGAACATTCAAAAAATTTGCGGCAGCTGTATGTATCAGTTGAAATTGACACGAAATAATTGAAAGAAGGAATTTAACAAGAGAAACCAGCTCTGGAGGGATGTAAAACACAAGACTGGAAAATAACGTAACCTACAAAGAGTTCCATTGTCTTCTGTTTCTCGTAATCCACCAATGAAGCATTAGAGGGAACAATTCTCACGTCGGCACTTGTACTAGAAGGATCAACAACGAATGCTGAGCCAGCTCCTTCGATACGTAAAGCTGATGGATTCTGAAAACAAGTACTAAAAAACAAGCGTTGAAATCAAAATGCACAATCCGTGAACCCGCACGAGAGGCATGACATTTCCTGAGATTATCGTTCCACTGCTGATTCCGTCACATTTTTTTCCATGTCTGCCTAACTTCTGCATACCCACTGTGTTCTTATGTGTATGTTTCCATGTTTTTTGAACACATCTTGTGTGATCTAACTGTTGCATGTGATGAAAAAAATTTCAACCATTATCTAGCCATAATGTTATTAGCCTTCCACATAGTTATGTGCGGGTTTTGCATTCAACGACCTATTCCACCATCCGAAATTGGCTACTGGAAGTATAGCTGAGAATGCCTGTCCGTGGGACAAGCCACGAGGTGACTAGAAAGGGTTGCGAAGGTGTTACGTAATCAACAACTGATGTATCTATCAGGAGCTATTGGAAGAGAAGCAGAGTTGGTCCACTCTGCGCACTAAATAGTTCTTATAAAACAAGAGGTTCAATCCTCTCACTACCACGGCCATTTTTGCGTGGCAGCCCCATGCGACCACGTGTCATTGAACGCAGGAGAGATGCGCGTTAAAATCAAGAGATACGGTTCGCAGCGAACGCGGCGCACACATTGAAATCAAAGCGCATGGTCGTGAAAGCGTTAAGCGGTTTTTGACGATATGAGTCACATATGACCCGTAACGGAGGAAAAAATGATGTAGGCTTTGAAATATTCAGAAGATATAACTCAGGAAATAAGTTGTGAGAGATTTGTTAAGTACAATGTATTTGGTGCGAATTCCTGGAGTACATAGCATATTTGCTTCACTTATTCTAAACCAAGGTTCGTGTTTCGAACACCAATGCAAATCAACAACCGAGAACAGTACATAGTGGTGTTCTGCAATGAGTCGCCTATGTTTGAAGTTGCCCGCTTCTGTTAAAAATTTTAAAAAACTTCAACAATGTCGTTTTCAATTTTTTTGGACATTCTAGTTCTAAAGAAACCTGTATAAGAACTGCATATAAAAGTGGAGTACGAGTAGAACAATCAAATAGATAAGGTTAAATTGGTACCAAGATTCACAACGCTACTGAGAATAAAATATTCACTAGGTGGTAAATGATGACGACCTGGTATAGTCCAAGTGCGGCTACCTCACAATTTCCAGGGCGGAAATATTTCCTAATCAGCAAATCGGTTGTCAAGTTGATATTCTATTATCCTGAAGCCCACACAACTCTTATGGAGTCATGAATATTCCAAGCACTTCCTTTCTCAAGGTGATAGGAGAAAGTCCTCTCTGCACCAATGTCGGATTCCCAACTTCACTGGGGTTCTACTTATAGAAACACCACAGTCATTTCTGGAAAAGTATTGGGAAAAGCTGATTGTGCTGAAACTGCTAAAAAGCTGGTTTCTTCATTGTTTTGCTAGGCTGCCGCTTTTGCTTCTTGTAAGAAAACGAGTAATGATTAGACAAGTTAGTCATTTTGTGATATTGTGTTCAAATTGACATCAAGGAGAACCGGAAATATCTTGTTGTCTTGAGAAAGTGTGTTAATCAGATAACAATCAGGGTGTTCAACCAACATTGGATTTCAAATACTTTCTAGCTTTCAAAAGGACCACCACGTGTATGATTCGCATTTCAGTACACAAGTAACCACTTCACTCCTTTGTCTGAGACCTTTCACGAATCACGATCTCTAGGAACTCCGGCCTATCAATAGTGAAGCCCCCACTCACTGTATTCGAAAAGTTTAATAAAAATGAGTATGACAACAAAATCCGTCCTCAAAAATTCTGTGATCGCAAAGTCTTCTAGGCTTATCAGAACAAAAATTTCTTTATAAAGTCCTATATCTTATTTATTTTTAAGGTTCACTTATCGTTGCAGGAGGCCAACTCACCACTGGTGAAGTTAATCTCACGATGAGCGGCTCTTCAAAATCCGATGCTCCTTCTTTGATTCTGGCCGAATAAGCCGGGCTTTCGCAGAGTTCCGCAAATTTCTGTGACATTATGCATTTTGTTTCATACTGCGACTAATATCTATATTACCACTTATCTGAATATTAGAAATGGACAAACCAACTATAACAAAATCCAAAGGTTACCAGTCACTGAGAGCACAGATCGGTAGAAGACGGGGAGAGTTTACCTTAGCAAGTCAGTTAAGTCATTTACTTTTTTTCATTGATAACTTATCGCAAGGTTAACAAAAATTTCATTTGGCCTACGTTTCAACGCCTTCGCCCTTTTTCTGAGCGGAACTGATGCCAGTCGATTGTTCACCGTATCAGCGGATCAATCCGGCTCTGAGAAAGGCGAAGGCGCCGAGACGTTAGCTGAATGAAGTTTCTTCTCGACCTTGTGTCAGGTTACCAGTGAAAAACTATGCTTTGATAAGTTAGTCATTCCGAGATGAAAGGAAAGTTGGTTATTGAAATATTATATCATCGTTGTCATATCACTAATTCAGCAATGTCCGCTCGATGTGCAATCAATAAGATAACGGTAAATTACAACTATTTTCTTTTTTTCTTCATTGCACATCTGTTCTAGAGGAAGTCGTTGTGAGCTTTAACAGCACGAGAAAAAGTTAATGCGACGTAGAAAAGAAATCAGATGGAACGACCAATGAAGTGGAAGAAATTGAACCCACAAAAAATCGTCTGAAAAAAAAATCGGCAGGCGCATTAGAAGAGATGGTTATCATTCCTACCACTTGATCTTCTGCCCTTTGTTCCTCTTGTCCACGAACTCGCAACACATCCACCGATTCCATGCCTCGTCCACCTTCCTCCGTTGCCTGACAGTCGAAGTAAACATCATAGGTAAGAGGTAAAAAAATATGGAATTATCTTGAAATCCCCATATTCTCTGCCGTCACGTTTTGGAAAGTATGGTGCTAGACGAGGGGGACAAAGTTATTGATGACTAAAGCAATAAGTTCGTTCAGTTTTTACTGTCATCAGCAATTTTTAGTGCTCTGAGATTCATAGTGCTGAATTTGTACAAATATATCCAAAACATGTTGGCCAGTGAAACTAGAAGCGCTAGCTATAAATAGTGCAGTTTAAAGTTAAGATAAGGTAGAGGACCGAACCGTGACTTTCACTCGTAGCTCGATTTGTGGGCCGGGCATTTTCTTCAGCTTCACAGAGCCACTTATTGGCTCGACTTCTAGATATTCATTCTCTTCGATAGAGTACCTACAATTGGATGTTATTAAGTGGAAACCGTACTAGATGTCGCGTCCTGTTTTGCTTCTACGGATTTTTCCAAATCTTTAAAACTTAAACAAATTTCCTTACAAACACTGGTTACCCAGTGAAGATAGCACTACGAAAAAATTCCATTGTTTGGTAGTACTTTGACACTACAATATCGCTGCATCCTCTATGCAAATTAAAAGTCGACAGGTTGGTCATGTCATAAAAAAAGAGGAGACATTGTTGACACATAGATTGGGTCGCCGAAAAACGGTGACCTCAAAAAAAACCCCTAGCAGGTGGAATGACATGGTCATCTACTGGCATGAACGAGCTGTACGTCATATTTCTTCCACAACTATTAATGAAGGCTATTCTTGTCATAAAATGATACAACGCTGCCCATCACCAAGTAAACGCAAGAACTGATCGTTGGAGGTTTAAATAATGAAGACATTATGTCAGTAATACCGTATTTTGGTCTTGTTAGTCATCACTTCGTCGCTGTCGACTGCTCTCAGCGTCACAATCACATCACCAATTGCTTGAGATGCGGATAATTGCATTGGTCTCGAAAGATCGGTGACGAAAATGGGTGGTTCGCTGCAAGTCGGGAATTACACGATTAGAAAAAAACTTATAGGCTTTTTCTTTAAGCTTCGAATGCTTTTATGTTCATCAAAAAAAACTTTGGGTCATGACCAACACAATTCAAGTGTCTCCTGGCACAAATCATTGTAACCAAAACCTGACCTTCGTTCGAATTATTCGTTAAAATTGTGCTATACAATTATTTCGCCCTGGGCCAAATAAATTTATAGTTTCTGGCGAAATTGGCTTTGGTTTAGCGATGGAACCTCTAAGGATTTCCTAGTAATACGCTATTCATCATGTTAGACTACATTTTCCATCACTTACTCGTCCTCGTCGATGACATGAATGGTTAATGTATGTGTGGCCGAGTTTGTACGATTCGAGTGCGGATTTCCATCCTCAGCTGTTACCAGCACAAGATGAGCTCGTTGACTAAACACTTTATCATTATGAAACAGCAGAACACAAATGCCTATAGCATGAAGCCAACTGCATACGTTTCAAAGTCCAGAGTTCGGGCTAAACGTATAGTCGTGTAGCACTCCTTGGCGAGACATTTAGCCTTGTCCACAGCGAACAAGTCGTTCTGAAAGATGTCCGTTATTTTAGAGCAATACAGAATAACTGAATGATTACATTCTTCTTTACTTTCCCCCACTCTACTCTGCTAAACCACAAGAACAATTAAGGTAATGCAGTATCAAACGGAATGAGATTTAGTAAGAAAGAAATGATAACGAAGGGAATTAAGCTTCGTACTGGGCTAAGAAAAAATAGGTAACATCGGATCAGGATGAGAAGAGTCTGTATCGTAGCATCATAGTGCCGATGTTGTCCAATTTTGAAATGAAAAACTAGAATGACGCTGAGATATTCACAAAACTCCGGACCACAGGTGTCTGCGGTGAGCAACGAACGCGCCATTACCCTTTCCTGGGGGCTAACGCGTACACCACCACACCATGTGGGTCCTTCATTTTTTTTAAACTAGAGTTATTCACTATTTCCTTACATCTAGCGACATAGTCGCATCACAGCAAAAAAACTAATGGTGCGTTAAACTTGCATATAGAAAATCCTTAAGGAAAATACTATAGGATTGTAATAATTCCATTACCTTATAAGTCATGTTACGTAATGATCATGTCCATTAACGAAAATAGAATCGTTCTATTTAAGAAAGATATCACCTACATCCACTGAGAATCTCGCCATGCCAGATATGCCGGTGTCAACGTCTCGAGTTCGAAGAGTTGCGATAGCGAATCCTCCGGGTGAAGTCTGGAATTTCCAAGGACTTAAGGTTAGCACCTTCTTCACTGAACTATTCTATCCTTTTTGGTTTTTTTTTCGCTCATAAACGATTTTTTCCTTCTACATTCACGATTGTGATTCACGTATAATCAACAAGATCAGTAAAATTCAACAAATCACGTAGAAAAAAATTTCAATTTTATTCGAAGTATCTTGTAATGATTGATTGTAGTACATTAGTCCTTCCAACGGTTTACCGCCTCATCGTGGCTGGAAGGTGTTCCTGGGTGTCGGACTGCGATGTACAGCGGGGGATTCATCCCCCTGGTGGGGGTCTTCCAAGCTGAGAAGGAGTGCGTCGTTTCTATCAGGAAGCCCAGCTAAGAGTAGACCAATACCAGGATCCACCACCGTCTAAAACTAGTCGCATGGTGGCAAATATCCTTCTGATCCACAAGGGCTGCGACTGCCTGTGGTGGTGAAGACCTGGGGCAGAGTTTGCAAAGCTGTCCTTGGGACTCCAGGGAACCACCACATCTAAACCAGCAAATCTTCCGAGAATGGATATTATGCTGGGGGCCCGCGCATTCAGTGAAGACGGGCCATCCAAGTAACCAAGTATCCAAATATCTTGTAATACTTGAAATTTGGCGTCTGGAAAATTCACAACACTTTTCTTTTAGTAATTGTAATCTACTTCTATACAAGCGTGGTATTCAGATTCCGTTAAAATGAATAATCAAAGAAGAAAAGTAAGTAGTACAGAACGATGAAAGACATGGAATGGAAAGTGCTAGAGTGGGTCTTACCAACGCCCATACTTTTTCACTTCTACTCTCAATTCTTAATACAGACTTTTTGTTTTTTAAAGAGAATAATCTTAAAGCCAAGGAAAGAGCAAAGCTAAGAACACATCGCTTTTAAAAAATTGCTCATCTAAACGGCTGCTTCAGGTTGTTGTTTGTTTCTTTTGTGAGTTCCTTTATAAAACTATGAATGTATATAAAAGCTTATTTCTTTTGTTAGGAGATGGAATGCTAATAGCACCACTTGAACACAGCACTTGGTCCTGAAGGCAGGAATAAGAGGTAATGTGAGCCGTTCTTGCTGCCGCTACAAACACGGATCTGCAAACTGCAATGGCGGCGCCCAGCAGAGTATGATTTCTGTTTAGTGCCAAAAAATTGGAAACACAAAAGAGACATCTGCTGTAAAAATAATGCAAGCATGACCAACTATAAAACTCAAGCATCCACCAAGCGATTGCTTTTACAGGGCTAATGTAAATGTCTTACGACTTCCGACTGCAATACTCTTAAAGAAAGCTTATAAAAGTGACCATTCCAAGTTTTTGGGCTCTCTTCGGACTTCGACAGTATCAGTGCGCTTTGACTTTTATCTACTGCCTATTGTTTTTTTGCCTGTAATACGACATGAAATACAACCATGAAGATGCTGAGATACGAGCAAAACTAGGGACATCAGCTGGGCCTTTGAAGTCGTGATTACCTTTACCGGGGTCTCATGTGCACACCAGTCGTGGCTCTTGCCTTGTCTTTTTTCTCAACCGGTTTTTAAGCCAGCTGTACTATCACCAATGACCCGTGGACGAGAATGATCTGAGGAGAACAAATTGGCATTGAATCTAGTGAAGCAGAAGCTGCAATCGAAATCCACAATATTTCAACTTTTGTTTACTACTTATTCTTGTGCTGAGCTTGCTCACCTCATTGACATTGAGAACAGTTGGTGGACTGATGAACTGAGGTGGATTGTCATTCACGTCGACCACCTGAATTTCGAGCGTAGCACGGGACCTTTGTCCGCCTTGAAGCACCAGTGAGAAGGACTCTCCTGGCGAACCATCTGCGCCAACTTTCTGCAAAAACCGACCACTCAGAAGGGAAAAAGTAACTAGAAAAACGAAAACGAAAGTAAGAAAGCCGAAAATACTGCTTCAAGCATATATTCTTTTCGTCTAAGTGATTTCACGAAATATCCCACTTAAGAGTTATTTAATGTTAATTATGCTCAGATATGTGCAAAACTCCGGACCACTGGTGTCTGCGGTAAGGAGAGAACACGATGTTACCCTTTTTTGGGCGCTAACGCCTTCACCACCAACCATGAGAGTCCTTCGTTTCGCCTTTCCCTATTATATCCGTATTATTGACCTATACTTAACGTTATTTTTCTAAGGTGAACCTGATCACAACTACATAGCACTATGGAATCGTCAAAGTGGTGTGGAAAATAGTGTGAAACAAAGGGATCATGACAGTAGGAATAATGCTAAATAATATCACTACAAGCAGTACGCTACCCTTTAGATTGCGCACGATTAGATAGTCAACTTTTTGATATAACACTTTCGGTCCTTATTTCGCAGCACCTAGTCAGTTTGCAAGCAATCGGCCTCGTTAAATCCTTAGCGTGATCCTCATCGAAAATCGTACAAAAACACTAGCGCATGTTAGCGAACGAACAGCCATCACGCTTGTCCTTCAATGAACCGGTACGGCTAAGCAGCCCGTCTTTGTCGATGATTTAATGGCAAGTACTCTGTCGGTAACGGTGGAGGGCGACGTCTCAGTGGCATTTTGACTTTTCATTTACAGAAATTCGAGGAATTTTGAGCAGTATCGCGATGAAATTGACATGAAGTCACATCTAGTGCGAGCACTCTCGAATGAGATGTTTAGGCATCTCAAAAAAATGCTTACAACTCGTGGAATACGGTGGTTAGAGGTGCTCTGCAGTAAACACGCTGTTGTTGGCGCAATTTTGCGCGCAGAAAGAAACAAATCCTTTTCTCCGGAGTCGGTAAAATGGTTCATGTGTAGAGAAGTATGCATTCCAACGCCGAACAATTTGTCCTTTATCCTTTACTATTTTGATACTTGATACTTAAATGGCCCGTCCTCATTGGTTGTGCGGGCCCCAGCACAATCGCCACTCTTCGGAGACCTGCTGGTTAAGCCACTGTGGTTCCCTGAAGCCCCGAGGTAAGCCTGGCCAAAGCCTGCCCTAGGTCATCGCCACCAGGGCGGTTGCGGCCCTTGTGGATCAGAGGGGCGATTTGCCACCATGCGACTAGCTTTGCACCAGGACGGTGGTGGATCCTTGCATCGGTTCAAGCTTAGCTGAGCTTCCTGATGGATCATTCTCGACTTGTGAGACGGTGCCAGGGGGGGATGGATGAATCGCTCCGCTCGACATCGTAACCTGGCACCCGGGAGCACTTTCCAGCCACTATGAGGTGGTAAACCGTTGGGAAGTTTATCCTTTATTAGTTGCTGTAATTGGAAATTTGATCGGATTCAGTCGCATTCGTTACGAGGTGTGTCCTTTCGTAGTTCTGTCTGGATAAGTATTCACCTTATAGCGACGAGAATTACTATCTTTCAGAACTGATGCGAGATCCACACGCATCCGCTGAGGCTGCGAGTTAGAACGGACATTGGTTCACTTATTACTTCTAGAATACCAATGCTAATTGATCCATGCATGTCCTTTAGCTAATATTTACCTCTAGGCAAATAACTAATATTTACTTGCTTATTTCTCAGACAGTAAAATAATGACTGGTCACGTCTGAACTTTACAAATGCTCGTTCCATTGACGCACCACCTTGGAATGTATATGGAGTCAAATAGCCCATTAATCCAATTTTCTTTCCCGAAACCTCTCAAATCTTTTAAGATTTAAGAGAATACTCACACTGGTCTTCCCGGTTGAAAACCGACGGGTGGCGACGGTTTTGATTAAAAAGACTGAAAAAAACGAACGGAAAACTACTAAAACAGCAGTTTAGAAATATCGACTGCCAAGGTTATTAAATTCTTCTTCTAGGAAGTGGTAAGCGAGATCTGTTCCGGTCCACGAACTACCAAGATTTTGTCTACTGAGACGAATAGTGCGATGGTCCGTGCAGAGTTCCCAACCTAAAAATACCATTGACCTGACCAGGATCGAATGTGAGCGGCGTTAATCATTGCATTCAAACTGCGCGAAACTTCATCACGTTATGGTAATCGACGTGTGTTTAGTGGGCATTTCCCTCTTAGGAATTTCGTGCCGACCGACGATGTCGGGCATTTCAATGAGACCTCAAAGCATCGCGTCGAACTGCTTTTGATTTGGATAACTGAATATACGCCTTTGTGCAAATGATTTCCCACCACTTCCATATATTAATGTGATGTTAAGATAGGCTCAGATAGAAATGTCATCGTTTATTCAAGAAGAAGTAATATCTGCTAATCGTTAGTATAAACAGTAGAAAGTAGTATAATCTGATTACTGACCATTTTCTTAGGGCGCGCGTGGCGCAGTGGTCGGAGGCTCCCTGCAGTACACACTTAGGATCGATCACCGCGTCTATGGCCCACCAAGCCTTCCATCCCTCCGGAGTCGGAAAATTGCTATCAGGCTTGTCTGGCAGGATAGCAGCACTGGCTTGATACATTGGTAGTTAACCGCGAACCATTGTAAAGGGCAGATATGCATTCAATCACCTCCAAGCGATGCTTAATGAAGTCGAATGCATGGTGCATCCCTCAAGGATTGATCAACGCTGAGCGCTTCATCCTTTTGTTTTCACTAACCTATTCTTGATACCAACTCTGAGAAATCGGTTTGAAGTGATGGCATGGTGGTAGCACAACATTAAATACCGTGATATACGTTGTATCGTGAGATTTAGATATTCGATGACCTTTCTTTGCCATCGTACATGCACCTGTGCTTCTTCCACTCGAGCCGTTCTCTTTCAACCGTTACTCGTGAAGGTGGGCCAGCTAGTGCATGAGTTCGACTACAGATTGACAGTCCGTCGTTTTTTCTCTTCACTGACACGTTGAATACCACTAGATCTTCCTCCCTGGAAGGCCATAATGGCCGTGCTAAAGTGTCGCCCACGTCTTCATGATAACCAAGCATCGTTCCTTGTGAATTTGAGAATGTTTGCGGCTGGGGTAATGGCATTCAAGAATCGGTCCAGTACCTCTTTTGAACAATGATAAAGTTATAATGCCTCTTTCTTAATCCGGGTCTGTTGTTAGTGGGTTTCTTAAAGTAAGACACAAATTTCGTCAAAAGTCTCATCAAAACCATAATGTCTTTACCCTTCTTTTTGCTTTTCATGTGCTTTCTAATGCATAGCACTCACCCTTGAGAGTCTTACCTCGGGAGCGATCGGTTATGCGCATATTACGGGTGTGTGGAGAAATATCTCGGAAACGAGTTTAAGAACAAGAATCGAAATCCGTGTGGTTCTATAAGTGTCGCGAATTGCACCTATCAAAGAGCCTTGGCCACTTTTTCCTACCCGTACAAAGAGGTGAGAAGAACGAAATAGAGTTTTCCAGTGGTAGACAGGAAACGGATGTATAGAGAAGAACGGGTTGCTATTGTTCGACAAAGATCGTTTCAAAAACAAAATCAAACTATCTGCACATATTTAGACTAAAGAAGCAATTAATTAGTAGGCGCTCTGCTTAAATATTAACATACATCAGTCCTTAGGAGTTTCCAAATTGCAAACCCTTAGTAAGGCTACATCACTTTTCAAATCGAGAACTGGTGCCCTATTCTCTCATTAATCGCTTGACGTGACGCCTTCGTCACCGATGTCGCCATGGCGTTTCCATATGGTGATCTCTTCAATTTTTTTATCAAAAGGATTTGCTCGGAGAGATGCATTTGTTAACCTATGAAAGGGAATTTCACGGCCAAAAAAGCTGAAGGTCAGACATTATGGTCTTCTGGCCGATTTCATGGACATCCAAGTGGAATTTATGGGGTTACAAGCAAGTCATATGTCTTCCTCAGTTCGGGGAAATCAAGTAAAAAGTATTTTATTATCATTGCTACGCTGCGGAGAAGACTGGAACCTGCAGTTAGACGTAAAATCACAATTGGTCTGTTAGAGGGTTAAATCGGAGGAAATGTTAACATTTTTAATGTTCTACTACTTAAATCCGTGCTGTATAGTTACCTCAGCAATTACGTTTAGTACTTATTTTAGACGAATTGAATATTTTTACAATTTTCTCAACTATAGTTCATCAATGTAATTAATCAACGCTATAGTCATGATCTAAAATGTTGTGGCGAAATGATAATGATGATAGGTTTATTCTTGGTTCCATGAAGGCGATATCCCTTAATGGAGGGTTGAAAAAAGTAGTACGCGATCGAACAATATATTTGTTAAAAAATAGCTCCAGACTTTCACGGAGGGGTTGGAAGCGCGACACTAAGATGCTACGCTGAGAAACCATCGTCGATCTGACGACGGCTGATTGGCCGACGTCTACGCAACGATCACAGACCTTACCACAAGTTCGTGTAACAACCCGACGGCGAGATTCACGTCATCAGTGATTCGAAAATCGCAAGAATACCTAGGTTAGAGAACTGTTATGGGTTCACGAATGTCGCCGCCATAACCAAAATAGCTCGGCTTGAAGCGATCTTGTTTTAGAGTTGTTAAGAGTGAAATGTCTTGCGTCAAGTTACTTTCAAGTAACGCAAACTGGATAATCAATATATGAGAAAAAAACGGTAAAAAGTTTAACAGACGATATGATTATCAATTGCTGTTTTATATTTTAAAGAACTGCAGAAACATTGTTATAAGCTAATCGCTCACGATGAGAATGTTACGTGAACGGACGAAAATTTTGAAAAGTATTGGTAGGGAACAATGGAACGGAACATCTATGCTGGTACAGAGATTCTTCTAGGAAAGGATTACGTGGAAATGAATGGAAAACGCTGGACCACGAAATGAAAATGCTTTCAATTATCCTCGAAGCTCCAACTATATAGTTCCTCACACAAATCCATTACCCAAACAAAAGTGGAACCCGATACGAACAATCAGCGCGCCAAACTGTCCATGACAGTCACTGATATGATGCGCTTTTCGGAAAAGTGATAACATTGTCGGAGTCGGATGCTCTATCGGGCCGCTTCACACAACGGATAGAATACAATTCACGAGCAATCCACCATATTGTCACGGTAGTGACTGAAATGGAGGTCACCACAAAACACTTCGTAAGAATTCACGATAACTTGAACAAGAAAAAAAACCTTGGACATATTTCAGAACCGGCTTTCCTTTAACCTCGGTATTACTAATCAATATGTATTCTTTCTTTGATGAGCTTACACGAGGTGGATAAACAGATTTCGAAACGTTAGCCGATTAAAACTGTTTATCAACCTCGTGTAAGCTCATCAAAGAAAGGATACATTGGATGTAGTTAAGTTCCTATCGTGTTTGCCAAATCTAGCTACTATATGCAACGGTGTTTGCAACGTCATTCTGGTAAAGCTTTGCAAACTTACACTAACCATAAACGTCGAGCAGAATAGCGATTACGTTAAACTGTAGAGAGTAAATGCTTCCCACAAAGCAGACGTAACATCTAAAGACGTCAAGCTGGAAGCCAAATTTTTTCCATCTAGAGCAAAGCTCGTTAGATATTGTATTAGTTCAGATTTGTGGTGTGATGACAACTCTTATTCTCGAGACGCAGTAAAATTCACTCATAGCTCCATTGCGACAAATCAAAAGAATTCGCAATCAGTTCTTCTTCCACTAGACAGTTTCTCATAATATGCAACGCTTCCGACAAGCCGCACTTCGGAAGACCGATGAGGCTTCCATGAGGGCAATTACCTGAATAACGAATCAGGGATGGGAGAGCCTACGAGGCGAGGAGGTTGTGTAAAGCCCTTGGATATTCACTGGAAGGCGAGAAGACACAAATTACGTAGATGGTGTTGCTCATTGATTAGTTATTTGTGTTGAAAGCTTCTACACTTTCATTCTACAGGGATTAGAGAAGGTTAACATTGCGAACATTTTTAGTTACTAGTCTAAAAACTTACGCTAGTAAGGTAAAACTTCAAGTAGCGTAACCAGTGAAGCAAATAAAAGACCGTTTTCAAAAAAAAGGTTATCGCCCAACTATTTTAAATTGCTTTTTTTCATTTATGGATCTATCTGTGAACCTTTTAATATGAAGGTGTTTCCAACAATCGAGAAAGGAGTCATTCGATATCCAGCTTATTACTACACGCGGGATGACGTGAGCTCCGTAGGAGTCATGCGATCGCTACTCTCAACCTTTAAACCAACCAGTTTTTTGAAGGCGACGACATATTTTCACTACATTATTGCAGCATGGTCCATATTTTGAGCACCAAAGCAAAAACCAAGGAGGATTTCAACGAGCTAGGCTCTATGGTTCTCCACAATATATCAGTTATACTCTTGTAACTGATTTTAAAAGTATAAGCGCCAATATACGTAGCCAAGGCCTTCTCATTTTGCTATTGTCGTTGTAGTTCCTTCTTCAAATGCCACACTTCAATGCCGATACTGAATCGTGTCGTCAAGCTTCAACGTGAACAAAACTACACCCGGACTGACCCACTCCTGGCCGTCGACTCCTCCGACTCATTGCATAAGTGAGGATGCGCAAGCCAACCCTGCCCCCTTCCGAAGTCCCTCAATTATATTCGTGGCGATAATTGCTGATCGACAGCATCGCCATGGCTATCAATGCCAAATCTTGTTGCGCCATCATCCTGCAGTACTTCACAATGTAAGCCATAATCACTACGTTGCTAGTCTAATGTTCTGTTCTGAGTGGTAGGAGGGAGCAGTGTATTGACCATTGTAATTATCTCAGCCAACTGTGTGTTCGGTCGTCCCAGAAGACTTTCGTAAGACAACAAGAAAGTTTTTCTCATGAGAAAAGGATATATGGCTTTGTATTTATTCAAGAAATAACGAAGACTTTACAGAATATATAATTGAACCTTGAATCTCGTGTTAAACCACTTGATACACATCACTATTGCCACCAATTATAAAACGAAGTAGATCCTGGTAACCTCGGAATACCAAACAACGTGGGGAAAGCGATTTACGTTGATGCCACCGATTTGATTAGAGTAGTGTAGGTTTTTTCGCGACTACTTCTAGTTTTGAGCGGCCCGCGTTCCGGACCGCGCTTAATTTTCAGCCCTTACCCACTTGCTGGTTTTTTGAAAATTAACGGTAATTTGGTACAGCAACTTAGATTAGATACAACCTAAATGGCCCACCCAAGGAGCTCCTGCAAGTCCGCCCAGGAAGCCTTTCAGCACTTAAGCGGCGACATCAGCAAAAAACCCGTTTGCGTGGCTTGTCCACGAACTGGTTCGTAACCTTTTTAAGTCGTCATGCCGCGTTTTTTCTTGGCACGATCGTGTTCATCAATTAGAAAAGACAAACAACTATTCTAGATCTACCCGATCCGTTGTTGAGCGATTGGCGGCGATCGGAAACTTCGACGAGTCGTTCCAAAATATGACATTAATATGACCAGCAACTCTATAAGTAGAAAAAACCACCCTTGAAGCTAAGAATTCAAATCAGATAGAAGAGGAGGACTTGCTAGAGAGATATTGCATGAAGATAAACAAGAATCACTCAAATCTTACGCAAAGTTGCAGAGCGATCAGAAGAGACCCCAAAGAGTCAAAAGGACACAACGGTGCAGCTTTCAAACAGTTTACATAAAAATGACTGTTTTTAAGGCACTTACGATTTGGAGTTACCGAAGACTTTTCCACTTAAAGCTTAAGGTCATAGCTTTTTTCCCTCAAAATTCGCAACTTTATGCAGGTTACTGAACGTTGCGATGCTATCCTCATTGATGAAAGTAAATGAGCATAAAATTTCCGCTACTAGCTCTCGTTCATGTGAACCATCAAAATCGCGTGTTCCGATTGGGAATTCGTTGAGGTAATGAGGGTTGGCCTGCTCCATAAAAATTATTGACTTGAGCCTGTCGGCGAAGATATCGACGCTTCATATTTTGAACATGAATGTGCTTCTAATCCACTAACTTATTTCATATATAGTTTAACTTATTAGAGAAGTTTGTGGAAAACACACTCGTGTATAGAAGCAGTTCAAAGCTAGACCTCACAACAACCCTGAAAATATTTAAGAAGGGTTATCAAAGATCCAATCACAACCTTAGCGCAAGGTACAGGTAGAAGGTAGATTTGAGCAAAAGCGTTGAAGTCACTTCAAATCTCTGACCATTCAATTGCTATCCGATAAGTGTGTGCCTTCACAATGTTGTCCTTCACAAAATACCTTCCGTCATCGCTTCTGATGATCGATCTAGAAGAGCCTGAACTCCAGCCAAGACCCTCTCTTTCCTGTGTGAGAGGGTCATCGCCATCTCGGCTCACATATGTGCCACACATGTCTGAGTTTGTCACAGCCACGAACTCCACTGGGGTAAACGCCTTTCTTTTTGATGGCTGGATGGTTTTACGGAATTTGATATTAGGAAATCTAAACATTCAAGTAGTACCAGCTCTAAGACTTGATCTCTCGATATTAGGGATATCTAAACATTCGAGTAGTACAGCTTTAAGACTTGACCTCTCGATATTAGTACATCTAACCATTCGAGTAGTACGAGCTCTAAGAGTTCCTGATGATCTTTTAAAACTATGGACTCAAATGATTCATAACTGCTTACCCAATTTGAACCAGTAAAAGCTCTTCTCCTTTGTATTCTTTTTGTGTTTTCACAATGGAGCGCTATCTTATGAGAAAGATGTCGTGAGTTCCATAACTACTAAAAGATAGTCAAATAGTTCTTATGCTTGGTTAAATGAGGAAAGCAGTGTATATTGGAGATGAACTAATACCATAGGACGATACGCTTCCATGCTTCATAAACCCATGTGAACCTTGGCTAAGTAACACTTGCCGAGCAACTAATTAGTGCCCTACAGCTGTATTGCCATTGTTCGAAGTTGTAATTGAAACGACCAGATACATTATCACTCCAGTGCATCCAGCGGATACACATCATGTTTTGAAGGCCTTTAGAGTGTGCTGTGAAGACGAACATCGATCACTCTCCTTCATCGACCCCCACTTGAATATAATACGAGTTTTTCACACGGGCATCGTAATTGCTGGGCCAGAATTCTATATCTGGCCATTCGGCGACAAGGTTGTTCATGTCACTTTCGGTAGTCGGTAGGAACTACTTATGTGGAAATGCGAACGGTTACGAATTTCCTGGCGTTCGACGTGGTTTTTTTCATTCTTAATTGCGATGCCATTGCACACCCAGATATGCATAACCGGTAATAGAGCACAGAGTGGGGTGGGGGGTGGGCAGAGTCTTCGGTAGAGAATGAAAGACTTATCGATAGTTAAAATACTGGAAATATGAGATAACACTAACAAGATCTATACAGTTTGTCTTACAATGTTTGCATGGGCCTTGCAAGTACGTGTTTAAAATTTTTTGCTTCATATGCCCGTTTGTCTTCGACTTATCCCGAAAATCCTTAAACTGAAAAAAGCATTAAGTCGGTTGTTCACGAGGTGTTTCTCCGAGTGGCACGTAAAGTGTAAGAAGCAGAGTGAAAGCTGTGCTACAATAACGTGTATCTTCTGTATAGATATAAAAAAATCTATGTCTTCATGGAATTATGGGCTAAAGAAATGGTTTTATTAGGCTTATTAAGAACTTAAGAACTTAAAAGAAAAAAGAACTAAAGAACTGGGAAGAGAAATGCCGTTTACAAGTGAGGATTAGTGCTTGACCATATGTGTAGGTTTGCGACATTTTTCCTTTCTGATTTCACTAAGTTACTGCTTGGCATCTAGTCGACCGTTAGGAATTGACGAGCAGCCAAGCGAGACATCGCCTGACCCGAATGGGAAAAGCCGATGAGACAACATAATCGACACAGAGAAGAAGATTTAAGAGCACGGAATACTGAGTTTGTGGTTTTGCTGAAAAACTACATTGTTTTAGGACGAAGAGAAGTAGACGGACTCTCTAAAGAGCTGATTTTCTAAGGTTATACTAAACACTAGAGGCTTAAAGTAGCAAACATAAGCTTTAAAAAAATGAACAAAAAATCCGTTCTAATGACTTACATGCCGCTAGAATAATCTACACTGTGTAATGATGATTTGAAACGACTCTGTTTTAAGGCTCAAAAGGATCAGGACATAAGGAAGATTGTGATTGGTGAAAGGTGGACCAGCCCGAAAGGAAATTTCTGGGGGATTTCAATGGTATAGCGTTTGGAATGAAGATCGCCTCTCAGCAAAAAAATCCTACTTCATAGTCATGAAATATCTGGTGAAGATATATGAAGAGTCTGAAATGAGTGATTTGGTCACCATCAGTAATACATGGCGCATTTTTTCAATATGGTTTCTTTCTGTACTGGCGAGAGAAAAAACAATAACAATCAATGAGACTATACAGTGAACCAAACTCTTTTATTAAGAAGAAACAGTAGCGCTGTTAGTTGTTCCTATCCATCCAGAGCAAAAAATTGGAAAAGAACTAGTTCCGGAACCATTTTTGTTGCTAAATTGTTGACTGACTGGTTTCAACTAACTAGGATTTCGAAGGTGACAACGACTCTGGAGAGGAGCCACCACACCTCTGTGCGATCTGCCCTGCTTGTAAGCACTCGTTTGCTCAAAAGAAAAGGGCGATGTTGGACGTCCATCAAGAGTCGCAGAAAAATACCATGGAATTCTTTGGGAGTGCAGTGATTCTATTATTACTTTGTTGGGAGTTGTGTAACGAAATTCCTGGAATAGAAGAAAAACCGTCGAATATTAAGGTATGAGTTAAAAAATGGGAAAGTAACCAACTCACAATTTTAGAAAAAATGCTCAAATACACGGTCGAGCCGATCTAAGATATTTGGAGAAACAATAAGAGCATCGTGAAGTTGGAAGGAATGTGAAAAGGAACTAGCTGAGAGACAGGCGAAAGGAAGAACCCACATGGTGTTGTGGTAAACGCGTTAGCCCCCGGAAAGGGTGGTAGCGCTTTCGTTTCCACCGCAGACACCTGCGGTCCGAAGTTTTGCAAATATCTCAGCATCACTGTGGTTGTTTCACAAATAATACCCTGCTGTGAAAAAATTTTAACAACCAGTAAATAAAAAGTTAACATTGTGGAAAGGGAACTGGAAAAAGTTTAAATGAAGGGAAATCGTTAACTGAGATTTTTTCGAAAGCCTTTCACTACTACGTTTAAAAAGTGTTAAATAAGAGCTCTTATAGATTTTCGTTACCCCCTTCTCCCATGCGATCTTCTTTCGTAATGTCCTTAAAAACACAAAAAATCGTGGAAGATTCTATAGAAAAAAGCAGATCATCAACTTATTATCTGTTAGAAATTCTACCTTAGTACATGTAAAAAGACACAAGTGGTTACATTTCCCCGTTATTTTCCCAGATTTTCGGTGCACATGACGAACAACAAAAGGATACAACTTCACCTATGGAAGTTCAACAGAAGATATGAAAAAAGGCGAATAACATAGAAAGAATACACGTTGAAACATAGGGCAATATTGGCAACATTAAAATTGACTCACATCGGCGTCAAAATCCTTATTAACACGTAGGGTAGAGCAGGTAGCGTTCAATTTAACGACCGTGAAGAAGCGACCTGGATCTCCAGCAATGATATGCACGTTGTCGGGGCAGATCTCGACAGGGAAGAGGCCTTGAGAGGTCCCAGTCTTCATCTACGAGCAGAAACGACGGCCTCACAGTCAGTGACGCGCTGATGGCACCTTCATGAATTTTCGTTATGAAGTATTAATTTGTAAGCCACCCTCTTCACCTGCTTGTTTCTAAAATGTTTTATGGATAGAATTCCTAAAGAGACATTCATTTCCCCACCTGGTCATCCATTTTTTCTTCAGTGAACAAAACTCTCTCCTGCAGGTTACAGAGATTATCTGTTTGAAATCCACCCCATTTCTTTTTAAAAATTACTTCTATTAAAAGTGGATGAGTCAGGCGCCACAAAACCCACTGCTGCTAGGTTTGTCAAAAATATGATCTTATAAGTTCACTCAATGTGTATTTCTATCTGAATTTCTGACAACTCCTTACCCTGAAAACTTATTGCATGTTGTTCCGGAATCGAATAAAAGGCTCTGGTTCGCACTCACCTAGCTGGCTGACTAAGGCGAAAATCGGTACGAATCTTCTCACGCGTAACATTGACAGTTGCCGTCGGATTTACAGCGTTTCCATTGGAATAGGGAAATCGTTGGAATACTAAAACACTGTGAGCTTCGTCGTGATTCGTTGTGTTTGGAGACGTGCTCACAAGGATTAGCTCCCCTCCCCCGACATGGGCGTGGCCTCGCAGCATTGGGCGGGGCAAATGGACAGTCAGTCGTCACGAAAGACGCAGAATTCATCCGCGTCGAACTGGAACGTTCTCACCAACAAAGCTTTGTTCTATCAGTTCCATTTCCTTGTTCAAGAAGAAGGATGGGAGATGTATGAAATGAAAAGTCGATGGATGGACGAATTCGCGGTGTATCAAAACAATAGCAGTTTTTTAGAGATTTCTTGAGTGAGAAAACCTTAGAAACTTGTTTTCTCATGACAAAAAAGGGAATACGAGTGATTCAAACCACAGATGTCTTTGCTCTTACTTATTTTCGGTCCCATAAGTCATAGCTCATTATCACATAATAAGAAGAACAGCAGACAGATGGACGAAAAGAACTATAGAGTGGACTCCACGAGAACGCAAAAGTCCCTAGGATGGCACCTACACGTTGCGCGGACGTGTTCGTAAACAAAATTAATCAGCTGTACCCACAACGACAGTTATTTTACAGATCACGGTATGAGACTCGCAAGCGCTACCGTGCTTGAACAAAACCCGCACCATGGACGACAGCTGTGTGGAACAGAAACAAATGGCAAATGTTCTAGGGTCCGCACAACTGGGCAGGACGGACCATCCAAGTATTTTCACTCACCAACTCAAGCTGAGCTCTGCTTTTGCATGTTGATGTTGGAAATATTCCATTTCTGCTTTAAACACGAGACTATCAAGGAATATTTCTGCGATTGGTTCTCGCAACGAAATTAAAATAAGCATCCTTTAAGAAAGGCGTAATCAAGTTGCTGAATATGAATTTATTTTATAAGCGGTCATATTTCTCGTGTAGAAAGGAGCGATGTCGAATTTTTCGTAATGGCGACGAGCTCGTTTGTCACCCATGAACTGGAATATAACGAAGGATTTCTAACTAATAAAGCTTTCTACGTGAAATCTTATCGCAAACAAAGTGGGATATCACAGACAATTTGAATGATAGATGGACCGGACTACAACCAAGTAAACATAATGCTTACTTTTTATTTGCTACCTACTACAAATTTTCACAGCCACCTACGGTGGGAACGAACGCGCTATTGCCCTTCCCGGGGAGTAACGCGTTCACCACCACACCATGCGGTTCCTTCGTTTCGCATGTCTCTCGAGCTAGTTCTATCGATCACTTGCCATCAGCAATCAACCGTCAACGGGATTGATCTGTGGAGCCCACATCGGCATTGAACCCAGTTAAACTGAGGCTGTAGTTATAATCATAATCTTAACCATTTTATTTACTGCCTATTCTTTTTAATGGCAGGGTACATTGCGAAATATAACTCCTATAATGCTGAGATATTTGCAAAACTCCGGACCGCAGGTGTCTGCGGTGGGGAACGAACGCGCTGTTGTCATTTCCGGGGAGTAACTGAGAGACAGGCGAAACGAACGACTCGCATAGTGTGGTGGTGAACGCGTTACTCCCCGGAAAGGAAAATAACGCGTTCGCTCGCCACCGCAGACAGCTGCGGTCCGGAGTTCTGCAAATATCTCAGCATTATTGGAGTTATATTTCGCAACATACCCTGTCATTAAAAAGAATAGGCAGTAAATAAAAAAGGTTAAGATTGTGATTATCTCAACATCATTGTGGTTGTATTTGAAGTAACATAGAAAATCTTTCGTTTTTCATCCCATCAAATAGAAACGACAACCAGCAAACCACCTCGTTTATTGTTGAACAAATTGAATACTTCATAGACATTCATTCAATAAGAGGATTCCACATTAAAAAACGGAACATTTGCATTGATGACAACACAAAAAGTTCGCGAAAAAAAAACTTAGGTTCAAATATAAATATCATATATAGATATTCAGATATGAAAATAGAGGCGATAGTAGAGCGGTAGTGATATCGGTCAACACGAGCATGGTGCTAGCTCGATTCCGCTCCGGACCAACCAAGCCTCTCATCCTTCCGGGGTCGAAGAATTGGTACCGGAATTGTTCGGGGAAAAACCACTCTGTGTAACCCAGTTTGGAAAACTCCAGTCCGGCTATATCAGGACTCTAGGGAGAATCGACTCGACCAGCATTCCACAACATTTAAGCTGAAATGAAAATGTTCAAGCAACAGCCGAAGCCACACGTAAATGTTGGAAGGCCATCGTTGATAATGGATGGGAGAAAACGAATCAAACGTAGGAAGTGCTGGGATCAGCACCGTGAAGACAGGTCATATAAAAAAAAATGAAAAAGAAAAACCAAAAAAATAACTCTCTACAATCACTAAAACGGATCATAACAGATGATAAATCGAGCCTGTTAGCATTGTTTCGAAGAGTTCCTGCGCTTAACTAGACGTCATTTATAGATTAAACATTTTCGTGTAAGGAAAAATAGAAAATTGCTCGTCCAGCCTATCTCTTGCTTGTTTAGTTCTAGCAGAAATAAGGCAGTATCGTAGAAGGATGTGTGTCAAAGTATTTGTTCAGTACGGCCACCCAATCTCATCTCTTCCACGTCAGAAAGATGGACCACCTAACAAGAACCGATCTGATAGCAGAAATTTGTCATATGGACGAATGGTCATGCAGTTCGTATCGATCACCGACGATTTTTCATGCGCATTACTAAATAATCTCAAACGGACCTGTTTTGAGTGAGCTAGTTAATTCAAATGCAATAGGAAGGTCGTGAAGAAACCGGTCAGCACAACAAGCGATCATACCTGGATGAGTATAATATGGTGGGACATTACGAAAAGAGTCAGTTTGTTGTAAGTGATCTATTCGCAGTAGAATAGTGTTTGGAGTTATAGCCTTCTTTTGGGATCCTTTGACAAGTTTTGCTTAGTTCAGTTCGAGTTCTTAAAATAGCACGTAGACAGAGCTTCAATGCATGCACTAAGAGCCAATTCACTTCTTTCGCTCACTACCGCCACTGATGAGGTGATCGACGTCGTTTGTTGCCACTCCGATGAAGACCGGACTAGAATGCAGCCGTCAACTTTGGAGAGAGTGATATGCGAGGTCGGCAAACACGAACTGTAATCACAGTTTCAACGAAGCTGAGATCTTTGCAAAACTCTGGACCGCAGGTGCCTATGGTGGGGAACGAACGCGCTATTGTCCTTTCCGGGGAGTAACGCGTCCACCACCACACCATGTGGGTCCTTCGTTTCGCCTGTCTCTCAGCTAGTTCTATCGATCTTTTTGCCATCAGCAATCACCCGTCAACGGGATTGATCTGGGGAGCCCAAATCGGCATTGAACCCAGTTAAGCTGAGGCTATAGTTATAATCACAATTTTACCATTTTTTTTACTTATTGCCTACTCTTTTTGATGGCAGGGTATGATTGCTGATGGCAAAAGATCGATAGAACCAGTTGAGAGACAGGCGAAACGAAGGACCCGCATGGTGTGGTGGTGAACGCGTTACTCCCTGGAAAGGACAATAGCGCGTTCGTCCCCCACCATAGGCACCTGCGGTCCAGAGTTTTGCAAATATCTCAGGTTCGTTGAAGTTATATTTCGCAATATACCCCTGCCATCAAAAAGAGTAGGCAGTAAGTAAAAAAAGGTTAAAGTTGTAATCACAGTGCTTTACTTTTTTTTTATTCACTGCCTTCCACAATTTTCACGGCAGAGTATTATGCGAAACCAACAACAACTATGTTGAGATATTCGCAAAACTTGGCCCGCAAACCAGATCGAACCATGATTTCCCTTTCAGGAAGCTCACACATTAAACACTGCGCCACGGAGGCAGTTGCTCTGCGTTTCTCTCGGCTAGTTTGCTATTAGTTCTAGTAAACGGGATTGACCTGAGAGAGCACGAACAGGCATTAAACCTAGTTAAGCTGAGGCTGGAGTTGAAATCACAATGTCAACTTTTTATTTGCTCCCTACTACAATTTTTCACAACTTTTTTTTATAAATTGTAATCTTGGTTATCTTTTCAATATTTTTTTTCCCATTCAAGGCATCGTTTCAGATGCCATTCTCTTTCGCTTTTCTCTTTTTTTTAAACGTTTTTTTATTAATGTAGGACTTCCGCTTAGAAATGCATTAGCGCAGGTCCTGAAGACTCCAGTTTAACCTTCAGCGTTTCCAACTGAGTGTTAAGACTTCGTTAAGATAACGAATGGAGCTTCAGTAGTACGATGACTTAGTGAAACGAATATCAATTGATAAAACATAAATGTATGTCATTTGGGTCGTTGGATATACCGCCCACAAATGTCTTGCGGCCTGTAGCACTTGATACAGATACAGTTCACTATCTGCCAGCAGTCATTCACAGAAGGTGATCGTACTGATGTTTAGGTTTTCCTGTGATTGTTGGGATTTTTTAAGTGCAATTCGGTGTTAATCACTGGGCACAGAAAGTTGTACAAGTGTTGCTTCATATAGCTTGGGTGTAGTAATTCTGGCTAGTCATTTTCGATCTGTGCTTCGCGTTTCCCAATGCTCTATCGATGTAACAGACGAGGGAAATTACTGAGACATGACCGCAGTTTTGGACTTTACATGTTGATTTTCGTACTACATCCAGATCGTTTCGGAAAACTTTAGTCGCACTAGTTTAGCCTTCAACGATTGTTGAAACGCAGGGCTAGAAATAGCACGTGGAAAACATCAGATCAGATCAGATTCAGATATTCAAATGGTATAGCTCAATATTCAAGATCTGTTTCACCGTAATTTTTGATTCTCTCAAATCTCTTAGTGGACATCACCGTACGAGGTTCACTGATAGAGATCGGTGATCCGTACTTGGATTCTAGAAAGAAAATGACTCCTCAGATCTCCGAAAAAGTTCTAGCATTCTCTTTATTTCGCGATTCCTGTAGCTACTAAGCACACAGTTCAGTTTTAGATCCTATCATCTACATCAAAGACAGATGAAAAACCTCTTCTTAGCATTTCCCTAGCCGTTAAATGTGCTTTCTTTTTCTTCGTGTTTACCACGCCATTCATCTCACCTCATCTCCAGCTTGTCAACGGTTTTTCGTCTAGTACGAAAAAAATCATGGATTTTCGTCTCTTTTTTTCAACTTTTTTCTTGCGATTTATTCAGCTCTTTCCCACGCTTAACAACACTTTTCAAAAAAGGTGGTAATCTTGGTACTAAAACGATGATACCACCAGAATCGTTCACCAATGCACATGTCGCACTTGTATTCTTAGAGGCGATCTTCATGACACTTGGCCACACAGGGCTATGAACTTACATCTTCAGAGAGGTGGTATCACCACCTCTCAGTTTTTCGTCGACCAATCGATGCTGCATTGTACTTGGCTACGTAATTCTTGTTCGAGGATGTCCACTTTTGAACGGAACTTATGGGACTTTAGGATAACGAAGTCGAAACACGTGATCCTTCGGTAAGCGTATTCGCGTGTTTGAAGCTCAACTGAGGTTCCGAGTTTTGCTCATATATCTCAGCATTCTTTTTGGTTGTCATGTTGCTTCAACGAGACAATCCTTATGGAAAAATTAGAGCAAAAAGAAACTGAAGTATAATTTTGACGGTCTCCTCCCGCATATGTATTTGACAAAGCATTTGTTATATATTACATCTTTCATTGCTTTAAAATCTTTTTGGCTTGATGGTTTGATCTGGCAAGAGGTTCGCGAAACCAAATAGTTTGTTTTCGGCGTGGAACATAGCTACCGTAACTTTGTCGCTCAACCTCGCAGCTGAAAGAATCTTTTTAAGCTATGTTCACTGCAGTTCTCTTCATGAGCTGTTGTTGTGACTCCTCATAGCTGTTTTGCAGCCGACATTACCTACAACCAGTAAGAGGTGCTACACTCATATTAACGCTGAAGCTCTGAAGCTCCCATTTTTTAAAAGTAGCTTTCTGACACAAGACATACTTCCTGGGTTACGGATTGACCACGCGAAGCAAATTAATTCCCATCATGAAGTAAATTGCTAAGGACATTGCCGTCCTTTATAAGGAATTCCTTGATGCACCGCTCACAACGACTTTACTCAAGATATTCTCGTCATACATCGTGTATACACTTGTCTCCACATATTAACCGTTGGCAGCAGTTTGTTACAGGGGTTAGTTGAAATAAACTTTTCTGGAGTTGAAGGTGATTGGAATCAATGGTCAGTGATTATGCGGGGGTTTTTAAAAATGCATTGCCCTGTTATAGTTATCGTAGGAAAAGGGTGCCTGTTGTGGCGCAGTGGTTGGTGGTACCCTGGAATTCACACATATCCGTAGTTGGTTAGATTCCGTGCCACCAAACTCTTCATTCATGTAGGGCCGTCCGATTGGTACTAGAATTGTCTGGGAAGGTAGCTGCATTGACTTGATCCATCGATAGGCCACCACAAGTCACTGTGTAGGCCAGATATGAATTCAACCACCTGTACGATGTTACCCGGAGACGAATGCGTGGAACATCCCTCACTGATTAGTCAACGTAGAGTGCTCTGTTCTTTATTGTTTCGTCGTATCATACTGACAGATCAGTCTCTGGCAGTACTACTGGGAACACACCCTGCTAGTAACAGTGGTTCTCTGAAAAGTCAGCTTCTCTGGATGATCAGTTTTCTATTTGCTTAAAAGGCTGTCCAAACTGCCGTGTATTTTGAAGAGCTTTGTATTATAATGTCGACCGCAAGCGCACAGTTTTTAAAATTGTCAGCATGATAATGAATAACAGATGATGGAATTAGGAAGAACTTGCAAATCCAGAGCACTATTAGAGGCAGAGGTTATAGGGGATTCAAATTCTGAACCCAATTGCTAGAAGACGAATGGTCCATGGAAACACAACTATTGCAAGCACTTGGTGATTGAATTTAATTCTTGTAATATGAACATTCTTTATTCACTTAATGAGATCGATTGGCATCTGGCCCTTCTGCAACACCGGCTCTAGAAGAGTGCTCTTTTGCTACAGGTGCGTAAAGTGAGACAGTCTTCACAGCATACCGTAAATTTCTCATGTAATACAATGCAGCTCGAGGGTTAGAATCATCAGAGCATAAAGTGTATATTCCGAAACGATTTTTCTTCTCTGATCAGAAAAACTGCCTGCTTAAACTCTAAAATATCTCCACAAGGAAATCTCAAGGAGGTAACCGGGAGCTGGCTTGTGTAAATATGAAAAAGCTTCTCTCTCTAGAAAGAGATTTATCACTCACCTATTAATTGCGAATGTATGCCTGCACCTTTTTGTTCATCCAAATACAATCTGTTGTGGACGGCTGTGTCTCTCCTTGCTTGATTCAGTGGTTCAGCCCGTCTTTTAACGCTTTGGAACATATTCCACTCAAATGGAGCAATAATAACCCAGGAAACTTCTTTCCTGAAATTTACAAAGGCTTATCCCAGGGCGGTCACAGCTCGTCCCCATAAGACGTCGTTAATCGCTGTCAATTAGAAGAAGGTTTTGCCGTATTGCAACTGGCTTCCTTCCGGGACATTGGTGATTCCTCGCATTGTTTTGCCTCTAGCGGCGTATTCCGGATGGAAATATTGCATTTCCCAGTTTTTGTGACCCTGGTAAGAGAATGACTACCTCCAGCTATGCTGGGCTATAAACTACTGTGAGAGGCATCCTAATTTTGACACACAAAAAATGCACTTGCTTCAACGTAAAACTGATAACAAAGCGGGTGGTTCTACAGGTAAAAAAAACAAGGAATCGAGTTCCGGCTGAAGATAATCTGTCTTTTGCAAACAAAATTCTTGGTACAAATATTGTTTACGTCATTTCCAACGAGAAATTTACAAAAGCGTTCACCTTATCAACACATGAGATAAGGGGATAACCAGAATTATCACAAACACAAGACGGAATTTTAAAGCAGAGTGAGGAAAAATAACCATTTTGTTTAGTTCTATTCAAAAGCCGGTATATGGAGTTTGATCGATGCAATCAATCATAAAACTCAGAAGGTGTAGGGAATAGTGAATACTGTTTGGCATTAAGCAGCTATAAGCTTAAGTTCATACCTTCATACCCACCTAAGGTAGTTTGTGATATCCTTGACCAGGGAAATGTAAGCAAAAAAGATTTATTGCCTGTTTTTTATTCCAAGTGAACAAATCGTACTATATCACGATCTTGTTGAATGCGGTATGATTATGTCTTCAGTGCTCTACATGGTAACGCAGGTGTCGGGACTTCCACGGCGTTCCTTCACTATTCGAAGCTCATTTTCCTCACGCAACAACTAAAAAACTCAAAATCAACCGTTTTTAACGTGCAATAGACAGAACACTACTTTAGTGAAACCTATGAACTCTTAGCAATGTTTCAGTGCGTACTTATAAGTGAGCAAATAGGATGCTCGTTTGTGTCGTTTGAAAAGAAATTTTTGGGCTTTTCCTATAATTAGGCTCTGTTCATTCTGTTCTAAAAGTGACACCCTCATGGATTTCACACATCGGAATCAAATGAGCAGAAAACAATAACTAGTCATTAAGGTATAAAGGATGGATGATGAAGCGGCTACGCTGAGTGAAGGACGTGCCATTCACTCGTCTTCACTCCCTACATTGCAGACGTGATTCATTAGATATTTTTCCTGTGAGAAAACTTGCTGTGTTCTAACAAAATCGGTGTCAATTTGATGTATCAAACCAGTGCACTCATCCACCCAGACAAGTCGATACCAATTTCCCAACCCCAAGGAGATTAAGACCTTAGTTTTTCACAGATCACGAGGTCGAGCTATCAACCATATGTGCTCCAGGGCATCTCTACCCAGTGCGCTACACTCGTCCCATGAAAACGAGAGATATCAAACATGTTTCATGAATTTCTCGATGCTTTTGTTCTTTCAGTAAAAATGCAAGCTCGAGAAGAACTTACCACCGCAACAATCACAATGAGGGATTCTTAATAATTATTTACCTTGCTATTAAGTAAAAGTGCTCAGTGATGAGATCAAATTCGGTTCAACAAACTCAAAAAACAAAAGCACGATTTTTCTTCTATGCCCAGCCTATTCATGAGCTGAAACCAACGTGACTATTGAGCTGGAAGACCTTACATCTGCATATAAATGGCTCTCTTCAATGGACAGCTTTTCTGCTTTCTTCTGTAGATCACTGGCTTCTGATTTTCTAGAATTTCTCATATTAAGGTGAAAAAGTAGTTTTTTAACTTCGATGTTATCCTGAATTTAATATATGGCACCTGTCCGCCAACTGTTTCTCAATCACATGTTTTAAATTTATGGTCTGCTCAACATTCTTTAGTATCGTCTCGTTATCCGCTGCTAGCATCGATTTCAAATCTGAAACATCGTGAAACACGTAAAGCAGATAAAACTCGAGATTTTGAACTAATACTAGGTCACGAAAAACCATTCAAAGTCACTCTGTCCTACGCTTACCCGTCCTAGATGTTATAGCAACTATCCCCACGAATAGTTAGTACCAATATGCTAATTCTTCCCTAGTATAAATCAATCGCTGACACAAGTTGCACTTCCTGGCCACGTACCTATTCCGTAGTATGTTTTGCACTTTCCTATGTCGACGAACCACCTGTATAATATATCTACACCTCTTCTTCTTGATTGTTCCACTGTGTTTGTCTAATTAACGGACCTCAGCGAAGTCTAGCCATCGCATAGGCCCCGACTACCCGCAGATCCACCATTGATCTGTGGATGCAGAACAATATGTTATCCCACTTTCGGCCAACCATATTCCGTAGCTAACATTGTGTAATTTCATCTTCGTCATATCACTATGACACTGTTATATAGGACATTTTCCTAGTGATAGCACTCCTTATTGCTATTTATACTTTGTCTACCTATGGTCACGTTATTGCTTGCGTTTTTTTACACTAAGGGTCTCACTACAGTCATTTCATTACTATTGTCATGTAGACAGCTTAATTACCCAAGTTATAGATCTGGTGTTACTACAACAACGAAAAGATCCGCGTGGCAGGAAATATCGCACAAACGAACAACACCACTGTAGATGTTGTCCACATCTGCTTTCGAGGCTTGTGAACAGGCATCTTTTCGTGAGAATGAAAATCTGTGCCTTTCGTGGGTTACTTTTCTTAGTTACTGTTCCGAATGATTCTAGTTGCTTATAGCCAGTCTTTATTTCAGGATGGTAAGGCCTGGTTCTCACCGTGTGCTTAAATATCGAAAGTGATAGTCAAGGAATGTCTGACGCAATGATCACGTGTTTCTGAGATTATTCGTTCTACAGTCTATGACGCAGCTTACCATCGCAAGGAGGAATCTCGGATTGTCTTTGAGCAGGTTGTTAAGTGACCGTTTAAATTCAATGTCTAGTGACGATCATGAATGACCACTAATATCGTGGGGTGGAAGTATCTGTTTGTGAGCTATGTCAATAGCTGATAAATAAATACGGACACTTTGCACTCAACAACTTGTTTGACTTTTGACTCTTATTGCGGCATCTTTACACGGTCAAAAAAGTGTTCATCTTTTACCAAACAAAGTAGAAAAAGCCAGCATGAAAGATTCCGAGTTGAAGCACAGCGTTTTCTTCAGACGCGCTATTAATGCGTATTGCCTCCAATAAAAAGTTTTTCTGAAAAACCATTTTTTATTAAACTCCAGCATAATTAATAAATATTTCGTCTAAAAACCGACTTTCACTAAACTTTGAAGACAAAGCGGAGGCGCCGAAACGTTAGCCGAATAAAAGTTTTTGTACCAACCCTGTGTCAGGTCAATCATATATCACCTCTATCACATGTCGTGCCGTTTATCGTCGAGTGACTCAAGCAAACGCCAGTAAATCTTCCATTTTTCCCTGTCGAGTTTAAGAGTAGCCCAGTGGGTTTTGTTCGCCTCGAGAACCTTTTCTCAAGGATTTTCGTGAAGAACCCTGACCATCGTGGCGGTGTTCCAGCAGCACATTCGACATCAGGAGGAATCCGGTCACTAACGGCTCTTGTCCGTCAGTTGTCGTCCACACGAATTATGTGTCCAGCCCATCTTACCTTCGATAGTTTGCGTATTGAAAAGGATCTTTGATTTTTGATCGTTGACGAAGGTCGGAGCTTAGGGATCTCTTCCCTCATTTGTGTTACACGGGATTCTCCTAACATCGTTCTTCGACCGTGCGTTCCATAAGTTGAGCGATCCTTTATCCCACTTACGCAACGACCAAGTTTCTGACGAATACGTTACGGGGGGAAGAATCGTGGAGTCGAAAAGGTGGGAACGGAGTTGGGTGTTCTTTATTCTCTTCACTACATCCTCGATGCTCTTGGAAGCTTTCCAAGCCGCTCGTTTCCTCTTGCTGAACTCAGGAGCTAAGTCGTTCATCATGCTAATTTCCCAACCTAGAGAGGCGTAAATGGAGCATTCGTAGATACTCATTCCACTGAGTGCGAATGGAGCATGTGTAACGAATCCGTTCCCCATGAGCATAGCTTTTGTGAGATTCAATCGAAGAGCAGTCTTTCCACAGGCTTCATCAAAGTCGGCAAACATTCGTTCCACATGACTAATGTTTGGTGTTGCAAGAACGATGTCACCAGCAAAGCGAAGAATTGTCGACCATCGATTTTTACTCCTATATTATCCCATTCCAGTGTTCGCATGACGTTCTCGAAGGTGGCGGTAAATAACTTTGGCGAGATAATATCGCCTTGTCCAACTTCTCCTTAGACGTCGATGTTAATGTCGTTGTAGAAGGTGACAACTCAAGTAAAAAAGTTTGTAGACAACAGGGCACAGCAGATTAGGCGAAAGTCGCCGATATCGTGCAGGGCTCCCTTCTTTGAACAATAGTACACAACAGCGAGGGGTCTTACTGGTCCTCCATTGAGTAGGGACTCAGACAGGTAACCTGTGAAGAACGGAGCCAAGGTGTTTACGAGGACTGGTGATAGGTTCTTCAGGCGTTCAGATCTTATCCTGTCCGGACCTGGTGGTGTTCGAATTTTCACCACCAAACGGCATACCGGATTTCGGAAGGGAGAAGCGGTGGGAGGACATATCCATTCTCTTTTATTTCATATGAGGGCAAGAGGGTCGACCATGTAAAAAGCTAAGTAATTATAAAATAATATAAGCACAAATAATAATTAAATAACAAATACAGATAAATAACGAAAATAAAAAGGACTAAGTGAATAACAAACAACAGCAAATAAAAAAATTGGGAGGGTGGCGTAGTAGTAATGCTATCGTTAATCAGGAGCGCGGTGCTGGTTCGACTCATTCCCGAACTCACGAAGACTCTCATCCCGCCGTAGTCGGGAAATTGCTACCAGACTCGTCTCGGTCTAACTCTTCAACAGAGTAAGGTGGAATAGCCTCGTACGAAAGTATTGATTTCTGTGCTTTCTAGAAGGCAAATACGAGCACATTATATTCCGTAGATGATATTCTTTAGACTTCAATTCCTTAGATAATGAAAAGGTAGTGGAAATGGTGTTTGTTCCTAGACAAATCTGGTACCAATTTGCCAATCCCAGGAAGACGTAAGGTATTCTTTAGACTTCAATTCCCTAGGTAATGGAAAGATAATGGAAATGGTGTTTGTTCCTAGACAAATCTGGTACCAATTTGCCGATTCCAGGAAGATGTAAGGTTTGGTGAATACATAGCGCGTGATGGAAGCAACGTCCACGTGTGTTTGGCACGACAATCAATGCGTCACACCTGTTTATGATTCCCTGAACGAGGAACTATTACCGTGAACTCTCCAGTAGGACTCTTAGTCCCTCATTACGAAATCCACATGGCTTGGAACTGGTCAAAAATGTATTTCCCTCATGTAATCGTTTTTTCGATATGGGTGCATATATGTAGAACTTTGATCCATTCATGTGCTGTGTTTGACGAAATCCTAAGATGCAAGCTTATAGTACTCCTCGTTGGAGATTTCTATGGTCAAGCCATGGTATGAAGTAGATAACACGACGGCACGTGGCATCGGTAAGCGCTTTCCAAAAGAGATTCAACTGTGTTCTTAACACAGTAGAATTAACCTTTGAAACCTATCGATTTTGTGCTGTTTATCGCAAGGCAGTGAACTTCCAGTGAAGGATAACATTGCACCCTATTTCTCTGTGATATACGGTAATGTGTCTGTGCAATTGTCAGCCATCCTATCCAAGGGTAGAAACTGTGCTATGGATGGCAATTGAACACGAATATATCTCACCAAGTGCAATACTCAATGACAAAAACTAGGGTTGAGAACTAATTTGGTGACCCGTTTGACTACTTGTCATATGGACTCACCTTCCAACTCCTTCACTCTTGCAGCACCGTTTGAATTGCTGGCGCTGAGTAATTGTTCGACTGAACTATTAGCCGTCTGCAAAAAATTGAACGAACAGCTGAACGCGATGTCGTGACGTCAAGAACACCATACTTCCACAGTAACATTTTAACACCACTACTTTAACCAAGAAGCACTATGATTTGCTTCTAAACCTGTTGCTCTTTCTATGGCTAATGAGTCGCCTGGAAATGCTCGACTGTCTCTACAAATTCTGTACACTTCCATACGAACTCCTCACCATACATGCCAGCTCAGTCAAATTGTGGGCTTGCTCAAGATTCATTACGGTAGTACTCAGTTCAATCCACACCACTTGGTATGCGCCAGGTTCGTCCATTTTGGGATCATCCCAAACCTAAAATTCTAATTAAATAGAGCCACCGAAAATCATGTTAAACGGTAGAAGGTGCAATTCCGTATATCAAAGCTTGAAATTTTTTTACAAGACGAAAAAACTTCAACAAAGCATGTGGACATTGTTTTACTTTACACAACTTTTATTTCACTACTTATTGTTCTATTACTACTGATCATTTCCCCCCCATAAGATTTTACTGCTTTGCCTTTCTCTTAGACATGTTTTTACTCTGCTGGTGCTACCAGACGATGGGCCTCGGTTGGTGGGGTGGGTAGCACGTGAGACCCTGGTATGGGTAATCGTGATTCGAAGCCAAGCTGAGGTTCCGAGTTTTGCTCACATCCTTTTGGTTGTATTCCATATAGGACTCTACCATGAAAACAGAATATGGTGTAAATAAAAGTTAAGACATTGTTTTGAAACCGACTGTCACTAAACCTCGGTAGTAAAATAATCAACATGTGTTTATATTGTTCAGCTTACACGAGGTTGATAGAGATACAGCTGTGGACCATCGACAAAGATCGTCGGCTCTGATGAAGACGAAGACGTCGAAGCGTTGCCCGAATAAACATCCCTATCAACCTCGTGTAATCTCAACAATACAAACACATATCGATTAAGATATTGTGATTACCACCACTTTTATTAGTACTGCCTAGGAATTGTGGCATTGTCTAATAAGAACCAACCGTTTTCCATTCGTTAATGTCCTGTATTTGGGTAGCGTGCAACACAATCTTATGTTGCGGATTAAAGCGATTACCAACGAGTTCAATTCTCACCTAAATCATCTGTAAATTCGACAACAAATTTTCTCACTAGATTTATGACAAACTAAAAATACTTTCCAATGTTTAGAGTTTTCCACAAAGGATCAATTTTCTGCTCCACCTTATCATTTGTTCTCGTAAAACAAACATCGTTGGATTCAATAAAAAAGTGGGATTCTCAACACGTGATACTGAGGAATTAAAGATTATGCTACGGCAAGCATAGAACTCTTGAAGGACGTTCCATGCATTCGACTACATCAGGCAGTGAACGGGATTAGGCATAGGAAAGATTGAAAAAATATTTAGCCTGTGCAATGCCTTATTGTGGCCTACCGATGTATCGAGTTAGTGCTGCTGTCCTGGGAAACATATCTGATGCCAATTTTCCGATCCTGGACGAACGCTGCCCATTGTTGTTCGGAGTGTGGAGTCAAACCGGTGCCCACGTGTCTATTGCAGGATATATCTTACCAATGCGTCCCATGCTGTTGCATATTCTCAAGTAGTGATTTAATTTAAGTCCTTTGGTAAAGGGTAGATTTACTGCCGATCTCCATATTCTCTTAGGTTACTGTGGTGTAAGTATGATGAGTACTTAAAGGATAAAGGATAAAGCTCTTGGCCTTGATGGGATGAGAGATGCGCCATGCATTCGACTTCATTAAGTATCGCTGGAGGTGAATGAATGCATATTTGGCTTTTACAATGACTCGAGGTGCCCTACCGATGTATCGAGCCAGTGCTGCTATCCTCCCTCCGGTACCAATTTGCCGACCCCAGAGGGATGGAAGGCTTAGTGGGCCATGGGCGCGGGGATCGATTCCACGTGCGTGTCGTAGTGGCGCCTCCAACCACTGCGCCAGACGCGTTCTTATGATGAGTACTTGGGACTGCAAATATCTTATCATACTCATTTATCAGCAGTTTATCCAGTAACAACTTTGTTATCCAATTTTAACCTATGGCATTTTGCCGATATCCTAACATGTCTAGTAGTCTTGTGGACGTCGTTAGTGAGGACAACTTCAGACTAGAACCTCGTCACCCTCTACTACAGCACAGCGTCATGGCTTAATTCTGTTCAGTTAAAACTCTTCTTAAACTCAAATTACCGTACCGAAATAGGTTTGTTGTCTGCAATCACTCCACAGTTAGGGTTGACGATATACCTCGTCGGTGCATTTGTCTTAAACAGTTATTTCAGATTTTTAATGCAACCAAAGTGGCTCGAAATATTAAAACTTTTCTAAAGAGAATTATTTGAAAATCCAAATGTGCTCTTCTAAGCGACTTGAAGTTCAAACAGGCGCCAAACCTGAAATCGAAAGGAGACCAGGGCATTTTTAGATACTCGGCTGATTTGGAGAACTTGTGATGCATTCTTCTTCTGTTCGACATCGAATACGACAAGTGTCTAAATATAGAAAGAGCAAGAGTCATGTTTTAAGTGTAATGGATTGTTATGCAAAAGGCAAGTCGCATCCAATTAGCAGAATCTTGGGTTTTACAAGGAACTTAAGAACGGATTTCCGGTGGTCAAATAGGGTTAACGCAACATACTTGCTTGGTGGAATCGCGCGGAAGGTGTTGAAAGGTGTCATACAGACGAGAACATTCCAACCAATACCCTTTCCTTTTTCATTCAGGGGTTGTGCTCCGAAAGGAGAATCAAATGCGCGTCAAAGACAAAAAATCTCATGTGGATCTTAACGAAAACCTCTTTGGCCCGCCTCATCCATGTTATGGAATGGAGGTGCCATTGGAGGTCGAAGACGATAAGCAATGGCCCCTACCGGATGGCTCAGTTCATGGCACACAAGAAATGCTTAGGCCCGCTGGGTAATCGTTATCTGGCAACCAGTAGAGGCAAATTGTGCATTGGAAAGCATCGAGTAGCAACTTTCTTTTGCGGTTTTGCGGTGGATCGATCTCGCTGCGATTTCTGAACGTTACTCTATGACATTTTTTCTTGAAAAATTAACTTTTCAAATATTAATCTTGTTTTAAGCCTATTTATAATTCCAAATACTGGCAATAATCAGCTTTATGCTCTCCAATCATTTACTGCTTCATCGTGGTTCGAGTTGCCCCCGAGTGTAAAACTGGCTCACCGTAGACTGTCCAACCCATCAGCAGAGCCAAGCTGTGGAATCCGACATTTCTATCCGGATTATCATTTAAAGGGAAATCTATGTCATATCGGTGAGAGTTGCGGGCAGTTACAGAAAAAAGTGTGTCATACCAAATGTGCGAGGGTTTTCATGTTCGCTGCAAGAACAAAACCTAGTCGACGAGAGGGAGTGAAATTCACTACTGCCTGCTCGAGTTACTTAACGATTAGCAGGATTGCTGGTATAGTGGTGCTAAATTGTGCCATTAACAGGGGAGCTATTGAAATTCAAGAGATGAACCATCTCCAGATGCTGTCCAACTGCGGTGACACAAGACTCATGTGACATCTTACTTGCATACTTGGACGGCCCGTCCTCACTGGCTGTGCGGGCCCCATCCAATCTCCACTTTTCGGAGTTCTGCTGGTTTAGCCATGGTGTTTCCCTGGAGTCCCGAGGTTAGGCTAGCCAAGGTCTGCCCCAGGTCGTCACCAGTACAGGTAGTCGCTTCCCTTGTGGATCAGAAGGAGATTTGCCAGCATGCGACTAGTTTGGTACCAGGACGGTGATGGATCCTGGTATTGGTTTACTCTTAGCTAGGCTTCCTGATGAAAACGTCGGACTCCTTCTCAGTTTGGTAGACCCTGCCGGGGCGATGAATCCCCCCCCTATACATTGCAGTTCGACACCGAGGAACATCTCCCAGCCACGATGAGGCGGTAAACCGTTGGGAGACATGTGACATCACAAAGTATAAAAACTAGTACTGACTTGATCTATAAAGACAACTGGTGGTGTTGCTGGTTCACCTGAACCTGCAGTATTCAAATGAACTCCGCCCATAAATGAGGTATACCGCTGCGGACAAGCACCACTGTTTTTCTGAGATCCAAGGCTATCACAGTAAACAGACCGCACTTCACGCATGCACATTATTAATGTCTTTCTGTTCAGTACACCAAAAATCTGTGGACAAAAGGTAACTTTTCAGTTTTTGGAAAATATCAATTAGTCAAAACTCCTTGAATAGTTAGCCTTATTCTTTCTGTCTATAATAATTTTTCACGGCAGGGTATGATGTGAATTACAACCACAACAATGCTGAGATATTCGCTGGGTTCAGTGCCGATTTGTACTCGCCAGTTCAACCCCGCTGATTGCTGATGGAACTGGTAGATCGAAAACTAGCTGGTAGAAAAGCAGATCACGGTCCTCCATGGAGCAGTGTGTAATGCGCGAGCCCATTTCGTTGTGATTTCTGCCCTCCTTTCGGTTCCCTTACCCTATTTATGATCCATGTTCTTCTACGTATGTCCCCGTACTTTTAGTGCATACACAACTCTTGCGTATAATGAAAAGAAACTGGTTCTCTACGCATACTGGTTTCAACATTTAGTGAAGTCGTACAAGTTCTTCGAGGAATATTATGATATTCACCTGGGATTTTGATATACTCTCATTCTGCACAATACCTGCCCTAAACACTAAACGTAATTAGTGTCATGTTTTCACAAAACAATAATGGTACCGTTCCACTGCTACGCCTCCATCCGTGGATAGACCACCGCTGCCATGCGACCCAAGTCAATTGCCCTGAAACAATGAACGTAACTGACCTGGTGGATCACTAGGACCACACCGTGACATGCCACAGCGGCTCCGAGACGACCATCCGATCGACATGAAGCCCATGACCGTATGGACAGAAAGAGAAGTTCTCACAAGGAAAGTTCTCCATAGTATTCGAAGGTCATCAAGCAATCGAAAATTGAAAAACTACGAACTGCTTCTCGAAAATGATGATGCTACAGTCTGCACTCGATGCAAGTTAGTCGATAACTGTCCGCAATTTCCCGATTTTTCAGTGTATTTCAAGAGTTGGGACATCAACAAACTTACAGAAGAAGCTTTGCACTATCGTTTTATTGATGTGTGTTATTACATTTTCTCTGATTCCGTATGATACCCGTAGCTCATCGGAGCGCCTACAAAAAAGTGGAGCAATCAATAGTTTCGTAAGTTTGTGAGATTCGCTATAGGCTTCCTTATTCATGTCATGTGACTTATTGAAGAATGTTCTAGAAGTCCTTAACTGTCATCTCGTCAAGACCAAAACTAATCGGCAGCTACAACTTACGTAAATTTTTTGTGAGTGGAAAACATCAGATGGTGTTCTATTGTCGTGCGTAAAAGAAGAAGCAAGCGGTACGTCACTTATTTGCATTATTAGTGCTTATGTATATGTGTAAGGCGCGTGTGGCGCAGTGGTCGGAGGCGCCCTGCAGTTCACACGTCGATTCGATCCATGCGCCCATGGCCCACCAAGCCTTCCATCCCTCCGCGTCGGCAAATTGGTACCAGACTTCTCTGAGAGGATAGCAGTACTGGCTCGATACATCGGTTGGCCACCGTGAATCATCGTAAAGCCCAGAATGAAGTCGAATGCATGGCGCATCCCTCAGCGATTGGTCAACACCAAGAGCTTTTTTATTTATATGTTTATATATATATATATATATATATACATATATACATGTGAATACCAACAATATACATTAGTATAAGGGCGCGTGTAGCGCCGTGGTTGAAGGTGCCCTGCAATACACGTGGGATCGATCCTTGCGCCCCAGACTCTCCAAGCCCTCCATCTTTCCGGGGTCGGCAAATTGGTAGCAGACTTGTCTGGGGGGATAGCAGCACTGGCTCGATACATCGGTTGGCCACCGTGAATCATCGTAAAGCCCAGAATGAAGTCGAATGCATGGCGCATCCCTCAGTATTAGATCAACGGCGAAAGCTTTATGCTTTTTTTTGTTACTTCCAACCACGTATGAATTTAAATTTTTAATTAATTATGCAAATCACTGTGAATGCGCCAACGATTTCTTGTAGTATTTCGTGACTGTATTGGAAAACTCTTCAAAGCATCATTTAGGAGTCAATGATGAACAATCTCCGCTAGAAGAGCAAAAATGAGAGCACATAAGGAAAAACAAAAACTGACATATCGTGCCTGCAGTGAGGTTCTTTGTATTATTTCTGAGGTTAACATGTCATCACTCGGAGACACTACTGCTTTACTTCCACGAAGTGGTTGTATGTAGGCGTTGTCTGACACGTTTTGAGAAGTTCATAAACTTTCTAAATGGATGTTCTGAACCATTATTTGTAACTCATCTAGTTCCCGCTTTCAAAATGAATAATAAACTTCAACGTTATTACGTCCAGATGGTGATGGAAGTCCACCAGCACATCTGGGACATCTTGGTACGTCACCTACTTCCGATGGAACCCTTCTCCACTTGCACCATTGTGAGTAAATTCCCTTCTGCAAGGTTTATTTTACTTTTCCCCGATAGCACCTGATAGCACTTCTTAGCAAGAATTTAAGGCTCTAAATCCGATGGTCTGCGAAGTACATAGACCGACACTACATACAGCGAATGCAAGAAATATTTCTGTTTAGATGGTTCCAACAATGCCCACATAAATTGAGATATGGAGTGATTTAAGTGATTCCAAGTACTATGTAAAACATGTAATTGTAAATATTGAGGGTCTGTAGTGAATGTGAATTGTATTAATCCTTAAGGTGTATGATTGTAAGGAAAATAAATAGTTTGTAAAACGTATTCGTTGTGAGCATTGCTGGTAAATGCAAGATGAATTGCATGTAAAGAGTGGTAGATCGGGTACAAATGCTATGTGGACACATACCGATGAAAGCCCGGCCCGTTCGCATATAGCACTTTTGGTAACTATTACAACCATGGCACAGTTGTCATCGAAGTTGTTGGTTGTGAAAAGGAAATCGAAGAAATGCAAAGTGTAAGAAGTTCGCCTTGAATTAAGTATTTGAAAAATAAACGAAAATGGGCTTCGAACCCGCGATTACCCTTACCAAGGGCTCTCGTGCTATCCAACGCTCCAACGCCCCAACACCCCCAACCGAGGCACTTGTTTTGCCTTTCTCTCAGCCTGTTCTTTTATACTCTATCGGTGCTACCAGCAATCAGTGGTCAATCTGAATCAATCATCAGGTTGACATCATATCCTGTAATGAAATAGGATTACGCAGTAAATAAAAGTTGACAGATTGTGGTTTCGAATGCCACTTCAGTTTAATTAGGTTCAACGCGGACTTGTGCTCCCCAGATCATCCCCGTTCACTGATGATTGCTAAGAGCACTGGGAGGATAAAACAACTGGATCAGCGAAAGGCAAAGCAAGAGTCTCGGTTGATGTGGTGGATGGCACTTGAGTCCTCGGCACGTGCTTCAAAAATGGGCAACTCGTATGACATCAGTTCCAAAAGAAAAGGACCTAGTACAAGTGGAGCTCACAGACGAACAAACTAGCTAGGTGACCAAAGGTATGATAGTATTTATCGCCCGTTTGGCTTGTTCAGTGTTCACTACAAGCTTCTCACGATTATTCGATAGCGCATGACTTCATCACAATGCACATTTAGCACCGAAAACAGGAATTTATGGAGTGTCATGCATAGACTGCACCCAAACCGTATGTATAGTCGCCGAAATCTATGGGGAATACCACATGCCATTTCTCCAACCTTTGTCGAACACGAATCATCAAAGAAACTCTGCCTGACCATTATAGTAAAAGCATTAAGGAAATACGCCTTCTCCATCGACTTCTCACCGTCCAAATAAGAAAAGACTGGACCGCTTACCTGTGTCACGCAGCGGATAATGAAGTCACTTTCTAGGAATGTAGATGGCATAAGTATTCCCCACAAATTCTTGTCAAATTTCCGATTTGTTGACGAGGTCGTCATCTTTTCGAGGAATATCGATGAAGTGAGGACGATGTTGAAGGAGCTCAACGAAGCGGAAAGAAAGATTTGAAAGCACGTAAGTAGAATGAAAACCCAATTCACTGAAAACCCATAGTACGCAGGTCACCAACTAAACGGGAATAAATCGTTCTCTGATTACGAAGAACACATCCTATACGTACCTAGGGCGATCGCTGATCATGAAGAACAACACCAATTAGGAAATGAACAGAGGGAGAGCAGCATGAGCTGCTTTTGTACCTCACCGAGAAGACATCGGGCATCTGACACCTTTCGCGCCTTTTTCTCTTTTGACCCGACGACCGTTCCGGCGCCCTGATGTCCAGCAGAGATCATGGATTGACTCTTCAACTACGTCAAGATTCGTGCAGTGCGTATACAGCCCAGGATAAAGAGTGGATAAAGGATAAGTAATAATAAGGATAAATGTCTTTGTGTTTTGCATGGCGCCTCCGACCACTGCACCATACACGCCCTAGAAGCGGAGACTAGGAATAATAACTTATGATATTGGTTTAAACTCGCTGAGCTGATTTCTATAGAGACTAGTGGTGTAGGGCAAGGGACCCGGATCAATCCGGCCCTAAAGAGGGCGATGGCACCGAAACTTTAACCGAATAAAGTTCTTTATCAACCTCGTGTTAGCTTTTAAATGAAAAAACTTCGTATCGGTTCAATGACAAACTTTACGACATCGTCTTCTTGTCGATTCAACGAAAAAAGTTCTTCTTTTCCCTTCAACTGTTTACATTATGAGCATGAACACGGTCTTAAACTTAGTGAAGATAATGTGCTCTATTCTAACAGGAATTTGCCGCGAAGATAGCGATTTCAGTCATTTTTCCTGACGTGGACCATTTTCATTGCTGTCGTGTTCAGTACCTCTAGGTGTTGCTTCATTAATATTTTCAGTACTGAAGTCCTTTCTAGATGAGGTATTCAGCGGTAGTGACCGATTTCGGAGACGAAGAAACGAAGTGCTTCAACAAACATGCCGAGTTCGCCAACGTATCTAGCCTATATGAGGTGAAGAAACTGGCCACAATATCAGGAGACCTGGAAAACGATGAGAATGAAGAGCCCGGCAAGGAGAGAACTAGTCCCTCGATTATTACTGAGGGCAATGAGAAATGGTTGGCAGTTGCTATTGGTGATGATATATCGATATTCTTAATCAATTTCGACCTGGAACATCTTTTAACCCATCAGTTTAAAGAAGGAACCAATATTTGTGGTGTAGGATGGATTGGGAGTAGCGGCATTCTTGCAGTTCTTTCTTCCACAATGGAGATGACCTTGTTGTCGGCAAATTTCAAAGCTGTGTTGACAACGATTACATTACCCTCAACATCTCACTGTAAACGCGCCTACATCTCGTCGGACCTTGTCAAGGACGTATGCTATGTCACCGTGGCTCGTGAAGACGGAGAGACGTTCATATTTGAGATTCCCGAATGGTTTTCGATGGAAAATGCCAATGGTGAAACGATCATAGAAGCGTGCAAAGCTTCCTTTGGAAACTCTCGGTACACACGAACAGTTAGCAGGCTTCTCCTGAATGGCGTTGTATCTATTGGCGAGTACACAATTACGGTTCCGAAGTCGCATGCTCCTCTTCAATTATGTCAGGTAGGAAGCATGGAAGTGGGTCTTCTGGGAGCTATGGAAATGGCGGAGTTTTTTACGCGGGTACGGTATTATTCTAATGGTCGCTTCATTATCGGGCTGACTCTCGAAGGTCTATTTGTTGTTTTTGATCTATGGACTTATTCCATTGTGCTCCAGAAGGACATCAGGACAGAACAGGTTCCCGTCTACATTGCTGCTACTTTTTCATGTGTTCTTTTTTATCCTTTTTATATTGTGGTAATTCCTTAGTCTAGGTTTCCTTTCAAACTCGCTTTACTACATATTTCGTCAAATACCCGTTTTAGGAGGAAGTCTTTACTGACTTTATTATAGTCAATAATCCAGGAATTAATCTGAAATTGGGAATGATTGCAGTTATCGTGAAAACACAGGACAATGCAGAGGTGAGTGAACTCACTTTTTTTCCGGTGAACGACTCTGAAATCGGTACTCAATTGGTCGATTTCTATAAATCATGCTGCAGTTCTGTTTTTTCCCCAACATAGATATGGTGCATTTCATGCTTGGTGATGCCTGCTAACAACATTTTGTGGTCCACAACTTGTAGTCCATCTAGGGATTCAGTAGGATGATGTGAGATAAAAAACACGTGTACCAACCCTGAAAAGATTCTTATTTTACGGCGCTTGCGTGCCGTCTATTCAACCCATCCTGTATGACGTTTCCTTATTATACATGCAACCCTATGCTTCACTGAAAGTGTATTCGGATGTACACCCAAAAAGTGTGTTTATAAGGTCTGAAGAACGTAATATCGGCTCCCTACTTGGCTTTAAATGTTGACCTTTAGCGTGCGCTAATCACTTGGCACGTGGACATAAATGGCGTGCAGCCCCTAACGTGGTTGAAAACCAGCCCATATTTCAGTCGTGTAGTAGGTAAATGAGTGGGATCTTGCTTAGGTCGAAAAGAAAAAGTGGTCGCAAACCCTTAGTTGATTAGCGAATTTCCTGACATGCTTATAAGTGGCAAGTGCTACACTTTTCTTTCTCAAACGTTCTTGAGTAAATTGCAGCTTCCATACTCGGATATCTATTTGGATCTGTTTTCAGTCGTAGTATGAGTTTTTTTCATTAAGTGGAACTCAGCTTCCTTTCAATTTACTAGCATTCCTGTGTTGTTCTGCTTCTCTAAGCTTCTCTGTATCCAACGGTACATTTCGGAAACACAGTTTCATTTCTCAGCAGGCCGGAGTTTATTGAGTACTTTCATAATTCTTTAATGTCTCAAGCGTTTTAATCAAGATCGAACAACCTTAATATCCATTTCAATTCGGGCTGAAACGACTTCGCCTAGGCGGTTTCGCTCTGTCGAACCTCTACTATGGAATTGATAGGAGACCTGCATCTTTATAATATGGGTGCTATAGCAGTCAGCTATGGTCCTTACGTAACTATGATGCTTTCGTTTATCAGCGAACGCTGATTTGGTGTTAGTTTCGCGCCATCAAATGCTTCAGAGGTGTTAGTTAAGGCGTGGATTAGGTGATACTCGACAGATTTCTATAACGATCGCTGGTATTTGGATGTCGTTTACACAACAAATTCTGTTTGGATTCCAGAAACTCATCAGCCAAAGCCCTTAATCCGTACGACGGCGTCACATTCGTTAAGAGCTAAAGAAGCATACTCAAAAATAAAACCAGGTTTTGGTTCTGAATGTCCACTTGGCTACCATTTCTGGACAGAACAACTGACGGGTTACGTGAAGTCCACTGGTCTTAAAGTTCCTTAATATGTCATCAAATGGAGATGGAGAAATGCTGTATAATTTGAAGCTTCAACCTCGAAAGTTGTCGACCGTGATGTTGTTTAGTTCCTAGTTTATCACTTGTCATCGTTATGAAAGCAAGTTGCCCTTCAGAACAAGGAATTCATGATGATCTATTTTTGTGGTTTCGCGCAGAGTTTATGGGACTGGAGATATTTTAGCAGGGCCTCTGCTTTTTATGAAAAAATAAGCTTTGTATCCAAAATTCTTTGCTCCCTTTATCATTGTAAGTGTCGTTGTAACCACATGTAGCGGTGAACTGCTTGGGACTTTAAATAACTTTTTAATGAGAGTCAATTTCCATTATTCCATATTTTGCAGATGCATATTCGTTCTTTGCTGAATTCCGAAATAACTTATCGTGTTGGGGTCAGTCCGGAGAGCACATTAATACCGGTGTCTGAAGTTGCTGATCGAGTTATTTTACTAGTTGAATCCTTTGTTGGCAAAGACACGTAAGCTGTTTGCTAATTTACGTTTTTTTTAAGGGGTAACACTTATTCATACTTAAATATACAAGATATGAGAAACTACGCTAAAGATTTAACAGTGATACGGTGAAAGTTCGAGAAGTAGTGGAAGCTCAACCGGAGATGAAGCTTGAAAGGCTGATTAGTAGGAATCAGTTCGACCAGGCAGAACAGTTTGCCATACAGTTCAATTTAGATGTACAGGTACGACTTAATTCATTTGTAATGTTATCATATTCCAGTAACTGGTTTCTTTGGGAGAGTTGGCTAAAGCGAAGCTAAACCTGCCCAGTGTACGATTCGTGGAAGGTTAAATGCGTGTTTGAACTATTCACTAAAGAGGATTCAGAATTTCTTAGTGTTGCCTGCATGATGATTCCAGAAGGTGCATGTTGCAAAAATGCATTATTTGTTGTCATTGGCTGCCGTTAGCAACTCTGATGAACATTTCGCACAACTGATGAACTGTCTTGAAAACGTCAATGACCACAATATGGTAGGTCTTTTTTAAAGATTGATCACTGAGATCGTGTAGAATCTTGGAATGAATGGTTGACATACACTAACGCTAAGCTTGCATACTCAAATTACAAAAGTCTTGTCTGAAACTTCACATATGCTTGCCTGGGCCAATATATTATTATAGCCCAAATTTTGGTCTGCAAAGTTGTATCCGATTGAGTGACACGTTTCTATTACCGATTCCTTACTCCACGAAGTTTTATCCCAATGTTAACTGACTACATTTCTTTCTTACGTCTTTAAGGATTCAAACTGGCTTTATAGAGACATGAAAAGTTCTGATTTCTCCGGTTGATTTGCTGTTGTCTCTGATCAGGTTAATGTTTAGGTTGATAATAGTGAATTTCTGTTTCTATGTAATCTTAAAGCGTGTGTGGCGCACAATGTGAAGAATACTGATTAATGTGGGAAAAGTATCGCTTTTCTGATGCATGAATGAACCCATAACGCCCCGTATGAAGACTATAGTGTTCGTTGCGAACTGGGCCAAACAACCATATGAACACTAAAGTGTTGAGTTTAATGTGTTCCAGAGTTTTCTTTCCTCACTATGCATAGTGATTCGATAGCTAATCGGAAGCAGATAAAAACAGTAGCGATGAGATCAGGAAACTCATTCTCTACCCTTAATGGTTTACAAAAAAAACCTATTGTCGAAAAAGTTCATTGACTGGTAATTTGACTAAAACTTAACTATTACTTTATTTCAATCGCTATGGTCATGAGGAATATATATAGATATAAAGAACACCGAAATGGAGTCAACACATGGTGAAAAATAGTTCAAGATGCTGAGAGCGTTGCATATGCATCATGGATTTTGGTAACACCCAGTAAATAGTAGCATACATGTTATTCATGTCAATGGAACGATAGAACGAAGTCTCTTCTGCAATTGTCTCATGTTGACAACCCCTAAAGCGCTCTAGTTGTTGAAAAACTATTTTTTGATTCTCAAAAACACAAAGTCCGCAGCCGACGAAAAAATTGCTCGTGATCGGTTGGACCAATAAACGAATACGGTAGCGAATGTTACGCGTTAAATGGGGCTTAGAGCAACGACATACATAGAACAACGCAACGAATTTGTTCAAGTGGGTCGGATGGATACTCCTATAATGTTTGATGGGCCGTATGGATAGTTCTATAAGCTTATTAAATAGGTGGTGTAGATGAGTAGCAAATGATCACGGGATGCGTAAAGCGGATATGAACCCCTAAATTATTGAGATAATCATCAGCTAATGGCAATCATTACTTTGTGCGGATCCATTTGGTAAAAGCAAAATAATTCTGTAGTACATTAGGTGAGGGTAGTGTGTCGGACAGTATACGAATCATGGAATTATTTAACGGTGTGGATAGATGTTCGCTCTGAGCTGTTTAGGGAGCAGGTGAGGATAATAAAAATTGGATAGACTTTCTTCAAGTGACAGTAACGCGACAAGAAAGGTAGTAATTGAAATGCATTCAGTTACATGCCCTCTCTCACATACTTACCCAAGACAGAAGAAATGCGTTGGGTTTTTAAGGTTGGTGAGGTATGTTTCTCTGGTGCCACAACATTCGGCAGCTACGAGAGAATAATCAATTTGCTTACGTATTCAAGAAAACGGGCTATAACAGGTGATGTTTCTCTAAGAATTCCTATTTGTCATTTTTTATAAAAAGGTTAAAGTTTAGCAGGAGCAGTGGAATCTTCTGGCTACTGCACTTCGTAATCCGGCTCGTTATTCCATTTCTTATGTGCTTCCAGATCCCGCAACGATTGATCATCTATCTCAAGTGTCATATCTGCTAGCGACATATCGCTTAGTGCAAGGTCCAGAAAATGCAGGATTTGCCAGTGATTCTCTGTGGAAGTACTTTGTGTCGGGAATGCAAAACGAGGAACAGTGGCATGAAGTGTTCCTACGTACACTCGAAAATGGATTAGTGAAGGTGTATTCTGGTCGATTCATATTTCTAACCGCGCATAAGCATACGACAAACTATTCTAAAATAGAATGGTTATTGTTTTGTGAATAATTAGCTCATTGAATCCTCGTGCAGTACTTATTTCTGCCTAGTCCAAAGATGACTTGCTCTAAATAATGTAGCGTTTTGTTGGCAGCTTTAAATTTCCGTTTGTTTTGATTCCATAATCAAATCACATTTCTGCTAGAGCATGTGGTTGAAACTCTAGGATTTTCGTTCCATTTGTTGACTTGGAAGCACGGTTTATTCATATTTCGTCTTAAATTACGTTCTCTCGTAAGTTTTTTTGGTAATTTTATAGGAGGCGCGAGTTGTGTGGAATCGACACATCGCTTCTATCACTCCTTGTTTCAATAGTGCGGACGACGAAGAAACGTCTGCAAAAAATTTGTCGAATTTTTTCGAGGTGTTACGTGCGGCCATTTCAAGTGAGTTTGTTGCAGTGAAAGCTTATTGAAGAAAAATCGAGTGGTGACACAACTCCTACTAGCACATATTCAACTAAGCCTAGTTTTATATGACGGCTGCATGGGACTACGCCTAATTGATTTTTCGCTCCTCTTGATGTGCATTTAGCTCAATGCATGTGGTGCAATCTTCCTCTCGAATGACCTTGCTTCTTCTTCTGGTGTATGCTCTATATTTTGGTTTTTTCATGTATTTTTGCAGTTGTTTCTGAGCTTTGCCAGATATGCATTCACTCTCCTTCAAACCATGCTTTGTGAAGACGAATGCATGGCGCATTCCTGAGGGAATGACCAACGCCGAGAGCTTTATCCTTTTTATCCTTTTATTTTGTCGCCAGAATTATTTCATCCTGAATCAGACACCAGTTATGGACCAAAACATTCGGTACGATGTCTTTTCGGTGCAATTTTGAATTTGAAAAGTGTTGTGGAGCTTCATCACGGTTCAGTCAGTGAGTTGATCGTGGCTGGTTATCATAGAGGGTCCATTTCTGATCGCACATCACGTTATGTTTGAGCAACGTGTCGCTCTTGTTGCGCAAACGGCGCAAGCGACACTTCGAAAAATTTTCTTCGAACTTCGGGTTTTTTTTCATTTTTCATTCATTTTGTACGAGATGAATTTGTCAATCCTCTTCGACTTTCCAGTTTTATTTGATCCTAGTACTGATAATGAGCTGTACTCATTGATGAATGCCTGCTCTCTGTAGACGTAGTGCTTTTACGTACTATAAGGCCACCTATAAAGGCTCCAGAGAAGTTAATTTCAATGAAGGTACCCATCTGAAAAATGGCTATGTTAATCTTGAAACGGAGTGGATAACTTTCCGCTGCAACATGTATTTGGAAGACATGGAGAGAATAGAAGAGGTATATATAGCAAAGAACTGCGTCAGGACAGGAAGCCTGAAAAGACATGCATTGAATTCAGTGCGTGCGGCCGTAAACATGTTAAAAATACGAAGTGCTTTTACGTAGTACTTCACAATGTTACATATTTCACTTCACTTATTTTTAGAAGACATAGGAATTTGGCGTGATGCTATCGCTTTCTTGGAGTTTGATTTCGTACCCGCTTATTTATGGAAAGTTCCTAAACAGGTACTCAGATATTTTAAAGTAGGGTAATAAATAATTGTATGTATATGCATATTCTTTTTTGTTTTATACCACCCGTCTTCACATCTACTGTGCGGATCCTAGCACTTCTCACTTTCGATTCGTTTCCTTGTATGTGTCGTTGACGAAGGTCTTTCAACTTTTCTACGTATGGTTCCGGCTGCTGCTTGAGGATTTTCATTTTATCTTGGTTATCGTAAAGTGCTGGTCGAGTCGATAGTTGGATTGCAGAGATTGGTTTTCCTCCCGGACAAGTTCGATACCAATTTCCCGACCCCTAGGGGCTGAGAGGCTTTGTGACCATCGGACAGGATCAAACCAGCTCGTGGTCGCCGTCGCCACCACTATGCTGTCCGCCCCTATACGCATGCATATATTTGTGTATATATGTATGTTGAGAAGTAATTCCGTGTTTTAGAATTCCTACAATTTGTTTTCTTGCTACAGCTGTTACAAGAAATGATATATGGGGAAAAAGCGTGCATCATGGGGTTTTACTTAAAATACGATGTAGGCACTAGTACTCGCCAGCGGCTACCCAAGCCAACTGAGAACCAAATCAACTGGTTCCAGCTGGAACTCTGGTGAAATGGATGGTACTATTTCTCGTACTGGCCTCTCAAGTCCTTCCAAATTCGTTGGTCCGCTACAGTAGTCCTGCTGTTTTAACTGACCCAGAAGGAAAAAGTCAGGGTGTTAAGTGGCTTCTGGCTAGCTACCAATGCTGACTAGGGCACCTGTATCCATCTCCTAGTGAAGTGGCATTCAGCCATTCGCATACAACACTAACGAGATTTGCAGAGTTCCATGAAAGTCGATTTTCCAGTATTCTCCCAGGTACTGATAACGTGCCAGATTTCTTCATGAAGTGAGGTACCTTTTGGCAACATGGTATCGCGAAAGATGAACGAACCCACATAACTGTCAGAAGTTACTGCACACCGTAACGTTACCGTGGGCAGATTCTGGTTTTCTTTGAGATGGTACGAAGATCTTTTACAAATCAGTTCTGATAGTTCACGTATTTTCTGTGTTCGTAATGTGCTGCTACCTGGGCTCGTGGCTGTATTCAAGAAGTCCAGCTGTGTCCGTAGGGCCTTCTGATTTTAAACAGAATGGTAGATCTGAATAAACAGCAACATAGATTTGGTCCTCATGCACCAAGTAGCATTTAAAAAACCGGAGAAAAATATTGCAATATATAAATAAAAGATGCTTTGAAATATATATATATATATATATATATATATATATATATATATATATATATATATATATGATGTCCTAAAGGATTTTACCCTTCTTTATAAGCGGTGTTTTTGAAGATATCCACGTTATTGGTCGACTTTCTACTTGAACTCGCTCGAGAATTGGAGACGCTGGATAGGATCAACTTCCCTCTGAATTCTCTGCATGCTACTTCAACATTTGAGCGCATTATTCAAAAACACGTCAACGAAACAGTCACGGGAACGCGACAGACGGAGCTAGCGTATGTGGGAAGTCTGCTTTGTGCGGATGCCAGTGGAACAGCATCTAGATTGCGAGAACTGGATACATACAGTGCAAATCTCAAAGTAATTAATCGACTAAAAGAAGTTTATCAATGTCCTCTTAGTTATCGCACGTTTGTGAGCCTGAATTGTGAAGAAATCTGCTTTCAAATTCTTCAACAGTGTTTGCGGAATCCAAATTTAGTCAAGGAAAACGTCGAGAAATACGCTCGTCGGTATATGGCTGAGCATAACCTGGAGCAAGATGGAACGCTGTATAAGTATGTCGAGGCTGTTTCATCGAGTTCACCAGGCCTAATTGTTGCGTCAAACGCATGGCACGATCATTGCCTTATAGTCTGTGAAACCATTCACAATCTTTCCGTTAGATGCAAGGCGATTTGTATGATCGCAACCAGAGCTCAGCCTCCGTGGAACAAACGTTTGTCAGAGGCTGTAGAGTCTGTTCTGAACAATCGTCATGTTGATCAATTTATAAAAAAGTCGTTAGAAGCGATATGTCGACGCGCTGAGCTTAGCCAAATAATGTTGGTCTACTCGACACCGTTCATAATGCTTGACCCTATCCTTGAATATGAATACAAATTCGTCAAGTTCATTCGCTTTATGTTCATCGACGAAAGGTATAACATCACGCAGCGTTTGGCTGATGCTATGAAGGTAGTTGACCTTTATCATCAGCTGAATGAACATCATTCGCCGTTGATTTCGCATGTACGCATCAATGTTATGTTTGCGGAGCACCTTCAAAGAATTGAATCATCTGATCTCACACTATGTCAATTTTTGGAAAATCTTCGTGCAGATAAAGGCAGTGTGGTCTTGGACGATGTGGTTTCTCAACTTATTGATACTTGGAAAGCGAAGATTGATTCAGCGATCATTGTCTGGACCGAGAGTGCCGTCACTCAAAGGATACGCCTAATCGCGGCCGCAGAGAGTGTTATCTTACGTTTTATGAGCGGTGATAGTTACTATATGGAGGTTTATGAACATTTGTGTTCCATTCGAAAACTGCAGGAAGACCATGGCATGTACGTGATCACTAAACAGTTGGAAAATAAGAAATGGAGGGAGGATGCTCTGAAGAACTTCATTGTTAACAAAGAACGCTCACTTCTCGATGTTTTTTCGTTCTCTAATATATTGGGAATGTCGAGGGATGAAGCCAGTTGCCTATCTATTAAGCTGGCAGTTGAGTCTGGAAACTCGATGGGAGCTATCACTGTCATCAGAGACGCACTTCGTAGTGTTCCCAATGCATCACACGCATTAGTTGACGCCTGTGTTCACGGTTGTGAATTCGTCCTTTGGTGTCTTCAGGAAAGTGCTGGTAAAGTGAACTCCACATCTGATCCTGATATTGTTGGACAGTGCACTGATTCAATCATCATTCTATCAAGAGTGCTTCCTATTCTGGAACCTGTTACCAACCATTCTTTAGGACTTCTAGAAGCTGTTACTAGGATGCATGGCTATGTCGATATATTCCTGCAAGTTGTCAAGCAGTGTATGCTTGACGATACGACAACCGAGACTACTAACGAAAAAGAATCGGAAAGAAATAACAAACTTCTCAACAGTGATGAATGGTCTGAATTTTCTTTCAGTGTTCCGATTTTTAAATTTCTTTGCAGCTTTACATGTCCATTGTATTCAGCCGTATTTACGGTGTTCGTCGTAGAGTGGGAGTATACCAGATGCGAAACGAAGGCCCACTTTTCGCTCGTATGGAAGCTGTTGCTTCCGTTGCATCTGTAGCGAGGAGTGTTGTTGGAACTGAAAACCTAGAAAAAGAAGTGAGGACAGAACTCCACATGGAACAAGCGGCGAAATGGAGTGATTTCTTCAATTTTCTGTCGCTTTCAAATCAGGATCTTCTAGAATTTCAAGCTAGAGTGTATTCCACCTCTTTAGGTATGTTTGTGGTTTTCTATGGAGCTTTATTCCAGGTTCGCAGGGAGAGGTTTTGCAATTTTGATTTCGCATTTTTTAGCTTGTTGGGAATATATGGAAGATAAAATTAGACCAGATTTTGGATTGCGTAGTTCAGTTCGGAATGTGTGTCTTCGTGCAATGCAAGCACATCCGTGTGATTTATGGACACCATGCACTCTTCTATCGTCATTACCACCATCTGTAGTTGAAGAGGTTGGACTTCTATAATGCTTCCTTCCTGTAGCATCTTAGAACATTTTTTCAACATCAGTGGTGTTCTTTAAGGTAGTTTTGGAGCTGCGAAGTATAATAGTCAATAGGAAGTCGCCACAGACAATGATCAATTTCCTTCGTATTGTTCAGTTCTCTATGATCCTCACACAGAGTAGTACTCACGCGAAAATGTTAACGGTAAGAATTATGTGTTTGTCTTTTCCTAAACAGCCGACGAATTGTTAATTCCCTTTTTTGAAACAAGTGAGTAACACTTGCGGCCGAATTTCGAATTGAATCTTTCGGTTGAATTTCTTTTTTTTCTAGATATTTCTACGTGTCCATAGCTTTTTATTCGCATTGCGATGAGACGTTTTGTAGGATACATTTACTAAAGCACTATGGGCGAAACGACTAGGGAAAGCAGGTCTACCACAGGCACTCCCACGAAAACCCATCGACGTGGCGATTTCTCAATTCGCTAAGCACAAGCTGGATCCAAATATAGTTTCTGAGTTAGTCCTTTTCTTCTTCGTTATAAACAACAATGTTATTTACGGTCGGATACTTGGAGGGCTCGTCCTAACTGGTTGTGTGGGCTTCAGCATAATCTCCATTTTTTTTGGAGTTTTAATGGCTTAGCCATTGTTCCCCTGAAGTTCCGAGGTCACCCTGGCTAAAGTCTGCCCCAGGTCGTTACCACCACAGTCAGTGGCCGCCTTTTTTGTATGGGGGAGAGATTTGCCATCACACGACTAGTTTGGTGCCAGGACGATCACGGTATTGGTTTACTCTTAGTTAAGCTTCCTGATGAAAAAGCCGGACTCCTGAGCTTGGGAGAACCTGCCCTAGGGGACCAATCCCCCTGATGTGCATCGCAGTCCGACAATCAGAAACATCTCCCAGCCACAATGAGGCAGTGAACCGTTGGGAGGATCATCAGATTGCACACTTTTGTTGCAACTAACACTTTTACATGTGTTGAAACTGCAGCAACAAGGTTCAGCAATAATTCATCAAATCCATAATTTTTTTGTACACAATTAGTATAAACGTAAGATTTCAGTCAGCGGTAAACTTCAGCGGTGCACCACGTTGAAGTGAATTTTTCTAAGCAAATTCATTATTGCAATATTACAATATTCATTATACACAATACACTACATTATTTATTATTTACTTATTTAAAGAATACGCAGTAAATAAAAAGTGATTACACTGTAATTTACGGTAATCATAGTGCGAAATGTTCCATGTAGTTGTAAACTTTTGTAAAATACAAATAGTATTTCAGATATGTGGATGAGTTTTGTGGTGCTCATGGATTGCCAACGTATTTACTGCAGTATGCTATTGAGTTAGTACAGTTGGCATCATCTAGTAGTGATGAGCGGGAAGTTTCTACATTGCTTGAGGTCGCATATCAAGCCTTGAAGGTGCAGTTCTTTCCATTTTCCTAGAAGTTCAATGAAATTCTTATAAGACAATAAGTGACACTTTATAACTTTTTAGGTAAATGAAGTCCCTATCTCGAAAGAGAAGTCACTCGTTGCATTTCGTGAAGTTCTATATACTGTCTCTCCCTATAATTATGCTGTACGTAAATAGTTTGACCTATGCAGTTTTCTTCCTAGAACTCGTCCTATCTCACAGGCTTAAAATGTTTTCAGGTTCTTGCATTCATTATTTCTCATCTGGATTCCACATGTGATGACGAAAATCGAGAGTTTGTCACAGGATGTTTATCGGTATTCCTTGGCTCTTTGGCTTCTTAATCCATCTTGTCATTGTTGCCCCTATTAACATATTCTTCCTGTTACTGTACTCTAGGATCATTTTCCTAGCCATATTACATTACAGTTAAAGTGTTTAGATTCTGGACTTCCTCATGGAATATCGTCGTCGTGATTCCATTTGTAAAGTCGAAGTTGCTTGGTATATCAACCGCGAAAAACAAATGGCCAATGATAGGAAGGTTGATTTTGTTTTTTCCTTATTTCATTTATAACCCGACACTTTACGTGTGTTGTGCGCATCCCAGCACTATCTTGACTTTATCATGCACCGTCATTTATTAAGACCTCTGCATATGAGTTCGGCTGCCTAGGTAGCACTTTGTGATCTTTATGAAGTTCTTGTGGATGATTTCGCTGGAATCTTGAAATTGCTCTGCTAGACCGTTCCTTAGTTGGATCAGGGTGGGGTCGAACCAGCGACCATGCATCTATTGCACGGCATCTCTAACCACTGGTGCCTTTAGTGGACGATTTGGTTAAAACTGCATATCTTATGTGAGATAATGAAGTATCAGGATTTTTTTATAGGACCCAAATATCGAGAACTTTGGCGCACATTGCCGAGATTTCTTCGAAAACGGCACGAGGCCAGGTTCGTGTAATACAAGCACAGTATCGTTCATGCAAGAAGGCAAAGAGCACAACCTATACGAACAAGATGTTATGGTTGCGATGCCAGACGATGTAGGGATTTTCTAATCGCAAGAAAAACTGTCGAGAATTGAAGAACAAAAATATCGCTTCGAATTTTATTTGCTGCCTATTCTTTCTTCATGGTAGGGCACGTTATGAAATAAAACTACAGGAATGCTGAAGTATGGGCAAAACTCAGGACCCCGTGTGGGTTTCGAATCTGCGACAGAAACGACAGCTCATACGCTATCCACCACACCAGCCGAGGCCTTTGCTTTGCTTTTATCTCAACTGTATTTTTTACTCTGTCGCTGTCGAAATCACAGTGTTTTGACTTGTATTTACTGCTTTTGCTCTCTTTATGGAGAAAAAGAGAAAAGGAAAAAAAGAAAAAGAGAAAAAACAAGGGCTTCGGTTGGTTTAGTGGATGGCATATGAGCTTCCCACAAGGGTAATCGCGAGCTCGATTTCCACATCAGATCCCGACTTCTGCTCACATCTCAAAAATGTTGTTGCTAAAAGATACGAATATGTTTCTTAGTCCGTTTACGTTTTCTGCTTCTTTAAGGAAAGGTGTATGTTAAGTCTTCCATTTTTTCTTTTATTTTTTATGTGTTTCCATAGTAGATCTCTATTGATGTAATTCATTGGGATTGTTGCAAACATTCATTCGCCCATTTTTTTGCTTCTTAGTTCATTAATTGGATATGTAAGCATTATCACGGGAGCATATGAGTCTTATTCAATGACTGCCTGCCCCATCTCCTCATCATGGTTGGGGTGTTTCTGTATGCCGAACTACAGTTTACGGCAGATAGAGTTTCCCATGTTGCTGAGAAGAAGTTCAGCACCTCCATCTGAAAGTTCGGCTAAGAACAATCGTATACCAGGGATCGCCGCCATCTTGGGACCTAGTAACAAGGTGGAAAACCTGCCTTCGATGCATAAAGTTGGCTTTCGGTAGATGTAAAATGCGAAAGCCCTTGCACGGTTACCTTGAGACTCCAGAGAAAGGAATTCCTACGTTATCGGTAAAAAAAAGGCAAGTGGATTTTTGTGCCGAGGCGTATCCAGTTCATCATGAAGGTGGACAGTTTAAGCGTTCAGGATTGTTCTTATGTTGGTGTTCTGTCGGTTACTTCAGGTATCAATGCTTATGTATCACGTTTTCTTCTCTCCTACTACGAGACGGTCTATGATTGCTCAAAAGTCTTGCTCATTTCTTTCATTATTTCGCGTAGAATAAAACACAGTGATCCTGAGATATTTGCAAAGCTTCGGACCGCAGGTTTCTGCGGTGAGGAACGGACGCGCTGTTACCTTCTCCGAGGCTAACGCGTTCACCATCGCACCATGCGGGTCGTTCGTTTCGCCTTTTCTCTCAGCCGTTTTATAGGTGATACCAGCGATCACCTGTCAACAGGATAGATCCGGGGAGCACAAATTGGCATTGAACCAGTTAAGCTGAAGCTGTAGTACAAGTGTCAATGTAATCGCTTTTATTTACGTTATTTATTATCTATTTATTTAAAGAACAGGCAATATGTAATGTTAATAAAAGTGATTACATTGTGACTTCTACTACAGCTTCAGTTTAACTGGGTTCAATGTTGATTTGTGCTTTCCGGATCAATCTCATTGACGGGTGATTGCTCATAGCACCTATAAAGCACGGCTGAGAGAAAGGCGAAATGAAAGACGCACATGGTTTGGTGGTGAACGCATTAGGCCTTGTAAAGGGTAATAGCGCGCTCGATCCCCACTACAGACACCTGCGGTCCGAAGTTTTGCAAGTATCTCAGCACCAATGTGGTTGAATTTCACATCATATCCTGCCATGAAAAAATAATAAGCAGTAAGTAAGAAGTGATTGAAGAAGCATTAGCATAAGACAGTTTTATCGGTGAAAGTACTTTCAGGCAAAACGACGCTTACCCGTTCACCCATTCTTCTACTTAGCGACCAGCGATATTGAACAATTCTTGGCTCCCATTATTGAAAAAGAGCTCAACATCTACAACGTTCTCGTATGTCTGTTTGTTTTGAACTCTGGCGGTCTTTTTTTCAATATAATGTCATAGGTCTTTCATTAATTATACAATATGCGCTTCATACGTTTGCAATGTAGAATTGGCAAGCACTATTGCGAAGTGTGCCTTGGTTGAAGAACTGTTCACACTTCTCTCGATCGCGTCTTCTCTCGGTAGCCGTCGGAAGAATAAGTGCAGAAGTTATCGCTAATGTGAGTGTATTTTTGTTGGATTGCATAGACGCATAACGCAATGGCTACGATTCTGTTTTATTTTATTTTTTTCTTCTTCAGGGCGAGGATCTATCATCCCATGATATGGATGCCATCAAATATCTTCTCATGCATACGTCGTCAAGAAATGCCGTCGTAAACTGCGTCGCTATGTGTTTCAAGAATTTACCACTATGTTGGTAGCAGTGTTTGTGCGCAGTCCGAAGTGTTTTAAGGAGAATTCGGCTGCTAATTCTTTTCAAAATTTGTTTCTACTATAGAATTCTTTCAGTTTACAATTCCCTTCAATGAGATACAAGGCAAATAACAAATGCAACATAAAATTAGGATGGTTTCAAAGCTCTTAGAATTTCTTGGTGTCAATCTCACTAGTCTCCTTCCACTTAGCTACATTCTTCTAAGTAACCTTATATAATTAGTATTAGCATATCGTTGAAGTTGTCGAAGGATATGTGCTGGAAACATCATATGGGACGCGAAACACGTTTGTTGACGTCTTCTATCCACATTAGTTCGTGCATCACACCTTGTTCCTCCCAACGGTTTGCCTCCTCATCGAGGCTGAGAGGCGTTCCGGGGTGTCGGGCTGCGATGTGCAGCTGAGGGATTCCTACCCGGCAGGGTCTCCAAAGCTGAGAGGAAGTCTGGCGTTTCCATCGGGAAGCCCAGCTAAAAGTAAACCAGTACCGGGATCCACTACCATCCTAGCATCAAACTAATCGCATGGCAAATCTTCCTCTGATCCACAAGGGCGGCGACTGCCTGTGCTGGTGACGACCTGGGGCAGACCATGGCTAGGCTGACCTCGGGACTGCAAGGAACCACTATGGCTAAACCTGCAAAACAGCGAAAAAATGGGGATTATGCAGGGCTCCGCACAACTAGTGAGGGCGAGCCATTCAATTATCAAATAAGTAAGGATTTGTCATACTCCTGGTTTGCTCCGAATGCGTTGATGTCGGCAAATAGTCCGTCACCTGTGATTCCAGTTAGCATTGAAATCTTGGGTTCTATCAGTTCTTCTGTAGATTTACTAAGGAATAAACTGACACCGTATTAGTTCATAAACTGAAATTCATGTAGTACGCAATGTGCAGGTTGGAACCGATAGTTCAGCTTTTCAGCATTTCCGTTTACAACCTTGTAATATGCTTTTAAGGTGAGACAAAAAATACGCCTAATGGAGGTGGGCAGAGATGTTGCACAACACTGGCTAACAGCATCGGACATAGAGCCGGTAAGAAGTAATGCGAGACTGTTTTACTAGTGACTGCTTTAAATCGGTGTTGGAAATTCGTCCTTTATATCCAGCCGATGGATCGGAATGAACGCGAGGAAGTTGAAGAGCAAGTAAACCGTCTCAATATTGCAATCGAAAGATACAATACCGAGTTGATTTTGAAGAAGGTATTTGTTTTTTGCTTGATTCCTTGTAAATGGTAATGTCTTCTACTTGACGGCAACTACTAGATGTTTTATCATTTATGTATCCATATTTCCCTTTTTTTGTTTCGGTAGAATGGGCTGTACACTGAGAAGACATGTGATCTGATCGAGTCCCCTGCTGATCTGGTTTGTCACGTCTACTCCAACAGTATAAATTGGAAGTCGGAAAACGAGAGAGGTTAGTTCTTGATTACGTTTTATTTTGAGTGTTGTCTCAATAATTGACGTTTAATGAGTAGCGCTTCTGTATTTGTAGTGAAACAAATGGCGGTAGTAGAACAACTTGCAAGAGCCAACCATATTACGAATCTGGCGCAAATTCAAGAGAATTTGGTGGTAAATTGGCTAATCGCGGATAAGGTGGAGGAGGCGTATTCCGTGGATCCGAATGATGTGAGTTATCCACCTAGAAATGACCATCCTTTGTATGTTTTACCGTATGTTCTTAAAGTTCCAGTTTCACATTACTGTTTAGCTGCAGTGTTTAATTACCGTTTTGTGACAGCCTGGTGTATAACATATCTTAGACTATGGGAAACGCTGGTTTGGACGTTCCAATGAACTGCTCGAATGAAGATGAGATCTTTCTTTCTCCATTTTTCGATATTGAAATTGATAGGTGAGAAGGAATGACAGTATTCATACTCCATATTCCGTCTTTATTATTGTTTTATTGTCGCTTTATTCTGCCATTTAGAATCGTGTATATCCTCAAACTGATAGATATGGAAAAAATCATGCCAGATTTGATCTCATATATGAGAAGGGAAGCTTCTAATGTTGCTGGTGGATTCAGAACCATTGTGCGCGCAGCATGCGTTCTCTTGCGTGCATATACAGACGAGCAGCTGAAAAAAGTTAACTATGATCATCTGAAAATTTGGTGGGTGAAAATAGAATTGCCTATGTTGACTTATTTGGTGCTTATTACAATTTTTAACGGCAGGGTATTATATGAAATACACTATCATATGTTAAGATATTTGCAAAACTCGGAATGCGGATGTCTGCGGTGGAGATCGAACACGCTATTACCCTTGCGGTGGGCTAAGGCGTTCATTACCACACCATGCGGTTGATTGCTGATAGCACTGCTAGATACTAAATTGGCTGAGAGACAGGCGACAGGCGATTTGAAGGACCCACGTGGTGTGGTAGTGAATGCGTTAGCCCCGGGAAATGGTAATAGCGCGTCCGTTTCCCACCGCAGACACCCGCAGTCGGGAGTTTTGCAAATATCTCAGCACCATGAGAATTGCCTATGTTGCTTTTTATCCTTATAGGTAATCATCTTGAACTTTCTTGATTGTGCGATGCTGTGTATATGTTTGGAATGGTTTATAGAACTGTATTTTTTCCTTCGAGGAATAAGTTGGCACTTAGACCTTGTACATAGCAATACGACTGTTTATAGTGTTGACTTGGATGCTGTGCTATATGGACGTTTACTGGATTTGGCGCATGTTGATATCCCTCTGGACACATTCCGCAGACAAGAGAAATCAGTGATTGTTCGTGGTCTGGTGGCCCCTGGAGCGAGATGGACTCCTCAGGTTCGTCTTAACGAGAATGTGTGCTATTGTTTTTCTGTTTCTATGTTTTTCAAGGATAAATCTTCGATGTTTTGAAAAGTTTCCCACTTTATTTAAATCGTTTTAAGCTTGCTTTCTTGGTTGCGTCTCTTATTATTGATAACGAAATTGCGGATTGTTCGGTGGTTGAGATGGTACTGAATCGTTTGCAATCGGCGCAAAAACGGGAAATTTTTGTCACATTGCTTAACTATTGTCGGTAAGTAAAAATACTTCTCCGCTTAATTAATTCGGTTCTGTGCTTCACTTATTTTTCCCTTCAAGTGCAACTTTTCAATCCAACTATCGAAAAAGTTATCAGTTGAGTTGCTTTCTTGAGACTAAAGGCTATGAAGAATCTTTGTCCAGTTTTGTACACTGGTCAGTTTCTTAGGCAAGAAAAGAGACTCCATCGGGTACAGAATCTGGCCAGACTATGGGCAAGGGCTGCTGAGTGGTCGCTAAGTCGCATTGGTTTGTTTTTTATCTTTATTGTCATGCTGGTTCTTAGCATATTCCTGGTCCTTAATCGCATTTGTCACTTTAGACCATGTTAAAGATGAGTTCCGTGATGAATTCGAACGCTGGTTCTATTTTGCCATCTCGTGTCCCGTTGATGGTGATCGTGCTTTTGATTCAATCCGAAATATACTACGTGAACGCAATTATGCAGTGGCTGCGTACCTTATTGGAGTCATTGGATCATGTACTCAGGTAATTTCAGTGGGTAGTTTTGCTTAGAATAATTTCAGCATCATTCTTCCTGGGCTTTAACTATGATTTTCTTTCTTAATTCTAACCGTTGCTTGCATCATTCTCATTTTCACTGTAGAGGATCTCATCTCTTCAGACTTTTTATTAAAAATCCTCCAAATCTGTTATCCCATTACTCCCCGGTGCCGTTTTGCATGGCTGACCCACTCGAACACAAGAAGCTTTTCGTCGGCTGCGGAATTCTTGTTTTTTTTTACGACAGAAGTGCTTTTTCAAAAGCTAGAGTTGTTGAAGGGTTGTGAACGCGAAAGCACTATAGAAGAGACTTTTCTCTTTCTTTCAAGAGTGTGAGTGATATGTATACTACTATTTACTACCGTTCATTATGCATTGCTATCGATACTTGCAAGTACTTTGCACCTTCTACTATGTCAATTTGGGTGTTCTTTTTGTTATACCCGCACCTTCAGTATAATGAAGATAGTGATCAAAATTAAGTAAAAGTTAATTGCTAGTCGAATTGCCGGTCAACGAGCTTTTGTTACCCCTACTATTTTCGTCTACTTTCGATTAGCTATCAAATGAGTTTACATATATATATATATATATATATATATATATATATATATATATATATATATATATATATATATATATATATATATATATATATACTTGATACTCGAATGACCTTGGTTGTGCAGGCCCCATCATAATCTCCATTTTTCGGAGATTTGCTGGTTAAGCCATTGTTGTTCTCTGGAATCCCGAGGTCAGCTTGGACTAAGTCTGCCCCAGGTCGTTACCAGCAGAGGCAGTGGCCGCCCTTGTGGATCGGAGGGAGATTTGCCACCATGCGACTAGTTTGGTGCCAGGACGATCATGGTATTGGTTTACTCTTAGTTAGGCTTCCTGATGAAAAAGCCGGACTCCTGAGCTTGGGAGAACCTGCCTAGGGGACCAATCCCCCTGATGTGCATCGCAGTCCGACAATCAGAAACATCTCCCAGCCACAATGAGGCAGTGAACCGTTGGGAGGATCATCAGATTGCACACTTTTGTTGCAACTAACACTTTTACATGTGTTGAAACTGCAGCAACAAGGTTCAGCAATAATTCATCAAATCCATAATTTTTTGTACACAATTAGTATAAACGTAAGATTTCAGTCAGCGGTAAACTTCAGCGGTGCACCACGTTAAAGTGAATTTTTCTAAGCAAATTCATTATTGCAATATTACAATATTCATTATACACAATACAATACATTATTTATTATTTACTTATTTAAAGAATACGCAGTAAATAAAAAGTGATTACACTGTAATTTACACCACAACTTCAGCTTAACGGAGTTAAATGCCGATTTGTGCTCTCCAGATCAATCCCGTTGACGGGTTACTGCTAGTAGCACCTACGAAACGGCCGAGAGAAAGTTGGAACGAAGAACCCGGATGGTGTGGTGATGAACGCATTAGCCTCAGGAAAGGCTTGGTAGTGGTTTGAAATGAGCGAGTTTCTCACATAAATTGGGCCAATTTTTCAATTACTTTAGTTATCGGAAAACTACATCACACTTTATGTGAAGTACAACTTTCGAAAAGCAACTTTTATTTTCCCTTTTCTTATCTCATTTTCAACCCCTGTAGTGAATCATGATTATTATATGGCATCGAAGGTTTTTTAAAAAACCACAAAGTAAACACGGCAGCATACTTTGCACCCCTTACAGAACTTTATTAAATGCTGACAGTGGTATGGTTGTATGGTGAATGAGTTCTTTTCATCACACACGAGTTGAACATGCTGCAAAAACGTGGAAAATATGTGTAAAAGAATATGGAGGACATATAAGATAGTAGAAATGCAGAACTTGCTTTGCTTAAAACAAGAAAAAAGTAGATTATGGAAGGAAAATCGCAATAATGAGGGCGGCAAGAATTGGGAGTGGTCGCCTAGGTGTTAATATTGGTATCCCGACCACATTTTTTTTTTAATTAAGAAGTGAAATGTGCTGCAAGACCGTACAAGATACTTGTTTCAGAGATCCACACCGCTCGACTTTTCAACAGTGGATCCTGAACGGGACCTCGTTTTTAAATGGACAAGAGACGCAATCGAAAATATGGCTATTGAGAAGTAAATCCCTTAGTGGATATACATACTGTTTCTATATACAATATTTATTTAGTGCAGTACAGTCACACATTTCTGAGCAACCAGCTGACCTGTAAGCAGTCAGCAGTGAGTCGTTCTTTCCAAATGTGATGTCTATCATTGATTCTTTCGAAGTTTTCCTTCACGTCTTATAAATTATTCTGTAATAATTTACATTGATGTAGGTACATCTGTTTACTTATTGAACATCCTGATTTTATGTAAACCTGCTTTGTCCTGTATGATTTTGTGTTATAAGCGAAGAATGTGGCTTCCGTGTTGAAATTTGTCGTTGTTTAGTCTTCGTATTTCTGTCGATGGACATTGGAAATGATCTGTGAGCTTGATCAGAATATAAGTTGATCGAGTTTTTCTATCTGTGAACAGTTTGTGGTCATCAAGATTAAATTTAGACAAGGCTTTTAGACTTGACTAGTATTGAAGAAATGGGATAAAAATACGGTGTCGTAATAGTACAGATGGCGGTGCTACAAGCGGCAGTAACAAGATCGACAGAGGAGGTTGTTCTATTTCAGAAGCCGCTTCTACTTTTCGCTTTGCTGGTTCTTGTCGATTTTTCTTTTGTGCGGTACATCAGATTAGGTTTTAGGTGGTTGCCAAGAACCACATTCCTCGGTTTTGAACTTGCAGGTTGCTGCCGTCGTTATAGTTGCATAAACTGTAGATAACATCAATCAATGTGTCACGCTGAGCGGGATTCAATGTTAAGGCTACCAGAAGGCACGTCAGCGACAACGTCGAACGCTGGAGAAGAGCGGACCCAAAATACGACGATCGGCATGACGAAACCCCGTGTGGCACAGTGGTGGTTGCAGGAGCCACTTTGAGACGCACGTCGAGTCGATCCCGCGCCCATGGCCCACCAAGCCTTCCAACTCTCTGTGGTCAGCAAATTGGTACCAGACTTGTCTGGGAGGATAGGAGCACTGGCTCGATACATCGGTAGGCCACCGCGAGTCATTGTAAAGGCCAAATATGCATTCAATCACTTCCAACGATGCTTAATGAAGTCGGATGCATGGCGCATCCCTTCAGAGAGGTTTATTTATCCTTTTTTTTACATCAAGGAAGGAAGAATCGTGCACTCGAAAAGGTGGACATGGAATCGGGTATTCTTTGTTCTGTTCATTCGATCCTCGATGTTCCCAAAGGCTCCCCCAATTAATTTGCTTTTCCTGCCCAACTTTGGAGCTAAATCGTTAAGTTGACTTGCCGATTTAGATAAATATACTTGGAGCGTTCGGAGCTGTTCATTCAGTTTGAGCATGAATGGAAACGAAGACCTTTGTTGTGACATTTAGTCGAAGATTAATCTGCTCACAAGCATTATCAAAGTCAGCGAGCGTTCGCTCCGCTTGGCTAATGCATGGTGTTATAAGAACGATGTCATCAACAAAGCGAAAATGGTGTAATTTCCGACTATCGATTTTCACTCCCATGTTGTCCCATTCCAGTGTGTACATGACATTTTCGAGAATGACGATAAATAGTTTTGCCAAGATGGTATCGTCCCGCATAACCCCTCTTTTAACGTCGATATTAGTATCACTGTAGAATGGTAATACTTTAGTTGCGGAATTTTTATATAGCTCGCGAAGAATCTTTTTAGAATGAATAGGAACGCTATGGCTATCCAAGGCTTCCGATGACTACTTTTATCCCAACTGAATTAAAAGTTTTCCTAAAATCGACGAACGTGAGACAGAGAGGTCTGTTGTATTCTCGGGATACCAGTGAATCTTGTTATCACTTGGATGTGGTTCATCGTACCGGATCTTTTCTAGAACACTGCTTCCTCACATGGCTTTCCTTCGTCCAGTGTTCTGTCAATCCTGTTTACGATGACTCGAGTAAAAAGTTTATAGACGACAGACAGACAGCGAGCAGATTGTGCGATAGTTGCCGATTTCGTGGTCACCGTTTTTGAACAATAGCACGGTCTTGGTGGTCTTCCGCTAAGGGGGAATCTGCCAAGTAACGTATGAAGAGCAGAGCCAGCGTGTTGATGTGGAGTGACGAAATGTTCTTCAAGTTTTCGGATCTTATACTATCCAGAGTAGGTGTTGTTCGATTCTTCACCGACAAATGGCATGCCTAATTTCGGAAGGGAGGACCGTTGGGATAACATATTCATCTTCACATTATATTCCGTATTCCACATTATGTTCCATCCCTCATATTCCAACAGCTATCTAATGAACTGAATAACTTCCAGTTTATGGTGGCTTTGGGGGATTTCGCTTTTTGAATTTTGCGTCTTTTTCTGCTTTCCGCGAGAAACGGAATCTTGCACAAGGGCCGTCCGATTCCGTGTAGGATTTTAGGACGACAGCGACATCAGTTAGGCAAAACCTCCGATTTACTGTGATGTGGTCTAATGCATATGTGAGCGAAAATGCATTCCTAGATCTTCAACAATAAGGCTAATTTTCTGAAGCTCCCAAATTGTGCTTCTTCCCGGTATTTCGAACAGCGAACCAAGTAAACAGAGGACGGTATGGTCCAGCAAGATTCGATGGAACTCCCTAAATACATTGCTGATATCTGAAGATTCCAGGTTTTTGACAAGAATTGGTAAAACTGCAGATTTCCCCCAGTTTCTTCTTTTTCGAACGTTTGAATCTTAAATGTGAAAACAACGTTTTGTTAAAACTATGCATTGTAAGTGGCAATTAAAAGAGATGAGAGTGTACTCAATTTAGGATCGAACTCATAGTTCAGTGGAATTCGAATAGTCCAATAGAGAATGTTCGACTTCCGAAGAATTGCCACGCGGCACTTTTGTAGACGCCGCGCAATGGACCTCAAACTTGGGTAACTTGTCCGTTACATCAATGTTAAAACAGTAACAAAGTGGCGATAATAACATTTTACAGCGTGCATATGCAGAGTTAGGAATAGCTTCAATACAACGGTGATACAAAACGATGAGTGAATGTATTTAAGAAATGATCAAGAAGCATGATAGCGATCATAGAATCTCTACTACATATCGACTGATCCCCCGACTGCAACCCCACTGGATACCGTCTGAAGGCAGATATGGCAGCGCTAGAGTGACTATTGTGTTTTTACCGTTGTGCAATTGTTGACATACAAACGCACTGCGAGCACTTTTCCCGAGGTGCTATGAAGGATTCTATAGGTAGGAACTTCACTTTGTGAGACCTCATACAAATTACATACTAAATATATGATAGTATTAAGAAATAAAGAGCATTTTTAAGGAGTAGATGATAGTCTCCATAAGGTTACCTTTATGTTAACTTCCTAAATTTACCACATTAAATACAGAAATTTACTATAACTCATTTATTATAGCTACTAAGTAAAACTTGTGCGCAGTACTTAGTATAATACGAAAACCAAGACAGAAGTCGACTTCAAATACTTTCCTATACATTTTTATTCCCAATTTAAAGAGAAAATAAAGCAAGGTATTGGTGCATAATTCGTTCTCGTCTCTTTCCTGATCTTTAAAACCTCGGTACCCTCCTCGAACTCGTTCCTGCAACGTTCCTTTTTGTCGGCGCCTGATCTCAACGGCCTTAATAAAAGTGCCACCTTTGCCTCAGTAACTAATCGTCCAGAACAGCATAGAAACTGATTGGCTATAAGTGGTGTTATAGAGAAACGGAAGGTGACAACTTTCAGGTTCGAACACATTAATGTCCATCCTGATATAGGTTTCAATCGACAAGGAGTACAAAAGAAGTCCTTTTTTAGCGACTTTCATTTTGATGTGTAATTTTTGATTTGGAAGCTAGAGAGTATCTAAAGATGATGAATTTAGGGGCATGAACTGCAGCAATCTACAGTTACCCTCATTCAGTGTCTCCTTCTCATTCTTTTTTAAGAATTCAAACTCCCTGCAGGGATTAAATCTAACTTTGAGCAAAATAGTGGGTCATAAGAACTTTGAAAACTTTGAAAAGCGATGTTATACATGCATCCATTTATTATGTGACGCCACCGCTCGTCACCTTTTCATCACAGTACAGTTGACGATGGGAAAATAGGTGCAGACGTTCAGAAGAATTCTGAAGTAGATTGACTTACACACCTGCGATGCTTCCCAGCTTTCTCATCCTTCACATAAGCCCGCGTTTCTCGTGACTTTGACCGCCCGACGACTTATATAGCGTCGATGCTTTGTGACCGTCTGAGATAAGAAAATGAACTTTCCAAGAGCGAGTATGACAGCGTTCTGAACAAGATCGTTCTGCTGTACCTGGTCTATTAGTGAACGTTCTCCACTCTTGACGGTGTCGTCTACGTTGCTCACTGCTGTATTTTTTCCGGTTTGGTCGCACTGCATGATTACGATGCGGATTAGGTTGGCGCTCCAGGTTGGCGCCGTGATTACAACGGCGCAAAATTCGGTGGGCATCGATGTCTCCTGTGTGGGAACGGGTTCGTTGAAAGTTGATTTCTGCGTGTCTTCCACGTTTCGTTTCATCACCTGCAATTGATAAACACCTAGACTTATAACTGCTTATCGTTTCCATTTGTTAATCACCTCTTTAAAAAGGAATTCTTAATTTTTATATAGCTGGACCGTCCTCATGGAAAAACTGCTGTTCAGAAACAACTGTTTCTCAGAGTACTCTTTTAAAACAGTCTACGGCTAGTATACAAGTTTATTTCACTTGTACAGCTAAGTTTAAGGTTTTTCAGTTATTCAAAAGATTGTTCAAAAAGACGTCTTATAGTAACAATTTGAAGGGTTCGAAAAGTGAATCAAATTTTTCCTATTCAAAGACTTCCATGTTTTTTTTTCCCTGAAGCTATTCTGCAACAAGTACGAGCGAAGAAAATAAAAGAAAAATGGTTAGAACGATAGGTATAATACTACGCTACACTCACTGTTTTCGCCTAGAGGAGCAGTTACGGAATCATTAGTGTAAGTGTCGAAGTGTTGAGGAGACGAGCGAGCCCATGAGGACTGAAAGCACTGCCATCGTAAAAAAAACCACGACACTTAATTTCTCTAGCAGATATATGCATATATATATATATATATATATATATATATACTTAGAGGTAAGAGGCCAATCTTCTGTGGTCGACTGACTGGTAAAAAAATTTGTCTACCACAACTCCCTTTAATCCAAAAAACAGAATACACATTTGGATCCTTACAAATTTTCGGTTTTTATAAGGAGTTTTTTATCCAGGTGACTTGAAAAATCTCGGAAATTCATAACTGTAGCGCTACACAGGTGATTAGGACCGATTATTGACGAGAAAAAACTACACCGATTAATAGAACACATTTGAAAGAGCTAGTGTCCAACGAGTAGCAACAAAGCAGGAACGCATATGTAGTCGTCACCAACACGAACGAAGCACTCGGGAACTTACAGCTGAACAATCCCCATGAAGAAAAATTGTCATAAGGTTACTGGTTCTAGAAGTGGTAATAGCCCAAGGACGAACTGCTGCAAACAGGAAACGCCGCTCCCCTAAGAAAATGTAAATTAAAAGCTCTGAAGTAAAAACAACACTTAGAACGCAACACATATCCATCCATACGACGATGGCCCTTCAATGTTTAGCACATAAGAAAAATCTTCAATCACTGGAATTGTTAAGGGTTTCAGAACTTCACAAGATTTCAGAACTGACTTGGCTCTGTTGCACTAACACATGGCATACAAACGGTATCGCCTGATTTCAAGGCCTATTCTATCCGAGTGTTTTTTTTCCACAAAGAGTTTTGTGAGCATTTGCCAAATTGTTAGAGGTGGTCTGTGAGAAGACTCTCCGCACTCTATAGCTCAGAAAAAAACTTTTTCCAAACGCACTTTTAAGACGAATACGGCGAAAACCTAGGTGTAGTTCCAAGAGCGCGCCACAAAAAACTAGAGGTAAACGCGTACGTGTTAAAGATTTCTACGCATTCAAATAATCGAGTTCGATGTCTGTTACTTGCAACCTTTCTAAAATATTGATTAGGACTTTAAATTTACCTAGAACTATACATTTCAAAAAACTAAATAGTGAAATTTAACCCTTTCACGACAATGCGCATCTATTTCGATATGTACACTGCTGTACATTTCAGATCGTACATCTTGATTCCAATGCGCACGCTTTTTTTTGGCCTAATTCATCTCATAAAGCTTTCATACCAGACTTTGTAATGGGTTTATAGCTTGTCAAAGGCAAAATTCCTGTTTTATACTGGTTTTATACTTCATATGAGGATTTATAGTGGGTCACACTATGGATAGGTATTCTCAATGCGCTATACATTCGTTTCCGAAAGGGCGGGATAGAGTCACTGGACATAAAAAAAGCATGGATAAAAAAATATACTTAAGATACGGTACAAAACCACTAGAAATGTTGATAACATCGTGGTTGGATAATGGACGAATTTTTCTCATCACACATAGCAATTTTCCAAGAACACGGAAACACACACAGAAGAACACAGTGGATAGAGAAAAGTTAGAGAGACAAAGGAAAATATAAGTGAACCGAGTAGTAGAGAATAGAACGATAACCGCAAGAAACCGGTGCAGCATGCCTTTTAACAAGACTCATGGAGTGCACAACTTGGCTTCAGTGTGCACTACGATCGCTCTCCGATGAGATTCGGTAACCTGCCAAGTGGAAATGGGTGCGCTCGTAAAAGGGTTAAATTTTGAAATTCCCATTCTAGCGTCAAAACTGCAAATACCAATGAAACATCGGAGAACACCACTGCGCCCTGTTGGACGAAATCCAGCTTCTACAGTCGCTTTGATTCTCAAAACATAGCCCTCTACGAAAGAAGAGAACAAAAAATATGCCCCATAGATTTTCACTTTAATAGAATAATAACGCCTGCGTCTAGTTGGTGTTTTTGGTTCGAAAATTAGGAGTTATTTTAGTTTAGACTTGAAAGTGATTACTTTTGCATCATAAATAAAGTACTAGAAATCAATGCAAAGCATTACATGTTAAGGTGCTCTAGACAAAACATAAAAGTTAAAGTGCTTGGAGTTGATAAATTCATGCGTATGCAACATGCATTCGAATTAACTATGCACCACACAACTTACTGCGTATCTGGGTAGAGGGTCGCTTCATAGATTTCTGGAAATCTCGAACCTACCAACTTAAGTCCAAGGACCTCTCACAGAGGAACCTCATGGCGGTTAGTCACAAGGTAACGTGGCGTTTCTCCGGATGGTAGCAGATAGGGGTTCATCTCAGACCAAAAACGACCTTCACTTCTATGGGACGTAGTAGGATCCACAGGTTCGGATTCGTGTTTCTGCTGCGCCGATTTGGCAGGTACCTTCCATTTTTACGAGCACGTATTCATGAATGCATGTATGGGTGCGTTTTTGCTTACTCAGATTGTATTTTACGAGTCAATTCGTCCTAAATTCTACATTCAACTAACAGCGAAGTATATACAAGGGGGGTTAGGAGCTGTCTCCAACAGATAAAGTCCCTGGCTACTCTGGGGAGAGACTGGTAAGCTACCCTTGAGTATACCCAGCGCACACGTTCAAAGCAAGCTATATGCGGGTATCAAAAAAGACAAGCACAGTAAAATAAACGAGATTCATTCCTCTAAAATAAACGAGATCCATCTCTCTAAGTCCAAAAGAGCTCCCGATTCGGCAGCGTTGGATAGGGACGAGTACGGAAAGGCCGTTAAAATCCTACGGCCATCCTAGTCTCCTTAAATCGCAAAGGACTAAGGTGACGATCTGTACTCACAACACACGTTCACATTCAGCTGAGTTCCTCGACAGAGGATCTGATCATGCAGGCAAGATAAGATGCAACTTAATCGGACTGGCGGAAACGAGAAGACACCACCCATTCAGTGCTGTCTATGACACCGGAGAAGAATTGTTCTTCGGAACATGCGACAGTAGGCGAGTAAGCGGCGTCGGATTTCTCGTCAACTCGATTTTGTCCATGAAGATCGATTCATTCGAGCAACTTACAACCCGAATCGGACGTTTACGATTAAAAAGGTGTGGATCAACACCGGCTTTGACAATCGTCGTCATTTACGCGCCGACATCAAACTATGACGAAGCCAAAGTCGAAGCGTTCTTATACGGACTCGGAGAAATTCTACAGAGAAGACCATACATTCTTCAAGGTTATCATCGGAGATTTCAACGCTAACATTGGACATAGTGGGATGTCTGAAGAACGGCAAACTGAGACCCACGGATTAGAGTAGAACAAGCAGGGTGAGCAGCTGTCTGAGTATGTCATGATGACCAAGACCATTCATTATAACACGCAATTCCAGAAGCCCCGCTCTCAACGGTGGACGTGACAGTCTCCCAATGGGTAGAAAAAATTCTACAAAGGATCGGACCAACGCGTCCCTCGTGCAAGATTTAACTTTTCGCGGTAAGGAGAAAAAGCCGCTAAATTAAAAGAATTCTCAGTACATCAGTCGGCTTCTCGGAGTATGCCGTTGTCTTCAACGACGGGCAGGAATGCGATCAGTTCATTCAACATCTTCATGTTAGCGCCATGAATGCCGAGTGTTCGAAAATTACCAAGAGACGTCTGTATCCAGAAACACTTGAGTTAATACGCCAGCCTGAATCGAGCGACCAATAGGGAACCACCAACTCAGGTCCGAAGTTGCAAAACAATGAGTACACACCATAAAAGAAGATCTGAAAAAGAGAAGAGCAGCGGTTATGGTCGAAGCTGCAGAAACTAGGAGAAACTTTTACAAAACTCAGGGAAAATTCGCCAATTACAAAAACCAAGATGGTTGCACTCAGACTCCCAGATAGAATGGTTACAGCTTCCAGGTAGGCAATAGGGAAAATCATTCACGATTACTACTCGAATCTCCTCAAAGGAAAGTGGTCCAGCATCCATAAGAAAAAAAGGAGGGTGGATATGTCTTTCCATCGGTTCTCCCTTCCAAAAGCAATATTTTGCTAGTTAAATTTGTTAGTTAAATATCGAACAACACCTGGTCTGGACAGGAGTTCTTATACCTGAGATCTCAACACCTGAAGAACATTTCGCCAGTCCATATCAACACACTCACTCGGCTATTCACACGTTATCTATCAGACTGCACGGTTCCTAATTAATAGAAGACCAGCAAAACTGTGTTCTTGTTCGGGAAGTGGGATCTCCACGATATCGGCAACTATTGCCGAATCTGCTTGCTGTCTGTCGCCTACAAACCTTCCAATCGAGTAATTCTAAACAGGATTGACAGAACAGTGGACTAAGGACAGCCACGGGAGCAAGCACTGTTTCGAAAAGGATACAGTGCGATAGACCAAATCCACACGATGACAAGACTTACTGAAGTATCGCAAGAGAGCTCTCTGTCTCAATTTCATCATCTTAAGAAAAGTTTTTTAACACAGTCGAGATAAAAGCAGTCATAGAAGCCCTGAACAGCCAAGGCATTACTATTTAGCATACAAGAATTCCTTGCGAGCCATACAAAAAATTTCATAATCAAAATAGCATTATTCCATAAGCCATGTTAACACTGACATCAGGGGAAGCGTTAGGCAAGGCGATATCATCTCGCCAAAAATTATTTACCGCCACTCTCAACAACGTTATGTGAACACTGGAATGGGAAAACATATGAGTGGAAATCAATGATCGGCAATTCTCCGTTTTGCTGATGAAATCGGTCTTGCAACATAAACATTAGTCAGGCGGAGCGAATGCTTGCTGACTTCGATAAGCGCTGTAGAAAGATTGGTCATCGACTAAATGTCACAAAAGCGATGTTCATGAGGAACGGATTAGTTACATATGCTCCATTCAAGCTCAACGGTATGAATATCTACAAATGCTCCAGTTACGTGCCTCTAATTTGGGAATCAACATGGTGAACGACTTAGCTCCATAGTTCGGCGAAGGAAATGAGAGCCTTGGGGGAGCTGTGTAGAGCATCGAGTTTGCAGTGAAGAGAACAAGGAACACCCGACCCTTGGGGATAAGAGGGAGATTTGTCACCATACGACTAGTTTGAGACCAGGACGGTGGTGGATCTTGGTATTGGTTTACTCTTAGTTGGGCTTCTTGGTGGAAACGCTGGATTCGTTTTTAGCTTGGGAGGCACTGTTGGGAGGACGAATCCCACCGCTGTACATCGCAGCCCGACACCCAGGAACACCTCCCAGCCACGACGAGGCAGTAAGCCGTTGGGAGTACTGCCAAGAATACATACTGTTAACAACAGAGCTACTCTCTGGCTAATGGTGATAACCAGAAAAAGTCCTAGAACGGCTTTCGAAACTCCAGGGAAACAAAATTTTGGCAAACGAGTAAATCACCAGTCAAATGAAAACATTGCTGGGGCCCTTACGATTCTCCAGGATTCGAGAAGATGGGCCATTAAACCACACACATACAAAAATTCAAGCTAACTACCTCTTTCCTATCCAACGCTATTTTTCCTGATTGTTCATGCGATGAAGCGAATCGTTTCCATTGTTCTAGTAAAGTGGTTCTCATGTAAGGAATGTCTTCAGTTTCAGTGGAAGATGTATTTCCATGCGTCATAGCTCGATTTGAGGTCGTAGGCGTATGGTAGGAATGACGATGCTGTGATGGAGAATACTGTGGAATGCCACTCACAAAATGTCTCTTTCTCGTTGAATAAGGCGGAATCCTAGTTGGATAGAAAGAATCGGGAAGTAGTGACATATTCCGGCTTAACTTCGACCGATTCCACCCTACTGTTTGCGAGTAACAGTATAATGATGGAGGAACTCTCCATGATGTCGATGAAGCTTGCTTAATGGAATTTTCACGGAATGGACTGAGTGATCGCTCTTCCAAAGCCGGTTGTTGATGTGGGTGGCGCAGAGACGGCAGATCAGGTTTTCGCTGGCTGAAACACATTCATTGGTGCTAAATGAGACTGTGGATTTCTAAAAATGCACTAAACACTACTTAAATAGTCGACATTCATCATGTCACAAAACGAATGGTATGAAAAAGGCTTGAGAACCATTTCTTGTTCAATCATCCGCAGTCGTAAAATTGATACTCAAATATTCCGATGGAATTGGCCATTTGAGAAAGGCATTTCAACCAGATGGGAAATGTGTAAAATATGCAAAAACTGATATATGCTCTAGTAACAACCTCGCGTTTGCTCATCAGGATGCACAGTGAGTTAATAAAGATGCGTTCGTACCCACTTATAAAAATATAATACTCACGTTTTTCTTCAATGAGCACCGACGAGATTGGTATTACAGATTTTATTACCACGAAACAGCCGACGTTTCGGCGGTTTCGCCTTCTTAAGAGCCTGGAAAGGTCAAATTAACATACAATCTACTCAGCCTGACACTTTCATGATGTTGGCAAACAAGACTTAGCTTGTAAATCTGCATTCGCATAATAAACAGCTTCTTTTAAACACCCACCGTTTTATTCGTTGTAAGTATTTCAATTAATCGGTGGAGAGCTGTCGCACAAAGTAATAAGTGAGCGAGGAAGGTGCTTGGGTTAGGCCATAGAATCAGCCCGAGGTATGCGTGGGGTCACGTGTTGTTACAGGACACACCTCCTTGCGGCTCATTTTTGGATTTTTGGAATTAATTCAAAACGTTTCAAGAGTTTTAGCGCCGGTGTTTTGGATTTCCATACCTGGATAGCTACTTTTAGTTCAAAACCATCCCCGCTATGTTTTTTGCGTCCAATGTGCGCCTAGTGGAGTATTTGGTTTCAATCCAAATTTACTGACTAGCTGCTCTTTTTAAACGTAACCAGAGTGGTCGACCCGTTTTGCCAACTTAATCGTGCCATATGCTTTACAAGAGATGAGGTACACTGTACCCGAACTAATGCAATCACCGTCTCCACCGTTAGGACAAAATTATGCAATTTTTTCTTTGCACATATAGATTGTTACGAACTATATAGCGTCTTAGAGTGTCCGGTGGTATTTCTATCACGTTTACGGAATGCTCTAGATCGGCCCTTCTTAACCAACGTTTTATAGCTGCATCTATTTCGTAGGAAATAAAAGACGGGATGAACAGGACTTTATTCTCGCTACAATTGTCGTTTATGGACGTGGTTTTTCCACCATGCCTACCCTTAGGAGCTACAGTTTCGTAGCCATTCGAAACGGCTGTTTGCCGTGCCAGTCTCAAGAATTCTTCCTGCCACTCTCTTACTAAGCACACGCTGGTGGCTGTCCGGAAGATATTTCTAACAAGCACCCTTTTGGTTTGTGAGAGGTAAGAGGAGAGGTAATGGGCCAGTATGTTCTTATTGCTTGGTTTTCGGCAACATTTTGTAATGCAGTCGTTTTGGGATAGGTTAATTTGAACGCTCAGGAATGGAAGCCAGTTTTCCTTCGTGTTCTCCCAGCCGAATTTTATGTACTCTGACTGTTTGTTCGGTAACTCAAAGTATTTATCCATCTTCTCTTCTGTGGAGCAGATAACAAAGTTGTCATTTAAATATCTACAGTAGAGTAATGGCCAGAGATCGATTACTGGTGCTTCTACCTTAGACATAAAGGCAGTGGCAAGGCTTGGTGCCAGTCAGTGTCCTATTGTGAACCCTCTAATTTGTGCGTAATATTTCCCGGACCATCTAAAGATCGCGCATTTTAGTCAGACCTTTAGGAGGACCATGAGCTGATGAATCGAGAAGTCATTTGTGTTTATAACTCCTTCGTGTTGCACAAGAAGCTCGTGGATGGCTTGCACTGTCGAGTCATGCGACACATTAGTGTAAGGGGCAGTAACGTCGTAAGACTCTATAACGTATGTGCTATTAGCAGGTGCCTTCCCCAGACGACCCACGAATATTTAGGCATTCGTGGGATGGGGGTGGTATGTGCTTCAACAACTGGACGAGAATTAGGTTTGTATACCAAGCCAATCTATCGGTAAGCCCACCTGCACAATGGGGTTGAATCCTTGAAGGTTGAAGGGTCCGCAGACGCCAGATCATCAGAGGATACTAACTCATGAGTCCCGATAAGTGAGTGTAAGACGGGATGTGTCGGTAACGAGATCTTAAGATGCAAAATATCTTACGGTTTTAACCGCGCCGCGCTTGTCACTTTGACCCGTTCGTTGTTCAGTCTTCGATGTCGAACTTTGAATTCCTTTTCAGATGATGCGCGATAAAGCGAAGCATCTTCAAAATGTTCCTCCGTCATCTCAACATCTAAATGGCGAGGAACTACTCTAAACTCTCCATATCACTAACTGATAGCCTAATACCTTATCATCTGACGAAACGAGTCGACCACTCCACGTCTATTTAAAAGAACACCTAGGCGGTAAATTTAAATTGAAACAAAACACTTCACTAGGCGCACATGGGATCCAAAAAAAAAAATAACGGAGATCTTGAAATAAAAGTGGCCAACCAAACATGGGAATCCAAAAAATCAGCGCGTAAATCTCTTGGAACGTTCCGAATTGATTCCGAAAATCCAAAAATGAACGAAATGTCCTGTGATCACGTTGTGACCTCACACCATACCTCAGGCCGATTCTATGGCCTCACCGAGACGCATCTCTCGTCCATCTATTACTCTGTGTGACTGCTCTTCACCGATTAATTGAAGTACTTACAACGAATAGAACGGTGCATGTTTAGACGAAGCTGTTTATTATGCGAATGCAAATTTACATGTTTAGTCTTATCTCCTAAGGTTAAGAAAGTGCTAGGATGAGTAGATTGCAAGTGAATTTGACCTTCCGAGGTTCTTAAGAAAGCGAAACTGCCGATACGTAAGCTATTGTGCTAATAAATTCTCTAATACTAACACCGCATTTGCTCACTGATGAAAAGCAGTGAATTAGCAATTAGTGCCGAGGTTAATAGAAGGTTGGTCCTGGGAATAGTACTCACGGTCCGTAACAGCGATTATTTTCGCAAGAAGCTACTATAAACTTACTTAAAACTTGTGGGACATGAAGTGACGTCGGTGCTTGTGCAAGGAGGACTAAGCAACGAGCGTCGTGAAGGAGTAGTATTGACCAAAGTGTTGCTTGTAGCCTTGAGACTGCGTTCCGCACCAACATCGACCTTCGGAACGTCTGATGACTGAAACACTATTATGGCAAAGAAATAACAACAGATTTTACGTTGCACCTAATGAACTTCTGCAAAAATACCTCCCACTTGTATGACTTTGTGTCCTAAGAAATGAAAGAACACATCGCCTGGGATGTGTTTTAAGTCTGATTATTAAATGAACCATATGGACTGAGAAGTAGACTTTTCAATATCACTCGACAGATAGTTCTCCTAGTTAATTCACAAAAGTTCACAAATGATTCAGCACTTTGCGAAGTGAGATTGATAACCATACTCCGTACAGAGTTATTTTTTTTTACTTTTTTTTTCATTTTATATGACCCGTCTTCACATTTGCTTTGCGGATCCCAGCACTTCTCCCATTCGATTCGTTTCCTCGCATCCTGTAGAAACTGAGATTAAACCGCGTGTGGCGCAGTGGTTGGAGGCGTCACGGCGACACACACGTGGAATCGAACCCCGCGTCCATGCCCCACCAAGCCTTGCATCCCTCCTGGGTCGGAAAAATTGGTATCGGACTTGTCTGGGAGGATAGCAGCACTGGCTCGATATATCGGTACGCCTACACGAATCATAGTAAAGGGCAGATATGCATTCAATCACCTCCAACGATATTTAATGAAGTCAAATGCATGGGGCTTCCCTCAGGGGATTGATCAACGCAGAGAGCTTTATCCTTTATCCCTTTTTTTTATCCTCGTTTCCAATGTCCGCTTAGGTCTTCGAACTTTTGCGTGTGGCATCGTTTGCTACTTGAGGATTTTCATTTCATTTTGAATGTTGTAGAATACCGGTAGAGCAATTCTCTCTGGACCCCTTAAATAACCGGGCTTGAGCGTTCCCAATTGAATTGCAGAGAGTGAGCTTTTTCCCGGACAGGTCTGGTACCAATTTTTTTATGACAAGCCTGATGCCGTTCGTGTCCCTTGCGTGAGCTGAGCAATGCAATCATGTGGTAGGGTTGGCACCCATGCTGGAAGAGATCTTGAATTGGCATCAAACCACGCAGTACCTCAGATGCATTTAAAATGGTTCCCCAACATCTTTGACGAGTTTGTTTCGAACTTGCGTAGCTGATGCAAAAGCCCTACAGTGACGAACCGATGATGCGACGACTGCATTTTTAAAAAAAGCTTTCGGAATTTCACTCTTTTTTACTTTTACTTCGTAATACTCTCGTACGAAGTTCGTCGCTATAGGGCTTGTATATCAGGTAAGCGAGATCGAAACAAAGTAGTCAAAGATGTTAGGGAATCACATTAAATGTATATGAGATACTACGTGGTTGGATGCCAATGCAAGACCTCTTCCAGCATGGGTGCCGGCTTACCACATGGTTCTATTGATTCATCACCTCACCCCCGCTCAAACGACATGAACATCGTCAGGTTTATCATTGAAAGTTTTAATAAAGAGAATGTCTTATTGTCTTCTCTTCGCTGACTTCTCTGTTCTACTGATTTCCACGATAGGACGATGATGTAAGGCTAACCTAACTCTCAATATGCGACAACGTCTCCGAGCATTGATCATTGATTTAGATCGGAATACTCTAAGTCCTGTGTTTCACTTCTGCTATAAAGGATAGCCATTAGCAGAACTACACTAACGATGACAAGTCCGATTGCACCAACTGCTCTTGTTCATTGTGGGCAAAACCATGGAGAATAAAACATGGACAAGCAGCCAATGAGATAACTGCTTCCAGTGTTTCTCACAATTTCTTCGATGATCTTGCAAGGTTATCAAGGGTGACCGTCGTTTCCACATGCTTCCCCAACCTTTACGACGCCTCTAAAGAGCAGCGACATTAGTCAGTAGGTAGAATGAAATACTTCACATGGAGCTCGAAACGTTCTTCAGCGGTGATTATACTTGGATACTTGGATAATTGGACCCTCGTCTTCATTGGTTGTGCAGGCCTCAGCATAACCTCCATTTTTTGGGAGTTTTGCTGGTTTAGTCATTGTGTTTCTCTGGAGTCCCGAGGTCAGCCTGGCCAAAGTCACCAGCACAGGCAGCAACCGCCCCTGTGGATCAGAGGAAGATTTGCCACCATGCGACTACTTCGATACCAGGACGGTGGTGGATTTTGGCGTTGATTTACACCCAGCTAGGCTGCGTGGTGGAAACGCCGGACTCCTCCTCAGCTTGGGAGACTCTGCCGGAGGTAGCATACCCCCTTTGTACATCGCGGCCCGAGACACAGGAACACCTCCCAACCACGATGAGGCGGTACACCGTTGGGAGGCGGTGATTACACTGACGACTACACAACGCTAAATACGAACGTTTGCGCAAGAAAGAATAAAAGCTAAATTAATGTCGTGGTAAATTCACACGCCTGTTGATGTACATACTTGAGCTTGCTCCTCATCGTCTGATACAACCGTCAGCTTCTCCTCATCTGGAAGAAGCGTCAGCATCTCATCGGCTGATACAACTGTCAGCTTCTCCTCGTCTGGAAGAAGCATCAGCATTTCATCGTCTGATACAACCGTCAGCTTCTCCTCATCTGGAAGAAGCGTCAGCATTTCATCGTCTGATACAACCGTCAGCTTCTCCTCGTCTGGAAGAAGCGTCAGCATTTCATCGTCTGATACAACCGTCAGCTTCTCCTCGTTTTTTTCGATTGAATGCCTTTCGTTCGCATCCGTCATTGAAGCAGAAGTCTGTGACACTGCTGGAAAAGATGCCACTATCGCGGAAGATGTCGCATCCGTTGCCGCATGTGACGTCTGCATTTGATGCTCTTCTAACATTATCGGTTCCGGTGAATCCCGAGAGTCAGGCCTCTGAAAAAATGTGTCTCGATGAAGAATCAATGCAAAAAATCTACGTTATTAATTCGCTTGCCGAAAAGACCATAGAAAGTAGTCCCTATCACAATCGCTGTCAAAGAGTGACATTGTGATTGTTTGTTGTTCTATTGGAATTCCCCATGTGTACAGCTCTTGCCTTAGTTTGCTCCTCTACAACAATATAACAGTTATAACTGTTAGCGATCATCAATGCATCAAGTGCTTCAGTCCTACGTAACCATTCTAAAATTGTCGATTGCGCTTCGCATTAAGTGTTCGTAAAAAGGTTTAATTACTCCACTTAGATGTTCACGTTCGGAATATACTATAAATCACGTGTGACACGCTGTCATCACAAAACGCTTTAATAAGGAAATCTGCGAGCGTTACTCTTAAAAAAGATGAAGGATAAAGAAGGTTGACCAATCCATGAGGTATGCGCCATGCCTTCGGCTTCATAAAGCACCACTAGAACTAACTGAATGTGTATCTGACCTATATAACTTGCGGTTAAATACCGATGAGTGAATTTAGCGCTGCTAACAGTGATAATCTATTGAGCTGTCACCAAATGATAGTATGATGCTGCTCTAACGATGATACAACACTATTTTCATATGTTCTTCCATAACGCAAACGACATCTTTAAGAATTTTCAACAGTAAATTTTTCCCCTTGCAAAGCTTCGTTTCAAACAAAGCTGTTAAATTTTGCAAACCGGGTCTTCAACCAGTGACCGTAACCTGTATAAGTTCTTGAAAACGCCTAATAGCAGCTTTACGTAAAAATAACACATAGCTTTGTCGTTACGATTTTTATAACTATGTGTTTTATTGAATCCTCCCAACGCTTTGCCGTCTCATCGTGGGTGGGAGGTGTTCCTGGGTGCTCGGCTGCGATGTATAGCGAGGCGAGATTCATCCCCCTGGCAGGGTCTCCCAAGATGAGGAGTCCGCGTTTCCATCAGGAAGCCTAGCTAAGAGTAAACCAATACCAGGATCCACCACCGCCCTGGGATCAAAGTCGCGTGGTGGCAAATCTCCCTGTGATCCACAAGGGTTGCGGCTGCCTGTTGTGGTGAAGACCTGGGGCAGACTTTGGCCTGGCTGACCTCTGAATTCTAGGGAAACACCACTGCTAAACCATCGAAACTCCGAAAAATGGAGACTATGCTGAAGCCCGCACAACCAGTGAGGACGGGTAGTTCATCACTCGCTTCTTAAATACCTGCGCTAACCTCTCAAACCTCATTTTAAACGGTTTTAGGCAATTAAAGCTGTGCTTTCAAAGTGAGCAAAGCGCATTGTTTCGCTAATGAGTCCAGGCTTAATCGCAGTGCTGATAAAGCCACTCAGACCCTCGTCAAAGCGTGTTTCAAAAAACGATTCCTGGGCAAAAAAAAATCAAAGTGGCTCGAAGAGTTGCCCACAAAAGCTTTGACTCCTGATTAAGAAAAAGGACTCTCAAATTAGCAGTTTTGGCCACCATAAGGGGATCGCTAATCGAGGCTGACCTTGTGAGGAATACCCAAGAGATGAAAGAAGTCAGCGCTAATCGTACAGACGATTTTCATGATCTCGAAGACATTCGAAATGCGTGAAAGGTTCAACGAACTAAGGGCAAAACAAATTGAATGATGAACAAGAGGATTATTCCAATGAACTCTTATGTGCGCTTTGTTGGAGAACGATATTGACATATTTCACCACCACACTGCGACATACGATGAAAACTGAATGCTATGCAGCAATTAGCGACATTCAGTGCGGTGACTGGATTAAGATGAACTTCACAAATATTTCAACGATCGGGATTTTCTCCAAAAAACGTTTAAGGATGCTGCTAGGTGGTCTGTAATCGGAATAGTTCACCAAACTTTTGGAATTCGGAAGAGAGCAAAGAATTTCAACAGAGAAGCAGTGTTGCTAAATCGATGACGTGCATCAAAACTGCCTAGCCGTATATTTATACGGGGTGGCAAATACAATGCTGCTCAATAGGAGAGCAGCTGTTGTTTTGCAGGGCAACATTCGGCTGAACTTTCCAAAACTGATGCTGTAGAAGTCGAACAAATTGGGTTTCGAGCAGCTGCAATGTTCAACTGACTACCACTTTTTAGGCGGACTGACAACCTCCTTAAAGGGAAAACACTATAAACCAAACCATTTCTACAAATTCTTTTGTAAAATTCGTCGATATAAAGCTTCAGAATCTTATGCTGCTGGAATGGATTATCTACGTGTTGCTGGGACAAATATGTACATCCAAGTAAGAAGTCATCTTAATTAATGGAACTGTGTAGTTATAACATTTCAAATCCACCGAATAAACACATCCCGCCTGGCTTAAATGCTTTCCTGAAATGGCTGAGCTGCGGAAGATCGAACAAGAAATGGCTTCCAAAGTATTTTTTCATATCCTTGGTTTTGTGAAATGATGCACACCGACTATTTAAATAGTTCAATGATGTTGAGATATTGAAGTTATATTTCGCAATACACCCTGCCATTGAAAAGAGTAGGCAGTAAATAACAAGTTAAGATTATTTCAATAGTGTTTAGCGCATTTTTAGAAACCCACAATCTCATTTAACATCAATAAATGTGTTTCACCCAGCGGACTCCTGATCAGTCGCCTCTTCGCTACCTACATCAACAAACGGTTTTACGAGAGCGATCACACGATCCATGCCATAAGCACTCCACTAAGCAAGCTTCAATGACATAGTCAACACTTCCTCCATCATTATACTATTACCTACAAACGGAAGGGTGGAATCGGGTGAGGCTAAGCTGGAATATGCCATTACTTCCCGGATATCCAACTCGGATTCCGCCTTATTCAGCGAGAAAGAGACTGTTTTTGGGTGTTTGAGTTCCACAGCATTCTCCACCACAAGATCGCCGTGTCTACCAAACACTTACGACCTCAAATCGAGCTACGGCACATGGAAATACATCTTCCGCTGAAACTGAAGACATTCCTTACATGAAGACCACTTTACTAGAACAATGGGAACGATTGGTTTCGTCACGACAAAATAATCACGAAAAACGGTGTTGGATAGGGAAGAGGTAGTTGGCTTGAATTTTTGTACATGCATAGTTTAATGGCTCGTCTTCACGAATCGATGCACATGGTCGTGAAAGGGCTAAATTTCATTATTTACTTTATGAGAATTATAACTCTAGGCAATTTCAGAATTCAAATCAATTTCTTGGAAAGAAAAGAGAAATAACAAACAGTGGAAAATAAATATGAGATAATATTTTAAGATATTTTTTAAAGGATTATAAATCGCAGATATCATGCCCGACTAATTGAATCCGCCGTCCAGAATTCTGAAACAAACAAATGTGTCCGAAGAACCAGCGACTGGAAACGTGAGATTACATTCAACTATTCCTAATATTTTTTCACAATTTCCACGACGTTCTTATAAATTTGTCAAGGCTAAGTGCCGGTAGTACATGCTCTTCCCAGCACTTATCACGTCTCTAAAGAGCTATTCAAACAATTGGTAAGTAGATTGAAGCACTTCACATAGGGACTCGAAATGTTCTTCACGGATTATTATAACATGCGGGCTATAAAAAATGTGCGCAAGAAAGTATAAAGTATAGTTTCGTGGCAAATCTACACGCCTGTTGATGCACATACTTGAGTTTGCTCCTCATCGTCCGACACAAACGTCAGCTTCTCCTCGTCTGGAAAGAGCGTCAGCATTTCTTCGTCAGATACAAACGTCAGCTTCTCCTCGTCTGGAAAGAGCGTCAGCATTTCTTCGTCAGATACAAACGTCAGCTTCTCCTCGTCTGGAAAGAGCGCCAGCATTTCTTCGTCAGATACAAACGTCAGCTTCTCCTCGGCTGGAAGAAGCGTCAAGAGTTCAGCGTAATATAAAAACGTATGTTTTTCAACGTCGGATAAAAAACGAACAATTTTCGACTGACTGCCTTTCCTTCGCATCCGCCTCTGAAGCAGAAGTCTGTGACGTTGCCGGAAAAGATGTCACTGTCGCGGAGGATGTCGCATCGGTTGCCGGAGGTGACGTCTGCATTTGGCGCTCTTCTACCATTATTGGTTCCGGTGAATCTGGCGAGTCAGGTCCCTGAAAAAAAATGCCTCAAAGTATGTCACTGCAACAATCTAGCTCATTCGTTCGCTTGGCGAAAGGACTATGGAAGATAATCCCTATCACAACCATATCATGAAGCTACATTATGAATGTATGTTATTCTATACGGAATTCCTCACATGCGCTGCTCTTCCCTCTACTTTGTTCCTTTACATCATTACATCAATTATAATTGATAGTGACCCTCAATGCTTCAAGTGCTTCACTCCTACGTAACCTGTCTAAAATTGTCGATTTCGCTCTGCATTAATATTCGTAAATAGAGGTTCAATTACTCTAGGTAGATGTTTTCGTTCCGGATACACCCCAAATCTTGTGCGACATGTTACGTCCGTTAAATTCTAGAATCAGAAGTTCTATAAGCGTGACTTTTAAAAGCATAAAGGATAAAGTATTTGATGTTGACCAATCTCTTACAGGAGCACCATGTATTCCACTTAATAAGCATCATTAGAGGTGACTAAGTGCATATCTGAGCTATATAATAATTGGCAGTTGCCTATCCATAAATCGAGTCAGTGCTGCTAACCTCCCGACAAATATGGTGCCACTTCCCCGACCCCAAGGAGAAGGAAAGCTTGGGTAGCGCGGGCGCGGGATCGAACCAATGATCACGTGTGTATTTTAGGACACCTGTAACCACTGTGCCACACTAGCGCTCAATGTGGCTCTTACTAGTAATGAAGTAATGAAAATGTCACAACATTCTTAGAGAACTTGGGATCGTATTTTCAACTCGAATCCACCTCTATCACCTGTAGTCCCAAATGGTCATCCTGCAACTCTAGTGAGTACCAGCAAATATTTCACTCGTCCTTTCACGCCCCCAAGGGTGAATGTGTGGAGCAACTCAAATTAGCATGCACAATTCAGTTGTGGGAGTGAAATCCCGCTATAATTCGCAATTTAGCAATCAAGGACACTCCCACCCTTAATGAAGTGAAAAGTTATTAGAAGTCAATAAAAAATTATCCCTACAAAATGTATTTATAACTGAAGCAAAACATTAGAGATAAAATGTGTTGGGAAGGGCTCTTCCGAAAAGTTATACCCTGAATGACACAGCACGTGACGTGGTACGATTAACGTTTCAGTGTATTTTAATAGTAGAATTAAATTCTATAGTTTTTCATACCTTTCCATAGAAACATGCGCATTTGAGAAGGTCCTCTTCTCCATACTGTACTGAAACAATTTATGTAAACAAACACAGTGCTGACGAAATTAGGATATTGTAACGGATAGTACTAGTCTATAACTTACACTCGTGCAGCATCAGTTCTGTGCATTTTGTAATGGCATTTTGTAGACGACAAAATGAGGAAAACTCTACAGCATCCAGATCGACCACGTTCAGAGCCTGAAAGCCATAAGTAATCACTATGCGAAATAACCGTTATGACGGCAAATTAAAAGAAATAAAATACTAGGTGTGTCGAAAATTGGCGTCAAGTTTCAACTGGGATTTCCAAAGTGGCATATGTCAACTCAGAACGAACTCTACTAATCGAAACAACTTTGAAATCCACACATCACTACTAAAAACAATCAACTTAATTTATACTGGATGTAGAAAAATGTTGGACTTCCGGATGTGATGAACTCGCTGAAGGCAATTTCGACCTCGGCTTGGATTCCAAAGCATTTGAAGCAGCAAGATATTCGTCGAAATTCTTAGAGAAGCGACACTCGGCAGGTGGAAGGTCAAACGAGAACGTGGATGGGACCGAGTTTGGCAGCTAAGCTCGTTCAACATTTCCAGGTACGGTTGTACCACTTATGTGCGAGAATAATGGGGGAAAAGGTTTGGTCCTTTTCTGTTGACCAGAGCGGTGCGTAACCGTTGGAACCACTGCTGCATTTAGTCAGCCTGCTCAACGTGTTTCATTGTCGCAATCGCTTCACGTGAATTCAGGAACCTGTAATGGATAAGACCAACAACGAACTACTAAACGGTCTGCATGATCCTCTTTCGACGAAATTTCGGCTTTGGAAAGTGCTGCAGATTTTCATCGCAGTTCACGCATTGAGCTGATCGTCCTCTGTTCTCAAAGAAGAACCATCTATCGCCGCACATATGAGACGACAGAGAAACGGGACCCAGTTGTACAAAGCGAAATTTCACAAAATTAGCGCTGCGATGAGATATGATAGTATAGCAGCGAGAAATAAATAGTTGCCAAAACATACACCAGAAAAATGAAGTTACAAATCCGACATTAAATCTCGAAAACGTCTCAATACGATGAAAACATAACAACACCTGTACGAAAATCAACTGCAGGGAGAAAGTAAAAGAATTGATAGAATTTGGAATACATCCTTATCTTAACTGAGTTCATTGTCGATTTGGGCTCACAAGATCAATCCCGTTGATGGGTGATTGCTGATGGCACTGATCGATAGAACTAGCTGAGAGACAGGCGAAACGAAGGACCCGCATGGTGTGGTGGCGAAAGCATTATCCCCGGAAAGGGTAATAGCGCGTTCGTTGCCCACCGCAGACACCTGTGGTCAGGAGTTATGCAAATATCTCAGCATCATTATGGTTGAGTAAAAGAGTAGTCGTCAGTTGAAAAATGAGCGATGGAAGTCTTCTTTCACACTAATAGCTTTCCCTATTTGCACAGACAATATGTGCACCATTCTAAAGTTTCAAATTTCGTTATCGAACAAAAATCGAACTATCGTTGAGCCTGCAAAATTCGCCTGCATCCATCGCAGAGATCAGCATAAGAAAAAATCTGGATAACCTTCAAATATTCCAAAAAACTCGAAGGAAACAATTCCCTCAAATATGGTAAAAATATGCCAAAACAGTAAACTGCAACGAAATCCAGTCGTTCACAAGTTTAACGTAAAATACCACAAAATATATTGAGAAACGTGAAAGAAGTGCCCACCGGTTCTCCATCATCGCAAAGCTCGCCTTCCTCTTTCTTACAAAGACCTTCCTTGATGTGGAAATTGGCGAAGAAAGGGGTGACAAACTTCCTTTTGCATGAACGACATTCGAATAAGTGGAACTCTGAAAAGCGCTACAAATTTTCCCTCACAGCTTCCATTCTGCTCACTCTTGTTGTTATTGGTGACAGTTCCTCCTTTAAGGGGTAACCCTCTACGTTGGTTTCTGATTGCAGACGATGATTCCTCGATCACTAGATCATTCAAGCAATTTAAATATTTACAGATGTATACAAGAAACTTTTTCTACATCGCCGCAATGCTATACCCAATTTCTACGCGTTGCCCTTCAAATTTAAATAGGTTTTTAATCGAACTTTTTAAAAAAAACTGATAGAGGAATGCAAATTTCTGATTTCTAATGCACGCACAATTACGATCTCTCTGTACCCGTTAGGGCGTGTATGGCGCACTGGTCAGAGACGCCCTGCAACACACACATGGAGTCGATCCCCGCACCCATGGCCCACTAAGGTTCCATCCCTCCGGGATCGCCAAATTAGTACTAGACTTGTCTGGGTTAATAGCAGCACCGGTTCGATACATCGGTACCCACCGCGAGTCACTGTAAAGGTCAGACATGCATTCGATCACCTCCAAACGATGCTTAATGACGTCGAATGCACGGCGGATACTCCAGGGGATTGATCAACGCCGAGAGCTTCATCCCTTTTTTTAATGCTGTACCCGTTAGAATCGCTGGACGAAATCTCGCCAGCTCATTTGTTTTCGTGTTTGAACTATGAGCCCCCGACTCAATAAAATGGAAGAAATATGTGTCGTGTGATCAAAAAATCTCAATTTCATGAAAAAAGAACATAGAAAGATAGGAATATAAAAACTTCAAACAAAAAAAATTTTATTCCTATAGGTAAAGATTTCTAGATCACAATGGTTTTTATTCAAACTGGTAAAATCTAATAGTGGCTGAGATATAGGTTGGCTTAGTGTTGAACCCAGCCTTCATTTTTGCATCAAATGAATTGGACTCAATGCACCTGGAGCTCTATGTGTTGACAGAATACCTGTTTAAGCACTAAAAAATCAACGCAGGAACTAAACGGATGCAGCGAATTTGGAGCAGTTTTGACAAATAACCGGTAAAGGCCTGTCAAATGATGATAATTAAAGGTTAGCACAGCCGCAATCGTATTTCAACTACTGCTTATGAATTCTCGATTACTAGAGCATTAGGAGAACGCGAACTGGTCAGATTTATAAAAGAGACTTCCTCATATGGCTTTATAGGTACAAAAGGATAAAGGATAAATCTCTCAGCGTTGATCAATCTCTGAAAGATGCGACATATATTCGACTTCATCAAGCATCGTTAGAGGAGACTGACTGTACAGTTTTAATGCATGAAATTTGGTCTATTAGAGGGGTAAAGAAAGGATGAAGCTCTCGGCGCTCATCAATCTCTGAGGGATGCTCAATGCATTCGACTTCATCAAGCATCGTCTGGAAGTGATTGAATGCATATCTAGCCTTTACAATGACTCGCAATGGCCTACTGAGGTTTCGACACAATGGTGCTATCCTCACACACAAGTCTCGTAGCAATTTGCCGAAGTCGGAGGAATGGACAGCTCGGTGGGCCTGGGGCGTGGGGATCGATCTCATGTGTATTGCCGGGCGCCTCTAACCACTGCGCTAAACACACCCCTTTCATCACCTGTCACCTGTATCACCTATAGTCCCGTTGATCGTAGAGTGACTCGAGCGGGCGCCAGTAAATTCCATTTTTCCCTGTCGCGTGCAAAGTAGCCCAGTGGGTTCTGCTCGCTCTGGGAACTCGTCGAGCATAATATCTTTCTTCTAGGCTCTTCGTGAAGAGCTCTGACCACCGGGTCGCTATTCTTGCTGCAGTACGTTTGAGATCCCGGAGAATCCAGTCACCAACGGCTCCTGTCCATCGGTTGTCACTCATACGCATTACATGTCCGGCACCCCCTTATATTCGACTGTTTTTTGTACAGAACGGCATCTTCGATTTTTGATCGTTGACGCAGATGGGAGCTTTGGACCCCATCCCTTTAATTGTGTGAAACGGGATACTCCTAGCATCGTCCTTTCGACTGCGCGTTCGATAACGTTGAGTGATCTTTCATATTACTTACGCAACGACCAGGTCTCTGACGCATACGTCAACACGGGAAGTACCGTTGAGTCGAAAAGGTGGGCACGGAGTCGGGTGTTCTTTGTCCTCTTCACTACATCCTCGATGCTCCTGAAAGCTCCCCATGCGGCACGGGGAGATTTCAAACCCCTTTCATAGGTATATAAAACCTTCATATAGGTATCTAATGAAGAACTTCATTTTCACTATCCAAAATTTCTAACGAAAACGCGGCAGCTCTAGAAACCAGTGATGGATTGGTAAGAATCATCATGCAGCGCTGGGCGAAATTTCACTTGTCCAATTCCGTTCGCAATCAAGGTGTGAGCTCTGACGTAAAAAAAAGTGAAAGCGGGTTTCACGGGTTCCAAAAAAAGCTTTCGTGTCCGTAGAATAAATAGCTTGTCCCGTATAGGTGAAAATCTGCACAGTCCAAAATTTTTTGATTAAAAGGGTAAGCTTAATATAAGCCAAAAAAATACTGGTTTAAAGTTCAAAAGGGCCATTATCGTTGTGCTTGTTAAATACATTGTCCTTAATGCATATCTAGTGTTGTGCATTAAATCTGAAAAGCGCAATTATTTCTGAGCACATCACCTACATTATCTCTGCTTGTGATGCAAGTCGAGCGACTCGAGTGGGAACCAATAAAGTTCGCATTTGTCTCTACCAACCATGGATCTCGTGTGTTCCCTGGTGGCGCATAGTGGGTTAATCGCGGAACAAAAGCGATCTTTGCTTGCCTGAGACGTTGCCACACACTTTCTGTATTTCCGTGGCGTATTCATGCATGCAGGCGTGGGAGTGTTCTCGTTTATGTGGGCTCTATTCTACGAGTCAATTCGGCCAAAAGCCTCCATTGAAGTGACAGGGAAATATATGGGTGGGGTGGTTAGGAGACGCTTCTAACAGATAAGCTCCATGTGACACTCTGGGAGAGCCTGGCAAGCTACCCGTGAGTATACCCAGCCCCCCAGGTTCAGAGCCGAGCGGGCCCAGCAAGCTACACGTGGGTATCAGAAAACCAAAAACAGTAAAAGGAACGGACCTCATTCCTTTAACCCCTAAACAGCCCCCCGTTCGGCAGCGTTGGGGGACCACGAGTACGGACAGGCTGCTAAAATCTCAGGACAATTCTATGCTGTTTAAATCGTAGAGGAATAAGGTGACAATCTGCACCTGCAATGCAGGCACACTTGCACCTGAGTCCTCGATAAAAGCCCTAATCATGCAAGCAAGAAGGATAAGGTAAGAATGGATCTCAATGCCAGTAGCACGGATCGTTTCGTGCATATTGAAATTCATCGCCAGACTGATAATATTTCTTTTCTGGTTACTATTTAATCTACTCAGCTGGTGTCACAGACTCTTCATCCACGACAAAGGAACCAAAAGCGATGGCGAAATTAACAAAACCGGGCCGGAATGTCGACAAGTCGACCAATAAACATTATTTGATAAAAAAAATAATTTTCTCTATGTAACTTTATTCTTTATGTGTTCTGATAGTGGCGAGTGCCCTATACTCATATCCCATCCTAACCATCAGGCACGCTAGTAGAAACGACAACTATAACCATCAGACACACCACCAGGCATGCTACCAGGCACGACGCATTGCTTAGCGGCTAGACCTTGCGATCCGTGGCGTGATCCTGTGACCATGCCACTCGCTCGGTTCTAGCCACGCCTCTTAGCACGGCCATTTGCCTTCTGACGACGCCTGGAGTTCGCCATTACCTCTTTCATCATCGTCTTGCCATCCCATTTAATCCTCTTTCACCACTCATTTGCTTAGGAAGTAATACTGTTAAATAAATTGTCCAGCTCTTGTTTTGTCGACATGTTAAGATTATCATCAGTCTTTAACGTAACCATTACTAGTTGTTAATCTAGTAACCTTCTCATATACTTACACTCGTTACAAGCACTCCACAAAACTCACCATTGCCACACCAATTCATATGGTTTAGGCAAACGTAATGTAAAGTGCTGTGCTCTTGTTTCATCATAATACTTATGTTGTCATCAATTTTGATCTATCCTAGGTGTTGCTAATACAGCAACTGTCTCAAATGCCTACACTGCTGATAAGTATTCCATTGAGCAAAATCTTCCCATCGCTAAAAGAACCCGCTATCATTATCACATTGTTGCATTGTTGCATTGTGGTAATGTAAATCGTTACGCTGTTGTAGGTTTACTAATATTGTTACACGAACAATATCTGATCATCTCTCGTGTCCTTATACTCCAGCCTTATATTGCTGTACATCACTGTTAGTGTATTCTGTTTAGTCAAATTACTACGTACTGAACGACCTTACTTGCAATTTACAGTACATAGATTTTTTAGTCTAACTCCGTTGTCGTGTAAATATTATGTACATAAACGGTTTGATCACCCAAGTTTGATCATCTAAAGTGTCTAAAGGGGTCTAGCATTGTCACTGCTAATCATAAAATGCACCGCGTAGCACAGCTAAAGCCGAGCAGCTAATCCGACCGAATCTTCTTAACTACACGGTGTTCATATATGAGAGGACCGTTATAACAATTTTTGCAAAAACCGATGACAACGTAAATATTTACAAGGCAAAAGCTGGAGAATCTATTTAATAATATTACTTCCTAAGCAAATGAGTGGTGAGAGAGGATTAACTGCGATGGCAATATGATGATGAAACAGGTAATAGCGAACTCCAGGCGTCGTCAGAAGGCAAATGGCCGTGCTAAGAGGCGTGGCTAGAACCGAGCGAGTGGCGTGGTCACAGGGATCACGCCACGGATCGCAAGGTCTAGCCGCTAAGCAATGCGTCGTGCCTGGTAGCATGCCTGGTGGTGTGTCTGATGGTTATAGTTGCCGTTTTTACTAGCGTGCCTGATGGTTAGGATGGGATATGAGTATAGGGGCACTCGCCACTATCAGAACACATAAAGAATAAAGTTACATAGAGAACATTATTTTTTTTAATTAGATAATGTTTATTGGCCAACCAATAACCGTCAACAGGCAACCGTCAACTCACGTCCGAACATGCAAAACAATGCAGATAGGCGATAAAAGAAAATCTTAAAGAGAGGAGAGCGCAGTAATATTCGAAGCTGCAGAGTCTGAGAAAAACATTTGCAAAGCCCACCAAAGCTTACCCAATTGCAAAACCAAGATGATTGTACTCCGACGTCGAGGCGGATCAGTTAAAGCGTCCAGAAAGGCAATGGAGAGAAAATCATTCACGATTACTACTCAGATAACTTCAATAGCCTCGCCCTCTTTCCTTCAAGTGAAATAAAGGAGGATGGATACATCGCATTACCGGTTCCCCTTTCCATAATCCTACATGCTGTTTTGTCGGCAACAGGTCCGAAGAGGATACGATCTAAACAGCTAAAGAACCTTCAAGCAGTCCTCATAACCACACCGGCTCAGATACTCACACGTTAGTTGTCTGAATGCAGGATTCCAACTCAGTGGAATACCACCAAAAGCGTTTTATTGTTTAGGAAGGGTGACCTCCACGGTATCGGCATCTATCGCCCAACATGCTTCCTGTTTGTCGTCTACAAACTTTTCACTCGAGTCATCTTAAACAGGACTGGCAGAACACTGGACAAAGGGCAGCCATGTGAGCAAGCATGGTTTCGAAAAGGATTTAGTACGATGGACCCATCCACACGACAACAAGACTCATGCAGAGTACAAAAACCGCCCTATCTCACGTTCATCGATTTAAAGAAGGCCTTTAACTAAACTGAAATAGAAACAGCCGTGAAAACCCATGATAGTCAGGAGTACCTACTCAGTATGTAAACATTCTTCGTGAGCTGTACAAAATTTCGCAACCAAGATATCATCATTCTGCAACGACATTAACATCGACGTCAAAAAAGGGGCTGGGCAAGGCGATATCATCTCGCCAAAAATTATTTACCGCCACCTTCGAGAACGGTCACGCGAATATTAGAATGGGAGAAAATAGTAGTGAAAATCGATGGTCGGCAGTTAAGCAGTCTTCGCTTTTTTCTGACGACGTCGCTCTTATAACATCAAACATTAGCCAAGCGGAACAAATGCTTGCCGACTTTGATGAAGCCTGTCGAAAAACTGGTTTTCCACAAAGCCTCACAAAAACGATGTTCATGAGGAACGGATTGGTTACGTATTCCCATGCACTCTCAACTGAACGAATGTCGGCGAATGCTCCAGTTACGTCAGTCTAGGTCGGCAAATTAACATGATGAACGACTCAGCTCCATAGTTAAGCAAAAGGAAACGAGCGGCTTGAGGAATTTTCAAAGGTATCGAAGATGTAGTGAGGAGAACAAGGAACACCCGACTCCGTGTCCACGTTTTCGACTCAACGCTAGCTCCTCCCTCAACGTATGCGTCAGAAAGCTGGTGGCTGCGTAAGAAGAATGAAAGATCACTCACCGTTATATAACGCGCAGTCGGAAGGGCGAATATAGGAGTATCATGTGTCACACAATTAAGAGAAGTGATGATGCGAGGCTTAGACCAGTGGGAACGGTCAAAAATCAAAGATGCCGTTCTCTATGCCAAACAATCAAAGATAAGGTGAGGTGGACACTTAATACGTATGAACGACAGCCGATGGACGACAGCCGTTAGCGCCTTGATTCCTCGAGATGTCAAACGTACCGAGAAGGAAGACCACCGACCCGATGGTCAGAGTTCTTCACGAAAAGCCTAGAAGAAAGATATGACGCTCAATGAGTCCCTAGAGCGAGCGGAACCCATTAGGCGTCTCTTACACGCAACAGGGAAAAGTGGAAAATTTACTGGCGTCCGCTCGAGCCACTCGACGATCAACGGGACCATAGGTGACAGGCGACACTTGAGTTTCTTTCTGGAAGCCGTAACTGACCCATTAGGAGATCGCCGTTCGACGATGGTAATTGTGTAGGTGTCAAATTTTCAGCAGACGTTGCGAATGCTCTCTCAATCATTGCAGCTTCAGATGATAGTGCTGCTTCCCTCTGCTTAGGACTTTTTACTTATCGCTTTTCCAAGTCCATATAAAACAATTCGATTGCGTCCTCGTTAAGGTTTGGTGTAGGTGAGTACATTACAAAGAGTGTCGAAGACAATATCGGCCTAAATATTTTCCAGCTACAAACGTCCAATTCGGATTACTACTTGTTGAAAGGATTTGATTTTCATGGTGAAACTTGTGTTCACCAATATTTCCACGTCGTCAGCTCCTTTACTATCGGACGATGCAAGAAACTGTTATTTCCGATACCACAAACGGCGTTAAATGGGTAGCTGCTTTTCGTATCGGTCTGTTCAAAAATGTCACATCAAGTCTTCTTAGCTTGCACCATCACGTGCTCAATGGAAAACTCACATGCTAGTGTACGCGGATTGTAAGAATAGTCCACCACACTAGTCTTTCAAGATTTATGAACCTTAGAAAGTCCCTGAGATTTTACCAATCTATGCTCTCCTACTCAATAGCTTTTTTTACGGTCACGAGAATAAAGAACATTTATTTCCACATTTTGGTTATTTCAGAATCTTGGGAAACTTATCGTGATCTTGCGTTACGACCGAATATAAACATTGTTCATTTCCTAGTCTCTCCTAGATACGTCCCAGATCCTTGATTGCAAAGTTCGGGAAGAAACGACTTGTAGAATACATTCTGCACACAAGCGATCACAGTCACTCACACATGCATGAACATGTATGCATAAATACAGAGGGCACATGTCAATCGGAGAGAAAGCCCGACCCATGGATTCATCTGCGTTTCAGTACAGCGCAAGGCCGCTTTTTGGCCCACATGTAAGCCTCTTTCCGCCACCTCAGTACGCCTCGCAGCTTCCTTAGTAACCAGCAGAGGATCTCCTAATGAAGCAAATCCATGGGATACATATTTCGTTGCAATGGAAGCATGCGATCGTGAATGTGTTCAAATATGTCCCCATGGAAAACTAAAGGCAACTGAAACGCTGACAACATAATAGGACGTTTTGTCCACATCGTAAATGGATCGGCAGCAAATTTTTTTTGTGTAAACGAAAAATGAGAAGGATAAAAGGAACCCACCGAAATGTTTAGCAAGATGCTCAACAAGTATACTTAGATCCTGTAATGGTGCTTTTATCTTGTTTTCAACGCAGATGTAGCAGCGAAATATGCGAAAAGGAGAGTCCAGCATCCTGCAGAAGAAATATATGGCAGATTAAAATCAGATGAAAGCCTAAATATATTGAAACAGAGACGGTCGAAAAATAAGTGCCAAATTTGGCGCATTTTAATAGGGATAAAATACTCATAACTCTACATGCTCGACCCTAATCATTCCCAGCAAGCAAAGACAGTAGGATTGCTCAACATAGAACTGTATTCGATTTGAGTAAACCGGAATTAATCAGTTATTTTTAAATCGTTTACAATAATAGAATAGTGTTATTGCAAACAAAACATTATTTATATTGGACATGTTTTCTCCACACTATGACTTATTGTTTTAAAACTGTATTCCTAAGGGCGGGTGGGCACGTGTAGCGCAGTGGGTCGGAGGCGCCCTGCAAATACACATGAGATCGGTGCCCGTCCCCAAGGCTCGTGAAGTCTATCATTCCTCCGGAGTCGGCAAATTGGTACCGGACTTGTCTGGGAGGATAGCAGCCCTGGCTCGATACATCGGTAGGCCACTGCGAGGAACTTTTGACGTTGCGACAGTGCATAACCTCAAGCTTGAGTTATGACCGTGTATAGGAATAATAGCAATACAATATTAACAATGTGAAGATATCCAGAAGGATAAGGAATACCAGCTAAGCGAACCAACTGATCGAAAGAGCTGAACAAAACAGCAAAAAGGGAGCTAATGTAACTGGAATGGCTCAAATGTCTCTTATATTCCTGCTGTAATGGGCGGAGTTTCAACAGAAGGAGCTAGAGCTAACGCTCAGAGAGAGATTCCATAAAGTTTCTCACTTAGTACAATCTGACAGAGCCGCTTCAATAGTTTATACAGAAAGTACATGTCACAGCTCATTCAGTGCTCGAACTATCGAACAAAGAAGAACAGTTCTTATAAAGCAGTTACAGGATCTCTTTCGAGCCAGCTGCGAAGCAGGTGCATGGGATGGTCGCTAGGAAGCAGTTTGCAGAAAGTGTAGACATAAATGTAGTATAATTACCACTATTCAGTTTCGTATAAACAACACCAGGACAAGAAACGCACTAAGAATACAGCAGGAAGTTCCGAGAAACAGATCATTACGACAACGGATACTGTCCTGATGGCCTTTGAACACAGCACCTCAATCAGATGGAAATCCACTTTACTGTGATAAAAGCAAATCGTTCTTGAACATGGGAACATTCGAAAAGGATGCAAGCGAACATTAGCCACACAAAAACGTATCGTACTGCTTACCATACCTCCCCTTTTCCATACATTTCACCTCTTTTATCCTTTCTGAGCAAGAATTAGGTACACCGAAAGATAGGAGAAACTACATAATGAGAGGCTACAAAGAGGTTTTGCACAACCCAAAAATTTTGAGCAAAAAATGTTCGGAACGAACCGCGCTTCAAAAAGTTATAGACCTCCAGGTTCCCTGTCAAAGAACATCGGAATCGTAAGTGCTCCAGTTAAGAGGTTTACACGATATCTTCAAAATCATACAAGAGGGAACTGCGAGTGCACCCAATGGAAACATGCCGCAACGATGCCAGTCCAAGGAGACATAGAAAAGGCGAAATAGATTTCCACTTTTCCAATTAGGGAACCTACTTTAGCTAGAACCCAATGCCAAAGCAGAACACGAAAAGCTGATCGTGACCACTTCGGGGCCAACAACAGAGAAGACAAAGCGAACAAGACCGAAGACGTGACAGGATTCTCTCGACTTTATCATAAAGTGGTAAATTGATTTTGGTCAAAAAAATTTTCCAAAAAATACAAGGGGGGACTGGTATACATTTCACTAGTCTAGAGATACCCAGGAAAATTCCTTCGGAAATGCTAAAACATCGGAAGACAACGCTTAGATTTCAAATGGAGTTTAAAAAAAGTAGCCTAGGCTTTATCCCAAATCCCATGTTGTACCCGCTGTTAAAACGACAAGTGTGAATATGTTTTCATGCGCGTCACAACTGTAGCTGCCAGCGAAGCCTCAAGATTTCAAGCACGATTGAGTAGAAAAAAAGAATGAAAACATTACAACTAGATAAATCGGCAGAACACTGCAAGTGGCTGTGCAGAAGAAATACGCATTCAATCACTTCCACAATCCTTAACACATCCGTAACGTCTATCTTCGTGTGGCGAGAGCACTGAAATCGCCATGCACAAGCCATACCTTCTCGACCTCTCCCATTAAAAATGTCACCGCACACCGGTACCTGCGTTTTTCCGCTGTCTCCTTATGTATACATAGTAATAAATATGTATACGTATACATATATATTATATATGCGTATATGCGCCACACGCGCACGAGTCTAGGTAGAGATTGTAAACTCTAGGTAAGCACGGTGCATTATATCTAGAAAAAGGAAATCCTATGTAATCAGTCATACTGGTAGGATGCTGACCGAAAATACGTATTCTGGTGAAAAAGTCTGCAAAATCAGTGCAATATTAAGAGGACATAAGCTGAAAGTATACAATCTTTTTTAAAGATCTACTCGCCACATTGACGAAATCACATTTTGTGTACGTATAGTCCTTCTACATACTACAGCATGCCATGTCTACACAAAATTCGTCTGTGATTTACTATTTTCTTATGACGAGAAAAACTTTCCTAAGCTTCAAACGCATGCAAATAGACCAGACATGCTCGTACGCGCTGGGGGAATTCAAACCAAACGAGCAGAGTTGTTCGACGAACGGCTTCTCGCAACCAGCCGGAAGATGAACCTTCGAAAATAAAATGCACTGAATTCAAAACTGCACCGGCCATAATTCCCATCGACTAATGTATTTAAATTAATGGGTGCCGCCACGTACTGGCTAACGAAGTCGGATGCATTGTGTCATTGTATCAGTTGAATATACGTCGTTGAGTCAGAACACGGTAGCGAATAATCACTAGCTCTAAGTAGAAGGCTTGATTCTGTAGCATTTTTAGCACGGAGGACTTTTTGACGTTGCCACAAAGCACAACCTCAAGCTTGGGTTATTACCGTTTATAGGAATAGTAGCAATAGAATATTAACAATGTGACGATACCCCGAAGGATAAGGAATACCAGCTGAACGAACTAACTGAACGAACGAGCTGAACGAAACTGAGCTAAAACTGAGCTAAACTAACTGGGATGACTCATAATGTCTCTTATATTTCTTCAGTAATGCGCGGAGTTTTGACAGAAAGAACAAGAGTTAATGCTCAATGGGAGATTCCAGAACGTCTCTCATTTAGTACAATCTGATAGAGCTGCTTGCACAGAAAGTTCGTGAAAGCTATGCAATAGCTTATACAGAACGTACATGTTGCAGTGAAGCATGAGCTTATACAAAAACTTGATTGGAACGGCAGATGCTGGAAAGTGCATGCAGCTGACAGCTGCTCATTCAGTGCGTGAATTGTCGTACTACGAGAACAGTTCTTACAAAGAGTTAGAGGATCCCCTCCCAGCCATCTGCGAAGCAGAGTGTGTGAGATGGTCGCTAAGAAGTAATTTGAAGAAAGTGCAAGGATAAGGGCAGGATAATTACCAGTAATCAGTTAACATAGGCAAATATGACAACGTAGAAAGTAGTAACCACTCAGGGAACACTCAAAAGACCGACTTTCTATGAACCTAGGCATAAATAATCGATACATTCATTCCTACTCCCAATATCACGTCTCTGAGAAAGGCGAAGTCGCCCGAACGACAGCCATCGAACCACAGCCACAGTAACAACAACAACAACAACAACAACAACAACAACGACTACTCATGCCAACTCCGCATCAGCTCAACAAGTGTAGTTCGTGAGAGTTACATGGATATATCGATTATCCACGGAGTAGTTACTGTATGCATGGGGTATCGCCGAAGGATTTGATGAACGGTAACGCTTTATCCACTACGAGTCTCACAGCTTGGCGACTGAGTCAATGGATCATAACAGCTGCTGGAAGAATGCTTTATAATGACACAGTAATAGAAACTTAATTCAGTTCAGGCACAAGGAGTAGGCTGCAAGGAGAATCAGAATGGAGCAAAAAGGATCGGAAAGTTGCAAGAAGAAGCAGAAAGAGGAAAAAACGAGTAGACAGAAGTTCCTCCCAACGGTTTACCGCCTCATCGCCGGTGGGAGGTGTTCCTGGGTATCGGGCTGCGACGTACATCAAGGGCATTCATCCTCCCGACAGGTTCTCCCAAGCTGATAAGTAGTGCGGAGTTCCAATCAGGAAGCCCAGCTAAGAGTAAACCAATATCAAGATCTACCACCGTCGTGGTGTCAAATTAGTTGTATGGTGGTAAGCCTCCTTCTCATCCACGTGTGGCGACGACTGCGTGTGGTGGTGGCGATCTGGGGGTAGACTTTGGCTTGCCTGACCCCGGAACTCCAGAGAGCCACAACGGCCAAACCATCAAAACTCCGAAGAAGTGGAAATTATGCTGGATCCCGCACAAGTAGTGAAAACGGGCAATCCAAGTACCCAAGTAAGTAAGTAAATAGAAGTAAGACGAGGTATGGGAGCAGGAGAACCAGCAGCGCCAACAATACCTTGGGAGATAGAAAACATTCACGTACCACAGATGGAGCAACAACGTTATCTGCAAGAAATGAGAATATTCGAGAACAAGCTACACATAGAACAGGGCAAGCCCAACAAAACTGTTATGGATAGGGAGATAGCGGATAGCCTTAGTGAGAAACAAAGAACTCCTTCGGGAAGTGGTATCCCTTATTTTAACAATCTTTCGAAATGAAGTATTGTTACGTAAAGCTGGGATTCTCTAGGTTTACTAGGTGGTGCTAAGTAAGGTTTACCAAGTATCCAAATACGTAAGCCAACAACACAACGATATCAATACAAAAGTAGTGATAACATAAGAAATAAGGATGAAAGCTTAACAAGCGGCGTTAAAGAAGAATTTCTACGTCGATACATCGACAGTGGAGAACGGCGATTCGGCTGCATTGAGGTGGAGGGACGGTTTAGAAAAGCAAAATGAACTAGTAACAAGATTGTTATTCTTACATGTCAACACCAATGGAAGATCTTCAAGAATGTCAAGAAATCGATAGGTGACCAGGCTATGAGGTGTGCTCGAAAGTGGACGGTTAACCGGATGTAGAGCGGACACGAAGGATAATCGATAGCATTGACGGCATGGGTGGCATCCGGCTGTCCACTTGACATCGCATGAGCAACTTCGTAAGAGAATAAAGACGGCGACATCTAATCACAACAACACCAACAAGCAAAGCAACAAGAACAACAACGACAACAAGAACAACAACAATAACAACCACAACAACAACAATAATAACAACAACAAGAAGAACAACAACAACGACAACAACAACAACAACAACGACGACAACGACAACAGCAGTAACAACGACAAACAAAAACAACAACAATAACGGATGATGCAAAGCAAGTAGAGCAGAACGGTAATGTTTTGTACGGGTAGGGAGAAAACCCACTGACCTCCCTCATATGAGGGGATCCCGATAGCCGGTAATTCGCGAGACTACGTGGCACGTCCCCAGGTGGCGGATAGGGGGTTAATCGCGGACCAGAAGCCAACTTTGCTTCCCTGAGACGGAGGTGGATCCAGCGGATGGACTCTCTGTTTCTGCTGGCTGCACCGACTTGGCACATACTTTCTGTATTTGCTAGGCGAATTCATGCACGTGCACGTGTGTGTGGGTACGTTTTTAGCTTATGCGGATTGTATTCTACGAGTCAATTCGGCCAAAAGCCTGCAAGTTACAGGGAATTATATGGCAGTCAGTTAGGAGTCGCCTCCAATAAACGAGCTCCATGTCCACTCTGGGAGAACATGGCAAGCTACTCGTGAGTATACCCAGCCCCCACTTTCAGAGCCCAGCGAGCCCAGCAAGCTACACTTGCCTATCAAAAAGCTGAAAACGGTAAAACGAACGGGCCTCAACCCTCTGACCCCGAAAGAGCCACCAATTCGGCAGCGTTGGGTAGGACGAGTACGGAGAGACTGCTAAAATTTCAGGGTCAATGGAAGCTGCTTAGATCACGAAGAACTAAGGTGACGAACTGTACCTACAATGCACGTACACTTACACCCAAGTTCTCGATAGAGGACTTGCTCATGCAAACTAGAAGGATAGGGTACGACGTCATCGAACTGCCCGAGACGAGAAGACGCCACCCTTTCAACGCCGTCTATGACACCAGAGAAGAACTGTTTCTCGGAACATGTGACAGTAGAGGAGTCGGCGGCGCGGGCATTCTAGTCAACCGGAGTTTGTCCATGAAGATCGATTCATTCGAGCAACTTACAACCCGAATCAGATTTTTACGATTAAAAAGATGTGGATCAATACCGGCTTTGACAGTCTTCATCGTATACGCGCCGACATCAATCTCTGACGAAGAAGAAGTCGAAGCATTCCATATGGACTTGGAGAAGTTCTGCGGAGAAGACCATACATTCTTTAAGGTTATCATTGGAGATCTCAACACCAAGATTAGACCAAGAAGAACGTCTAAAGAACGTCATATTGCGGCCCATGGAACAGAATGGAACGAACAGGGTGAACGGCTGTCTGAGTTTATCATGACGACCAAGACCATCCATGGTAACTTGCAATTCTAGAAGCCCCTCCCGCAGCGCTGGACGTGGGAGTCTCCCAATGGAGAATACCATAACGAAATAGACCACATCGTAGTAAATAGAAGTTTTCTTCTTTAAAGTTTAATTAAAGTTTAAGTTGCAATTTTAATAGAAGTTTTAAAGTAGAAGTTTAAAGAACGTTTCCTTCGTGCAAGATTCTATTTCTCGCGGAAAGGAGAAAAAGCCGTTGAATACAAAAAACCGAAGTTCCAGAACCACCATAAACTGGGACTTATTCAATTCGCTAGTCGGCCGTTTGGAAGATGGTGTTGTCGATAAGATCGACGAAGAATACGGTCGGCTCATTCAACATCTTTACGTTAGAGCATTGAAAGCTGAGAGTTCGAAAGCCACCAAAGGACGTGTGTCTCCAGCAACACTCGAGCTGATACGCCAAGGTGGAATGCACGAGCTGCAGGCAACCGCGAACTAACGTCCGAACTTGCGAAACTATGCAGCCAGGTGATGAAAGAAGATCTTAAAGAGAGAAGAGGAGCAGCAATGGTCGAAGCTGCTGATTCTGGGAAAAGCATTCGCAAAGCCCACCGAAGCTTCGCCAATGACAAGACTGCACTCCGACGCCTAGACGGAACAGTTACAGCTTCCAGAAAGGCAATGGAAAAGTCATTCAGGAATACTACTCTGATCTCTTCAGTAGCCACGTCCTCCTGCCCTTATAAGAAATAAAGGAGGATGGATATGTCGTACCACCGGTTCTCCCTCCGAAATCCGACATGCCATTTCGTCGGTGAAAAACGTTACCGGTCTGAACGCAAGGTCCCTACTGACTGGAAGAGCAGCAAGACCGTGTTATTGTTGAAGAAGGGTGACCTACACGATATCGGCAACTATCGCTCAATCTGATTGCTGTCTGTCGTCTACAAACTTCCCACTCGAGCGATCCTAAACAGGACTGACAGAACACTGGACGAACGAAAGCCATATGAACAAGCAGGGTATCGAAAGGATTTAGTACGATGGACCCATCCACACGACAACAAGACTCATGGTATCGCGAGAGTACAAAAACCGCTCTATCTCACGTTCATCGATTTAAAGAAGGCCTTTAACTACACTGAAATAGAAACAGCCATGAAAACACGTGATAGTCAGGGAGCAGCTACCCAGTATATAAAGATTATTTGTGAGCTGCACAAAAAATTTCGCGGCCAAGATACCACCATTCTACAACGATATTGTGATAGAAGTGAAAAAAAGCGGCTAGGAAAAGCGACACCATCTCGCCGAAAATATTCGCCGCCACCCTCCAGAACGTCATACGAACATTGGAATGGGATAAAATGGGAGTGAAAATATTCGCTTTGCTAATGACATCGTCCTTGTAACAAAAACATTAGCCAAGCGGAACATATGCTTGCCGACTTTGATAGAGACTGTGGAAAGATTGGATTTCAACTAAATCTCGCAAAGACGATGATCATAAGGAACGGACTGGTTACGTATTCCCCTGTTCGTGCTCAACGGAACGAATATCTCCTAAAGGTGCTAAAGTTATGTCTACGTAGGTGAGGAAATCAACAAGTTGAACGACTTAGGTCCAGAGTTCATCAGAAGGAAACGAGCGGCTTGTGGGGCTTTCAAGAGCTTCGAGGATGTGGTGAAGAGAACAAAGAACACCCGACCCTGTGTCCACCTTTTCGACTGAACGGTACTTCCCGTCCTAACGTATGCGTCAGAAATCTGGTCGCTGCGTAAGCAGGATGAAAGGTGACTCAGCGTTATTGAACGCGCGGTCGAAAGGACGATGCTAGGAGTATCCCGTTTCACACAAGTATGGGAAGGGAGCCGAAGCTCCGACCTGCGTCAACGATGGAAAATCGGAGATGCCGTTCTCTACGACAAACAGTCGAAGATAAGGTGGGCTGGGCACGTGATGCGTATAAATGACAACCGATGGACAAGAGCCTTTAGTAACTGAATTCCTCCGGATTTTAAACGCACTGCAGGAAGACCACCGACTCGATGGTCAGACTTCTTCACGAAAGGCCTAGAAGAAAGACATGATGCTCGACGAGTCCCTAGAGCGAGCAGAACTCACTGGGCTACTCTTGCACGCGACAGGGGAAAAAATGGATGAATTATTGGCGCTCGCTCGAGTCAGTCGACGATCAACGGGACTACAGGTGATACAGGTGAAATGGAGAAAGTGGTGTCCACACTCCCGTAGCCGGAGTTATATAAACAACTAAATTATGATAGTGAGAGGAAACACAGTCACTGGTCATTTTGTCTGATAATTTAGTGCAAGTTCTGATAGATTAGAGAGTCAAAATGCTCTCAAAGAAATGTTGCATCGAAGCGGCGCCATATTCATTTTAAAATTCGAATCAGACTTAAGAAATAAACTCCAAACTACTTACACCTTTTGTAAATGCTTACACACATAAACATACAAACACAAACATGCATACACACATACATACACATACATACATACATACATTACATACATACATTACATATATACATTACATACATACATTACATACATACATAATATACATACATTACATACATACATTACATACATACAATACATACTTACATTACATACATACATTACATACATACATTACATACATACATACACATACATACATTACATACATACATTACATACATACATTACATACATACATTACATACATACATTACATTCATACATTACATACATACATTACATACATACACATACATACATACACATACATACATACACATACATACATACACATACATACATACACATACATACATACACATACATACATACATATACATACATTACATACATACATTACATACATACATTACATACATACATTACATACATACATTACATACATACATTACACACATACATTACATACATACATTATATACATACATTACACACAACATACATACATACATTACATACATAGATACATACATACATACATACATACATACATATTTACATATATATATATATGCATACATACATACATATATATATATATATATACATACATACATATATATATATATATATATATATACAACACGTATCACCCTCTGCTAAGTCAGATCTAGCTATAAAGCAGTACACGAATTTGAAGATGATGTCGATTGTATTGTGTGACTCTTTGATCCGGATCCGGGTAGAATAGCGCGGATACGGATTTTTCCGCGAGCGCTGCATGTTTCTCTCGCTGTGGATTAGGGCAGATGACCGCAAGCAAATGGTTGGTGGTATCCTCTTGGTGTACCAACCCAACGCGAAATTGGAGAACTTTTTCTTGGGTAGCCCAGAATCTCTTCCGTGTGTGATGTCGTCAGCTAGTGTTGAGTTAGTGCTATTGAGTAAATGCTGAGTGCTCTACTCGCGTAAGTGCTGATTTCTACCTTCGTGACATCCACAATAGCGTACTGCAATTTTTCTCTAGTCACGTCTTCTCTGCATATCTCACCTTTCAGCACGAAAACCAGGAACTGGGAGCATCTTGGCAAGATCTACATCGGATTACAAAAGCTTCCACGCATTGTGTGTCGAACTATATATAACGAAATAACATTAGGGTGAGAAGAATAGCACATATCGTTCACAGCAATATAGCGAAAGTGCAAAACCTGCTCTGCCATTCTGTCATATTGTCAACCCCTCAAGTACTCTGGTGATCGGAACAGTATAGCCTATTTTCAGAAAATCACCATGTCCGTAACTAGTGAGATGTGATCCTCGTCCAATGCGCTGGCCACACAAAAAATTGCAGCGAATGTGTTGGGGATACCCCAAAAATATCAAGTAGCTTCTGTCCAGCATTTACTTGTCCGTAGGATTATTGACGAACACAGTGAACTCTTTTTAAGCATTAGGCACCGACCGAGATCCATGACTTCTACAAGACACTAGATTTTCAACATTTCGGCGTAGTCGACGGAGACGATGCGAAGCCAGAGTATACGAATTTGGTACTTGGTTGCTTCCAGGACGTTGATGACTTCTAGGAATCGTTTAGCTCGAGATCTTCTGTTTCCAAGCAGAAATATCGGACCCTACCGCTTGGTTGGACCTGAGGAGAGGATTAACTTTCTTCCATACATTGCATTTAGTCTCAGAACACTCCCACTTATGGTAAGGCAACTGTTGGAGATTCACAATTTGTGGCAAAAAATTCTGTAGTGGGACAATTAGAACAGTGGCAAAATCTTTATGAGCGATTATTATTGACAAAGCCCTTAAGCGAATGTAACTGACTTCGTAAAGTATCTATGAAAAAACTAGTGAAATACTCCAGATGACTTAAATGATGGAGATAATAAGTAAATATCTTTATTCAAGCGAGCTTGTCAAGATAACGTCGACTTTACTGGCGATTGACGATTGTATTGAAACAGCAGAGAAAATGTCCTGAAAAGAAGCGGGGGTGAGGGTGACAAAACTCCGATATTCTTAATTCCGAAGACTCCCAACTATCTTTTTTAAATACAAAAGCTGAGCATTTGTGATAAGTATGCCTAAAATGTTCACAGAACCGTTGTGATTGTAATTCACATCATACCCTGCCGTGAAAAAATTGTAGCAGGCAGGAAATAAATGGATAGTCATTTCGACTACGGCCTCAGCTTAACTGGGTTCAATGCGGATTTGTGCCCCAGATCAATCCCGTCGACGAGTGATTGCTGACGACAACGTTAGGTAGAAAACAAGCTGAGAGAAACGCAGAGCAAGGGCCTCCGTGGCGCAGTGTTTAATGCGCGAGCCCCTGGAAAGGGAAATCCTGGTTCGGTCTGGCCCGGGGTCCATGTTTTGCGAATATCTCTTCATCGTTGTGGTTTTAATTCACATCATACCCTGCCGTGAAAAGTTATAATAGGCAGGAAATAAAAAGGTTAGCATCATGCTTAAAATAGTTTTCAGATATCACTTTGAGGTTTGAAATTGCTGAAGGGACTCACTTATACTGTGCTTTCTTTTTTCGCTATTTCAGTCTCCGAGTTTTTCGAGTATGCGAAGTCCTACTGAAATTGTGACAGTAAATTGCACAAAACGCCTTTTCTTTTGTTCTCTTGAGATTGTGACTTTTATTAACGAAGGCATCAATTAATATCCAATTTTCCTCTGCCCTACGATTTCCTCAAGTTCCTAACTTATAATCACATGACTTTTCCCACGGGACTATCTTTCTGCTTCACTAATGTAATTATGGTGTCGGCCGAGAAATTACTGTAGCTGGTGACCTTTTGCTTTTCGAAGTCTCCTCCTTTTCTCCTGATCCTGTCTCCTCTTGTTTGTTGTCGGATGAGAGATCTTTGGTCTAAAAAATAGTCCGCAATTACACGAAATGGAAAGGAAATTTAGCAAAATAGGCAGAAAAACTTGTCTTACTTATTGTTTGGCCTATGTGGCCACCATTCTTGAGACTTACTTCATTGCCCGAACAGGCAACTTTACAGAAAGGTTTTCTTTTCTACTGAAAACACCACAGGAGTGTGCAGCACAGTGTGGCACTGATTCTGTTCAAAGCGTGGGCGGCCCAACCTACTCTGCGGTTAGTTTGACCTTCTCCAGGCCCACAGAGCCTCTCATCTTGACAAGCTCAGAAACTGGTGCTAAACTTATCTGCGAGATGCGAAGCTTCTTTTTTATAAACTGTGCTCACTGCATCTCCAGTAACCAAGCCATCCCATGAAAATACCCTTGAAAAATTTGTCGCTTCGAGAACATAAGTACTCTCTGCTACAGGAATAAATAGATTTGTAAGCGAAAATGTGTAAACTGCAGCGGCTGTTATATCGATTTACAAAGATTTTTTCGACCCAGCTATTTTTTTTATTTATTATTACACAAATAATAATTTCTGGGTTCTGTCTGTTTGTCCCAAGTTGGCTTTAGGATTCTCTTTACCTAGGTTTAAGTCTAAATTTTAAATCTTCAGATCTACTGTGAGGATCCAAGCACTTCTCACGTTCCTTTCGTTTCCTCACATCCACCATGTACTAAGGTCTTACAACGTTTGAGTGTGGCTTTGGCTGCCGATTGAGGATTTTCATTTTATGTTGTATGTCATAGAATGCTGTTCGAACCGATTCTCCCTGGAGTCTTGAGATAGTCGGGCTAAAGTGTTGCCAATTGGACTGCAGAGAGTGATTTTTTGTCCGGACAAGTCCGGCACCAATTTCCCGACTCCACGATGATGAGAAGCTTGGTGGTCCTACAGCGGGATCGAATTAGCATTGTGCTCATGATGACTGGCACCGCTACCGCTATGCTATCCGCCCCTTGGACCAGTTATAGAACCTTGAACTGCCTGCCCAAAATCGGCGTCTATTTTTGATTCTAGCCAGTAATATGACATTCCCTAGACTGTGAAGAACGCGAAATCTGCCGGATTATTTGCCATTTTCAGACAAATACTTCACTAACAAGCTTCACTAACAAGTGATGTCGTCTCCACAAAAATACAAGAACTTCTTGATTGGTTCCAAGTCTAAAGGAAAAGACCGTCCTGGGAATGGAGGTCAGAAGTAGATGCTTTTGAATCATGCTGCCTTATCTATAGTTGTTACTCCGCTTCCTAGCATGGGACATTCTTGAACACTTGATTAGCGATTTCTGACATAAAAAACATAAGCTACTGACGTCTTCCTCTTTCTTCTCTTTTTCCTTCCGTTTGGTGGTTATGCCGGCCCAATCAAGCGGTTTTGAGAAATCAATTCGAGCCTCCTTCGATATGGCCGCAAGTGCATTCCGCATGTAACTAGAACGATGTGGTTAGTTTTCAGTTGGATTATCACTAGGTTCATAACTATTGATTTAACTTTGTTTATTTTCGTACAGAAATTACAGCAGAATGTGTTTGCTGGCAGCTAATTTCATTTGGATATGTATCTCTATGTATGTCGCTCACTGAGAAATGCAAAGATCGTTAATCACTAGCGTATTGGGAGTCGTGAAATAACATATAGAGAGCTAAAAAGCAGACCAGAAGCGACTTTGCGGTTGGGGCTCATCATGTGGATTTATGTGGTGAACTTTCTACTGCTTTGAATTGAGACCTTCCCTATTTGCGTACACATTTATGTCAACGCATATGTGAGTGGGTGCAATGGTGTGTATGTACATTATATTCTGTTATAAAATGATTCAACCAAAAGCCCGCAAACAAGTAATTGGGAATAATGTAGGGACGAACAGCAAGGTATCAGTGCGTGTATTCGACTCTAAAGCAAGAGCTCGGCAAGTTCCCTTTGGGTATGAAGTCGCCAAGACAGTAAAGTAGATGGACTTAATCCTTCTGACCATAAAATTGTCTTAATTACCGAAGTTCAAGATTAGAACGATGTATCGTTTAACACTAGCTACATTTTTTGCATTTGTAACAATAATAGCAGGATACTATTACGATTATGATTATTACACTTCAAAACTACTGAACGCTACCAATCAAGAACCTGTGAGTGACAACGATACACTGGTTTCACAGCTCGGTTCGATGGAAAAGGGCTTTTCTGGTTCACAACATGTCGATACAACCCATGTCCAAGAAGCCGGTGGACATATGCCCGTACGAGGTGAACAGTACGGAGATATCCCTATTAAGAAGTCCCACAGTACGGAGGATACTACTATGACCAAGTGGCAAATGGGCAGATGTTTCCGAAGAAAGGCCAACACCATGGACAGTCCAGCTATTACCAACCGCCATACTACGGAGGACACAACTATTACGTCACATTACGAAGACCACAACTATGATCAATCGTAGAGGAATTCGATAGGTTTACTCAATACTATCACTTCTGGTCTCTTCAACAATCGCCTCCTTCTGTTTCCATCGAAGGAGATGGATATGTCATCCTAGCGTGCAGGCAAGCAAGGCGTTGAAAAGGATGCATTTGTATACACCACATCTACATACTAAAGAAACCCATCGAAGAACATCTCTCCTACCCCCATGAGATCCCCACTCAGGATATAAAGTTTCTTCGTGAACTATATAACGACATTACAACCAGAATATCAGTATTTTACAACAACATTATAATCTACGAAAAACGAGTATTCCATGGAGTCTCTGTACAGTTAAGGCGTGCCTCATAAAAAATACAAGAATTATTCATGAGCTATATAACAGTTTCGTAACAAAGCTCCCAGGATTCTACAAGGACAGTAACATCAATGTAAAGAGAGGTGATCGGGAAAGCGATAACGTCTCACCAGAATTATTTACAACCACCCCGAGAACGCAGCGCAAAATTTGGAAAAGGATAATATGAGGATGATAATTGATAGTTGCAAATTACACCATGTTTACTTTGCTGATGATAACACCTATAAACATAAAACATCGGCAGGCGGAACAAATGTTCGCTGACTTCAACAACGCTCGTGGAAAGATTGGTCTTCAACCAAATCTGAAGAGGACGGTGTTTACCAGGAATGGTTTTATTTATGTCCTATTCACTCTCAATATGATGAAAATTTCCATACGCTCCAGCTGCATTTATCTAGGTCATGAAGTCAACATGAGGTCTGACAGAGCTCCAGAGTTACAGAGGAGGAGGCGACGAAGCTTTCAAAAGCATCAAAGATAAAAAAATATAGAAGGATAAAGCTCTCGGCGTTGATCAATCGCTGAGGGATGCGCCATGCATTCGACTTCATTGAGTATCGTTGGAGGTGATTGAATGCATATCTGGCCTCTACAATGACTCATGGTGAGCTATGATGCATCGAGCCAGTGCTGCTGTCTTCCCAGACAAGTCTGGTACCAATTTGCCAACCCGGAGTGATGGAAGGCCTGGTGGGCCATAAGCGCGGGGATCGATTCCACGTGTATGTTGCAGTGGCTCCTTCAACCACTGCACCACACGCGCCTGTATCGAAGATATAATGGGAAAAAAACACTCTACTCTCTTTTCATCTTTTCATCACGACAATTCTATCCGTCATAACGTACGATTCAGAACATGGTTGCTACGTACACCGATGGAGGATCACTCACCATAATAGAACATGCAGTCAAGTGCGCGATCCTGGGAGTATTTCGAATAGAGCAACCGAGAAAAGGAATCCGAAATATCGAAAATCAGGTGAGCAGGGTACATGATGCATCTAATTGGCAACAAATGGGCGAGGGCAGCGCACAGCGGAAAGGCCGCAGACCTCATGGTCATAATTCTTTGGGAAGATCCTGGAAAGAAAGTGCGATGCCTAGCGATTCCATAGCACAATGGCGATTAACTGGACTGCTCCATCCTTGGGCATGACAGAGACAACTGGGTATTTTACTACGGCCTTCTCGTGTCACTTCTACGATCACCACAAGTAATGATACAAGCGATTTATCTCAATGATTGCTAATGAACGTTATAGGGGCAGAGCTCCACAGAAGTCCAAGGCGACGATAGTTAGACAAGTTTCCTGATTAACGTTCCCACATTAATGTGAACTTCTCAAAACCTATATTCGGTTCTTTACTCACTTCTTGATAACAAACGCGGCATTTCTGGTCAATACAAGCTTTTCGCGTTCGATATTAAATACAGTGGTAGTATCCTATTAGCTAAACTAGCTAATAACATTGGTGTGCCTCTAATAAACGATAGTAAGTGGTTTGTTGGTATAGTCCAGTAGTGGACTATTTCTCTGCTTAAGTACTATAAGATTAAGGGAAATCACAAGATGTAAATAAGAACTAACATATAGTCCGGCTCATCACTATATTTCAACCTATCGATGTACTGCACAATACGTTTGAAATCGTCGGGAACTATTTTGTAGCAGGAGCTGTCTGAAACACGTTTTTAATCCTTTTCAAATTTTTTACTCATTTTCTGCACCAATGATTATTTTCTGGGGAAATCGATTATCATTACGATAATGTTACGGGTCAGAGAGCCCCTGGTGTTGATAGAAGCTGTGAAGTGTTTCTCGCAGTTGTGTTCCGTTCGTTATTTCACTGGCGCGTGAGTGTAGGGTGGGCTCAGAACTACGAAAGTGCCACGAAGTGTCCTCAACTTTCGCAAACAATTCTACATTGCTGATCCGACTGAATGAAGTATTTGGCTGACCCAGAGGCGACTTCTGAGTGAACCTGCTCTTATACTGATACCAGTGGCACCTCACTGTCCTGGTTTGCCCTAGGTAATTTTATTATTATTATTGCGCTTTATTACTATAGCCTAGAATGATTTCGAAAACGAGATGATATCCGAGAGCCGGAGGAACTTCACACCATTTTTGAAACTTTCCAGGAACTTGAAGAGCAAACTTTCTGAAAACTTTCTAATGGCGGCTTTAACGCAAAGAAAACTCATGAACAAGAGCATAGAATCAAAAATTGCTTACTAGGTCACTGCAGTGAGAATGGAGATGGTCTCGAAAAACTACTCTCTGCGACTCGATTCTTCCATGGGAATTCCTTCTTTAGGAAAAAAAGACCACCTCCGCTGCACTTGGGAACCCAAAGCGAGATGACTCATGCGGTAATGGATCATTGTGTCAGATGAAGACTCTATAGGGAACATAAAGAAAAAAAAAGCATAAAGAAATGCCGTCTAAATCCTCGTGAATACAGCACTCCGTTTTCTGCTGCGCTCGGTGAAGACTGGTGTCTTTCAACCGCCCGCGGTAGCACAGCATCAAAAACAGAGATTCTAGACAAACCCGTTTTGATGCAGAGCGGCTGTACCGGGCTCTACCATCTCCAATGGAGGAAGATCACGCATAATCTTTACCACAGAAGATCGAGCTGCAGCTAGAAGCTCCATCCATGGCATAGTTCCTTGACTAGCCTGGTCTTTCACAAGACTGCAACCTCTACATTCACATTGTTCCTGTAGAACCTCTGACACTACGTTTGAACTCACCGTGTTCATGTATGACGATTGCAAGGCAAAGAAACAGGTGCAGAGACCGACAAATGAAGAGGGGTTATCTGAGTATCTAAGTGAGTATTGTTACTATTTTTTACTAAGCCATTGCTGCCGACGCCCAATCTTGTTGGTTAACAAGTGGAACTATCACCATTTTGCCGCTATCCAATTGAATCATGTGTGACGCACATTACCCGAAGTACCTCCATGCAAGTAGCCTTGCTTTTATTGTCAGATTTTTCGCTTTATCAGTCGTTTTTTGTCTCCTTTAGTCGTAATGAATGGGTTTTTCAAATCGTACTTGTCGTATACATTCTTCTACGCATAGTTCCATGCTCTTAGAGCATGTCCGACTCTTGCACATAAGGGAAAACCCGTTCACCGTCATACTACAGTTTCCGGCATTTGTTAAGGTGTGCAAGCTATGCACATTTTGTATGCATGGAATATGTGTAACTATATGAACAGATCCAAAAAGTCCTTTCTGTATATTTTTAATTCCACGTTGGAGTCTTTCCTTGATTATGCGAGCATGAAAATCTGTGTTGGATAAGCTATTCAGTGATTATAAAAAAGTGCAGAAAAAAAAAGCCCTGTGAGGTAAAATGGACTACGAAGAATGAAGTGCGTCACACGTGATACATTTCGGCCACACTGCCCAGAAACACTTGCATCATATGTGATTCTCTTCGACAGCAAGGTGCCAATATTATTAATGTTCATATTATCACAACTGTAATGAGGAATAATATTGTATGCTAGATGTGAAGAAATACTAAGTGCCACGCAACCTTACTAGAAATCGTTACCCACATTCTAGTTTAAAAAAATTTTTTCCTTCATTCCGAGAATTTCACTCCGGTCACATCTCTTCCATGTCAAGCCGTTCGTATCGTCGAAAAGATCGAAACACTGCAAGAATGTACTTCTTGTCTTCTACGTGAATTTTTTCCCGTCTTTGTCGCCCTCTAATGGTGTTTGTAATTGGACAACTTTAGAAAAATGATTTGGAACTTCGACCGTTTTTACCAGTACTAATAAAAGGACCTTCCAACTGTTTACCGCTCATTGTGGTCTTCTTGGGTGTCGGGCAGCGATGTAGAGCGAAGGGAGGGAATCCCAGGTTTCCAGGCTGAGAATGAGCCCGATACGGCCTGTGGTGATGATGGTCTGAGGCATGCTTTGGTTTGCCGACCTTAGAACTCCAGGGAACTAGAGCTAAACCTTAAGCCCAACCAGCAAATTTCCTGCCCCACTACTTTCCATACTGAGCACTCCCGTCTACGACATCGAGCGATGAGACAAGGCCACCGTGCTTGGCCGTTCCCCATATCCGTCTTGTGCTCTTAAGGAAAACTCTTAATCACCAACTTCTACAGCTAATGAGAGCGAACTGAACGTATTTTTACAATTAGGGGAAAGAACTAATCCACAATGAAATATCTTTCTATAAATTCGTTGTTGTAGGCTCCAACGCCAGATTAAGAACAGCCAGCGAAAATGAATACAGGATAAGGATATTCGCAATAGAGTTTCGAAATGAAAATGGAAACCGTCGTTTGGGAGTCCAGTTCTATACACGCCTCTTCCACGGGAATTCATTTTTCCAAAAGAGAGAAGACCACCGATAGATGCAGGAGTCTTCAAAAAGGACGACTCATACGCGAATCGATCATTTTCTCAGGAACAGGAAACGGTGGCTCCTCGACACCTTAACGGCACATGAATTTCCTAATTCGTTCCGATCACCACCTCCATGGAAGAGTAGATTCAGCTACAAGTTGGAAAAGAACTCTTGTCATCAATAAAAAAGAAGAAGACAAGACGTGTATGACAAAGCTAGTTTCAGTAATACCCTCTCTTTATATGTCTGACCGATAAAGGAAGACCGACTACAAATTGTTTGTCGAAAGGCTTAAGACTTGTGCCGAACATGCTTCAGTTCTTCAGAAGAAAAAACGGGCTGCATCTCTATTACAACCAAGTAGTTGCTCAGAAGAGAAGGAAACTGCATCGGTGATAATGAATGCCAGCTGTAGAAGATTTTTGCGAGAGGATTCACATCGGTGTAGGCATAAAGAGTTGTTCGAAGTAGCTCCAAAACGATCTTATCTGAAGAACAGTCGTAGGGATCTTGACGACTATAATGTCCCACTATCAGCATTGATAGACGAAGATAGGACTACCACTAGTTCTCATTGATAAGGAACTGATAACGGAAATGCCCTATACCAATATATTCCTCTCCCACAATCTCCGTCTGTGACCTTGAAATCCTCACCTTTGAAGAGCCTTTCAAGTCTACTCACTGAAGTTCGAGCTGCCATAGAATGCATGAAATAAAGCACAGCTCCTGGACCCGATAATATCACCGCCAATTTCCTTAGGGCTGGTTCCCACAAATTACATGTCCTTCTCCCACTCCATGTGACTTCCCTTGTTTTCAGAAAGGGAAAATCCCAGAATAGTGAAGGAAGTCACGCACGATCATGCTTCCCAAGAAGCGTGAGCTAAGGAAATTTTTTTAAACTACCGTCCAATTTTGGAAGCTGCAGTGTGATCTAAAACCTCCGCACGAAGATTATCTTTTGCGCATATCGAAGACCTTGGGATGAGGCACAATCTTTTGACCAAGCGGGAGCCCAACAAGAATTCTGCTGCATGGACTAAATCCAAACATTATTAGGTCTCAGAGAATTCTGGAGGGGAGGCCTATCCTTGTCTTCTCCCAAGCTTTATCGACTACGAGAGCGCGTTTGACAGTGTCCAAACGGATGCAATCCCTGACAGTGTTCGTCGACACGTGCTATATGCGAACACCAGCAGATTTATCAGAACTGCAGCGCAAATATAGAACTTTCCCATCGGTTCCTCCCTATACCCCTGTAAAGGCGGTACAATACCGCCAGAGTTGTTTATTGCCGCACAGCAATGGACAACAGAAGTCACTTGACTGGGACCAGAACGGCATATATATTGGTAGAAAATTCCTATCCAATCTTCGTTTCGTGTATGGCATCGTCATCTTTTCTAGGAGTGCCAGTGATGTAAAGACGATTCTCAATGAACTCAACAGAGCGGAAAAACCGAATAAACTCGCATATATAGGACGAAGAGAGAACCCATGGTGCGAAGGTGAACAAGTCGAAATGTATGGTCTTCTGATTACAAAAATCACCTCGTAAATGTACATTGACGTTCATTGAACATGGGGAACAACATGCATCATTCGGGCTATTCAAAAAGCCACCGACCAACCATCAAACCAACGGACAAGCACTATCTTGGAAAAACCATGCGAACAGTGCGAAAAGATGTGTTCCTGCCTAACGTTATCCATCCGCACTCGCATTTGTTCAGGATTACGGAATGGTCCTCGCGGGCGTCACCATGTTCGAAGCAGACCACCACTACGGTCGCCTATTGAATGAGAGAGAAGCAAATGGAAATTGTGTCGTGGCCCACATAACCAGTGAGGACGGGCCATCCAAGTATCCAAGTAAGTAAGTAGTAAAACACCTAGTGGTAAAGCGTTCGACGTTGATCAACTCTTGAGGGGATGCGCACTTCATTGAACACCCTCTCCCTCTTCACTACCAGTAATAAGTATTATTATTAAAGAGAACAGGTCTGCTGTTAATTTTGGACGACTGAGTGGGTATTATGACTGAGGCGGGCAGAAGTTGCCATCAACGCTGAGATTTCATCAGTGTTTCAGTGTATTATCATTTTGGTCACGACGTTGCTGCTCCCTTATCGGACAAGAAATGGCAACTAAATCTAATACTGGCGAATATGGGAAGAAGGGGTTGTCTACGTTATCTATGGCACCAATTTTTCACTTCTTTTTATTGATGAATCATAAAAATCGTTCAAAATTGAGGAGCCTCATTCATTCCAACACATACTCTCTCAAGTCTTATAATTCCTTAAGCCTAAAATAGGCAATGTACTGAATGGTAACTTCGCTCCCATTTGAATTTCAATGTTCTTACAAGCTTTCAGCGTTTCGGCTTTTCTAGCAAACTTATTCTGTAACCCTACTGCGCATTTGTCACGTTCACTGCATTCACCTATCTGATTGATTGATGCATCCCAACGGTTTACCGCCTCATTGTGGCTAGGAGCTGTTCCTAGGTGTCAGGCTGCGATGTACAGCGGAGGGATTCATCCCCTTGCAGGGTCTCCCAAATGAAAAAAGAGTCCGGTGCTTCCATCAGGAAGCCTACCTAAGAGTAAACCAATACCAGTGTTCACCACAATCCTGGTATCAAAGTCGAATGGTGGCAAATCTCCCTCTGACCCACAAGGGCGGCGACTGCCTGTGGTGGTGAAGTCTTGGGGGCAGGCTTTGGCCAGGCTGATCTCGAGATTCCAGGAACCATAATGGCTTAACCAGCAAATCTCCGAAAAACGGAGATTATGATGAGGCCCACTCAACCAATGAGGACGGGCCATTCAGGCATCAAGTATCAAGTAAGATTGATTGATGAGAACGATATAAGTAGGAACTTCTGCAACGGTACCATATACAGCCAGCATTCCAAGTCGTCTTTGCATCCTTGCTCAATCTGCTTGTGACACGCTCGTGACGCGAACCGCAGCGTTCCCATGAAATGCACTTTTACCCGAGGAGCCCTTAATATAACTTTGAAATCTTTATGCTTCATATTATTGCATCGTGAAGGACTATAATTCTGTTTGCTGTGTTTTTCATATTCAAACTCACTTCACCACTTTGGTATCACCAACGGTGTACTTTCTTGCGATTCCGAAGTCCAACATGTAGATCGTTGATTCTTTCTCACCCAGGCCAATCGCGTAGTTTTGCGGTTTTATATCCCTCAAGTAAATATGCTTGTGATAGAAAAAAAGTTCTTGCAAATAATAATCAAAAAATAGCTAAAACACTTGGCGCAAGAAATGAATATGGTACAATGGTAAGTTTTTATTTGCTGCCTAACAACGACAATGATGTTAAGATATTTGCAAAAGTCAGGACCGCATGCGTCTGCAGTGAGGAACCAACGCGCTATTACCTTTTTCCGGGGGTTAACGCGTTCACAACCACACCACCCCGCGGGCCTTTAGTTCCGCCTGTCTCTCGGCTAGTTCTATATCGATCAGTGCCATCAGCAGTCACCCTTCAACGGAATTGATCTAGGGAGCTCACATCGGCATTGGTCCGGAGTTTTTTAAATATCTCAGCATCATTGTGGTTGTATTTCACATAATACATCCTGCCGTAAAAAGTTGTAGTAGGCAGCAAATAAGGAAGTAAACATTGTGATTTTAACTACAGCCTCAGCTTGACTGGGTTCAATGCCGATTTGGGTCCCCCCAGACCAGTCCCATTGACGGATGACTTCTGATGGCACTGATCGATAAAAAAACTAGGTGAGAGACAGGCGAAACGAAGGACCCACATAATGTGGTGGTGCACTCGTTACTCCCGGAAAGAGTGATAGCGCGTTTGTTCCTCACCGCGGACATTTGTGGTCTCAAGTTTTGTAAATACCAATGTCAACTTTCTTTAAGGAAGGAGTAATTATGCGAACTAGCGACTCTTTATTTAGGATTCCAAAGTGGTTTCTAATGAAAAATCATACATCCACACAGTTCCGGAATACATTGAACTATTGTAATAGTGCAAGATAAGACTTTGTTTTACTTTCGTTTGCTTAAAGAACGGTTTTGCTATATTTAGAAGGAACAAGTCAAGAAACCAATCTTAATTGATACTTGAACGACCCATCCTTACTAGTGGTGCGGGCCCCAGCATAATCACCATTTTTGGGAGATTTGCTGGTTAAGACATTGTGGCTCCCTGGAATCCGGAGGACAGCCTGGCCAAAGTCTGCCCCCAGGTCGTCACCACAACAGGCAGTCGCAGCCCTTGTGGGATCAGAGGGAGATTTGCCACTATACGATTTTGATACCAGGACGGTGGTTGATCCTGGTATTGGTTTACTCTTAGGTAGGCTTCCAGATGGAAACACCGGATTCCTTCTCAGCTTCGGAGACCCTGCCGGAGGGACAAATCCCGCTGAGTACATCACAGTCTGACACCTAGGAGCATCTCCCAGCCACGATGACGCGGTAAACCGTTAGGAGACAAGGAACCAATCATCCATACTAAATAAGTAAAGATCCTTTCATAAGCCACTTTGACGGATAGAATTTGGCAATTCTAGAATAGACATCGTTATCGAAATAAAAAGATGCGCATTCCGAGACAATAGCGCATCATGAAAATTACCGAGCTCTACTCTCGAGAATGCCTTGTGGAAACTGGAATAACTAGGAGAGGGTGAAAGGCCGAAATTTCCTAGAATAACACAATTGTTTCTTAATTTAGTTGGTCCATTTATGCTCCATCGCGTCACAGGTGAAGTAAAACCACATTGCTAGCTACTGACTAATCACAAGTGAATTAGTGAGGAGATTAGCATCCTTATGGCAGCTCTGGGCGCGTGTGGCGCAGTGGTCGAAGGCGCCCTGCAACACACACCTGAAATCGATCGTCGCGCCCATGGCCCACCAAGCCTTTAACCCCTCGGGAGTCGTCAAATTGGAAAAAGACTTGTCTGGGAAGATAGCAGCACTAGCTCGATACATCAGTAGGCCAGTCGCGAGTCATTGTCAAGGCCAGATTTGCATCCAGTGACCTCAAAACGATGCTTATTGAAGTCGAATGTATGGCACATCCCTTAGGGATTGATCAACGCCGACAGCTTTATCGTTTTCCTTATGACAATTTTAACTCGTTACATATTCACCAACATAGGCTGACTTTCGATAATCTGAACTACCATTCATATTTTTCTCCAATATGCAAATGGTAGTCAGGCTAGGGAATCTATTGTCGTCATCAGCTTCTAATTATTCGTTTTAAGAAATTCTCCAGCAGTCGTTCGTTGTTTTTGCTAGACCATGTATTAAGACCGGACAAAACAAACGGTATCAACTGGTTAGCTTTCTTCAGAGTGGAAGAAAGTGGCCATTACCCTTGAATGAGCAAGGTCCAAATTCTCAACTCCCCAGAAGAGAAATACCTCGTGAAATTTGCCCTTGTCACAGACGAATCCACCACATTTTTTACCTCTCATGAATTGATTTTACGAACAGCAAAAAAAACACAAGCGCCTTCCTAAAGCTGACCCTACCTGTGTAGATATCCAATTCCATGCAGGTCACGTAGCGCTGTCAATGTCTGTATACAGCACGTCATTGCTGTCGCCATTGAGTAATTCCTCACTAAGTGTTTCCGTCGTATATCCTCCAGCGACGGTCCCACTAGACCCATCACCAGGAACTGTAAAAGAAGAGAATCATCAGCAAACGACAATCTTACTGTCCATGAGTGAATCCCCGTCATGATGTACTCGTTCACCCCTAGTTTTCTTGTGCCGAACTGCTATATGGAACCATAAGTAGCTCACGGTTTCTTCAGAGCAAAACGAAATTTGACGTATAGGACTACACGGTTAAGTTAAAAAACTCTGAAGTGCAAGACCTATTCAACGTGACACTGAATGCACTCGCTTTGAGTTCTAGGAATTTTTCAGTAGTATCTGAAGAAGTGTACGATTTTAAATATGTGTGCTTAAGTTCTTTTCTAGATTCCCATCCGACGTCTTCGGCGAACATTCTTCATTTTGGCGCTATCGTTTTTCTTCAGACGTTGTTCCCATCCGAGAGCAGCGATTCATGCTCTCCTACGTCTAACATTCAGCAACCGTAATAAATTATTTGAAGAAAAACTCAACAACATAAACTTAGGATGGTTAACGTTAAAAAATTTAACGCCTTCCACAACTATTCCCTTTTAGAAATCCACCGAAAGATGCAAACGAATTTTGAAAAAAAAGAATATAAACAGATACAACCACAATGACGCTGAGATATTTGCAAAACTCCGGATCTAAGGTGTCTGCGGTGGGGAACGAATGCGTTATTACCCTTTCCAGGGCTAACGCGTTCACCACTGCACCATGCGGGTACTAAAATTATAAGCAGATACTTAGATAATCAGCTGTGTATTCGATATCGCCGGCTGCAGATGGACGAGAAAGTACTGCGAAGAACTGGAAGAATATGGATATTTCCAGGAAGAGATAACTAATTGTTGCGCTCTTTTCTTCCAAGTAATCACCGCTCTGCGACTTCTGGGCTTCAAAGCGTTGTGAGAGGACCTGGTGAGATATCCGTATTGTCTTGCCGAAAGAGTTGGAATGTGAAAGGATAACATCTTTTTGAATCTAAAAGAACCTCTGTTACTGTAATGTTTAAAGGGACAGATTTAGAGACGCCCTTAGGATACTAGGATAAGGTAAGAAAATCTAATGGAACTAGAAGGACTACCCGTAACGCGAAATTCTTTGAGATTCCAATTTTAACCACTCCTAGTCGCATCACACTAACTCTGGTTCGCCTGGGTCACTGTTATTCGATAAAAATCCAAGTCCCGTAAAAGACGTTTAAGCTTTGTATATTACTGTTGGAGAAAATTTGCAATATAAGCCCCACTGCGGTTCTGAAAAGTCTGTGAAAGTCTGTGCTTGTTCAACCATCCCCTATTCTCGAGAAAGCTTCATCAGATCACCGAAGCCGGCCGTGTAAAGGAAGGTGGAAAGCTCCAAAGTCATTTCAATCTCGTCGAAACATTGATACTTAAGAATTGCATGACTATTATACACTGATAACCTGCCTTGAATTTATCCGTTTTGCCTCGATCAACGAATGGGACAAAGTGGCCCTTTCTCTCTGGATCGGTTTGTTCATGGCATTTCATCAACACCAAAACTTCAATTTTCAACCGAAGCATTTGCCGATTACCGACTACCATTTCGGTCTTCATAGCGGACTCCTAAAGGATTTTCTGAACTTTGTGAATCTTTTCTGTTCTATCCCTAAAAAAAAACACGAACTGTTTTGTCTGGATTGTTTACTTTTGCAACCTTATACACATCACCAAATCCGCCCGAGCCAAGCAATTTTACCACGCGCCATCTGGAATATGAAAATGCTGACGATTGTTGCTGAAATAACACGAAATAACTAGTACGGAAGGAAACACATCTGCTTTTATTTGTTTCTGCGCTGAAAACTTGGAGTAATTCTCCGTCGGAGAAAACAATGACGTCGTTCAACATCGTAGTCGTGAAAGGGCGTGTGTGGCGCCGTGGTTGGAGGTGCGCTGGAACACACACGTGGAGTCGATCCCCGTGCCCATGGCCCACCAAGCCTTCCTCCCCTCCGGGCTTGACAAATTGGTGCCAGAATTTTCTGAGAGGATACCGACACTGACTCGATACATCGGTAGGCCACGGCGAGTCATTGTAAAGGCCAGATAAGCATTCAATCATCTCCAACGATACTTAATGATGCATTACACACCTCCCCCCTCCACCCCGCCCCCACCCAGGGATTAATCGACGCAAAAAGCTTTATCCTTTTATTATTGAGGTTGCCACTTCTATTAAGAATCCTAAACGGATCTGCCAGTTCACGAGATAAATTTAGTACAAAGGCTCACTAAGGGTTAAAGCATATCTTAACAATTTGCCCAGTAAGTGTTTATTTTCCCATACAACTCTAGCACTAATTTAACAACGCCAGAGGAAAAAGAAGACTTAGAGGTCCTGGAGTGAGGAGTCGAACCAATGAGCACGTGTGGCTTGCATGGAGTCTCTAACTACTAAGCTGTATGCGCATTATGCGCTCTGTATTATTCGTTAATAAGTGGTTCATATAAGACAATTTGAACATAGTTCAACAATTTAAAATTATTCATTTGATGTAAGTGGAAGAACTGAAGTCGCGGAAATGATAGGAAGTAGATTGAAGACATCTTAACAAGACGTATCACAATTTTTTTTATATTTCATTTCAAGTGATTTGAGGCACATGATCGGTTTCTCTTATTGTTCCGTGTATATCGTTAACTACTGGTTGAATAACATTTCGTTTCTATGCGGCAGTACACTGTGGTACTGAAAACTGAATGAGTGAAGTGCAGCCTAAATTCGCTAGGTTCAATGCGTCATTGATGTTTAAGAAACAGTTTTAATGGTAGAAAAAAGGAGCTCTTGCAACCCGTACTGCTCTGGTTGCAGCGCTTCTAGCTCTTCCAGTTAATACTACGACTAGCGATCTAACACTTGAAATCCCTATGAAGAGCCCTAACTAGGCACACTTGTTCCGCTGACATTCTAGAACGTTTGATATAAAAGTGGCGCGTCCTACGGCGATGTTACTGGCAAATGTTGCAAAAGGAATAAAATGATGAAGTTGAAGCGTGTATTGCGGAAAGCATGACAATGTCTACATGCGTCATTCAGCGCCGTTCAATCGCTTCTCATTCCCAAGGTTCTCCGTCACTCCTATTATTATTACTATATATATTGTCGGAAAGTCGTTGAAGAATCGCTGACGTGAGAAGTATTTCTTAAATCCCACTGATAATCGCTGCATAAGTGCTTGTACGCCGCTCAGAGCAGATAGCCATCGTACCTGCTGAAGCCCTCGACGAAATCGCTACCCAGAACACTTCTTATTGCTACGTCTTTTACCTCGACTCTGTTTGATTCTAGTTCATAGTCGAAAAGTCATAAGTTCAAAAACAGCAGAAGCTGCCCAAACTCTTTTTCCTTTTCTCCTCCATTAATGTCAACTTAGAACGTACGTGAACTGTTCGCTCTGCACAATATCGCCTTCTTTCATTCTCTCCCTTTCAAATTTTTTGTTTTGGTTTTTTTCTTCTTCTGAAACGTCGTCATACAATATTTAACAAGTGATGTAGAACAAGGAAGAACGAGGAGAAGACTTACAGGAGCCATTGGACAAAGTGGTCAATAGGTAGGGTATTCAATGATGGTGTTGCTAAATGAACTCCACCTCGATAACGATCGTTTAAATACCATGTATTGTTCATTTTTCAAAACACTCCTCTAAGATAGCAGTCGGAATCGGCATATCACGTCATCCTCGACCAAGCCATGTACTAGTTGTCAGATTCGCTACACTGCTAAGAAAGTCCTTGTCGCAGTACAACAAACTTTGCAGCTAAATCTACGTACAAAGCCACACGACAACATCTGCCTGCTAAGAGCACTAATCGAAAACGTTCCAGAGTCTGCACGGCGTGTGAAGGATCGAGACAATATGCCATTTGTTCTCAACTATTCAAACTAGCGGTGCTGAATATGTACACATTTCTATCTGTGACACCTCAAACATTTTAGTTCGTAGGATCGACTTTCCATTGACCTCGGCATTGGAATGTGAATGCGTCGTTTTCTTGTTCAGCAATTGCGAGGTTGTTAAACAGCATACGTTTACTTCCACACAATAACACACATACAACGCAATCGTAGCTGACGTTTCGGCACAATCGCCTTCTTCAGAGCCTGGAAGGGTATGGGGTGGTGTGTGCTTCAACAACTGGACGTTTTAGGTTTGTATACCAAGCCATTCTATGGGTAAGTCCATCTGCACAATGGGGTTGAATCCTTGATGGTTGAAGGGTCCGTAGACGCCAGATCATCAGAAGATACTAGCTCATGAGTTCCGATAAGTGAGTGTAAGACGGGATGTGTCGGTAACGAGATCTTAAGATGCAAAATATCTTACGGTTTTAACCGCGCCGCGCTTGTCACTTTGACCCGTTCGTTGTTCAGTCTTCGATGTCGAACTTTGAATTCCTTTTCAGATGATGCGCGATAAAGCGAAGCATCTTCAAAATGTTCCTCCGTCATCTCAACATCTAAATGGCGAGGAACTACTCTAAACTCTCCATATCACTAACTGATAGCCTAATACCTTATCATCTGACGAAACGAGTCGACCACTCCACGTCTATTTAAAAGAACACCTAGGCGGTAAATTTAAATTGAAACAAAACACTTCACTAGGCGCACATGGGATCCCAAAAAAAAATAACGGAGATCTTGAAATAAAAGTGGCCAACCAAACATGGGAATCCAAAAAATCAGCACGTAAAACTCTTGGAACGTTCCGAATTGATTCCGAAAATCCAAAAATGAACGAAATGTCCTGTGATCACGTTGTGACCTCACACCATACCTCAGGCCGATTCTATGGCCTCACCGAGACGCATCTCTCGTCCATCTATTACTCTGTGTGACTGCTCTTCACCGATTAATTGAAGTACTTACAACGAATAGAACGGTGGATGTTTAGACGAAGCTGTTTATTATGCGAATGCAAATTTACATGCTAAGTCTTATCTGCCAAGGTTAAGAAAGTGCTAGGATGAGTAGATTACAAGTCAATTTGACGTTCCGAGGTTCTTAAGAAAGCGAAACTGCCGATACGTAAGCTATTGTGCTAATAAATTCTCTAATACTAACACCGCATTTGCTCACTGATGAAAAAGCAGTGAATTAGCAATTAGTGCCGAGGTTAATAGAAGGTTGGTCCTGGGAATAGTACTCACGGTCCGTAACAGCGATTATTTTCGCAAGAAGCTACTATAAACTTACTTAAAACTTGTGGGACACGAAGTGGCGTCAGTGCTCGTGCAAGGAGGACTAAGCAACGAGCGTCGTGAAGGTGTAGTATTGACCAAAGTGTTGCTTGTAGCCTTGAGACTGCGTTCCGCACCAACATCGACCTTCGGAACATCTGATGACTGAAACACTATTATGGCAAAGAAATAACAACAGATTTTACGTTGCATCTAATGAACTTCTGCAAAAATACCTCCCACTTGTATGACTTTGTGTCCTAAGAAATGAAAGAACACATCGCCTGGGATGTGTTTTAAGTCTGATTATTAAATGAACCATATGGACTGAGAAGTAGACTTTTCAATATCACTCGACAGATAGTTCTCCTAGTTAATTCACAAAAGTGCACAAATGATTCAGCACTTTGCGAAGTGAGATTGATAACCATACTCCGTAAAGAGTTATTTTTTTTACTTTTTTTTTCATTTTGTATGACCCGTCTTCACATTTGCTCTGCGGATTCCAGCACTTCTCCCATTCGATTCGATTCCTCGCATCCTGTAGAAACTGAGATTAAACCGCGTGTGGCGCAGTGGTTGGAGGCGTCACTGCGACACACACGTGGAATCGAACCCCGCGTCCATGCCCCACCAAGCCTTCCATCCCTCCTGGGTCGGAAAATTGGTATCGGACTTGTCTGGGAGGATAGCAGCACTGGCTCGATATATCGGTACGCCAACACGAGTCATTGTAAAGGGCAGATATGCATTCAATCACCTCCAACGATATTTAATGAAGTCAAATGCATGGCGCATCCCTCAGGGATTGATCAACGCAGAGAGCTTCATCCTTTATCCCTTTTTTTTATCCTCGTTTCCAATGTCCGCTTAGATCTTCGAACTTTTGCGTGTGGCATCGTTTGCTACTTGAGGATTTTCATTTCACCTTGAATGTTGTAGAATACCGGTAGAGCAATTCTCCCTGGAGCCCTTAAATAACCGGGCTTGAGCGTTCCCAATTGGATTGCAGACAGTGAGCTTTTTCCCGGACAGGTCTGGTACATATTTTTTTATGACAAGCCTGATGCCGTTCGTGTCCCTTGCGTGAGCTGAGCAATGCAATCATGTGGTAGGGTTGGCACCCATGCTGGAAGAGATCTTGAATTGGCATCAAACCACGCAGTACCTCAGATGCATTTAAAATGGTTCCCCAACATCTTTGACGAGTTTGTTTCGAACTTGCCTAGCTGATACAAAAAGCCCTATAGCGACGAACCGATGATGCGATGACTGCTTTTTAAAAAAGCTTTCGGAATTTCACTCTTTTTTACTTTTACTTCGTAATACTCTCCTACGAAGTAAAAAAGAGTAATACTCTCGTACGAAGTTCGTTGCTATAGGGCTTGTACATCAGGTAAGCGAGATCGAAACAAACTAGTCAAAGATGTTAGGGAATCACATTAAATGTATATGAGATACTGCGTGGTTGGATGCCAATTCAAGACCTCTTCCAGCATGGGTGCCAGCTTACCACATGGTTCTATTGATTCTTCACCTCACCTCGCTCAAGCGACATGAACATCGTCAGGTTTATTATTGAAAGTTTTAGTAAAGAGAATGTCTCATTGTCTTCTCTTCGCTGACTTCTCTGTTCTACTGATTTCCACGAGAGGACGATGATGTAAGGCTAACCTAACTCTCAATATGCGACAACGTCTCCGAGCATTGATCATTGATTTAGATCGGAATACTCTAAGTCCTGTGTTTCACTTCTGCTATAAAGGATAGCCATTAGCAGAACTACACTAACGATGACAAGTCCGATTGCACCAACTGCTCTTGTTCATTGTGGGAAAAACCATCGAGAATAAAACATGGGCAAGCAGCCAATGAGATAATTGCTTCCAGTGTTCCTCACAATTTCTTCGATGATCTTGCAAGGTTATCAAGGGTGACCTTCGTTTCCACATGCTTCCCCAACCTTTTCGATGCCCCCTAAAGAGCAGTGACATTAGTCAGTAGGTAGAATGAAATACTTCACATGGAGCTCAAAACGTTCTTTTCCGGTGATTATACTTGGATACTTGGATAATTGGACCCCCGTCTCCATTGATTGTGCGGGCCCCAGCATAACCTCCATTTTTTTGGGAGTTTTGCTGGTTTAGTCATTGTGTTTCTCTGGAGTCCCGAGGTCAGCCTGGCCAAAGTCACCAGCACAGGCAGCAACCGCCCCTGTGGATCAGAGGAAGATTTGCCACCATGCGACTACTTCGATACCAGGACGGTGGTGGATTTTGGCGTTGATTTACACCCAGCTAGGCTGCGTGGTGGAAACGCCGGACTCCTCCTCAGCTTGGGAGACTCTGCCGGAGGTAGCATACCCCCTTTGTACATCGCGGCCCGAGACACAGGAACACCTCCCAACCACGATGAGGCGGTACACCGTTGGGAGGCGGTGATTACACTGACGGCTACACAACGCGAAATACGAACGTTTGCGCAAGAAAGAATAAAAAGCTAAATTAATTTCGTGGTAAATTCACACGCCTGTTGATGTACATACTTGAGCTTGCTCCTCATCGTCTGATACAACTGTCAGCTTCTCCTCGTCTGGAAGAAGCATCAGCATTTCATCGTCTGATACAACCGTCAGCTTCTCCTCGTCTGGAAGAAGCATCAGCATTTCGTCGTCAGATACAAACGTCAGTTTTTCAACGTCGGATAAAAAACGAACATTTTTTCGATTGACTGCCTTAGTTTGCTCCTCTACAACAATATAACAGTTATAACTGTTAGCGATCATCAATGCATCAAGTGCTTCAGTCCTACGTAACCATTCTAAAATTGTCGATTGCGCTTCGCATTAAGTGTTCGTAAAAAGGTTTAATTACTCCACTTAGATGCTCACGTTCGGAATATACTATAAATCACGTGTGACACGCTGTCATCACAAAACGCCTTAATTAGGAAATCTGCGAGCGTTACTCTTCAAAAAAGATGAAGGATAAAGAAGGTTGACCAATCCATGAGGTATGCGCCATGCCTTCGGCTTCATAAAGCACCACTAGAACTAACTGAATGTGTATCTGACCTATATAACTTGCGGTTAAATACCGATGAGTGAATTTAGCGCTGCTAACAGTGATAATCTATTGAGCTGTCACCAAATGATAGTATGATGCTGCTCTAACGATCATACAACACTATTTTCATATGTTCTTCCATAACGCAAACGACATCTTTAAGAATTTTCAACAGCAAATTTTTTCCCTTGCAAATCTTCGTTTCAAACAAAGCTGTTAAATTTTGCAAACCGGGTCTTCAACCAGTGACCGTAACCTGTATAAGTTCTTGAAAACGCCTAATAGCAGCTTTACGTAAAAAATAACATCTGGCTTTGTCGTTACGATTTTTATAACTATGTGTTTTATTGAATCCTCCCAACGCTTTGCCGTCTCATCGTGGGTGGGAGGTGTTCCTGGGTGCCCGGCTGCGATGTATAGCGAGGCGAGATTCATTCCCCTGGCAGGGTCTCCCAAGATGAGGAGTCCGCGTTTCCATCAGGAAGCCTAGCTAAGAGTAAACCAATACCAGGATCCACCACCGCCCTGGGATCAAAGTCGCGTGGTGGCAAATCTCCCTGTGATCCACAAGGGTTGCGGCTGCCTGTTGTGGTGAAGACCTGGGGCAGACTTTGGCCAGGCTGACCTCTGAATTCTAGGGAAACACCATTGCTAAACCATCGAAACTCCGAAAAATGGAGACTATGCTGAAGCCCGCACAACCAGTGAGGACGGGTAGTTCATCACTCGCTTCTTAAATACCTGCGCTAACCTCTCAAACCTCATTTTAAACGGTTTTAGGCAATTAAAGCTGTGATTTCAAAGTGAGCAAAGCGCATTGTTTCGCTAGTGAGTCCAGGCTTAATCGCAGTGCTGATAAAGCCACTCAGACCCTCGTCAAAGCGTGTTTCAAAAAACGATTCCTGGGCAAAAAAAATCAAAGTGGCTCGAAGAGTTGCCCACAAAAGCTTTGACTCCTGATTAAGAAAAAAGGACTCTCAAATTAGCAGTTTTGGCCACCATAAGGGGATCGCTAATCGAGGCTGACCTTGTGAGGAATACCCAAGAGATGAAAGAAGTCAGCGCTAATCGTACAGACGATTTTCATGATCTCGAAGACATTCGAAATGCGTGAAAGGTTCAACGAACTAAGGCAAAACAAATTGAATGATGAACAAGAGGATTATTCCAATGAACTCTTATGTGCGCTTTGTTGGAGAACGATATTGACATATTTCACCACCACACTGCGACATACGATGAAAACTGAATGCTATGCAGCAATTAGCGACATTCAGTGCGGTGACTGGATTAAGATGAACTTCACAAATATTTCAACGATCGGGATTTTCTCCAAAAAACGTTTAAGGATGCTGCTAGGTGGTCTGTAATCGGAATAGTTCACCAAACTTTTGGAATTCGGAAGAGAGCAAAGAATTTCAACAGAGAAGCAGTGTTGCTAAATCGATGACGTGCATCAAAAACTGCCTAGCCGTATATTTATACGGGGTGGCAAATACAATGCTGCTCAATAGGAGAGCAGCTGTTGTTTTGCAGGGCAACATTCGGCTGAACTTTCCAAAACTGATGCTGTAGAAGTCGAACAAATTGGGTTTCGAGCAGCTGCAATGTTCAACTGACTACCACTTTTTAGGCGGACTGACAACCTCCTTAAAGGGAAAAACACTATAAACCAAACCATTTCTACAAATTCTCTTTGTAAAATTCGTCGATATAAAGCTTCAGAATCTTATGCTGCTGGAATGGATTATCCTACGTGTTGCTGGGACAAATATGTACATCCAAGTAAGAAGTCATCTTAATTAATGGAACTGTGTAGTTATAACATTTCAAATCCACCGAATAAACACATCCCGCCTGGCTTAAATGCTTTCCTGAAATGGCTGAGCTGCGGAAGATCGAACAAGAAATGGCTTCCAAAGTATTTTTCATATCCTTGGTTTTGTGAAATGATGCACACCGACTATTTAAATAGTTCAATGATGTGTGATTATAACTACAGTCTCTGCATAACTGGGTTCAATGCCGATGTGGGCTCCACAGATCAACCCCGTTGACGGGTGATTGCTGATGGCAAAAGATCGATAGAACTAGCTGAGAGACAGGCGAAACGAAGGACCCACATGGTGTGGTGGCGAAAGCATTATCCCCGGAAAGGGTAATAGCGCGTTCGTTGCCCACCGCAGACACCTGTGGTCAGGAGTTATGCAAATATCTCAGCATCATTATGGCTGAGTAAAAGAGTAGTCGTCAGTTGAAAAATGAGCGATGGAAGTCTTCTTTCACACTAATAGCTTTCCTATTTGCACAGACAATATGTGCACCATTCTAAAGTTTCAAATTTCGTTATCGAACAAAAATCGAACTATCGTTGAGCCTGCAAAATTCGCCTGCATCCATCGCAGTGATCAGCATAAGAAAAAAATCTGGATAACCTTCAAATATTCCCAAAAAACTCGAAGGAAACAATTCCCTCAAATATGGTAAAAATATGCCAAAACAGTAAACTGCAACGAAATCCAGTCGTTCACAAGTTTAACGTAAAATACCACAAAATATATTGAGAAACGTGAAAGAAGTGCCCACCGGTTCTCCATCATCGCAAAGCTCGCCTTCCTCTTTCTTACAAAGACCTTCCTTGATGTGGAAATTGGCGAAGAAAGGGGTGACAAACTTCCTTTTGCATGAACGACATTCGAATAAGTGGAACTCTGAAAAGCGCTACAAATTTTCCCTCAGAGCTTCCATTCTGCTCACTCTTGCTGTTATTGGTGACAGTTCCTCCTTTAAGGGGTAACCCTCTACGTTGGTTTCTGATTGCAGACGATGATTCCTCGATCATTAGATCATTCAAGCAATTTAAATATTTACAGATGTGTACAAGAAACTTTTCTACATCGCCGCAATGCTATACCCAATTTCTACGCGTTGCCCTTCAAATTTAAATAGGTTTTTAATCGAACTTTTAAAAAAAAACTGATAGAGGAATGCAAATTTCTGATTTCTAATGCACGCACAATTACGATCTCTCTGTACCCGTTAGGGCGTGTATGGCGCACTGGTCAGAGACGCCCTGCAACACACACATGGAGTCGATCCCCGCACCCATGGCCCACTAAGGTTCCATCCCTCCGGGATCGCCAAATTAGTACTAGACTTGTCTGGGTTAATAGCAGCACCGGTTCGATACATCGGTACCCACCGCGAGTCACTGTAAAGGTCAGACATGCATTCGATCACCTCCAAACGATGCTTAATGACGTCGAATGCACGGCGGATACTCCAGGGGATTGATCAACGCCGAGAGCTTCATCCCTTTTTTTTAATGCTGTACCCGTTAGAATCGCTGGACGAAATCTCGCCAGCTCATTTGTTTTCGTGTTTGAACTATGAGCCCCGACTCAATAAAATGGAAGAAATATGTGTCGTGTGATCAAAAAATCTCAATTTCATGAAAAAAAGAACATAGAAAGATAGGAATATAAAAACTTCAAACAAAAAAAATTTTATTCCTATAGGTAAAGATTTCTAGATCACAATGGTTTTTTTATTCAAACTGGTAAAATCTAATAGTGGCTGAGATATAGGTTGGCTTAGTGTTGAACCCAGCCTTCATTTTTGCATCAAATGAATTGGACTCAATGCACCTGGAGCTCTATGTGTTGACAGAATACCTGTTTAAGCACTAAAAAAATCAACGCAGGAACTAAACGGATGCAGCGAATTTGGAGCAGTTTTGACAAATAACCGGTAAAGGCCTGTCAAATGATGATAATTAAAGGTTAGCACAGCCGCAATCGTATTTCAACTACTGCTTATGAATTCTCGATTACTAGAGCATTAGGAGAACGCGAACTGGTCAGAATTATAAAAGAGACTTCCTCATATGGCTTTATAGGTACAAAAGGATAAAGGATAAACCTCTCAGCGTTGATCAATCTCTGAGGGATGCCCAATGCATTCGACTTCATCAAGCATCGTTTGGAAGTGATTGAATGCATACCTAGTCTCAATGACTCGCAGTGGCCTACTGAGGTATCGACACAATGTTGCTATCCTCACGCACATGTCTCGTAGCAATTTGCCGAACTCGGAGCAATGGACAGCTCGGTGGGCCAGGGGCGTGAGGGATCGATCTCATGTGTATTGCCGGGCGCCTCTAACGACTGCGCTAAACACACCCCTTTCATCACCTGTCACCTGTATCACCTATAGTCCCGTTGATCGTCGAGTGACTCGAGCGGGCACCAGTAAATTCCAGTTTTTCCCTGTTGCGTGCAAGAGTAGCCCAGTGGGTTCTGCTCGCTCTAGGGAATTCGGCGAGCATCATATCTTTCTTCTAGGCTCTTCGTGAAGAGCTCTGACCACCAGGGTCGCTATTCTTGCTGCAGTACGTTTGAGATCCCGGAGAATCCAGTCACCAACGGCTCCTGTCCATCGGTTGTCACTCATACGCATTACGTGTCCGGCACCCCTTATATTCGACTGTTTTTGTGTACAGAACGGCATCTTCGATTTTTGATCGTTGACGCAGATGGGAGCTTTGGACCCCATCCTTTAATTGTGTGAAACGGGATACTCCTAGCATCGTCCTTTCGACTGCGCGTTCGATAACGTTGAGTGATCTTTCATATTACTTACGCAACGACCAGGTCTCTGACGCATACGTCAACACGGGAAGTACCGTTGAGTCGAAAAGGTGGGCACGGAGTCGGGTGTTCTTTGTCCTCTTCACTACATCCTCGATGCTCCTGAAAGCTCCCCATGCGGCACGGGGAGATTTCAAACCCCCTTTCATAGGTATATAAAACCTTCATATAGGTATCTAATGAAGAACTTCATTTTCACTATCCAAAATTTCTAACGAAAACGCGGCAGCTCTAGAAACCAGTGATGGATTGGTAAGAATCATCATGCAGCGCTGGGCGAAATTTCACTTGTCCAATTCCGTTCGCAATCAAGGTGTGAGCTCTGACGTAAAAAAAAGTGAAAGCGGGTTTCACGGGTTCCAAAAAAAGCTTTCGTGTCCGTAGAATAAATAGCTTGTCCCGTATAGGTGAAAATCTGCACAGTCCAAAATTTTTTGATTAAAAGGGTAAGCTTAATATAAGCCAAAAAAAATACTGGTTTAAAGTTCAAAAGGGCCATTATCGTTGTGCTTGTTAAATACATTGTCGCTTAATGCATATCTAGTGTTGTGCATTAAATCTGAAAAGCGCAATTATTTCTGAGCACATCACCTACATTATCTCTGGTTGTGATGCAAGTCGAGCGACTCGAGTGGGAACCAATAAAGTTCGCATTTGTCCCTACCAACCATGAATCTCGTGTGTTCCCAGGTGGCGCATAGTGAGTTAATCGCGGAACAAAAGCGATCTTTGCTTGCCTGGGACGTAGGTGGATTCAGGGGCTGGAATCCCTATTTCTACCGAGCTGATTTGGCATACACTTTCTGTATTTCCGTGGCGTATTCATGCATGCGGGCGTGGGAGTGTTCTCGTTTATGTGGGCTCTATTCTACGAGTCAATTCGGCCAAAAGCCTCCATTGAAGTGACAGGGAAGTATATGCGTGGGAGTGGTTAGGAGACGCTTCTAGCAGATAAGCTCCATGTGAACTCTGGGAGAGCCTGGCAAGCTACCCGTGAATATTCCCAGCCCCCCACGTTCAGAGCCCAGCGAGCCCAGCAAGCCACACGTGGGTGTCAGAAAACCAAAAAGCAGTAAGAAAGAAACGGGCCTCATTCCCTTAACCCCTAAACAGCCCCCGTTCGGCAGCGATGGGAGACCACGAGTACGGACAGGCTGCTAAAATCTCAGGACAATTCTATGCTGTTTAAATCGTAAAGGTCTAAGGTGACAATCTGCACCTACAATGCAGGCACTTTTGCACCTGAGTCCTCGATAAAAGCTCTAATCATGCAAGCAAGAAGGATACGGTAAGAATGGATCTCAATGCCAGTAGCACGGATCGTTTCGTGCATTAACAAAAGCGGGCCGGAATGTCGACAAGTCGACCAATAAACATTTTCTCTGATAAAAAAATAATTTTCTTTATTGTAACTTTATTCTTTATGGGTTCTGATAGTGGCGAGTGCCCTATATTCATATCCCATGCTAACCATCAGGCACGCTAGTAGATACGGCAATTATAACCATCAGACACACCACCAGGCATGCTACCAGGCACGACGCATTGCTTAGGGGCTAGACCTTGCGATCCGTGGCGTGATCCTGTGACCATGCCACTCGCTCGGTTCTAGCCACGCCTCTTAGCACGGCCATTTGCCTTCTGACGACGCCTGGAGTTCGCCATTACCTCTTTCATCATCATCTTGCCATCCCAGTTAATCCTCTTTCACCACTCATTTGCTTAGGAAGTAATACTGTTAAATAAATTGTCCAGCTCTTGCTTTGTTGACATGTTAAGATTATCATCAATCTTTAACGTAACCATTACTAGTTGTTAATCTAGTAACCTTCTCATATACTTACACTCGTTACAAGCACTCGACAAAACTCACCATTGCCACACCAATTCATATGGTTTAGGCAAACGTAATGTAAAGTGCTGTGCTCTTGTTTCATCATAATACTTATGTTGTCATCAATTTTCGATCTATCTTAGGTGTTGCTAATACAGCAACTGTCTCAAATGCCTACACTGCTGATAAGTATTCCATTGAGCAAAATCTTCCCATCGCTGAAAAGAACCCGCTATCATTATCACATTGTTGCATTGTTGCATTGTGGTAATGTAAATCGTTACGCTGTTGTAGGTTTACTAATATTGTTACACGAACAATATCTGATCATCTCTCGTGTCCTTATACTCCAGCCTTATATTGCTGTACATCACTGTTAGTGTATTCTGTTTAGTCAAATTACTACGTACTGAACGACCTTACTTGCAATTTACAGTACATAGATTTTTAGTCTAACTCCGTTATCGTGTAAATACTATGTACATAAACGGTTTGATCACCCAAGTTTGATCATCTAAAGTGTCTAAAGGGGTCTAGCATTGTCACTGCTGATCATAAAAATGCACCGCGTTGCACAGCTAAAGCCGAGCAGCTAATCCGACCGAATCTTCTTAACTACTCGGTGTTCATATATGAGAGGACCGTTATAACAATTTTTGCAAAAACCGATGACAACGTAAATATTTACAAGGCAAAAGCTGGAGAATCTATTTAATAATATTACTTCCTAAGCAAATGAGTGGTGAGAGAGGATTAACTGCGATGGCAATATGATGATGAAACAGGTAATAGCGAACTCCAGGCGTCGTCAGAAGGCAAATGGCCGTGCTAAGAGGCGTGGCTAGAACCGAGCGAGTGGCGTGGTCACAGGATCACGCCACGGATCGCAAGGTCTAGCCGCTAAGCAATGCGTCGTGCCTGGTAGCATGCCTGGTGGTGTGTCTGATGGTTATAGTTGTCGTTTCTACTAGCGTGCCTGATGGTTAGGATGGGATATGAGTATAGGGGCACTCGCCACTATCAGAACACATAAAGAATAAAGTTACATAGAGAAAATTATTTTTTTTATCAAATAATGTTTATTGGTCGACTTGTCGACACTCCAGGCCTGCTTTGTTAATTTCACCATCGCTTTTGGTTCCTTGGCCGTGGATGAATAGTCGCGACACAAGTTGAGTGCATTAAATAGTAACCAGAGAAGAAATATTATTAATCTGACCATGAATTTGAATACACATGGAACGATCCGTGCTTCTGACATTGAGGTGCACCCTTAGGTGAGTCCTATCAGCAATAGCAGGCAGAATAACGCAATTACTAACGTTTTTGCTCGACTTGTCGACATAAGGTAAGACGTCATCGGACTGGCCGAGACGAGACGACGCCACTCATTTAGCGCCGTCCATGACTCCGGAGAGGAACTGTTCCAGGGAACACGTCAACAGTAGAGGAGTCGGCGTTCTCGTCACCACTTCCATGAACATCGATTCACTCGAACAACTAACAACCCGAACTGCACGTGTACGATTGAAGAGATGTGAATCAATACCAGTTTTCTCAATCTTCGTCGTTTATGCGTCGACATCAAACTATGACAAAGAAGAAGTCCAAGCGCTCTATGTGGACTTGGAGACCTTCTACAGAGAAGTACACAGATTCTTCAAGGTCATTCGCTAAGATTGGACCAAGAACAGAGTCTGAACAATGTCACATTGAAGTCTACGGATTAAAATGGAACGACAAGGGTGAGCGTCCGTCCGAGTTTATCTTGACGATCAAGACCATCCATGCTAACTAGCAATTCCAGAAGCCCCCGACCCTCAACGCTGGAAGTCGGAGTCTCCCAGTGGAGAGTACCATAACGAAGTAGACCAAATGATAGTAAGTCGAAGCTTACCGATGTCGCTGTTGTCCCAAAATTCCACACGGAATCAGATCATCGCCTCCTTCTTGCAAGATTCCATCTGTCTGCGAAAGGAGAAAACGCTGCTAAATTCAAAAAACCAAAATCACCATAAACAAGGACTTATTCAACTCATTAGGCGGCTGTTGGGAATATGCCGTTCTCGATAACATCTACAAGAAATACGATTGGCTCGTTCAACATCTCCACTTTAGCGCTATGAAAGTTGATAGTTCACACTTGAGGTGATGCACCAGCGTGGAATCGCACGAGTTGCAGGCAACCGCTAACTCACATCCGAACATGCAGAACAATGCAGATAGGCGATAAAAGAAGATCTTAAAGAAAGGACAGCGCAGCAATATTCGAAGCTGCAGAGTCTGTGAAAAGCATTTGCAAAGCCCACCAAAGCTGCCCCCAATTTTAAAACCAAGATGATTGTACTCCGACGTCCAGGCGGATCAGTTAAAGCGTCCAGAAAGGCAATGGAGAGAATCGAAGATAAGGTGAGGTGGACACTTAATACGTATAAACGACAGCCGATGGACGACAGCGGTTAGTGCCTTGATTCTTCGAGATGTCAAACGTAACGAAGGAAGACCACCGACCCGATGGTCAGAGTTCTTCACGAAAAGCCTAGAAGAAAGATATGATGCTCAACGACTCCCTAGAGCGAGCGGAACCCATTAGGCGACTCCTACACGCAACAGGGAAAAGTGGAAAATTTACTGGCGTCCGCTCGAGCCACTCGACGATCAACGGGACCGTAGGTGACAGGCGACACTTGAATTTCTTTCTGGAAGCCGCAACTGACCCATTAGGGAGATCGCAGTTCGACGATGGTAATTGTGTAGGTGTCAAATTTTCAGCAGACGTTGCGAATGCTCTCTCAATCATTGCAGCTTCAGATGATAGTGCTGCTTCCCTCTGCTTAGGACTTTTACTTATCGCTTTTCCAAGTCCATATAAAACAATTCGATTGCGTCCTCGTTAAGGTTTCGTGCAGGTGAGTACATTACAAAGAGTGTCGACGACAATATCGGCCTAAATATTTTCAGCTACAAACGTCCAATTCGGATTACTACTTGTTGAAAGGATTTGATTTTCATGGTGAAACTTGTGTTCACCAATATTTCCACGTCGTCAGCTCCTTTACTATCGGACGATGCAAGAAACTGTTTTTTCCGATGCCACAAACGGCGTTAAATGGGTAGCTGCTTTTCGTATCGGTCGGTTGAAAAATGTCACATCAAATCTTCTTAGCTTGCACCATCACGTGCTCAATGGAAAACTCACATGCTAGTGTACGCGGATTGTAAGAATAGTCCACCACACTAGTCTTTCAAGATTTATGAACTTTAGAAAGTCCCTGAGATTTTACCAATCTATGCTCTCCTACTCAATAGCTTTTTTTTACGGTCACGAGAATAAAGAACATTTATTCTTTAACCAGCATACGTTAAACACCATACGTTTACTTCCACACAATAACACACATACAACGCAATCGCAGCTGACGTTTCGGCAGAATCGTCTTCTTCAGAGACTGGAAAGGTATGGGGTGGTGTGTGCTTCAACAACTGGACGAGAATTAGGTTTGTATGTCAAGCCATTCTATCGGTAAACCCATCTGCACAATGGGGTTGAATCGTTGAAGGTTGAAGGGTCCGTAGACGCCAGATCATCAGAGGAGACTAACTCATGAGTTCCGATAAAAAAATTTTCCATACGCTCCAGCTGCATTTATCTAGGTCATGAAGTCAACATGAGGTCTGACAGAGCTCCAGAGTTACAGAGGAGGAGGCGACGAAGCTTTCAAAAAGCATCAAAGATAAAAAAATATAGAAGGATAAAGCTCTCGGCGTTGATCAATCGCTGAGGGATGCGCCATGCATTCGACTTCATTGAGTATCGTTGGAGGTAATTGAATGCATATCTGGCCTCTACAATGACTCATGGTGAGCTATGATGCATCGAGCCAGTGCTGCTGTCTTCCCAGACAAGCCTGGTACCAATTTGCCGACCCGGAGTGATGGAAGGCCTGGTGGGCCATGGGCGCGGGGGATCGATTCCACGTGTATGTCGCAGTGTCGCCTTCAACCACTGCACCACACGCGCCTGTATCGAAGATATAAAGAGAAAAAAACACTCTACTCTCTTTTCATCTTTTCATCACGACAATTCTATCCGCCATAACGTACGATTCAGAACATGGTTGCTACGTACACCGATGGAGGATCACTCACCATAATAGAACATGCAGTCAAGTGCGCGATCCTGGGACTATTTCGAATAGAGCAACTGAGAAAAGGAATCCGAAATATCGAAAATCAGGTGAGCAGGGCACATGATGCATCTAATTGGCAACAAATGGGCGAGGGCAGCGCACGGCGGAAAGGCCGCAGACCTCATGGTCATAATTCTTTGGGAAGATCCTGGAAAGAAAGTGCGATGCCTAGCGATTCCATAGCACAATGGCGATTAACTGGACTGCTCCATCCTTGGGCATGACAGAGACAACTGGGTATTTTTACTACGGCCTTCTCGTGTCACTTCTACGATCACCACAAGTAATGATACAAGCGATTTATCTCAATGATTGCTAATGAACGTTATAGGGCAGAGCTCCACAGAAGTCCAAGGCGACGATAGTTAGACAAGTTTCCTGATTAACGTTCCCACATTAATCGTGAACTTCTCAAAACCTATATTCGGTTCCTTAATCACTCTTCTTGATAACAAGCGCGGCACTTCTGGTCAATACAAGCTTTTTTCGCGTTCGATATTAAATACAGTGGTAGTATCCTATTAGCTAAACTAGGTAATAACATTGGTGTGCCTCTAATAAACGATAGTAAGTGGTTTGTTGGTATAGACCAGTAGTGGACTATTTCTCTGCTTAAGTACTATAAGATTAAGGGAAATCACAAGATGTAAATAAGAACTAACATATAGTCCGGCTCATCACTATATTTCAACCTATCGATGTACTGCACAATACGTTTGAAATCGTCGGGAACTATTTTGTAGCAGGTGCTGTCTGAAACACGTTTTTAATCCTTTTCAAATTTTTACTCATTTCTGCACCAATGATTATTTTTGGAAATCGACCATCATTACGATAATGTTATGGGTCAGAGAGCCCCTGGTGTTGATAGAAGCTGTGAAGTGTTTCTCGCAGTTGTGTTCCGTTCGTTATTTCACTGGCGCGTGAGTGTAGGGTGGGCTCAGAACTACGAAATGCCACGAATTGTCCTCAACTTTCGCAAACAATTCTACATTGTTGATCCGACTGAATGAAGTATTTGGCTGACCCAGAGGCGACTTATGAGTGAACCTGCTCTTATACTGATACCAGTGGCATTCACTGTCCTGCTTTGCCTAGGTAATTTTATTATTATTATTGCGTTTATTACTATAGCCTAGAATGATTTCGAAACGAGATGATATCCGAGAGCTGGAGGAACTTCACACCATTTTTGAAACTTTCCAGGAATTTGAAAGAGCAAACTTTCTGAAAACTTTTTAATGGCGGCTTTAACGCAAATAAAGCTCATGAACAAGAGCACAGAATCAAAAACTGCTTACTAGGTCACTGCAGTGAGAATGGAGATGGTCTCGAAAAACTACTCTTTGCGACTCGATTCTTCCATGGGAATTCTTTCTTTAGGGAAAAAAAGACCACCTCCGCTGCACTTGGGAACCCAAAGCGAGATGACTCATGCGGTAATGGATCATTGTGTCAGATGAAGACTCTATAGGGAACATAAAGAAAAAAAAGCATAAAGAAATGCCATCTAAATCCTCGTGAGCACTCCGTTTTCTGCTGCGCTCGGTGAAGACTGGTGTTTTTCAACCGATCGCGGTGGGACAGCATCAGAAACAGAGATTCTAGACAAACCCGTTTTTGATGCAGAGCGGCTGTACCGGGCTCTACCATCTCCAATGGAGGTACATCACGCATAATCCTTACCACAGAAGATCGAGCTGCAGTTAGAAGCTTCACCCATGGCATAGCTCCTTGACTAGCCTGGTCTTTCGCAAGACTGCGACCTCTACATTTAGAACATCTGACACTACATTTGAACTCACCATGTTCATGCATGACGATTGCAAGGCAAAGAAACAGATATAGGTGCAGAGACTGACAAATGAAGAGGGGTTATCTGAGTATCTAAGTGAGTATTGTTACTATTGTTACTAAGCCATTGGTGCCGACATTCAATCTTGTTGGTTAACAAATGGACTGTGCCCATTTTGCCGCCCTCCAATTGAATCACGTGTGACGCGCATTAGCCGAATTACCTCCATGCAAGTAGCCTCTTTTATTGTCACATTTTTCGCTTTATCAGTCGTTTTTTGTCTCCTTTAGCTTGGCGAACTTAGAACTCCAGGGAACTACAGCTAAACCTTAAGCCCAACCAGCAAATTTCCTGCCCCACTACTTCCCATACTGCGCACTCCCGTCTACGACATCGAGCGATGAGACAAGGCCACCGTGCTTGGCCGTTCCCCATATCCGTCTTGTGCTCTAAAGGAAAACTCTTAATCACCAACTTCTACAGCTAATGAGAACGAAATGAACGTATTTAACAATTAGTGGAAAGAACTAATCCGCAATGAAATATCTTTCTATAAATTCGTTGTTGTAGGCTCCAACGCCAGATTAAGAACGGCCAGCGAAAATGAATACAGGATAAGGATATTCGCAATGGAGGATCGAAATGAAGATGGAAACCGTCGTTTGGGAGTCCTGCCCTATACACGCATCTTCCACGGGAATTCATTTTTTTCCAAAAAAGAGAAGACCACCGATAGATGCAGGAGTCTTCAAAAAGGACGACTCATACGCGGATCGATCATTTTCTCAGGAACAGGGAAACGGTGGCTCCTCGACACCTTAACGGCACATGAATTTCCTAATTCGTTCCGATCACCACCTCCATGGAAGAGTAGATTCAGCTACAAGTTGGAAAAGAACTCTTGTCATCAATAAAAAAAGAAGTCTTATCTGAAGAACAGTCGTAGGGATCTTGACGAGTATAATGTCCCACTATCAGCATTTATAGACGAAGATAGGACTACCACTAGTTCTCATTGATAAGGAACTGATAACGGAAATGCCCTATACCAATCTATTCCTCTCCACAATCTCCGTCTGTGACCTTGAAATCCTCACCTTTGAAGAGCCTTTCAAGTCTACTCACTGAAGTTCGAGCTGCCATAGAATGCATGAAATAAAGCACAGCTCCTGGACCCGATAATATCACCGCCAATTTCCTTAGGGCTGGTTCCCACAAATTACATGTCCTTCTCCCACTCCATGTGACTTCCTTTTTTCAGAAAGAGAAAATCCCAGAATAGTGAAGGAAGTCACGCACGATCATGCTTCCCAAGAAGCGTGAGCTAAGGAAGTTTTTTAAACTACCGTCCAATTTTGAAGCGCAGTGTGATCTAAAACCTCCGCACGAAGATTATCTTTTTGCGCATATCGAAGACCTTGGATGAGGCCCAATCTTTTGACCAAGCGGGAGCCCAACAGGAATTCTGCTGCATGGACTAAATCCAAACATTATTAGGTCTCAGAGAATTCTGCAGGGAGGCCTATCCTTGTCTTCTCCCTAAGCTTTATCGACTACGAGAACGCTTTTGACAGTGTCGAAATGGATGCAATCCCTACAATGTTCGTCGATACGTCCAGCAGTGGATAATGAAGTCACTTGACTGGGACTAGAACGGCATATATATTAATAGAAAATTCCTATCCAATCTTCGTTTCGTGTATGGCACCGTCATCTTTTCTAGGAGTGCCAGTGATGTAAAGACGATGCTCAATGAACTCAACAGAGCGGAAAAACCGAATAAACTCGCATATATAGGGACGAAGAGAGAACCCATGGTGCGAAGGTGAACAAGTCGAAATGTATGGTCCTCTGATTAGCCACCGACCAACCAACGGACAAGCATTATCTTGGAAAACCATGCGAACAGTGCGAAAGATGTGTTCCTGTCTAACGTTATCCATCCGCACTCGCATTTGTTCAGGATTACGGAATGGTCCTCGCGGGCGTCACCATGTTCGAAGCAGACCACCACTACGGTCGCCTATTGAATGAGAGAGAAGCAAATGGAAATTGTGTCGTGGCCCACATAACCAGTGAGGGACGGGCCATCCAAGTATCCAAGTAAGTAAGTAGTAAAACACCTAGTGGTAAAGCGTTCGACGTTGATCAACTCTTGAGGGATGCGCACTTCATTGAACACCCTCTCCCTCTTCACTACCAGTAATAAGTATTATTATTAAAAGAGAACAGGTCTGCTGTTAATTTTGGACGACTGAGTGGGTATTATGACTGAGGCGGGCAGAAGTTGCCATCAACGCTGAGATTTCATCAGTGTTTCAGTGTATTATCATTTTGGTCACGACGTTGCTGCTCTCTTATCGGACAAGAAATGGCAACTAAATCTAATATTGGCGAATATGGGAAGAAGAGGTTGTCGACGTTATCTATGGTACCAATTTTTCACTTCTTTTTATTGATGAATCATAAAAATCGTTCAAAATTGAGGAGCCTCATTCATTCCAACACATACTCTCTCAAGTCTTATAATTCCTTAAGCCTAAAATAGGCAATGTACTGAATGGTAACTTCGCTCCCATTTGAATTTCAATGTTCTTACAAGCTTTCAGCGTTTCGGCTTTTCTAGCAAACTTATTCTGTAACCCTACTGCGCATTTGTCACGTTCACTGCATTCACCTATCTGATTGATTGATGCATCCCAACGGTTTACCGCCTCATTGTGGCTAGGAGCTGTTCCTAGGTGTCAGGCTGCGATGTACAGCGGAGGGATTCATCCTCTTGCAGGGTCTCCCAAATGAAAAAGAGTCCGGTGCTTCCATCAGGAAGCCTACCTAAGAGTAAACCAATACCAGTGTTCACCACAATCCTGGTATCAAAGTCGAATGGTGGCAAATCTCCCTCTGACCCACAAGGGCGGCGACTGCCTGTGGTGGTGAAGTCTTGGGGCAGGCTTTGGCCAGGCTGATCTCGAGATTCCAGGAACCATAATGGCTTAACCAGCAAATCTCCGAAAAACGGAGATTATGATGAGGCCCACTCAACCAATGAGGACGGGCCATTCAGGCATCAAGTATCAAGTAAGATTGATTGATGAGAACGATATAAGTAGGAACTTCTGCAACGGTACCATATACAGCCAGCATTCCAAGTCGTCCTTGCATCCTTGCTCAATCTGCTTGTGACACGCTCGTGACGCGAACCGCAGCGTTCCCATGAAATGCACTTTTACCCGAGGAGCCCTTAATATAACTTTGAAATCTTTATGCTTCATATTATTGCATCGTGAAGGACTATAATTCTGTTTGCTGTGTTTTTCATATTCAAACTCACTTCACCACTTTGGTATCACCAACGGTGTACTTTCTTGCGATTCCGAAGTCCAACATGTAGATCGTTGATTCTTTCTCACCCAGGCCAATCGCGTAGTTTTGCGGTTTTATATCCCTCAAGTAAATATGCTTGTGATAGAAAAAAAAGTTCTTGCAAATAATAATCAAAAAATAGCTAAAACACTTGGCGCAAGAAATGAATATGGTACAATGGTAAGTTTTTTATTTGCTGCCTAACAACGACAATGATGTTAAGATATTTGCAAAAGTCAGGACCGCATGCGTCTGCAGTGAGGAACGAACGCGCTATTACCTTTTCCGGGGGTTAACGCGTTCACAACCACACCACCCCGCGGGCCTTTAGTTCCGCCTGTCTCTCGGCTAGTTCTATATCGATCAATGCCATCAGCAGTCACCCTTCAACGGAATTGATCTAGGGAGCTCACATCGGCATTGGTCCGGAGTTTTTTAAATATCTCAGCATCATTGTGGTTGTATTTCACATAATACATCCTGCCGTAAAAAGTTGTAGTAGGCAGCAAATAAGGAAGTAAACATTGTGATTTTAACTACAGCCTCAGCTTGACTGGGATTCAATGCCGATTTGGGTCCCCCAGACCACTCCCATTGACGGATGACTTCTGATGGCACTGATCGATAAAAAACTAGGTGAGAGACAGGCGAAACGAAGGACCCACATAATGTGGTGGTGCACTCGTTACTCCCGGAAAGAGTGATAGCGCGTTTGTTCCTCACCGCAGACATTTGTGGTCTCAAGTTTTGTAAATAATAATGTCAACTTTCTTTAAGGAAGGAGTAATTATGCGAACTAGCGATTCTTTATTTAGGATTCCGAAAGTGGTTTCTAATGAAAAAATCATACATCCACACAGTTCCGGAATACATTGAACTATTGTAATAGTGCAAGATAAGACTTTGTTTTACTTTCGTTTGCTTAAAGAACGGTTTTGCTATATTTAGAAGGAACAAGTCAAGAAACCAATCTTACTTGATACTTGAACGACCCATCCTTACTAGTGGTGCGGGCCCCAGCATAATCACCATTTTTTGGGAGATTTGCTGGTTTTGCCATTGTGGTTCCCTGGAATCCGGAGGACAGCCTGGCCAAATGTGTGCCCCCAAGTCGTCACCACAATAGGCAGTCGCAGCCCTTGTGGGTCAGAGGGAGATTTGCCACTGTACGATTTTGATTCCAGGACGGTGATGGATCCTGGTATTGGTTTACTCTTAGGTAGGCTTCCAGATGGAAACACCGGATTCCTTCTCAGCTTCGGAGACCCTGCCGGAGGGACAAATCCCGCTGAGTACATCACAGTCTGACACCTAGGAGCATCTCCCAGCCACGATGACGCGGTAAACCTTTAGGAGACAAGGAACCAATCATCCATACTAAATAAGTAAAGATCCTTTATAAGCCACTTTGACGGATAGAATTTGGCAATTCTAGAATAGACATCGTTATCGAAATAAAAAGATGCGCATTCCGAGACAATAGCGCATCATGAAAATTACCGAGCTCTACTCTCGAGAATGCCTTGTGGAAACTGGAATAACTAGGACGAGGGTGAAAGGCCGACAATTTCCTAGAATAACACAATTGTTTCTTAATTTAGTTGGTCCATTCATGCTCCATCGCGTCACAGGTGAAGTAAAACCACATTGCTAGCTACTGACTAATCACAAGTGAATTAGTGAGGAGATTAGCATCCTTATGGCAGCTCTGGGCGCGTGTGGCGCAGTGGTCGAAGGCGCCCTGCAACACACACCTGAAATCGATCGTCGCGCCCATGGCCCACCAAGCCTTTAACCCCTCGGGAGTCGTCAAATTGGAAAAAAGACTTGTCTGGGAAGATAGCAGCACTAGCTCGATACATCAGTAGGCCAGTCGCGAGTCATTGTCAAGGCCAGATTTGCATCCAGTGACCTCAAAACGATGCTTATTGAAGTCGAATGTATGGCACATCCCTTAGGGATTGGTCAACGCCGACAGCTTTATCGTTTTCCTTATGACAATTTTAACTCGTTACATATTCACCAACATAGGCTGACTTTCGATAATCTGAACTACCATTCATATTTTTCTCCAATATGCAAATGGTAGTCAGGCTAGGGAATCTATTGTCGTCATCAGCTTCTAATTATTCGTTTTAAGAAATTCTCCAGCAGTCGTTCGTTGTTTTTGCTAGACCATGTATTAAGACCGGACAAAACAAACGGTATCAACTGGTTAGCTTTCTTCAGAGTGGAAGAAAGTGGCCATTACCCTTGAATGAGCAAGGTCCAAATTCTCAACTCCCCAGAAGAGAAATACCTCGTGAAATTTGCCCTTGTCACAGACGAATCCACCACATTTTTACCTCTCATGAATTGATTTTACGAACAGCAAAAAAACACAAGCGCCTTCCTAAAGCTGACCCTACCTGTGTAGATATCCAATTCCATGCAGGTCACGTAGCGCTGTCAATGTCTGTATACAGCACGTCATTGCTGTCGCCATTGAGTAATTCCTCACTAAGTGTTTCCGTCGTATATCCTCCAGCGACGGTCCCACTAGACCCATCACCAGGAACTGTAAAAGAAGAGAATCATCAGCAAACGACAATCTTACTGTCCATGAGTGAATCCCCGTCATGATGTACTCGTTCACCCCTAGTTTTCTTGTGCCGAACTGCTATATGGAACCATAAGTAGCTCACGGTTTCTTCAGAGCAAAACGAAATTTGACGTATAGGACTACACGGTTAAGTTAAAAACTCTGAAGTGCAAGACCTATTCAACGTGACACTGAATGCACTCGCTTTGAGTTCTAGGAATTTTTCAGTAGTATCTGAAGAAGTGTACGATTTTAAATATGTGTGCTTAAGTTCTTTTCTAGATTCCCATCCGACGTCTTCGGCGAACATTCTTCATTTTGGCGCTATCGTTTTTTCTTCAGACGTTGTTCCCATCCGAGAGCAGCGATTCATGCTCTCCTACGTCTAACATTCAGCAACCGTAATAAATTATTTGAAGAAAAAACTCAACAACATAAACTTAGGATGGTTAACGTTAAAAAATTTAACGCCTTCCACAACTATTCCCTTTTAGAAATCCACCGAAAGATGCAAACGAAATTTTGAAAAAAAAGAATATAAACAGATACAACCACAATGACGCTGAAATATTTGCAAAACTCCGGACCTCAGGTGTCTGCGGTGGGGAACGAACGCGTTATTACCCTTTCCAGGGGCTAACGCCTTCACCACTGCACCATGCCGGGTGCTAAAATTATAAGCAGATACTTAGATAATCAGCTGTGTATTCGATATCGCCGGCTGCAGATGGACGAGAAAGTACTGCGAAGAACTGGAAGAAAATGGCCATTTCCAGGAAGGAGATAACTAATTGTTGCGCTCTTTTCTTTCAACTAATCACCGCTCTGCGACTTCTGGGCTTGAAAGCGTTGTGAGAGGACCTGGTGAGATATCCGTATTGTCTTGCCGAAAGAGTTGGAATGCGAAAAGGATAACACCTTTTTGAATCCAAAAGAACCTCTGTTACTTTAATGTTTAAAGGGACAGATTTAGAGACGCCCTTAGGATACTAGGATAAGGTAAGAAAATCTAATGGAACTAGAAGGACTACCCGTAACGCGAAATTCTTTGAGATTCCAATTTTAACCACTCCTAGTCGCATCACACTAACTCTGGTTCGCCTGGGTCACTGTTATTCGATAAAAATCCAAGTCCCGTAAAAGACGTTTAACCTTTGTATATTACTGTTGGAGAAAATTTGCAATATAAGCCCCACTGCGGTTCTGAAAAGTCTGTGAAAGTCTGTGCTTGTTCAACCATCCCCTATTCTCGAGAAAGCTTCATCAGATCACCGAAGCCGGCCGTGTAAAGGAAGGTGGAAAGCTCCAAAGTCATTTCAATCTCGTCGAAACATTGATACTTAAGAATTGCATGACTATTATACACTGATAACCTGCCTTGAATTTATCCGTCTTGCCTCGATCAACGAATGGGACAAAGTGGCCCTTTCTCTCTGGATCGGTTTGTTCATGGCATTTCATCAGCACCAAAACTTCAATTTTCAACCGAAGCATTTGCCGATTACCGACTACCATTTCGGTCTTCATAGCGGACTCCTAAAGGATTTTCTGAACTTTCTGAATCTTTTTCTGTTCTATCCCTAAAAAAACACCAACTGTTTTGTCTGGGATTGTTTACTTTTGCAACCTTATACACATCACCACATCCGCCCGAGCCAAGCAATTTTACCACGCGCCATCTGGAATACGAAAATGCTGACGATTGTTGCTGAAATAAAACGAAATAACTAGTACGGAAGGAAACACATCTGCTTTTATTTGTTTCTGAGCTGAAAACTTGGAGTAATTTTTAGCCGTGAAAGTGGGAGAGTGGCGGCGCAGTGGTCGGAGGTGCTCTGGAACACACACGTGGAGTCGATCCCCTTGCCCATGGCCCATCAAGCCTTCCTTCCCTCCGGGCTTGACAAATTGGTGCCTGAATTTTCTGAGAGGATACCGACACTGACTCGATACATCGGTAGGCCACCGCGACTCATTGTAAAGGCCAGATATGCATTCAATCACCTCCAACGATACTTAATGAAATCGAATGCGTTACACACCTCCTCCCCTCCACCCCACCCCCACCCAGGGGATTAATCGACGCAAAAAGCTTTATCCTTATTATTGAGGTTGCCATTTCTGTTAAGAATCCTAAACGGATCTGCCAGTTCACGGGATAAATTTAGTACAAATGCTCACTAAGGGTTAAAGCATATCTTAACAATTTGCCCAGTAAGTCTTTATTTTCCCATACAACTCTAGCACTAATTTAACCACGCCAGAGGAAAAAGAAGACTTAGAGGTCCTGGAGTGAGGAGTCGAACCAATGAGCACGTGTGGGTTGCATGGAGTCTCTAACTACTAAGCTGTATGCGCATTATGCGCTCTATATTATTCGTTAATAAGTGGTTCATATAAGACAGTTTGAACACAGTTCAACAATTTAAAACTATTCATTTGATGTAAGTGGAAGAACTGAAGTCGCGGAAATGATAGGAAGTAGATTGAAGACATCTTAACAAGACGTATCACAATTTTTTTTATATTTCATTTTCAAGTGATTTGAGGCACATGATCGGTTTCTCTTATTGTTCCGTGTATATCGTTAACTACTGGTTGAATAACATTTCGTTTCTATGCGGCAGTACACTGTGGTACTGAAAACTGGATGAGTGAAGTGCAGCCTAAATTTGCTAGGTTCAATGTGTCATTGATGTTTAAGAAACAGTTTTAATGGTAGAAAAAAGGAGCTCTTGCAACCCTGTACTGCTCTGGTTGCAGCGCTTCTAGCTCTTCCAGTTAATACTACGACTAGCGATCTAACACTTGAAATCCCTATGAAGAGCCCTAACTAGGCACACTTGTTCCGCTGACATTCTAGAACGTTTGACATAAAAGTGGCGCATCCTACGGCGATGTTACTGGCAAATGTTGCAAAAGGAATAAAATCATGAAGTTGAAGCGTGTATTGCGGAAAGCATGACGATGTCTACATGCGTCATTCAGCGCCGTTCAATCGCTTCTCATTCCCAAGCTTCTCCGTCACTCCTATTATTATTACTATATATATTGTCGGAAAGTCGTTGAAGAATCGCTGACGTGAGAAGTATTTCTTAAATCCCACTGATAATCGCTGCATAAGTGCTTGTACGCCGCTCAGAGCAGATAGGCATCGTACCTGCTGAAGCTCTCGACGAAATCGCTACCCAGAACACTTCTTATTGCTACGTCTTTTACCTCGACCCTGTTTGATTCTAGTTCATAGTCGAAAAGTCATGGGTACAAAGACAGCAGAAGCTGCCCAAACTCTTTTTCCTTTTTCTCCTCCATTAATGTCAACTTAGAACGTACGTGAACTGTTCGCTCTGCACAATTTCGCCTTCTTTCATTCTCTCCCTTTCAAATTTTTGTTTTGGTTTTTTTCTTCTTCTGAAACGTCGTCATACAATATTTAACAAGTGATGTAGAACAAGGAAGAACGAGGAGAAGACTTACAGGACCCATTGGACGAAGTGGTCAATAGGTAGGGTATTCAATGATGGTGTTGCTAAATGAACTCCACCTCGATAACGATCGTTTAAACACCATGTATTGTTCATTTTTCAAAACACTCCTCTAAGATAGCAGTCGGAATCGGCATATCACGTCATCCTCGACTAAGCCATGTACTAGTTGTCAGATTCGCTACACTCCTAAGAAAGTCCTTGTCGCAGTACAACAAACTTTGCAGCCAAATCTACGTACAAAGCCACACGACTACATCTGCCTGCTAAGAGCACTAATCGAAAACGTTCCAGAGTCTGCACGGCGTGTGAAGGATCGAGACAATATGCCATTTGTTCTCAACTATTCAAACTAGCGGTGCTGAATATGTACACGTTTCTATCTGTGACACCTCAAACATTTTAGTTCGTAGGATCGACATTCCATTGACCTCGGCATTGCATTGTGAATGCGTCGTTGTCTTGTTCAGCAATCGCGAGGTTGTTAAACAGCATACGTTTACTTCCACACAATAACACACATACAACGCAATCGTAGCTGACGTTTCGGCACAATCGCCTTCTTCAGAGCCTGGAAGGGTATGGGGTGGTGTGTGCTTCAACATTTACTAAGTCAAACGCTCCGATAACACACAGAAAGAAGAAAAATCTAAATCGCAATCACACGGTCAACAGCTTCTCGAAAAAACCCACCATTTATTACGTGCCTTCCACTGAGGAAGAACAGCTGATCAGTGTCGCATATGGTCGATAAATGCACAAACCCACATCAAAAGTGGATGTGAAGGTACGGGCGAGATCACGTGTGACCTCTGGGCATTTCTCCTGCTGTTCATTCTAGTAGTTCTTGGTATTCATCGTAAAACCCTCAAGAAGCTTGCGCGCAGGTGTTTTGGCATCCTGTGCGAGGATAGTGACTTTAATATCAAAATCATCTCTGCTATGTTTTTTGTATCCTCTGCGTCCCTAGTGGGGTACTTTGTCTCAGTTTTCGTTTGCCATCAAGATGTTCTTTTATGCGGACACATAAAGGTCTGCCCGTTTCGCTAATATATTTGTCTCCGCAAGTACCACATGAGATCAGGTATATCGTACCTGAACTCATGCAGTCACCGTCTCTGCCATAAGGGCAAATTACGCAGTTCTGTGTTTCACATAGACGGTTGTATGGGCGGTTACGAACTAACTGGCGACGAAGAGTACTCGGTGGCGTTTCAATTATCGCCACCGATTCCTCTAGATCTGCCCTTCTTGAGCATCGCTTTATCGCTACACTTATTTCATCGCTAATCAAACATTTTAGGTGTTACTCCTTAAATTCAAAGCCAACTGAGCCTCCATATCGAATACACTGAAGGTATAGGGTATGCTGCACACAGCAGTTGCAAGTAAACAATCGTCGGCGATATAGAACGAGGTATGAGCAAAACTCGGAGCCTCGGCATACTTGTGGTTGTATTTCACATACAACCCTAACGTGGAAAAAAAATAATACGCAGTAAATGAAAATCAAAGCAATCTTAATTATTTATCACATAAAACAGCAGTTTTTATTTTTTTTATTTTTTTAAAAAAATAGAAAAAATTTCATTAGCTTTATTTTGTATGACTCGTTTCCACGTCTACACTGCGGACCCCAGCACTTCTCACATTCAATTCACTTCCTCGCATCGATTGTCCACTTAGATCTTCAAACTTTTACGTGTGGCTTCGGTTGTTACTTGAGGTTTTAATTTTATCTTGAATGCCGTAGAATGCCGATTGAATCCATTCTCACTGGAGTCCTGAAATGGCCGAACTGGAGCGCTCCCAACTGGATTGCCGAATGTAATTTTTTCCAGACAAGTCCGGTAGCAATTTCCTCACCCCGGAGCTATGAAAGGCTTGTTTGGCCAGGTGCGGAATCGAACTAGCATCATACTCGTGATGACGGACATCACTACCACCGTGATATCTCCTCCTATAGAAACAAATTTGCTTGTTGAAATACTTGAACTAGGTTCTTCTTCAAAAGAATAACTCTCATGAAACAAATAGTATCAGTGTCCGTGAATCTTTGCTTCTTCATTCACACAGAAATTCATGGTATTGGAGGTGAGCGCGTATTCGTTCACACTAGTAGCTTCCGTGTGAACTACAAGTGAATAAAGTGAAACGAAATGAAAGTGAAAGTGAAACTTCTCTTGAACTATCTTTACTAATAAAAAAAGGATAAAGCTCTCGGCGTTGATCAATCCCTGAGGGATGGGCCATGTATTCGATTTCATTAAGTATCGTTGGAGGTGATTGAATGCATATCTGGCCTTTACAATGATTCGCGGTGGCCTACCGATGTATCGAGCTAGTGCTGCTATCCTTCCAGACAAGTCTGCTACCAATTTGCCGACCCCGGAAGGATGAAAGGGTGGCCACGGACGCGGGGATCGATCCCACGTGTGGGCCGCAGTGGCTCCTCCAACCAAAGCGCCACACGCGTCCCCTGAAGATAGTGATTTGGTAATTAATACTAGTAATAATAAATTAATAATAATAATTTTAATTGAATAGATATAGTATCCTCCCTATAATTAGTAATTTGAATGATCAATAATCCGTTACGAGAGTTTTTTTCTTTGTGTAATGAGATGATGTAAATCAATGGAAGCATCTAGAATGATGTGTTCTAGAAATATGTTCACTGACAGCTATCATGTCTATGTCGGCCCACCAAATCCTGGAGCAAAATACTGTTAGAAGAGCTTTTAAAGAACTACACTTTACTCTATCATGTGTTCGAGGCAAGTGTTTCGATAATTTGTCTACTTCGAATACAAATTGAAAGCATGTCTTCAAGTTGTTGGTTCAGCAGAATCCTCCGCTTCCCGCTGAGCTGAGCTTCTTCAACATTGTATCTGTTTCAGCCGTAAGGTGATGATTTCATCAGCAAAGCAAGCGTTTCACAGAAATTTTTATGTCGGGGAATACACTGTATTCACTCAGATCAAGTGACTCGTTTGTTCCCTGCAAGTCAGAGGTGAGAACAGCTTTGATGATGTGGTCTTTTCTTATGGAACACCTTTTCTTTTGGGGTTGTTAGAGTTCGATAAAAGAGCTTTATTCTCGAGACTTTGGCGGTGAATTTACTATAAAAGTCGACTAAAATTTAAGTGTAGGCAAACCGTGCTCGACGAGTGCTGGTGGGAATGCATTTATCCTTGCAAACGTATTTTCGTATTCTGTGAAGGCTAGGAGAAATATCAGCCGGTACTCTCGATAGGCTTCAAAGACTCTAACACGGTTTGGAGGTGGGTGAGCAGGATCATTGTCGAAATCCTTTTTGTTCATCTGGTTGTGCACCATACAAAGTCCTGATCTGTTCGATAGGATGATCTCTGTGGAGAGTTTGTACAGTGCACGCAACAAAAATGTCAGGTGATTGTTACAAAGATCCCTTTGCTTACCAATCTTGGGTAGGTTGGTTGTGCCTCACCTCTCCACTGAACTGGAGTTCTCTTCTATTATAGGTAAGGTGTCATCTAGGTGGCCAGAAGTAAGAGTTCTTTGATTCCAGCTTTAAGGAAGTGGGTGGTGATGCTATCTAATGATGGGACCACTCCTGCTTTTGCCTTCTATCGCATGTCCGATATCAACTAATACGTAATTATAATCTTATGAAAGTAGAATGCTATAAAACTTCTTACAGACAACATTTTCGACAAGATAACAAATGTTGTCTGTCGATTCTCAACCAAACTGACACGAACATTCTGTGTTAGCTATTCAATCGCTATCTGATGACATTTTACATAAACGAAGTTTACGGTATATCGTTTATCTGATGCAAGTTCTCACAACTATTGAGACATGCTTTGAGTCAGCTTTAGCAATTTGCACTAAGAAGCTTTCAAAAAACTCTCTTTGAGCACTCACTCCACCTTCATGAACCAACACCCTACCTATCACAGAAGGTATAGAAGCAAAAGCATCACTAATCATCCCTTAGTTCACCTATGTAGGGATCGAACACTCTCTGTGTTTCATCTTTCTTCTTATTTTAAGCACTAGAATTCGAATGTCGAGCTCTCCCTTGGTGTAAGGAACCTTAACGTCAGTTGTACGTTATGCATTTTTTCTCGTTATGCACTTTTCACTCCTATCACCGATGTCTCAGTTATTCCTTATTCCTTTCTCCAGTTGTTTCTCATATTAATTCTCTAGTATATTAAGCGAGTTGCTCCAGCTAACATCCGTTTGATTTCAGCTTCTTCGGCGCGCCACTTGCACCTCAATCTTCTTAGATTAGATGTTTTCTATACAAAAACTCCTTTCTCATATTGCATAACCATAATATTGCGAAAGACACTCTCTAACTGCAAAGCATCCTTACACGTGTTTCCTTATCCTTCCTTATTGAACCTATTACCATATTGCCGCCTGTGTCTTCTCGGTATTGGACATCGTTATTGTTTTATTCCTGTTGTTATAAACGGTCTTATTTCACAAGCTTGAGAGTTGCTCTGTGGCAAAAAACGAGAAGTCTCATGTGGCAAACTCGTACGAGGTCAAGCGTTCTACCCTGGAGTGGTGATTACTCGCTGATGGCAACTGACTCGAATTACAGCATTCCACGGTTCTAATGACTACACGTCTATTCCATTTCACTGGTAGTCCAAGTGAATAGTACTCTTCTTTTGGCAAGCTTTTCCGTCTGAGCTGTCTAAAATAATTGGTTTTCTTTTAAGTTAGAATGAATTTTCATACCAGTTAGTTGCAATTAGTCACCGCATCACTCTACAAACCAGCACTGATGTTCTAAAGCTCTTCATTGTATCGTTAACTATGTGATTATAGGGTTTATAAGAATCAAGGTAGACTTCTAGCTAGTGCTAGTGCTATGTGCAAGCTAACCGCATATAATCGCTAATTCGTGTTTTTTCCCATTTAGCTAAGTGACTCCGCATGTTTTTCGATTCGTAACGATTGGTTTTCTCGCAGTTGTTTTGACTCAAAATGTAGAAATGATGTCGGGCTCAACTAAAACATTGCCGGAGACATCAATCACGCATGACTCACGCACCTTGGAGCAGAATGGTCGACATGCGTCATATATGACTCATCTACTTATCAGATTTCTCAGCTGTTTATTTTGCCGCGTAGAGATTTTTTTAATACATTTATTATAACCATTCAATAGATGTTGCCAGAAGCATTTGTCAAGGAGTGACTCATTCCACACTTAGTAGTTTATTAAATAAAACCTTTTCTGGCCAAGATTACCTGTTTGATTTGGATACCGTTGCTGGTATTAGCTGTTCCACTGAACCTATACACTGAAATCAAACGAATAGAACACTACTTAACCACGACAAGATAGTAAAAGGTAGGAGACGTGTAGATGCACGTTTACAGTACTTGTAAATACTAAGCCTGCGTCCAGTACGCATTCATTAATGTGTATTTACGTTGCATGCCTTTCCAAGTACTAGTCTGGGCTCCTATGCTCATAACTTTTCACTGTTTGTTTCAAACGTACTCTGGAACACTTTACAATATTCCATTATTGAATCTAATGCTTCTAATACATTTTGTAATCATCACGACTCGAAACCATTTTAAACCCACACTTCTTAACCACAATTTGTACACAATTGGAACTACCAAGATTCTTCCACCTTTGAAATTTACAATCTTCACATACAATTTAACAATATAAAATTTTCACAAGTTATTCTCCCTATCCTCCCAACGGTTTGCCGCGTCATCGTGGCTGGGAGATGCTCCTAGGTGTCAGACTGCGATGTACAGCGGGGGGATTCGTCCCGCCGATAAGGTGTCCCATGCTGGGAAGCAGTCCGGCGTTTCCATCAAGGATGCCTAGCTAAGAGTAAAAAAAATAGCAGGGTACACTCCCCTTCTGGTATCAAAGTCGCATGGTGGCAAATCTCTCTCTGATCACTAGAGCTGCCACTGCCCGTGCTGGTGAAGACCTGGGGCAGACTATGGCCAAGGTGACCTCGGGATTCCAGGGAACCACAATGGTTTGACCGGCAAATCTCCGAAAAATGGTGATTATGCTGGGGCCCGCACAGCCAGTGAGGACGTGCCGTTCAAGTATCAAGTAAGTATTTTCGCTATGTTGATTCTTGAAACTGTCTAAAAAAAAACTTCTGTCGCGTTGGCTGCATCTAGTTCTCAACTGCTTGGCAAATATTGCAAACGATTTTACGTCATAGTCACCTGTATCACCTGTAGTCCTGTTCATCGCCGAGTTAAGTGGGCTCCAATAAATCTTCATTGTTCCCCCGTCGCGTGAAAGAGTAGCTCATTGGGTTCTGCTCGCTCTAGGGACTCGTTAAGCATCATATCTTTCTTCTAGGCTTTTCGTGAAGAACTCTGACCATCGGGTCGGTGGCCTTTCTGCAGTACGCTTGACATCCCGAGGAATCCAGTCACTAACGGCTCTTGTCCATCGGTTGTTGTTCATTTGCATTACGTGTCCAGCCCAACTTATCTTCGACTGTTTAGCGTAAAAACGGCATCTTTGATTTTTGATCGTTGACGCAGATCGGAGCTTCGGATCCCATCCCTTACTTGTGTGAAACGGGACACTCCTAGCATCGTCCTTTCGACTGCGCGTTCAGTAACGCTGAGTGACCTTTCATCCTGCTTACGCAGCGACCAGGTTTCTAACGCATACGTTAAGACGGGAAGTACCGTTCAGTCGAAAAGGTGGACACAGGGTCGGGTGTTCTTTGTCCTCTTCACTACATCCTCGATGCTCTTGAAAGCTCCCCAAGCCGCTCGTTTCCGTCTGCTCAACTCTGGAGCTAAGTCATTCATCATGTTGATTTCCCGACCTGGATAGACGTAACTGGAGCATTCGGAGATATTCGTTCCGTTGACCGTGAATGGGGGCATACGAAACCAATCCGTTCTTCATGAACATCGTTTTTGTGAGATTTAGTCGATGACCAATCCTTCCACAGGCTTTATGGAAGTCGGCGAGCATTCGTTCCGCCTGGCTAATGTTTGGTGTTATAAGGACGATTTCATCAGCAAAGCGATGGCGGAATCATTGACCATCGATTTCCACTACCATACTATCCCATTCCATGTTCGCATGACGTTCTGGAGTGTGGCGGTAAATAATTTTAGCGAGAGAGTATCGCCTTCCCTAACTCATTTTTTTGACGTCGATGTTGATATCGTTGAAGAATGATGATATCGTGGTTGTGAAATTTCTGTACAGTTCCCTAATAATCTTTATATACTTACTAGCGACTCAGGCTATCAAGGGCTTCTGTGCTGCTTCTATATCAGTTGAGTCAAAGGCATTTTTTAGATCGATGGAAGTGAAACAAAGCGGTCTTTTTGTACTCTTGCGATACTCCATTGAGTCTTATTATCGTGTGGATGTGGTCCATCGCACTAAACCCTTTTCGAAACCCTGCTTGCTCACATGGCTGTCCTTCGTCCAGTACTCTGTCAATCGTGTTTAGGATGACTCGAGTAAAAAGTTTGTAGACGACAGAATGCAAGCAGATTGGGCGATAGCTACCGAATATCGTGGAGATCACTGTTCCTGAACAATAGCACGGTCTTGCTGGCCTGCCATTGAGTGAAGATGTTACATTCAGACAGCTAACGTGTGAACAGCCGAGCCAGTGTGTTTACAAGGACTGGCGGAAGGTTATTCAAGTGTTCAGATCTTATTTAATCTGGATCCGGTGCCGTTCGATTTTTCACCAACGAAATGGCATGTCGGATGTCTGAAGGGGAGAACCGCTGGTACAACATATCCATCCTGCTTTATTTCATATAGCGGAAGGCGGACGTGGCTATCGAAGAGATCTGAGTAGTATTCCTGAATGATTTTTTTCCATTGCCTTTCTGGAAAACTGTTCCGTCTAGGCGTCAGAGTGCAATCATCTTGGTCTTGTCATTGGCGAAGCTTCGGTGGGCTTTGCGAATGCTTTTCCCAGCCTCTGCAGCTTCGACCATTACTGCTCCTCTTCTCTCTTTAAGATCTTCTTTCATCACCTGTCTGCATAGCTTCGCAAGTTCGGACGTTAGTTCGCGGTTGCCTGCAGCTCGTGCATTCCACGTTGGCGTATCAGCTCGAGTGTTCTTGGAGACAGACGTCTCTTGGTGGCTTTCGAACTCTCAGCTTTCATAGCGCTAACGTGAAGATGTTGAATGAGCCGATCGTATTCTTCGTCGATGTTATCGACAACGCCATCTTCCAAATGGCCGACTAGCGAGTTGAATAAGCCCCAGTTTATGGTGGTTCTGGGACTTTGGTTTTTGAATTTAGCAGCTTTTTTCTCGTTTCCGCGAGAAACAGAATCTTGCACGAAGGAAACGGTGGTCTGATCCCGTGTAGAATTTTTGGGCCAACAGCGACATCGGCTAGGCGGAACCTTCTATTTACTATGATGTGGTCTGTTTCGTTATGGTACTCTCCATTGGGAGATTCCCACGTCCAGCGTTGAGGATGGGGCTTCTGGAATTGCGAGTTACCACGGATGGTCTTGGTTATCATGATAAGCTTAGAAAGCCGCTCATCCTGTGCATTCCGTTCTAATCCGTGGGTCCCAATGTGACGTTCTTTAGACGTTCCTCTTGGTCCAGTCTCAGCGTTAAATTCTCCAATGATGACCTTGAAGAATGCATGGTCTTCTCTGAAGAACTTCTGCAAGTCCATGTAGAACGCATGGAGTTTTTTCTTCGTCATAGTTTGATGTCGGCGCGTAAACGACGAAGATTGTCAAAGCCGGTATTGATCCACATCTTTTTGATCGTAAACGTCCGATTCGGGTTGTAAGTTGTTCGAATGAATCGATCCTCATGGACAAACTCGTGTTGACTGGAACGCCGACGTCGCCGACTCCTCTACTGTCGGCGTGTTCTGAGGAACAGTTCGTCTCCGGAGTCATAAATGTCGTTGAATGATTGGTGTCGTCTCGTCTGGGCCAGTGCGATGACGTCGTACAACTGCTCTGTGGGTGGCGCGTAGATTTTCAACGACGATGAAGCATCAGCCCACGTTTCCGCTGCATATCAAACCATGTCTCTGATGCACAACAGCGCTAGGAGGACCGCTGAGTTGAAAAGGTAGGCGCAGTTTTTGGCCAGCCAGTTGGTGGATGGCTTCTTTGTGAGTCCCTTCTTCAAAAGATGACGATGTAGTAAGCGAAATAAAGATTTTATATTAACTTCCCGTCAATACGTATGACTTTCCCGACTCAATCAAGTGTATACAGTATCCACTGCGGCAGCAAAGCAGCTTTGGCTGTATTATGTTGCCTTGTTAAACCCTTTTTTTCTACGGATATGGCAAGAGGTTGATGAAAAAGCTGTATTTTCGTAGTGCAGCTGCGATAACAGTCAGATAGAGCTCCTCTGTAAGATGGGTGCATTCTTTGGTCGACGAGTGCTGATAGGAATGCATTTGGTTCGACAATGCTAAACGCTTTTTCGTAGTCGATCAATGTTATGACAAGACACGGATGCTATTTCCGAGAAACTTTTATGAGCTGTGATACGGTTTGGATGTAGTCTACGCAGAAGAATCTCCATCGGAATGCTGCTTGCTCAACTGGCTCTACCTCATCAAAGGTCTTTGATGTGCGCAAATGGACAATCGTTGTGAATACCTTGTAGCGTACATCCAACAAGCCTACACTCACTTTGCTTTGACATGGAAGATGATGAGTGGAAACAGTCTTGCGCCCCTGATAGCATTTCGTACGAGATTTCGCACTGGATGAGATAGAGATGGGTGTACGACAGAGGCAACGCCTCCGAAATTTCGTAGCTGAAATTTCATTCCACGAGTGACAAGAATCCCGTCGTCTAATTGGCCGGTTGAAGCCCCGCTGTAGGCCGCAATCGGACACCCAGGAACACCTTCCAGCCACGATGACGTGATAAACCGTCGGCAGAATGTGTTAAGAAAAGAACAAAATACATGGAAATAAATAGCTTACTTGTGTAGTTGTTGATAGTTCATCGTATTTCTAATCTATAGATCGTGGGATATTGAAATCATAGGGGAAGATCGTAATCTACTGCTTCTTAAAGGATAAAGGATAAATCTGTTGGCGTTGATCAATCCCTGAGGGATGCGCCATGCATTCGACTTTATTAAGCATCGTTTGGAGGTGACTGAATGCATATTTGGCCTTTACCATGAATCGCTGTGACCCTCCGATGCATAGAGCCAGTGCCGCTATCCTCCCCGACAACTCTGGTACCAATGCCTCGGAGGGATGGTAGGCTTGGTAGGCCATGCGCACGGCGATCGATCCCACGTGTGTGCTGCAGGGCGCCTCCGAGCACTGCGCTACACGGACCTCTACTGCTTCCTACACAGATAGGAAATATCGTTTCCGGCATAGTAAATGGCCTTTAGAAGCGCTATAGATGCACTGCATAAGTGTTATCGCACGAGATTTCGAATGCAGTTACTTTATGGTAAGACGTCAGTACTTCCCATATTGTAATACTTTCATTTATAAGCCCAACATAATTGTGAACAAAATCTGCCTTAATAGAACAAGAGGTGCTCGTGTAGCGCAGGGCTCGAAGGCTCCCTGGAATACACCTGAGATCGATCTCCGGGCCTTAGGCCCGCCAAGCCCCTCCATCCCTCCGGGGTCAGCAAATTGGTACCAGATTTGTCTGGGAGGATAGCAGCAGCTAGCTCGATACATCGGTAGGCCACCGCGCGTCATTGTAAAGCCCAGATATGCATTCAATCACCTCCAACGATGCTTGATGAAGACGAATGCATGACATGCCCCTTAGGGATCAGTGCCGAGAGCTTTATCCTTGTATTACCACTTAATAGACCAGGTTATAGTCCGCAGCTATTTCCTGCATTAAAATTGTTGTCATATAGTGACCATGATTCACCAGTATGATAACAAACAACTGCAATCTACGAAAGTCTTCGAACTCGGTTAGAATTTACTCCAAGGCCAATTCAGCCACGTCTACGAAGCTACTTTCTGTAGTTTTGCGCCTAAACCGCACGCAATATCACACAATATTTCCGGTTCTTGGGTTTCGTTTTTCACAGTCGAAGGCGATTATGACGAATCTTCTGGTGCACAGTCAACTTCGTTTTATCGATTTGTTACGTCCTGTAATGCTCTGGAAGTTTCAGTAGTTTTTTTTTATTGGAATGGGCTTGTAGTACTGCAGAAGCACGTCGAACTATTCATTCTTCCAAGTGGTTTCAAAGTTCTCGTCGAGATTTCGTAGCCACTTTTAATTAATAGTAGAGTTTTCGCATAACCTTCTTATTCCTCTTTAATGTATAGTCTGTTAGAAATCCCTGACTTGTACTGATGTGATGCTAAGCACTTCCTTCCGTTTTTAAGTAGTCTCTTCGTATTCTATGCGTTGTATTGATTGGCGCATAACGAAAGCGGGCAGATCGTCCCTAATCGTTTGTTTATTACCCGCTCTATTTGGTTGATTTTTATGCGTTGTTAACAGTTAGTTTTATTCCTTACTAACTCCATAGCGCAGTGGTCGGAGGCGCCCCGCAGTGCACACGTGATCGATCCCAGCGCCACGGGCTCACCATGCCTTCCTTCCCTCCGGGGTGGGCAAATTGGTACCAGACCTGTTTGCGAGGATGCCAGCCTTGGCTCGATACATCGGTAGGCCACCGCGAGTCATTGTAAAGGCCAGATTTGCATTCAGTCACCCTCCCAACGGTGCTTAATGAAGTCGGATGCATGGCGCATCCCTCAAGGATTGATCAACGCCAAGAACTTTATCCTTTTATTTACTAATACACCCTACTTTAAGTTGCTCAGAGCGAACACGGGTGGAACATGTGTTGTCTGACCAGACTATTTGATTCTAATCCTTCAGCTTGTTTGCCAAATCAGTTTTCTTATGTGTCCAGGTGGATAAGCACTGGCATTCAAATCTTTGGTTGTACTGTCTCGCAGTCTTTGCTCCATCTTCCTTCATTAGTTGCGACCACCGTCTTTCTCATGGATCTTCTCTACTTATTTAGCCTGTGTTTTTGAGCGTTTGGGCAGTTCCGTTGCATGGCTAGAGTTCCCGCAGATATGTCTGATGACAACGAGCCATTGACTTCTAGCCAGCGACCGATTCCAGACATGTCGTCTCCAGAACGCGCGGCCGAGGAAGGACGAGCTGGCTCGCAGCAACACGCTCGTCACTCGCATGGTCTTGGACACGAGTTCGTTGAACATTCCATCAATAGTCCATTTATATCTTTTTAATTCTTTTTTCCACAATAGACTAAAATTTATGTTCTTTAATTTTCACAGTTCTAAGAGGGGTCGATCGAAATTAGCCATTTGAAGGAGATTACTTTCGAGTGATGAAGAGCTCATATCTATTTTTCACAACATTTAAGACGTCATTACATTTTTAACCGCAGTGACGTTTTGTTAGTGATAAGTCAACATGAATCTCTTGCAAGAAGGTGCTTTGTGGAGATCTTCTTCCATCCAGTGCAAAGATTTTGGGCCAGAAAATGTTAACCCACAGGTTCGCTAGGTAAGTTCTTACATGTAATGGAAAGGAAACAGGACCGTGGTCGTAGTATAGTTTATTGGGTCCATAAATTTTGATGGATTTAAAGTGAACCTATAGAAATCCATATCGCTGTTGCAGCTATCAAATCTGATTGCAAATAGTTGGGGCAAGTTTTTTCTTTGCACTCTAGCGAAGAGTGAGGCAGTCCTTCCAGTCCGTTACATGAATTCGATTCAAATAAGTCCATGAAATTTGACTGGGTCTTATATAGCTCTCAGTATTTCTCATGATGCTTTTTCGGAGGTTTGATATTTCTTGAGGGAGCTTGTAGCGCAATGGTCGGAGGCGCCAGTGCAACACACATGGGATCGGTGCCCGCTCCTCAGGTCAACCAATCCCTCCATCCCTCCGGGGTCGGCAAATTGGTACCAGACTTATCCGGGAAAATAGCAACACTGACTCGATACATCAGTAGGCCATTACCAGTCTTTGTAAAGGCTAGTACATTCAATTACCTCCAACAGTGTTTAATGAAGTTGAATGCATGGCGCATCCCTTAGTGATTGATCAACGCCAAGAGCTTTATCCTTTGTTTTCTATCCTTTGGGGTTTCTCACGGGCATACAAATTTGTTTGGATAGTGAATAGTGCAAACCATAATATTTAGCATTATTCATAAAATCAATGCTGTAGGTGAGTCACTGAATGTTTGTCTTCGGAAGCATCTAGGTATTGAAACGTAATCTGGACCCAAAAAAGTTAAATGACATGTCCTGAGCAACTTATCCACGTCTTCAGGGCTCTTGTGGGCCAGCTAGAAGAAATATATTGTATACCTGCTTTGTTTTGAACTCAGTCCAATGCCACGTTGGTGGTGAAACTGACAACATTTACTCTTCTCCCATTCGGGGTTTTCACTGAACGAAGTAATGAAATTGCAAACAATCGGTTGGAAAAGTAGAAAAAGTGTTAGCGTTCTCTATCGAAAGAGAAAACCCTCTTGTAACCACGAGTGGCGGCATACTTTAAGTAGATTATTCAAATTTTTCCCAACAGATCATGTTGTACGTTCTGCTTTTCTTCATTGCCCAATCACACTGCATTCGACAACTATGTACGAGTGAGTACTCCAATCTTTTTTCAAGGGACTCGTGGGCGTGGCTAAAGTTATTTTGAGGTTATATTAATATTTTGTGCTGAAAAGCTATCTGTGGTAATATTGCAGCACGAAGGGGACACATCTGTATTCTGTGCTAGGCGTCGACAAGAAAGCAACTGAAGAAGAAATTAAACGTGCGTACAGGAAGTTGGCACTCAAGTACCATCCTGACAAAAATCTGGATGGCGATCCAGAAAAGACCGAAGTGGTAAATTTTTTTTTCAAGAGGGGAATTAAATGAGGAAAGAGCATAATGGTCGTTTCAATCCAAGACGAGTAGATTTGCTTTACATTTTTTGTCCTAATAACTGATAGTCTTTTGTAAAAAAAGCGATGGAAGAAAGGCAAGGTACATTGTGTAGTCCAATTTATACAGGAAAGTTCATGTATTACGAAGTATGACTTTCAAAAAAAGATTTATTGTTCTTTTTTTGAAATGGAATTCTTTTCATTCTAATATGCATTCTTAATGTCGTACACCAGATCTTGGAAAACTTTTAGATTAAGACTTTACGGTCATCCTGGGAAATGGTTACGCTATGTTTTTATTTTTACTATCTCATTTGTAGCAAAGAAAGGAACTTGGTAGATAGAAAAGTTTCTGAGAGGCAGGCGAAACGATGGATCTGCATGGTGTGGTGATGAACGGGTCAACTCCCGAAGGGGTAATAACGTGTTCGATCCACACCGCAGACACCTGTGCTCCGGAGTTTTGCAAATATCTCAGCATCATTATGATTGTATTTCACATAACACCTTGCCGTGAAGAATTGTAATAGCTAGCAAGTAGAAAGTTAACGTTAAAGAAAGAAACCATTGCTCGTTTTCAGTTCAAAGAGATCAACTATGCACATGGCGTTCTGTCTAATCCGAATAAACGGAAAGTCAGTTTTACTTCTTCTTTTAAACTTTAGTTTTTCTATAGTTTTCTATGTAACCGAAGTCCTGTTAATCCGAATAGAAGTGATTTCTAGGTTTATGATGAAATGGGTGATACTGGCCTGAAATTAATGGAACAATTCGGAGAAGATGAAAAAGTGTTGCAATGGATGCTGAAACCATGGTTCAAGGCAAGGTTTTCATTATATTCATTGCCTTCGAATCATTCCTTGGATTTCTCCATGGACGCTGATGTTTTAATTTTTTGTATCAGTGCTTTCTATCAACGCTTTGGGGAACTGGAAGAGATTTTTTAGCACGTTTTATCTTTTAATTTACTCAGATGTTTTTTCTTAGTTCTCAAGTCAGTCAAGACTTATGTCCTTTGCTAGCTGTTTGATGATAGACCTGCATAAGAAAGCAGTAATATCTATATTTGACGGATTCGTATAACTCATTGTTAAGTTAAAGTTCACATTCGGCAAATTATCTGGTTAAGTTAGGGAATCGTAAATTGATATGAGCGGCTAATTTTATGTTTGTCTTCGCAACCTTTACATGTGTGTTTTTTGAAACAGTGCTATAGAGAAATATTCTAGAGACTATCGATTTTCCTAATGGAAGATATCTTTTCACTTTGATTTTTTCAGTGGGTATTCTTCGGATTCGGGTTGCTTACTTGTGGATTCTTCTGCTGTTGTTGTGGCTGCTTCTTCTGTTGCAAATGTTGTTGCAATTTCTGTTGTGGAAAGTATGTGCCGAAAGAGGATGAGGTGACTTTGCAGAATTAGCCATATTTTCAGTGATTTACAACTGAATTTCTTGGAAATTTCTCCGTGCTGAAGTTGCTATGTCTGTTTTACCATAATTCAAGTTAATTCATCTTAGCTTGGCGTAATTTTTTCTGTTATAAAATAAAGGTCTCAGATATGTTGCTAAACATGGCAACATCTACCGGCCTCTTTGCGTTGTTTCTGACTGCTCGCTTAAAATAATTCTAAGTAGGAGAAATATAATTAGTCGTTTCTCCACTTAGTAACAAAAACAACAAAATAACTTAAAGTAGTGGTAATGTATGGCCAAATATTTCCTTTTTAACTCCATGGAAATTGGCTTCAATGTTGAACCTAAGTAATATTGGCACGGTAGATTTGCTGTGGACAATGCTACTGTCATTCACCAGACATGAAAACGGCTATAGGAATACAGCCGACGCATGTTTCACTCACAAGAACAGGGATATATATCTTAAAGGTAATATACTGTGAATCCCTATCGGTTTACTGCCTCATCGTAGCTGAGAGATGTTCGTGGGTGTCGGGGCTGCGATGTACAGCGGGGAATTCATCCCCTCGGCAGGGTCTCTCAAGCTGAGAAGGAGTCCGGTGTTTTCATAAGGAAGCCCAGCTAAGAGTAAGCCAACACCAGGATCTGCTACCGTCTTCATATGAAAATAGTCGCACGGTGGCAAGTCTCCCGCTGATCCACAAGGGCGCCGACTGCTTGTCGTGGTGCCGACCTGAGGCAGGCTTTGGCTAGGTTGACCTCGGGACTCCAGGGAACCATAATGGCCAAACCAGCAAAACTTCAAAAAGTGGAAATCATGCTGGAGCCCGCACAACCAGTGGAGATGGGACGTCCAAGTCTCCAAGTAAGTAATATACTTTGAAATGTGCCGGTTTCTTATGTTTGTATCAAAAGGAATGGTTGGCTTAAGTGTAAAACAAATTATATAACGAAACCTCTTGGTTTCTTTTTTTTTCTTTTTCTTTTTTGGAAGTGTAGCAAGTTGGCATAGTTGAGCAAAACTATGTTTCATATTCAAAAAACTTCTCAAATTTGTTGTTATGTGGAATTTTGCACCCTGTGGTCCAGAAATTCCTTAGTTCAGACTGTTTTTTTTTCGTGCAGCTTGTATTGCACTAATCTAGGTGTAAAAGGGAAATTTTGTTGCTGTACTTCATTAGGGATACTAGCAATACTTTAAAGGACGGGAAATTAATAAATACAGTAATCGAAGGGTCCGTTTTTTCTCATCACTTGCTCAGAAAAAGGTCACGTGTAGCGCAGTGGTCGAAGGCGCCTTCAATACACATGGGATCGATCACCGCGCTCAAGGCTCACTAAGCCTTCCATCCGGGGTCTTGTCTGGGAGGATGGCAGCACTCTGTCGATACATCGGCAGGCCACCGTGATTCATTGTAAAGTCCAGGTGTGCATTAAATCACCTCCAACGATGTTTGATGAATGGTGCATGCATGGCGCATTCTTCAAGAATTGATCAACGCTGAGAATTTTATCTTTTCTTAACTTTTTAACTTACGCAAACTCACAGTAATCAATGGGTTTTGTTTGCTCTTATAACTTAGACTCATTGGAGTGGAAGAGATAGTAGCTGAGAATGGATAAATATCAAGACTGCTTCAAATAAGATCTATTCAGCATTTTAATTCAAAGGAAAGCTCGTTAAGCTCTATATTGGAAAATAAGTTTACCTTTGACAAAAAATATACTTCTTCTTAATACCTTCTTTCACTCTCATAAGTTACGAACTTCCTCTTTTTCATTATTTTCGAAATTAACCGTGCTGCAAGCTGCTCATCGTTGCAATACAAGGTAATTAATGAACTGAATTTATATCAGAGCTATGAGCCACCGGATATCGATGACATCGAAGTGGCCGAAGCTAATTCGGCGGCCCGATCTGCTGATGGTGCGACCGTGATCACTTCGCAACCCACTGGTAGTCCTAAAGCATCACCTATACCGATGCCTTCTTCAGCACCTGACTCAGCTGCCGAAACTTCTCCAAGGGTAGGCTTATTAATGACGTATTTATACAGCGGAGTTACTGAACTATAGGTACTTGTGCCATACCACGCTATTAAAAGTTTGGTTTGTTCAAACGAGTTTTTTAGTGAATCTTTCATTCTTTTTACTAGTCTGACCTATGCATTTTGCGTTATTCTCCATGTTAATGTACTTTGTGGTTCGTCTCGAGTTTCATCCAGTTCGGTTTGTTTATGCGATTTTTTGCAAGAGTTTCTGTAAAACGTTTCTTATTTTAGTTGAAAGTTTCAAATTCAAATATTACTCGGTATTATAACGATAGACTAAGCCATAATGGTGCTGAGATATTTGCAAAACTCCGAGCTGCTGGTGTCTGCGGTGGAGAGTGAACACGCTGTTACGTTTTCCGGGGTCTAACGCGTTCACCAGCACAACACGCGAGTCCATCGTTTGGCCTTTCTCTCAGCTGTTATTGACCTATATGTCATTATTATACCTAAACAAAGGACTCTGATGGTGTGGTGGTGAACGCGTTAGCACCCGGAAAGGATGATAGCGTGTTCGGTTCCCACCGCAGACACCAGCGATCCGGAGTTTCGCAAACATCCTAGCATCGTTATGCTTATGTTTCACATAATACCCTGCTATTAACAAAAAAGGAGCAGACAGTAAATAAAAAGTGACGACATTATAGGATAAACTTTTATCTATTTCTTGTCAAGCGAAGTTCAACATAATTTTCCTAACGAGTGTTTGGGAACATGTCTCACGTTTTCACCTGACGCTGGTTTTAGTTACTTGCTTTTCAAACGCACTTTAAATTTTTCTTCAGCGAATCGTGGTAATACCTGCTGGATATGGTGCAACAGAGCCAAGCAATTGACCAGTAACGCTTTCATCGCTGAAAAAATCTACTTTTCTCAACTTTTTAATGTCATATGATGTTGTGGTTGTGTCATCAAAGTGATCTAGGGACCCTTCCACTTCTCAACTATTTGTTAGCCTTCCAATTCCATCTAATTGTCTACATTTTTTCAACATTGAAGCTTCTAACGTTGTTAAGAAAACAAGTGTTCAGTTTCCGAACTCCATTTCCTGTTGATCGATCCATGTAACACGATCGATGCTTATGTCCAAAAACGTGTATACTGACCATATGCCGCTTAATGCAGGCGAACATAGTGCATTTAACTTCACTTGGATATTTCCTCATTTCTTTCGTAGCTTCTTTGCTGTCATATCTTCCTTTTAAATCTGTTACAGCTTGACTTTCGTTTAGTAACATGAATTGCTCAGTAGTTCAGCTCATAACCATTAGATTCTTAACCTTCTTCGTGCTTGGTTTGAAATGATTTGCTTTAACATTGGTTATGGATAGTTTCAGTCTGTAGGACAGGTAGGTGCTGAGGATTTAGCACGAACTATTCTTACATAATTTGCAACCTCTCGCAACTGTATGAATTGTATGGTATTGCTGTTGTATTTGAAGCGTTTTTTCTTCTCGTTAGTATTTATTTATTAACGATAATTTTGCTGGTAACGGTTGTTCTACGTCCTGGTTGCGATTCCTGTGTGGTGATAGCCTCGATTTGCCTTGCTTTGCGTACTTCATTTCTATGTTTTCATGCCATTTTATTGTTGAAAAGAAAATGAAAGTTCTTCTTTATTTAGGGCTTCTGCGATATTTCAAGAATTGAACGAAATCCAATTTCATGTTGTTGAGTTCGAATCCAGACCGATGAGCTAAAATGTGCCCCTTTTATCGTTTTCATTTTCAGTTCGCTTTCGTCAATTAGCTATTTTGAAGATCTGATCTGGAAAACAATGACATTGAACATTTAAAACTACTTTCTAATTACAGTGATGCTGAGGTATTCGCAAAAGTTCGACCCAGGGCCAAATAGAACCACGACTTCCCCTTTCCGGGGGTTTGCGTCTAACACGCCGCGCCATGGAGACCCTTGTTCTGCGTGTCTCTGAGCTAGTTTTCTTTCTACCAGTGCCATCAGCAATCAACCGTCAGCGGGATTGGTCTGGAGAGCTACTTTTTAATTCTTAATTACATCTATTGGTGATGTTACAACTAATCGTAATAGTAGTAGCTGGAGTGGATTTCAGGATTACCACTCAGAATGTAACGAGAGAGATCCCTGAAAGAGACTTTCTACGTTAGACGGAGACGGATGACAACGATTGGCAGCAATTCAGGGTTTATCGCTGGGATTGGCCTCATCGTAATGTTCCTGCATGTGGTATGCATTAGGATGCAGAGCCACCCTTTAAAACAGATGTGCTCCGAATGGCTTAGGCGACATTTTCTTCGTCTTTGAATGGTGTCCTTCCGTCAAGATGATTCGCCCTTGCTGCTGTTTTGCTTCAGTATGTAGGAGTCTTCACATCCAATTTCTCAGTTCTACCGTCACGCGTTTTTGATTGTTACTAAACTGGTGTCTGATTTTGTGACACTTTAGAACAATCGAAGCCGTGCGATGAGATCTTTTTCAATTTAGGACGAAACTAGCGGTGAGTATTTTTTTTACATACTGATTTTTTACTTAAACATGGAAGTCAGGGGGGTGATCCCCGGAAAGAGTAATAGCGGTTCGATCTTGCCTGGGGTCCAAGTTTTGCAAACATTTCAACATCATAGTGGTTGTATTTCATATCATACTGGCATGGAAAGTAATAGTAGGCAGTAAATAAAAAAATGTTAACATTGTAAAAGTTAGGTTTAGTTAACGCACGGTGAACCGCGTACTTCTATCGACCAGCATGAATAGCTGGACTTTTGAAGTTATGGTGTAGTACAAATCCGAGGGCCAACAGAAATTGCGTGATTGGGCTCATTTTCATATAAGGAGACAGAGAAAATCATTCAATTTCCACTGAAATTCTTGGCAAACCAAGAAGTTTTTGAAGGACTGAGCCTATTACATCTTCTGAAGTTCAGGTTATAATTAGAATAATGATTTCATACCTGTAACGTTTTTTTAGTTTTAGTCTCTTTAAAGCGGTACAGAAGGTGAAATCTGTGGCTTTTTGTTAAAGTTTTCAGGTGTATTCGGTTGAAATGGATTGTCTCGTAAACTGCTTCACCTTCCACAGACCGTACCACTGGGTGGAAATCTAGTTCTGAGCAACTTCACAACACCAGGGATCGAGCTGTTGGTGCTTTCCATATTTCTTTACTTTCTATTATCACTGATAAATGTTAGGAAATTATAGCATTACAAATCTTAAAGTTATTGCAAACCTTCCCACATCCAGCTTAATATCGACAACGTTTTACCAGTGGTATTTACTACGGCTCCATTTGTTTATCCCCATATTTTTTATCGCAACCAAAAATGACGGATGCATAATTTCTTTAGGATATCCAAATCAGACTCGGAAAAGTATGAACGACTTAATGCAGGCTTGTTTCGTACCAACTAACAGTGCATCACGATAATCCATGAACTGGGTAGACCTCAGGTATAATCCTACGTTTTACTTGAGTTTATGAACCGCATTATAGTGGCGGCCAATACACCCTAAATATAGTGACGACCAATGGGGCAGAAATGTAGTGAATAGCTCCATAGAATGCGGTAATTAGACTTAATTGTCAATGACGAATAATCACCAGTACGACATAGAATGCTGGACTTCGTGTGGATTCACCACAAGGGGCATTTTTGCCGTTGTTACAGAGCAGACCTCAAACTTGGGTAATTACGCCGTTTATAACAATAATAGTGCAATAATAGCGACATAACGATCTCAAGAAATGTAAACAATAGAAGCGCCAAGACGACAACGGAATCGGCAAACAAAGATAAACCAATGGGCAAGAAATTACACTGAAAACAAGACAATAGCTTCTGCAAAAGACTCGTTATGTAATATGAGAAAGAAATTTAGTGCAGAACACAACTCAAGTAAAAGTACTGAGGAGAAGGTTTCGGCGAGGGAGGAGATGAGTCTAAATGTTTTTAGTGATAGTAGCTTATCTATTAGACTGGAGAGCTAATATGGCGGACAACTGTAGCAAGGAATAAAGAATAGATGAAACATCGCTGTTTACAGCGGAAAGGCATACAACTGATGTTAAGGTTTCTTATGTTAATGGAGAGCCCGGTACTCGAATTCTACTACACGAAATGAAAAAGACAAGAAGAATATGGAGATTGAAAGAGTCTTACCTGCGTTAACTGACGAATTTTTTAATGATGGGGTTGCTTATATAACTTCTATGATTGGTGGACTGTTTGTAAAGGAAACCAGTGATAATGTTCAAAGCGAAATTCTAGAAAGTTTCTAAGCTAGTGCAGTTTGGTGGAGATGTTTCAAAACATGACATGGTTCATGCGGAGAAGTATATTAGATAAAATGGTATGCAAAAAGCTCCGTCAACATGGTACTCAATCAGATAGCGAAGGATTAGCTCGTACAGAAAGTTCGCGTGAAAGTGACACAATAGCTTCTACAGAAAGTTCATCGGATAGCGAAGAAATAACTTGTACACAAAATATATGTAAATTTGATTGAGGATTGATAGAAAACATTTGTTATTTTGTGGAGAACGTTTTCTAAAGAGATTGCTGTTGAGTTTCACACCTGCTCATAGCTTAATTTGATCTAAGATTGTGGTGTTCACTAAAGTTTTGGATTTATTATGTCCCATAGTAGATTTAACAACCATGATTTATGGAATCATAGAGGATAAAAAGATGAAACCTTCGGCGCTTATCAGTCGCTAAGGGATGCGTCATGTATTCGACTTATGTCGAGTACCTTTAGAGGCGGTTGAGTAAATATCTGGCCTTTACAATGACTTACGATAGCCTATTGATGTATCAAGTCAGTGCTGCTATCCTTCCAGACAATTCTCTTACCAGTTTACCGACCTTGGAAGAATGGAACGCTTAGTGAGCTGTGGGGGGCCGGATCGAACTAAAAATCGCGTCAGTATTGCTGACACCCCCAACCACCGTACCACACGCGCCCTATATGAAATCACATTACTGGTAATGCGTCCTCCAAAACAAGGTCGTGTAGAGATAAAAAATTTAAGAAGTAATGTTCTAAATTTGACACATGTTAGCCAATAACCTCCGATCTTTCACGGTGATGTAAGCAAGTACAGAATACTTGAAAATTCATTCCGATCCGGAGTCGCAGCTGAGCATGGATGGCCCTATGTCATAGCAAGAAGGTTCGAGCTGCCATCTGCAGGTATGATTTTGTTGACCAGAATTAAGCTTATGGAAACCACGTGGTAAACATTTTGTTTTCGTTGTTCCTCAAGCATGCGGAATGCAGTGAACAGCACGGATGATTCACCGAAATTGATTCAGCCGCTGGTAACGTTGATGGAGGTATGAGAGGCGAAGTAGAATCTCCTCTGCCGGCTGGCTCAACTCGAGAGCAACGGTGTCGTTGGGAGTGAAATCGCTTGAAAACCAAGGGACTTGCTGGCCCACAGCACCATCTGTAAGGGAGAATTGGTTATAAGTTAAACGGTTTTTTTAAAAAGGCTCTAAAGGAACATGTTCTAAAAAGAATTCCATTTTGATTTATTGTGTGGAACGGCAGTGGACGACAATCTTCTAGCCAGAGTAAGTAATAAATTTCTTTCATAAACTTCTGCTAGATCTGGCGCGTGTAGCGCAGTGGTCGCAGACGTCCTGCAACACACACATGGCAACGATTCACTCGCCCCTGAGCCACCAAGCATTCCATTTCTCCGAGGTTGGCAAATTGGTACCAAACGTGTCTGGGTGGATAGCAGCACTGACTCGATACACCAGTAGGCCACCGCGAGTCATTGTAAAGGTCAGATATTTCAATCACCTCCAAGTGATGTTTAATGAAGTCGAATGCATGGCGCATCCTTCAGGGATTGATCAACGCCGAGAGCTCTATCCTTCTTTTAGCTTTATCATTTATCAGTAGATTTTTTGTGTTTAAATGGCTCCGGTTTTTACGTAAAATTTTATTAGTGAAGCCATCGTATTTATGGTAGATCTAAGGGAACGTTTACCGAAATCGCTAGAAGTTGTCTTCATATGTATTGTTTGGTTTGCTCCCTCGCATAAGCAAACCAAGATCTCTATCTTTCCAGGGTTGAAAAAATTGGAGCAAGGTTTGGCCGGGAGGATAAAAACACTGACTTCATATATTACTAGCTCCAGCAAGTCACGAGATAACCAGGATCCACTCAATCACCTCTAACGATGCTTAGTGAAGTCGAATGCACGCCGAAACCATGAGTGATTGATTAAGATGGAATGCTCTATCCTTTGTGCTAAATGCAAGTACAACACGCGCGTTTTTATTCGGGTTCATTAAGGCTTCATATAGCTAAACTGTCTGGAAATTCGAGACGACCGTTCTGACCAGCAATTGTGCAGCTCGGAAAACACTTTTAAACTAACTAATATGTTTATACACATTCCTAAGGACTGCCGTTGTTGAGCTGATGCGATGTTGGTATACGTTGTCGTCGTGTTCCTTCGATAGCCGACGTCTCGGCAACGTCGCTTTCTTGAGAGCATGGACGTATTTTATGTAACAATAGCCTTATAATTCGGAGAAGAATCTATAGTACTAATGAAAATCTAACATATAACCAAACGCTGTTTTGTTTATAAACTATTCACCGTGCTGCTGCACGGATCACCCGTGTTTTCTTCGCGTGGGATGACGACTGGGAGCCATCCAGGTCAGAAAATCAATTTGAAATGAGGTGCCAGATCACGTGTGGTAGTGAGGCATTCGTCTTTATGGTTCATCTTTCGACTTTTGAAACTTATCCAGAATGCCTCAAGAGTCTTGCGCGTTGACTTTTTGATTCCTGTCCCAGGATCCGGCCAATCACTGAGAAATCATCACGATCGTGCTTTTGTGCCCTATGTGTGCCCAGAGGAGTGGTTTGACGAATTTTTGCTTTCCCATCTAGATGTTCTTTTATGCGGACACGAAGTGATCACTCGTTTCCCTAATGTATTCTTCACCGCCTGCCTTATATGAGGTCAGTTATATTGCAAGTATATTGTATACTGTCTTGTTTGAGTTATTAACTAGTATGTTGTTGGTGGGCGCGTGTGGCGCATTTGTCAGAGGCACCCTGCACTACACACGTGGAATCGATCCCCGTGCCCATGGCGCACCAAGCCCTCCATCCCTCCGGGGGTCGGGAAATTGGTACCAGACTTGTCTCGGAGGATAGCAGCACTGGCTCGATACATCGGTGGGGCACCGCGAGTCATTATAAAGGCCAGATATGCATTGAATTACCTCGAAACGTTGCCCAATGAATTCGAATGCACGGCGCATCCCTCAGGGACTGATCAACGCCGAGAGCTTTATCTTTTTCATGCTATTGGTCTACCAAGATTCTTCTTTGGTCACTCGGGTATGGTCGCAGTGGTGTCGTGACCAGCACAAGGATGGAACTTCGTCATTAGATATTCTACAGAAGGATTCCGATTATGGCATTTGTTTACTATTTTATAGGGTTTGCTATAGAAATACTGTAGATAGCGTGCAAGAACATCCACGTGCCAGTCACGTTGAGGCAGTAAACCGCTTAATGGTATTTGGTCGACTTATTGGTACCATGAAATGGAAATTTTATTTCTTCTTTCATTTTAAGGGATTTCGTGATAGCACGACACGTTGATGAGTGTTGAGTTCTTCTGTCTCTTGTCTCTACCATGATATTTCGGGACCTTCAGTGTGTTCATGATATGCTATTCATTTAAATGCAGTCTGTTCTCTGGTCAACTTGGAATATTAGGTCGTGGAAAAATGGAACGGCAAGATTATGAGATTTATGGTAGATTTCGAATAAAATGACACTGACCAAATACTGCTTTATTAATCAAAATAATAACCGTTGGAATGTACGTTTTGGCAAGAAAGTTCCTATAGCACAGAATTTTGATGCTCAGAGAATGAAAAAACTCTTCAAAGGCATCATCAACGACGGTTTAACTGTTGAAGAGGTTCCTCAGAAGTACTTGCTGACAGGTTTGAAATGATGTATTTAATTGGCTAGAGTTCTGATAAGTAAAGTAGATAAGGAAGAGTTTTCTAACTCATAGTGTTGCTGAGATATTTGCAAAACTCAAGACCGCTGGTGTCTGCGGTGGAGACTGAACACGATATTATCCTTTCCGGAGCTAGCGCGTTCACCATCATCCCATGCGAGTCTTTCTTTTCGCCTGTCTCCCGGCCGTGTTATTGATCTATATAGGAGCTATCAGCAATCACTAGTAAACGGGACTGATCTGGAGAGCACAAATTAGCATGAACATAGTTGTGCTGAATCTATGGTACAAATCGCAATGTCGTCGATTTTTATTTAGTGCCTACTAATTTTTTTTATGACAAGGTTTTATGTGAAAAATAAGCATAGTGTTGCTGAGATATTTGCAAAACTCCAGACCGCTGCTGTCTGCGGTGGGGACCGAACACGTATTGCCCTTTCCGGGGAGTAAAGCGTTCACCACCACACCATGCGAGTCCATCGTTTCGCATGTCTCTCAGCCATGTTATTGTTCTATAGGCGCTATCAGCAACTACCTTTCAACAGGAATGAGGCCCTGGAAAAGGTAGTAACGGGTTCAAAGCTGGCTTATGGTTCCGAGTTTTGCAGATATGTCAGCATTAGTGTGGTTGTATTTCATAAATTAGCAAAAATTTTTTAACCGTCGACTGTTAAGTCCGTTTGTGAACTAGTAAACTACGACTTTCTTCTGGCAAAACTTTAATTATGGGAAGCAGTTGTGGTCTTCATTTCAATTCAGACGCTACGCCAAACGTGGTCGATTGTTCTATGGAGTCTAATTCTCATCCCACAACACACATGGTCAATAAATTGGTCGTTTTCGTTAACCAAAAAGCGGAGAGCAAACATTAAAACACCGATTACGCTAATGTTAGTTTAATACATGTGGGAACATTCTATCGAGCTTTCCCACCTTCCCCACTCTCTTTCGAAAGCGGCGCAATTGTTGGATAATTAGTTTTTTCGAAATCTCTTGAGGAATTTTATGAGATCACTTTCCGCGTTGGGATCGTCGCCATTAACTGCTGCTGAGCGTATGTGACTTTCATCATCATTAAGCAGAAAGGATAAGGCTCTCGGGGTTGACCAATCAGTGAGGGATGCGCCATGCATTCGACTTCATTAAATATCGTTGAAGGTGACTGAATGCATATCTGGCATTTACAATGATTCGCCGTGGCCTACCGATGTATCCAACCAGTGCTGCTATCCTCCCAGACAAGTCAAGTACCAACTTGTCGACCCCGGAGGAATGGAAGGCATGGTGGGCCATAGGCGCGGGGATCGATTCCAAGTGGGTGTTGCAGGGCGCCTCCGACCACTGCGCCATACGCGCTCCTTTCATCATCATTAATAATTCTAATCTGATGCGAAATTCTTCGAACCATCTGTATATCATGCACTCCGAACCAACTCCACGGATACATGCTTTAGTCAATCTGTCATCCAAATCTGCGTCACTGACGCATGTATTGATTTCACCTGATATTCTGGCGCATTAGCTATGCGTTGATACTAAACCATGCTTCGCCATTGCCGTCCCATATATGGGAGGAAATCCATTAGCGCCGTACTGCAGTGGCATCTATAGCTTTTCCATTGAACAAACTTCTTCTCAAGAACACCATCTCAACCAGCCTAGTTTTACAAGCTTTTGGAAAACTACCACACATCCGCTGAAAAACGGACGATTATCGACGGACAGTCACTGTCAACAAGAACCATCCAGTTTAGAAGAGCACTGACGAGGGAGGTTCTTCATTCGAGCGGTGCTGTACTGGATTCTACTCGATGGGAGCACGACGACCAACATCAGAAGAAAAAAAGTACTGTGGGTGATCGATTGGGATCAATCTGGCTCCGAAAAAGGCGAAGGCGCCGAGGCGTTAGTCAAATAAAGTTCTTTCTCAGCCTTGTGTGAGCTTATCAATGAAGGATTACGTATCACGTGTCAGTTTTTAGCAATAAATAGGCTCTAAAATTATTTAGCGCAGGATGCAAATAATAAATCTTTATTACAAAATACAAGTATGAAGTTCATAGCGATGAAGTTCGCTATTATTTCCGCAACAACTTTGTAATATTTTGAATCTCATGAAAACACTCGTAGTAGAAAAATTTCTAAACATCATAGAGCTTTGAAATCATAACAACGCCAAACGCTTTACACTTGTAGTCGGGAACTGAGACGGGTGGTAAATAATGAAGAGAAATAAATTTAGAACTGATTTGTTCTATGCGGTCTTGGAACCAACTTTGTTGATTATAATTATATCTTCGTGCTTAAATGGTTATTCTACAAGCACAGACTTTTCCTCTCAGACGATTTCGCTGAGTTCACGGAATGAAATGTTGCGTAGCGATTGAGTAGATCCAGTTGTGATTCGAGGAGAGTCAGATACCTGAAAGAAATCTTTTCTTGTTTGCCCAACTTTTATTTAATGCCTATCATTTTTCACGACAGGGTGCTATGTGAAACCACAAACCACACTGATGCTGAGATATGCGCTGAACTCATGACCACAGGTGAGCTTTGAACCCGCGATTGTCTTTTTCCGGGTGCTCGCGTCTTATCTGCTGATTTCAACTGCAGCTTTTGCTTAACAGCGTTAATCGCCGACTTGTGCTTCCCGGACCATTCCCATAGACGGGTTATTGTTGACAGCACCGTCAGAGTAAAAAAAAACTGGCTCAGAGAAGGACAAAGCAAGGAATCTCGATGAAGAAGTGAGCGCCGCGAAGGAGTAATCGTGTTTTGCGCATATTTCAGCATCACTGTAGTTGTTTTTCCTTTTTATTGAAGATTTTTTAATGTCCTTATTATTTAACGGCGTTGCTGTTGCTCTCTTTACACAAATTAACTAATGCATTGAATTGATACAATCCTCAATAAGAGGGAAATCGTAGCACGAACATCTGAGAAATTGTGTCCGGATATGCTAACTAAATTATTGACGTAACAGATGATTGCCTTGAAGTATACAAAATACTTCTCAGATTTACTTAAGTTTCTTCACCACTGAGCGAACTAGGCTGTGACTGGACCGGACACTTTTTTAACACTTTCGCTGCCATGGACATTTTCGTGTATCAAGCCTATCGGACGGCGATGCGTTGGAGCACACTTAAAGTCTGCATAAAAGTCAGGATGTACATGAGCACTTGCAAGAAGCACAGCACATTGGTTTCTTGAGGTTACGGTATGTTCCCACAGATCTCCCTCCCATAGAGGGATCTCGTGCCAGTTGAACAAAGAGATGAAGCTCTCGACGTTGATCAGTTTCTGAGATGCTCAATGCATTTGACTTCACTAAGCACCATCGCAGGTGACTGAATGCATATCTGGCCTTTACAATGACTCGCGATGGCCTACCGATGTATCGAGCCAGTGCTGCTATGCCCCCAAAGAAGTCTGGTACCAATTTGCTGACTAGTAGAGATGGAGAGCTTGGTGCACCTGGGGCGCGAGGATCGGTTCTATGTGTGTTGCAGAGAACCTCTGACCACTGCCCTACAAGCGCCCTTTCATGCCACGTCTGGTGTGACTAGTATTCGCGTCTGTCATGCCAGTTATCCGCGTTAAAACATGACGCGTACCGCGGTGGCGCGCAGGGGTTAGATGCGGACCAAAGCTAACCTCATACTTCCCTGAGACGCAGGTAGATCTAAGGAATGGACCTACTTCTGGTGTGCTGATTTGACACATACCTTCTGTACTTACGAAGGCGTATTCATGCATGAGTGTGCAGGTGTTCTTTCATTTATGCGGATTGTATTCTACGAGTTAATTCAGCCAAAAAGCCTGCAATCAAGTGACAAGGAAGTATATGTGAAGCGGTCGCCTTCAACGAAAAAAAGCTCCCCATGTACTCCGGGAAAGACTGGCAAACTACCCGTGAGTATACCCAGCCCCCCATATTTAGAGCTCAACAAGCTATACGAGGGTACCAAACTTTAAAGAGAGTGAAATAATCGTGCCACATTCCCCTGACCTCGACGAGTACGGAGAGGCTACTGAGATCTCAGGGCCATTCTAGTCTCACTAATCCACGAACGACTAAGGTGAGGATCTGCACCTACAATGCATGATCACTTCCATCTGAGTCAAACGTACTGCGGGAAGGCCACCGACTCGATGGTCAGAGTTCTTTGCGAAAACTCTAGAAGAAGGATACGGTACCCAACGAGTCCCTAGAGCGAGTAGAACACACTGGGATACGTTCGCGCTGGATGGGTAGGAATGGAGGATTTGCTGGCGCCCAACGGGGCTACAGGTGGTACTATTCTATGTTCTATGATTCTATGTTCTTCTGTTTATGTTCCCATGTTCTTGGACACCACTTCTGTGTGATCTAATTCTATTGTTTGATTAAAATAAAATTCAATTAACTAACCATGGCGTTGTTCGCTTTTCGTATGGTTTTCTATGATAATAGAAAAGTATTTCTCTGTCGCTTTCATGTTTTTTTGTTTGTATCCACCGACTCAATTCAACCACTCGAAAAAGAATTTGTAAGCATGGCGCATTGAGGACACCTATCAATGGATCGGCCCCAGCATGAAATCTGTACTCGACAAGCTATCGACGTACTATGAAAAGTCAGCCAAGAATGCTCTCTGCGGCGAAATAAGCGAGAAGAAAAGCATGTGCATTGAAATCAAGATTTACTGTCGTGTACGTAGAGCGGCGGACATATAGAAATCAATGCGCTTGGTCGCGAGAGTGTTAAAAAACACAAAGTCGGGAAACCAAGGTGAAAACTTACAGCATTTACACTGTTAGTGCTCCTAATATACTTTCTGATGACGTCGCTGACAGTCGTCGTTCGGGGTCGCGACAGAATCACTTCGTGGACGGATGACAGAAAACTATCAAAGATCTGCTCACGTGAGGTGGCATTCTGGAAGCAGAGAATTGGTGACCGCACTCAAACTAGTGTTTCACAATATTTTTTGTATTTCGCCTTACATAGATAGTGATTAGATACCTGGCAAATGTGCTTTATCCAGAGCAGATCGGAAATATCTAACGCCAAAGTGCTTTAGTTTGTGTTTTGCGAAGTCCTCCGATATCATAGGAAATGCCGATTGGCAAACATTGAAGGTTCCCATCACTCTTTTGTGAGCATAGTTTGAAGCCTGTATGCTGGGGCAGAAAAAGAGAAGCAGCTTTCTGTGTTTTGTTCAACTGATCTGTAGAAGAAATGGATTTGTTTTGTCTCTGTAACCAACAATCTGGTCTTGGACACGCGCCCCTATTCTCCATCATAACCTAGCTTTAGATAGAGGTATTCTAAATGATTTTTATCAAGCACAGTTTTCGGGTTTTCAACGGGAAATGTACAATAGAAAATATTGGACTTCCCCATTGTTAGCTCCATATCATTGCGGGTCGTTGAAGTTATCCCGTGTTCGTTGTTCAAAGTTGATAGTAGGAACATAACAGATAACACTTAAAATTCCCTTTGAAGTGCTTTCGGTACTTCATTCTGACTGTACTGGTGAAAATTCCTCTACAAAGATTTTTTTGCAATTGGTAAGTGTGGTACAGAGCAACGCCTCAGTTGTCTTCTCGAAAATCCTTGGTGATAACGAAAATGCAATCCGAACTTCCTGAGGTGAGGCATATTTCATAGAGCTGAGCAAAACCTTCACATGGAGGAAGTAGTGATAGGGACCAGAAGAATGACGAAAAGGAGTTGTCAAAGTGGCACTGTCGTTGATTTAACAGATCTCGGCATTAGTCGTGACGTTGTTCGTTCCCTATGTGTACTGCCTACTATTTTCTTTTACAAAAATGGATTTCCATGCAATACAGGCGGTGTGGACAGGAGCATAGCAGGGCAACGAAATTCCCTCACATACATATTTATTGTTTTTTTGTTAAACTACTTTTGAAGTTTCTGACAGATGAAATTTACAGAAGCTTTCGTTCTCGACCACGGTCGTGTGGTGCAACTAAAGAGATGTCGTTCAGTAACTGACAGAATGCCCTGTTTTAGCTTCTCCCGCCAGTCAAGTTTGGCATCCCTTCAAAGTCGGGAAATTAGTACCATAGTTGTCTGTGAAGAACTTCCACCGATCCACATTGGGGACTGCGTGTGGTAAAGACCAAGGAACGCCCTAGCAAAATTGCTTGGGAATTTCAGAGTAAATCTTCTCTACTTTATTCAACGAGATATCTAAATCGTAAAGGAGATCAAAAATTCCATACCAGTAGCCGAATCCACACACAAATCCGAAGATCTTCATGGATGACGAGTGCTAGTAAATGCGTGGGATGAACGTCTTGGGATCCGCACAATACATGATGTCGGGTCATGTATAAGAATAATGCATTCCTATTTTAATCCGGAAAATCAAGGCAAAGTCCTTTTTCATGGACCCGTATTTCGCATCTACTGTGCGGATTCCAGCACTTCTCACATTCGAGTCTTTTCCTCGCATACGTCACCCATTAAGGTCTTCCAACTTTTACGTGGTACTTCGGCTGTTGCTTGGGGATTTTCATTCCATTTTGAATATCTTAGAATGCTGCTCGAGTTGATTCTACTTGGAGTCCTGAAATAGCCGGGCTAAAGCGTTCCCACAATAAAATTCTGTACACCCTTAATAATATAGGGTAAAATCTCCCTCATCGGTTTCTAATATCCTCAAGTTCACAAGCTCTCCAATCATACAGAGATAATTAGAAAACCCTCTCTGTCAGTTAAAATTAGGTTGGCGCATAGGATACGCTACCTCTGGAAGGCATATAGTCCGTTCTATAAAGCAAAACCGATCGACTAGAATTCACCAGTTATTTGTACTCCGTCGCTTTTTAAAAAACCGTTTTCCAACAATGAGGCAATCTTCTGGTTCTACCTCGATTGAACGTCTCATCTACTAAATCAAACAAATTTTTGAGATAAATCCGGAATTCGTCACTATCATGGAACATAACTCCTTGCAATGCATGAAAACCCGACGATGCGATGTGCACAGAGTGGGGCTTACGCCCAGGCATCCGCCAGTGAGGTGCCTTCCGAACACTTTTTAGGAAATTTGTGATATTCCATGCGCATCTTGTTAGTTTCCAATGTCTCTCACAATCGTTTCATATCAGTCAAGTCAAATCTTCCACATTTGAAGCGTAATGTCTACTTACTGTTACGTTATTAGTGAACTTTCTTTCTCGTAAAGTGTATGGGTTCAGAATTGAACTACTAGTGCTGGCCGGAGACGCTTATTTTGAAGACTTAGAGCTATGAAGAGCTTCATAAGTCAGGCTACCCGTAGTTGCTTTCGTCCAACCAAAGCACAAAAGTTTTAACGATTCTGCAAGAGGAAAGGTTGGTTTTTCGAGCACTACACGTAGTTATCGGGCAGTATATTCGCAACTTGTGGCAATTTTAGCGCTCCACTACAGAGAAAATAATCTGTGCACTAGTGTAATAGTGGATAGTTTATGCAGCCGCTGACCCAAAAAAAATGTAGTTCGTCAATTTTCAGCAAAAAAGAAAAAAACCTATTGGCATACTTTTTGCACGAGCCTTCCAGAGATTGATGAGCTTCGACCACTCTTCTGGGCGGATTCGCTCGCAACCTCTTTGCAGTCGACTGCGTTCCTGAATCAAGATTTATAGTGATTTCTCCATCTCCATGGTAAAATCCAGTAATGCTTTGATCCAGTACAGGACTAAAACTATTTGAGGAAAAAAATAAAGGAGAAAAGAAAGAGAAGAGTGTCAAAATGTCCAACATACACTTAAGGTCAAGTATTTCCTTGGCTTTTGTGAAGTGTCGGTGACCAACCACGAATAATCCGGCACGCGATTTCGCAAGCATTCACGGGACTTGCGTAGCTCCTGAAGTTCTCCTGTCTTCTTTCTTTTTCCTGGTTTTTTATTCATCTCCGTATGAAGCCACACTACTTCTCATCTCTGTCCACCGCATATTCCTTTTTTTCTTCCCAATTATTTACTTGGAACTTGGCGATGAGAGGACACAATGCATTACGGAGAACCTTCCATGCGAATAGTCAGCATCACGAATGCGAGACTTCATGCATAATTACAATCGATTATTCTGTAGATGTTTTACGTAGAAAACAACATTAATCTTCTTGTTTTTTCCCGCTTCTACACAGATGAAGCCGTAAGACCTGAGTGAAACACTATAACATACATATAATCACAATGATGATGAGATATTTGCGAAGCCTGGACCTCAGCCCAGATCGAACCGCTATTACCCTTTCCGAGAACTCACGTGTTACACACGCCACCATTGAAGCCCTTGTTCTCCCTTTTTTCTCAGCCAGTCTTACCCTAACGGTGCCATCAGCAATCACCCGCCAACGAGAATGATCTGGGGAGCATAAATCGGCAAAAAGAGTGGCTGAAAGAAAGGCAGAACAGGGGCCTTAGCGGTGCCGTGCGTAACACGTGAGCCCCCAGAAAGGGTAAGAGCGGTTCTTTCTGGCCTGGAGTCTGAATTTTGCAAATATTTCAGCATCATGGTGTTTGTATTTCACATAATACCCTATCGTGAAAAAAAAATCACGGAAGAAGATAAAATGTTATACACCGTAACATGCTTGGAGAATCTTAGGTGATAAAACAGAATGTCGATCGTTCGCTCAAGAAATAGTTCGCGGTAGTTGCTTTTTGGACTTTCATTCATTGATGGAGACTTAACAACTAATGAAAATGTTCTGGAGTTGTGGATAAGAATCCAAGAGAATGCCGGCTTTCCTTGGCGCCGTCGAAATTCTTTTAGAATTGTGTAACGACGATAATCTTTCTTCTCAATCTCCTGGTTATTTACAAATTCACATTCTCTATCACAGTTCAGAGGTTATTCTCACAGTTCACATTTTAAGAAAATTCGCCGATATATTCACTATTTACTAAACATTTTAGGATTTCAATAAAATCTAACCCGCTCCGTTTCAAATGCGATGACGGTGGCCTCGACCTCGTAGAGAATCAGGTCGATCATCATCGTGGTGTCGTCGTTTCCGGAGATTTCGTCGCGGTCGTCGTCATCATCTTTCTCTGTTGCCAATCGGCCAGCAGCCATATCGAATAGCCATTTCAACATTTTTTGGTGCTCACAGAATTTTCTTCATTACAGGGTTCCTGTTATTGTTGCTAGAGGTATTTTTACAATAAATAACAAGGCGAAAATCATCACGAAACGTGTGTCAGTCTACTTAATGTAAGCGATGAGATACGCGCAGAGCTAAAGAAACGATGAGATAGTTGAAAGAATTTCTGTGGCTACCCGTATTTAAATTTAAACTAAAGTCTTAATTGTGTCATAGGTTTTTTCTTTTTGAAAGGAGCGAAATCTATAGCTGTCCCATTGTTTTGACGAAATGAAGCAGTGCAGTGTAAAAAGAGTGAAAAAGAGTACATATCAGAAGGAAAGAAATAGCGATAACAGAGGAAACGAAGAAATACAAGATCCTAGCCTCGCCAGCAACCGCGGCCACCACTAAGTCACTACTTAGCGGGTGGACACGCCCCATATGCCTTTTGAGGACATCTAGTGGGACAACTGGAAGGACAAGTCGTTAACAGGGTGGCAAACGATGACTAACATATAAAGGAAACTATCAAAAGGATGAACTGTTCGGCGGCGTTGATCACAATGCCTGAGGGATGCGCCATTCATTCGACCGCATTAAACATGGTAAAGGAGATTGAATGCTTTTTCTCTCTTGTACAACTTGCTGTGATGTACCGCTGCATCAGCTCAGTGTTTCTATCTTCCCAGACAATTTTGGTGCAAATTTTTTGATCCTTGAAGATCGGTGGCTTGGCTGCCATGAAGAACGGGATCCAACTAAACAGCTTGTGTACATTTTATGGCAGCTTTAACCATTGCGCTATAGACAAGCATAGCTGACCAATAGTGATTTGAAGTGTCCACTGATCTCCTTAAAATGTCGAAGAGGCAGAGGTGGTTCAAAAGCCATTTCACTGAGGATTTCTTTTTGTCGAATTAGTCCTAATCCAAATTATCATCGCTAAGCATGCAAACAAATGTTCAAACTCCAAACTCTGCAGATGCTTTTCCGAATCGATGCAACAGATAGCTTGCGTTCGTTTTTACCCTTGGTTTTAGGCACTTCTGTAGTGTCAACAACGAAAAATTTTAAACCTTTGTCGGATTCTATTAGAATCCTAAGCAGAGTGAGACAGCATTGGAAATTAAACAAACAGAAAGAAGCTGGGTGGGCTTCCCGTCACCATATCACGAATGAGTGGGACTGTGACAGCTTGATTATGACGATACAACAAAGCAGTCTCGTATTCTGTGTGGCACATTGCTAGCGTCTTTACTGAAGACGTACTGACCATTAGGAGAAGTGCGACCAGTGAACGGTGAATAGAACAACTTAATATCCTTCCATTTCAGCGTTCACTGAAAATCTGAGCAAGCGGTTTCTCCAAAACGGGGAGGTGAGGACAGCATCTAAATGGGGCTAGAAAACCTGGTCACAGATCTCCACCTGCTTGAAGAAAGTTTTGGGAGACAAAGTATAGAAAAAATCATGCCACTGCTATTTCCTATTCTTACCACAGCGATTATTTAAATCGTGCTATGCTTACTTGTGTAGCACAAAGGAGTTGGTCGAAAATTGGAAAAATTTCCCAGTTATTTGGATCTTTGGCCGAGAATGAAGCTTCCGAAAAAATTCTTAAGTATTATATTTAGAGGTAAGTAATCACGGTTGTTTAAAGGAGCTTTGCAGACATTTTTCCAAGAAGGGCAAATAGTGTTCTCATATTTGCTACCGTATTTTCTAGATTTCTGGAAAAATTGTATCTGCATGGAATAAAGTTTTCGGTGGCGGTGATCAACTTTCGTGTTTTTTTTCCTAGACAAGAAAAGGATTATTGTGGACTGAGCAGTTAGAAGTCCGATAAAGACAGCGAAACGGCGACTGTTTTAAAAAGCTGCGAAATGGTGCATGCATATTATCGACTAGGTTCCGTGGAATAAATGAGGTTTTGTTCAAAAGAGAAGAACAATGATAGAGAATCTTGTGGTGAACGGTGCTGCTTCGCAAGCCGTTCGTTCATTCTCAACCGCTCAGTGATCCAGTGATGAGCGTCGCTATGGCAATGGTTAGACGGACGTGTCGAGTGGAGATAAGCGGGCTCTCGGCCCCCTTACTGGACGACCCGATTCTTCGGTGATCCAAATTTGGTGGAAGGTAACTTAACCTGTCAAATTTAAGCGAACGTTTGTCAATTCATTGTTTATTGGACACGATGGACTCTCAGAAACACGGTTTTTGTTTGATGTTGTCGGAGAGGGTATCTTTTCAAAGTTTTATATACCTTTATGACGATCCTCCCAATTCTTTAGGGTGGGAGGTGTTCCAGGGTGTTGGGCTGCGATGTACAGAGAGGTAATTTATTTGCCCGGTAAGGATTCCAGTTCTGCATTCCTATCAGGAAGCCCAGCTAAGAGCAAACCACTAGGATTCACCACCGTCCTGGAATCAAACTAGTCGCATGGTGGCAAATCTCCCTCTGATCTACAAGGGCGGCGACTTCCTGTAGTGGTGACGACCTGGGGCAGACTTTGACTAGGCTGACCTCAGGACTCCAGGGAACTACAATACCTAAACCAGCAAAATTCCGACAAATGGAAATTATGCCAGGCCACGCACAACCAGTGAAGACGGGCTGTGTATTCAAGTATACAAGTTTACGTCGATAGGCCGCAGAGTGTAATCTAGGCCTATGTAGCCGTCAAGTTTTTTAAATACTCCTCTATTTATCAAACAATTACTGACGCTTATCCAAGAACTAGCACTGTGGTGAACGTATGCAGCCGAAGAGTAATCGAATTCCAAGGAAATCAACCACGAGGAAGGACATTCCATGGTAAAATTTCGCATTACGTTTAGAATAAATAGAATACACTGAAAACGATTGACTTATAAGTAAAGTATCCACCGAATAGCACGAATAGTTTATGGGTTCTTAGCACCATATAACTGTTCTAAGCCTGAAGTAAGCATTTTCAAAAATCGAGTTTCCTTCAATCTCGTTATGACTACTCAACATGTAATTTTCCTTTAAGTGTTTAGCTTACATGAAGATGTTATACAACTTTTATTCGGCCAACGTTTCGACGTCTTCGTCTTCGTCAGAGCCGATAATATGAGTGGATGTCCACAGTTCTAGGTACTCTCGATGTGGTGTTTTTTGCCGTCGTATAAGGAGAAACGCGGTTTTTGCAGTATTATCACCCCATGTGGTAGTTGACAATGATGCCGACTTTAGCAGGATGGATTGTCGAAAAAAACAAGTCGTCGAACAATTATAGCAACAGCAATCATCCTGTGTAAAAGATCATGGCTGGATGAGATTGCCTCATTTGAGCGGTGTTCCAGTGAAGAAGATCCAACTCGATACGATGACGAGGGACACCGCACTAAGAGTGCGAAGAGCTGTGGAAATCGACTCGGATCACCGGCTCTGAAGAAAACGAAGATGTGGAAACGTCAGTTGAATAAAAGTTGTATGGCACCCTCGTGTAAGCTAAACAATCAAGAGAAATTTACATTCTAAAGTAAACGGTTTAGTAAAAGACAAAGGATGAAGGACGAGGCTTCTAATGCCAACCAATCCCTGAGGGATGCGCTATGCATTCGACTTCGTCGACCATCATTGGAGAAGAATGAATTCATATCCGATCTACACAGTGATTTGGCGTGGCTTGCGAATGGATCAAATCAAGCTGTTATATTCCCAGATAATTCTGGTAGCAATTTGCCGATTAGGGAGGGATGGAAGAGTTGGTGAACCTGAAGAGCGACCGTGCTATACGCCTCCTTAGTAAAAGGTATGTTAAGTCGATTTAGAGGGCAGGGGATAAAAAATTACGTGGAACTAAGGGGATTTGACACCAGATAGTAAGTTTTGCTAGTGTTGACTAGAAAACTAGAAGTAAACGATGCCATACGCTGAATAATTCAGTGAGCACCTCGCTGGATCTGATTCCTTTTCCCATTTAATCGTTCAGTGTTCTCCATCCCTACACTGTCTGCCTGTCTGCTTTAAGTTTCGTCAATGAAGATTTAAAGAAAACATCTTTTTTGCCTTTATTGGTCATATTCGCTCCAGTATGAAGTATATATGGTTCATAAGGTGTAAAAATAATGACCGCTTTTAACCCGAAGCCTAGTAGCTCGGTGCTCGGCTGGTGATGATTGTATCGACTGGAATGAAAACCATAGGATCTACAGACCATTTCCAACAAGAAACAAGTTTTTTTTATTCCACATTGATGGAATTTTTGATTCTTTTCTCCATCAAGCCTCGTATTTCGATGCACTTGCATTAGTTATATCGAAAATTAAACCTCTGTTCTCAAGTTTTCGGATATTTGTAAGTGTAAAAGCACCGAAAATTGAGAGAAACCTTAATAAGGGAGGCAATAAGCCATAGAACCAAGTCCCCTCTCTAAGTGTGCGAAATTCCCAATTCCTCGAGTACTTTGGTCAATGAATCACCAGCAATTATCGAAACACCAGCACGGTCACAGCTGTGTTAGCCTACTACTTTGACTTCACTTCTGCCTTTTTTTCGTGAGTTAACGCCTCATTATGAAAGCTGGTTTGCCAGGTGTCGAACCACAATGTCTTTTCGCAGAATTCATGCCCCTGATATGTTAACCTGGGACGAGAAATAGTTGGACATTTCCGTTCGGTTATCCGTTGGGGAAACTATACCAGTAGCTTCATTGTTCTCAAGCAAACCTATTCACAGGGAGATGAACTTCCCTCTATTCAAGGTTTGGCCATAACCTTCTCGTACATTTATGGGCTAAATAGGCAAAATGCTAATACAAGATACTTTTTGTACTTGGTTCTTTCTAAACGCGGATCATTCATATAAATAATAAATCATGTGACTCTTCGATTTCGTATTTACATGGTCTTGTCATTACGTATTTGTTCATGATGCCTTTCTATGGCTTCCCACGTCTTTGTACTGCTTCCCCTCCCAACGGTTTACCGCGTCATCGTGGCTGGGAGGTGTTCCTGGGTATCGGGGCTGCGATGTACAGTGGGGGATTCGTTCCCCCGGCAGGGTCTCCCAAGCTGAGAAGGAGTCCGGCGTTTCCATCAGGATGCCTAGCTAAAAGTAAACCAATACCAGGATCCGCCACCGTCTTGGTATCAAAGTCGGCGACTGCCCGTAGTTGTGAAGAGCTGGGGCAGACTTTGGCCAGGCTGACCTTGGGATTCTAGGGAACCACAATGCCTGGGTCTGATTGTTGACATTAATGGAAAACAATTTCAAATCATCATGTCCTATCGCTTTTAGTTTAGCTTCAGGGCCATGGCTTATAGGGGTTTAATTTGCTATTTAAATGAATTGCAATATTGAAAAAATGATCTCAACTGAGCCAACAATTCTTTCCTTAGGAATTTGTGGTCCCTTCCAAGGATTATTGAATACCTCGACGACCAAATGATTGGGTTCTTTCCAATATTGATGTAGGATTGCAAATTTTCTGTTCCATACCCAACATATTTGGACAACGCTTTTTTTTCCTCCTCGTCTTTCTTTCCGTGTTGTTCTGGTGTTCGACAAGGTTTTGAAACCAAACGCTTTTAGACTTAAGTACAGTACTACTTTACTCCTCACTGTTCATTGCGCTTTATTGTTTTTTTGTGTTCGTTCCTCCCACTGATTAACCACTGTTAATTCGTTCACCGGAAACCTATTTTCTCGATAAATGACGATGATTGCTAACCAGTAAAGTAGTTCAGCAGTTCAGAACCCTATAGATTTATATAATAGACCTTGTTGTGTATCACTAACTGTATCTAGAATTTGTACACAGTACTCCTTCAAAATTAAATGTGTTTGGACTAAAAGCTCCCAAAATTTAGCAGCAGAACTAAAATTTTTTAAAATTTTCCACGCCAAAGGGGCAGGTACATGCAAAGACGAATCGTTCCATGGCGGGCGAAATCTGCCACTTTTGTTTGTTTTCGTGACCCAAATATGAGCTTTACGCTTGGATAAAAATTCGTAGTTTCTAGCAATTCCTAGTGCAATTGGTGAAATTACATATGAGCTGAGATGTGTTTATTTAATGTTGAAAGTCCCTGATACTTTCGCATCGTATGACTCCTCTAGAGACCACATCGCCGTATGTGTTAATGAATATTCCTCGCTCGTTTTCTAAGTACTTATAAATTAACTTACTTAGTTATATTTATTACGTCTTAAGGACGCGTGTGGCGCAGTGGTTGGAGGCGCCACTGCGACACACGTGGAATCGATCCCGGCGCCCATGGCCCACTAAGCCCTCCATCCCTCCAGGGTCGGCAAATTGGTACCAGACTTGTCTGGGAGGATAGCAGCACTGGCTCGATACATCAGTGGGCTACCGCGAGTCATTGTAAAGCCACATATGCATTCAGTCACCTCCAACGATTCTTAATGAAGTCGAATGCATGGCACATCCCCCAGGAATTGATCAACGCCGAGAGCCTTTTTTGTCCTTTATAATTTATGGTAACTCTTTAAGTGATAAACTGACAAAACCTTTAATAGCAAGTTCCCGATAATATGATTATGGTCTCCATCGATCTAGAAATGAAACCACTGGGTTTATGGACTCCATCAGCGATCACGATAAAACGCATAATAGGCAGTGATAGCACTTGAGGAGATAAATTACCCAGATGCTCAACAGTATTAGTTGGAAATTTGCAACCATCATCACACGTAATTTGAATGATACGACTTTGTGCTCTAACATACACAACTTCAAACATTTGAATATGTAATATGTTATAAAAGCTGCGTTTAGCGCAGTGGTTAGAGGCTCTCTGCAATTCACATGGGATCGACTCCGCGCCCCAGGTTCGCCTAGCCTTCTATCCCTCCGGGGTCTGCAGATTGGCACCAAACCTGTTTGGAAGGATAGTAGCACTGATCGATACACCTGTAGGCAACCGCGAGTCATTGTAAAGGCCAGATATGTGAAATCAATCACCTCTAACGATGCTTGGTAAAGTCGAATGCATGGTGCATCTCAGCGGTATTGATCAACGCCGAGATCTTTATCATTATCCTTAAAGTGTTATTATCATGGAAAATAGATGCAGCTAGCGTCGACGTAGGTCTCACTTCATTCTATGATCCTACTTCGGACTCTGTCTCTCAGCTTAATCTGCATAACGTTTGTCAGCAGTGCGTTGAACAATGAAAATACTACACTAGATGGTACATAAATTCAATGCAAAATGTTCGATAGGACACTTACAGTTCTCTCTGCACATTTATCGTCTACTTTTGTCTTTTTTTTACAGGTAAACGAAATGTCCAGAAAATGGACAATGATGTACTAGAACATGACGAATCTGGAGAGAGAGAACATTCAGAAAATGAAGGGATACTACCAAAAGCATTCAAAAACGGTACTTAGTTTCTCTTGTCAGCACCACGAGCTCTGGGTTAGTGGTAAAAGTATGACTGTGTAGTTTTCATGACCTGACTACTGATTTTCTCGAAACACCTGAGATATTTCCCAATCTCACATTGTACTTTTCAACAACCAGCTATTGCCATTTGTGAGCGCCCGTTGCGAAAGCTGCAAACTTGAACTGCCTTATGACGTCGAACCCTAGTTGTCCAGTTTGGTAACTCTTAATCCTAACCATAGGGAGAGGGTAACACAGTGGTAGTGATGTCCGTCATCACGAGCATTGTACTAGTTCGATTCCGCACCGGGCCAACCAAGCCTCTCATCCTTCCGGGATCGGAGATTGGTACCGGACTTCTCTGGGAAAAAATCACTCTCTGCAGTCCAGTTGAGAACGCTCCAGCCCAGCTATCTCAGGTGTCTAGGGAGAATTGGGCGACCAGCATTCTACGACATTCAAGATGAAATGAAAAATCCCCAACCAGCAACCGAAGCCACACGTAAAAACTTGGAAGACCTTCGTGGACGATGGATGCGAGGAAACGAATAGAATGTGAGAAGTGCTGGGATCCGCACAGTAAACATGAACATCAAATAAAAAATAAAAGTAACGATAAAAAAAATAACCCTAGCTATTATGTCACTATTATATCCGTGATCAGCAAAAACATATTCTGGATATCTTGCAAATCGTAATTCGCAAAATATTACGTGTTAAACCAGATTTATGGCTTCATGGAAGAACCCATGGCTACAGAACTTCCAACAATCTTAAATGGTTACTAGATTGATTAGCATCCAACTTGCTGGTTGGAATAAAAGAATAAAGGATAAGGCGTTTATCGTTGATCAATCAATGGGCGATGCGTCATGAATTCGACTTCATTAAGCATCGTTGGAGGCATGGTTGACCTATACAATGACTATCAATGGCTTATCACTGTATCGAGTTTATGCTGCCATCTTCCCAGACAACTCTTAAACAGTTCACAGACCCCGGAAAAATGGAAGGCTTGGTGAGCTCGCATTGCGGGATCGTACCAAGGACCAAATGTTTACTGCGGGGGTATCTTTAACCATTGCACTGGACACAATCAAAATATTTTAACATATTAAATTATAAAAAATAGAACGGAGGCTACGAGCGAAATGCTGTGTCTCGAGCAGCTCAGGAATTCAGCAAAGGAGTTCTGTACAGTTCCAGTTTACGGATGGAAAGAAACACAGTGTTAAGATTTTTTCACCACTAGAGTTTATTGCTCAAATAATTAGATGTGCTCCAGGTGTGTTCGTTCACAAAAATCGCCAACTCATACTTTTGTCTACTTAGCGATGTCTGATGGCGTGTTTCCAAAAGCGTTTGCTTCTTGTCTTCCATTGAGTTTGACAATCAGGAAGGACTAGGCAGTGGGCGTGGTCGTTCATCTATTTCAGTAGCTTATCGTTCCACTTCTGAACTTCATCATCTTATAAGAACAAACGTTTTTTGTGAAGCCTGTGAAATCAATGTTGTAGCTTTCCTGAAAAGACGTGATCACCTATCGTTACTTAAGTTCGGAAAAAACGTTAATGGAAGACAATGTGTGTATCTTCTATAGCGTCATTAACAAACTTATAAAGGAGGGTGTGGGAAAGGAACTACATGAACGAATGCATTTGTTCATTTCAGCGAAGAATACCATCCAGAGATGGGCGTTGTCTATATTCTCGAAAGAAGTTCCACGATACAGAAGAGGTCAGATGGTAGAGGTAGAGGTATCAAAGGAAAGAGTGCAGGAGACGACGAGCTCTGCAAACACAGGTAAAGAAGTGGCAACTTTATTACTAGTTAGCTGACACGGGCCAAAATGACCCAGTATCACGATGATGACAGTAGAAGTGATGACAGTGTTATCACTCGGTCCCGGAAACCACTTCCAACTAAACCCGGCTTACTTGTTTCCCTATTCTAAACAGGAAATGAAAAGGAATTCGGAATTGTGAGAAAATATCCTTAGCCATGTCTCATCACTTTCAGAAGGAAGCAGACATCTTCCATGGTGGATCATTTTTCTTTTGTCACCTCTTGTGTTCGTTCTGTTCCTTTCTATCGGTTGTTTCTTCTTGTCATTACATTCATATGTAAGTAATTTTTATGGAGAATATCACAATTACATAGATAGTCGTTACAAACCGAATAACTAGGAGTCGAGAAAAACCATGTCTCAATGAATTCCTATCCAAATATTTCGTATAATCGTCAGCCTTCAGCTTTTTATATAGTACAAGGATTTTTTCGAAGAAAAGCAAGGCAACACATGACGAGAATATGAGACAGCATAGAGAACTAACTCTATTATTTCACACCCCGTAAACTGCATTTTTTTAGAATAAAGCTCGCAACAGAAAAGAGCAGAACAAAGAAGTACAACGCAGTGAAAGCGCCAAAAGTAAGACGGCCACAGATAGGAATGCGGTAGGTGGACATAATAGCGCCCGAATATTGTGGCTTGACTGGTGTAAAAAATAGCCGTTTCATGGACACACTTAGATGGTTAGCAGAACCCACCTCATGGAAGACGATTAGCAGACTCCTCCTCATGGATCATGGGCACCGACTCATATTCGTCCATCAGTTTCGTTATCATAAAAATGTCGTGTGTGTGTGTGGTGTGTGTGTGTGTGTGTGTGTGTGTGTGTGTGTGTGTGTGTGTGTGTGTGTGTGTGTGTGTGTGTGTGTGTGTGTGTGTGTGTGTGTGTGTGTTTGTGTGTCCTCTCCTTATTGACACGAAAAGGGCTTGGACATCATTTGCTTTGGAATCTCAAGATAGGATTGCTATAGCTGTACCTAAATTTTCCCCGTAGTCTGTCACCATTGTAAAGCAAAGGAAGGTTTGTTACCTTGTGACTTGTATTTCTTCAAGATCACGGTGACTCGGACCTAATCTTATATGCACGCTCATGCTCTCTATGCAAATAAAAGTTTTAAACAGTCCGCTATGATGCCATCTTATCACTTGTGTGTTTTAGTTTCGGATATTTCAAGCCAACAAGACACGTTTTCATTTTAGGTGCCGTCTGATCACCGCGAACTCGAATCACAGGCAAGGTAGTCATTGGGCATTTCATCTAGTCGAAATCTAATGGCGTTAAAGGCGTCGGTATTTGTGAGAAACGGTCTTGATTTTCATTCAGAACTAATTGACAACGCGTTTACTGCCCTACATGTTGCTTACAACAGGCAAAAATAGGATGAAAACTTCAGAGAAGGCATACTCCGGGTAGTGATTAACCTCTGTCCCAATACCTTACTGTGTAGCGAGCTCGGTTGTGGTGCGAGAACAAGCACATATATTTTTTCTCTATGGTCTCGTGCATCGCACTAATTACAGCTGCTCTACAATACACTCTGGAGCGGTTCGCTGCTCGATTCTGTGCTCCAGAGGTCAAAGAGCCTTCCATTACTCCAGGGTCTGAAATTGGTACCAGACTTGCCTGCGAGGATAGCAGTAGTGACTTTATACATTCGTATGCAAACACAAGGTATTCGATAGGCCAGATGCGCATTCCTCTAAGATTTTTGATGAAGTCGAATACATAGCGCATGAATAAGGTATTGATCAACAGGGAAGCACTTCCCTTTAGGCTTTATTGTTTCCATCACACAATTTACAGTCACCAAAACATTGTGTAATACATTGGCATCCTGCTTGGAGCACACGTTTTACCACGACCGTGCACGTAGTGTGTATTCAATCCAACGATTTGTAGCATTCCAGCAGCCACGCTAGTACTGAATTGCATTTCTGGACGTCTACGAACAGGCACGAAAGAACGCTAAGTACCTCGGCACAGCGGTCCACTCAGTGGATATTCCACACATAATCAGGAAATCCATGCATCACTCTTATATGAGGGATGTCTCGTTTGTTGATGGTCAGTTTCCGCTCCTCCTATGCATCCCCCAGATTGCTAAACCTATTCCCCAAAAGTGCGGTTTATTTACGCAGCCGAAAGCATACGTGCATGGATGCGTTCGCATTCCCGTGGATTGCTAACTCGAATGGCGATTCTTCCAAAAATGCGCAATCAGGTGGCTGAGAAGTATATGAAAGGGAGTTTGAGTCATCTTAGAACAATAAATCACCTTAGGATCAAAGACTTCACATGAATGGTGAAATGCTCTTCCTGCAAACAAAGCACAAATGCCTAGCTCTGTGGCTCGATAGGAGCGAATCAAGACTTTATTCGTGACTACTATACGACTAACAATTTTCTGACTACATTCATCTACCAGAAATTCTATTATGGTCCAACGACTGCAGACTTAGTGTTCAGGTCGGTTCGAGAGGGCGGAATAGGGAGCATTATGCGTGATCCTGAACTGGATTTATGCACGACACCTGAGGTCTCTTCTTAGATGAACGACAAATTTATTCTTTTTACTTACTGCCTACTCTTTTTGATGAGAGTGTATATTGCGAAATATAACTTCAACGAAGCTGAGATATTTGCAAAACTCTAGACCGCAGGTGACAAATTTATAGTAAAGCGCCGAATTACTTGTGTTTCAGAAAGCAACAGTGAGTAGGATGGTGTATAGAGCAAACACATGGACAACTGTAGATAAGGTAAATCTATACCGTTTCTTCCACGGAGACTGCTCCTCATACTTCTCAGCGAATTTCTAGAATCTTTAACAAATTCTAGCTCTCATTCCCGATACCTGCGTAGAATAGGACTTCTCTGAAATAACGCTGAATCCAATAGCAGGGACGTCCGTTGTTCTTAAGACATTCTATTAGCCAACCTGTATAAATTCAAGAAATGGCTGCCCTGTGTAAACCATGGAAAATCCGACTACTGCTGGCTCATCGATTTCACAACTAGTACCTGGCTCTCTCTTAGCAGTTATATTCTTCTTATTAATTAAACGCTTATGGCACTGAACGCTTATGGAACTGAATGGGGAAACTGCACTTACGTTCATCTGAATCAAAAGCTCGAAGCCTTAGGGAAGTAAAACGAAGTTGAACCTAGCGCAAGTAGATCTTAAGCGAGAATATTCACTCATGAAGGAGATAGAAGGATGGATAGGAGTGTTCTTCTTAATGTAGCCAGCAATAAATAAAGATTCAATATACTGGCTACCATTTTAAACAGGATAAAAGCTTTCCAACTTTTGCGTGGTCTTTTAGAGCCAATAAACTTTCTCTCTGCCTCTTTTTTCGACCTAACTTGAGTCTGTCTTTATCGCGAGTCAAATGTAGAAGTGAATTTATAACTCTGGGAAGATTATGTACCCTGAAACGATACAGAAAAAGTAGGTTCTTCCAGTGTCCCAAGTTCTCAATCGCCAAAATGCTGTAGTTATCCAACAACCATCTCCAGTTGTCAAAGAATCAGCAAGGTCGCAAATACCTTTTCAAAATTACCAGTACCTGAAGCTCCTAGAGATAGGAATAAGTTCACGGAATCAAACTGCCAATAGGCTCCACACTTCAGTTTATGAGTTACGGGCATTTGCAATTTCGGCGGGTCTGCAAATTCTACACATGCTGCTTTGAGGGTGAGCAGGACACCTTTACATGTTTCTGTTTGAAACGACCTAATTTGTTTCAGGTACCGTCAGATATGTCGTTCCAAATTCCATCGGATTCGGTTTGAAGGGTTGAAATGCTTACGATTAGCAATAGCCGAATGTCCTTCAGTTGTCATTTCTTTCCATTCAATGATAAACGTTGCTGAACGAGTTTGCCGGCATCTTTCTGTCTATCGGAGCGAACGAGTTCCGATTCATCGTCAACATGCTTGGGACCACCTTTCGCATCCTAGTGTTCTGCCTAACCACGGCCGGTCTCAGCTATCGCGAACAGTTATGGCTACGAAATCTTGAACACACAACCTACAACTACTATCTCAACAACTATCAGAGACTGAGAAAGTTGTATGCGTTGAAAGTATTCGCCAGAAGTCTGACAACGGTACGTACCACAAATACGTGTGCCAGATGCCAAAATCTATTCACTTAAAGACTAGTTATCCACATTTACTGTCCTTCACAGCAGATATAGAGGCGAAGGATAAAAAGGATAAAGCTCTTGGCATTGATCAATCCCTGAGGGATGCGCCAAGGCTTCGACTTCATCAAGCATCGTTTGGTGGTGATGGAACGCATATCAGGCCTTTACAATGACTCGCGGTGGCCTACCGATGTATCGAGCCTACCGATGCTGCTATCTTCCCAGACAAGTCTGGTACCAATTTGCCGTTCCGGAGCAACGGAAGAGCTTGTTGTGCCATGGGAGCTGGAACCGATGCCACGTGTGTGTTGCAGGGCGCCCCCGACCACTGCGCGACACGCGCCAAAAAATAACTGAGAGATCTCTATACAAGGCCCTCATATCCAAAAAATCAAAGAGATTCTGGAAGAATACCTCTATCCGCCACTGGGATGTACTCTTTCTTATCTACTATACTGTATCCTGGATCTTTTTTGCTTTCTTTCGTCACATGTTGTTTTCCAATAAAAACAGATAGGTCTTTCATTGCGTTACTTTGCTTAACGATTACAGTCGTAGTCGGCGTTTGTTTTTCAACATTGTGCAATATATGAATGACTATTCATTGGTTTTCGATATTCTCCCGATAGATTCCGACAGAAATGCTGCAGTTTGTGAATTCGACAGCAGACGACAATGCTCGAATGCGACCATTTCATATTGCTTTAGAGCTTTGCAAGAATGTCCGGTATATCGCAGTGGAGTACTGAGCCAAATGGGGAATTTTATGTATTAAAAAGTCAAGTAAATGGATTTTTACTGAGAGCTTCATCGCTAAAGACCGTGCAGCACGTAATTTCCAACAGCAGCGTCTTGGAAGACAAATAGAAGCGAAGACCCTTAGTGGAAGGGAACTGTGACTCAATAACGAGTTCTTCCGTCTATTAGCTAATCTTTAGTGTAAACTGCTCAGTCATAAGTTTTAGTCATACCAAATAGCCTAAAAATATCCTCCGCCAACTTTCCAGGATTTGAAAAGACTTAGTGAGTCTCTATGAGTTAAGTATCTAACAGCTAACACAAACTGTAACGTTTACAGAAACAGCCTCAATTTCAGCCGACACCGATTTTGGCGATTCCATTCATTGACAACAGCACGGTACAGCATGAAAACGCCAGCTACGTCAGCCTCAGACAAGTGTTTTCGGCTCCGGAAACAGTCGACGATGAGATTGGCCTCCCAATTCACCAACCACTCCAAGGACAAAAAGTCTCCTTTAATCGATATCTCGGTCCCTATCTACAGTGTAGGTATCCGTATGGCAGGCGGAAATAGCATTAACTTGAATACAATGCATACATATATCATCTTGAAGAATGAATGATTATGAAGGCTTATTTGAATTCATATTTCTCACTCTGTAAAGTCATAATAATGTATGAAATTTCCTTGTGTTCTTATGAACTCTTCCTGTTAAGCAGACACAAGGTTGCTCACAAGTATTCTTGTTTTCGATGGCTACCCAGTGTTCCAGCAACAACCTTATCAGAAGCCTGAACGTAGTACAACCACAGTGACGTTGAGATATGTGCAAAACTCCAGACCGCAGGTGTCTGCGATGGGGAACGAACGTGTTATTATCCCATCCGCGGCTAATGCATTTACCAGTACACCATGCGAGTCCATCACTTCGCCTCCTTCGGTTAGTTTTCTGTCTATCAGTACCATCAGCAATCACCCGTCAACCGGATTGTCCTCGGGAGCTTTAATCGGCAACGAACTCATTTCATCTGAGGTTGTAGTCGAAATCACAATGTCGTTTTTATTTACTGCTACAATGACGGATGATTGCTGATGGCACTGGTGGATACAAAACTAGCTGAGAGCAAGGCGAAACGAAGGACGCGCATGGTGTGGTGGTGAACGCGTTAGCCCCGGAAAAGGGTAATAGTGCGTTTGTTCGGCACCGCAGACCCCTGCGGTGCCGAATTTTGGAACTACCCATATCTCAGAATTTCGGCATCATTGTGGTTGTATCACACATAATACCCTAAACGATAAAGGATAAAGCTCTCGGCGTTGATCAATCCTTAAGGGATGCGCCATGCATTCGACTTTATTAAGCACCATTTCGAGAAGATTGAATGCATCTCTGGCTTTTTACAATGACTCGCGGTGGCCCACCGATGTATCGAGCGAGTGCTGCTATCCTCCCAGACAAGTCTTGTACCAATTTGCCGGCCCCGGAGGGATGGAGGGCTTGGTGGACCATGGGCGAGGGGAACGATTCCACGTGTGTGTTGCAGCGCGTCCACGACCACTGCGCCACACGCATCCCTACATAATACCTTGCTGTAAGAAATTGTAATAGGCAGCAAACAAAAAAGTTAACATCCTGAACGTAGTACTTTTATAGAATCTTATTCAGTGAGTATGCCACATCCTTAATGAGAAATCAATGAATAAAGAAAACACTAATCTGCTATGGAGCACTCACCGTACTCGTTTTCTACTGGGGACCATCCTCGTGTTGTTTACACAGGATTATAAATAGAACGAACTCAGATAACGACATTGGTCTTTATGTCTGTTTCCTAATAAAGCATGGGTATTTGGTTTTTTCGAGAAGCCGGTGATCGTGCAATTATTGTTCAGATTTTCATCTTTCTGTTTGCGTTGTTGGAGCGTCTGACCTAGTAAATTACAGATTAGTGTACCCTTCCAGGCTCTAAAGAAGGCGATACTGCCGAAACGTCAGCTACCGTTGTGTTGTATGTGTTATATATGTAAGGAAGTAAAGGTGTGCTGCATAACAACCTCGCGATTGCTGTAAAAAAGAAAACAACAGATTTATAATCCAATGCCGTGGTTAACAGAAAGTCGATCTTGGGGACTGCATGGGTATTGATTTTTATCGGGATTGTATACTGCTGTCCAACAGTACGGACAGGCTCTAAACAGGCGGATGAAACACTGACCATCACAAACCAGAAGTGTATGTTAACAATCTCGTATAAGCTCCACAAGAACTGTTTGAAAAGACAAGAAAAGCAGTACCCTATCGGAGTGCTTATCAAGCACTCTTCCGAGCTGTTACACACGAGGTGTATAAAGGGCGCCCGAGCGCAGAATGCGGTGGTCCCACGACGAATTGCCACCGTCCCGTCCCACGTAGCCTAAAATTTTCAGATTTCGTGGCTCGGTTATTCGCTTTACGGATTTCATGCGTGGAACATTAATGCTGTAATTTCCTGTGCTGTTGTTTCATGTAGACTCTTGTTGTATTTCGGGTTTTAGGAAAAGTTCGTACGATGCGCTATGTCCAAGTAGATTTCCGTACAGTCGATGGCTCGTTGGCAGTCGTTGTCGTGGTTGTTTTAAGTTCAAATATTTCTCGAAATGGCGAAAATTAGTTTATGGAGTAATCTCGAACCTTTAGAAGCTAATTGCCCTGAGAGATCATTGATGTCGCTATTTTGCAATGAGTTCTTTTTGACCATATTTGTCCTAGTGCGTTCCTTTATCCAAAATAGACGAACTGTGAAGAACAGCACCATGCTGTTCTGCAATTGAGCTTTTTAAGCTGTATCGCTTCGATATTGTTTCGAAAGGTTTTGTAGCTCAGCTTGAGGTACTGTGTAGAAGATGGGAGACCGGGGAGGTTTCCGTGGCGGATTCGGTAGCGGTGCAGGACGAGTTGGTCGTGGAGGAATCGGAGGTGAACGTGGTCGAGGTGGCCGTGGAGGGCGTGGCGGTCGAGGTGGGAGAGGAGGACGGTGAGTGACAAGCTTCAACTGGTTAAATTTTAAACATTTTTGTTTTGCTTAGTTTTCTTTTCGATCTCATTTTCATCCTAATTAGTGTTACTTTACCTATCTCGTACATTCAAGCTACATACAACGTAAACTAGTTTTTAGCTAGTTATACGCCATGGGACAGTTGTTTTCTTTTACACTAGTAAAACTATTTACAATTAAGAAGTAAGAGTAAAAATTGGTGTGCTTAGCATTATGCTAAAGGTACTCACTTGGACACTTGCATGCCACGTCTTCATTGGTTGTGTAGGTCCCAGCGGAGTTTCCATTTTTTAGAAGATTTGCTGTGTTAGCTATTGTCGTTCCCTGGTGTCCCACGGTCAGCCTAGCCAAAGTCTGCCCAAGGTCGTCACCACCACAGGCAGTCACCACCCTTGTGGATCAGAGGGAGATTTGCCACCATGCGAATAGTTTGGTACCAAGACGGTGGTGGATCCTCGTATTGATTTGCTCTTCGCTAGGCTTCCTGTCAGAAACGCCGGACTCCTCATCTTAGGAGACCCTGCTTGGGGAGATGAATCCCCTGCTGTACATCGCAGCCTGACACCTAGGAACACCTCTCAGCCACGGTGAGGCGGTAAACCGTTGGAAGGTGTTCAAGATGGTTCCGATAAACTCTTCATTGTAAAAAATGAACGTTTTAGTTATGTTTTACAGTCTCTTATCCAATTAGTATATTGTTTTGTTAGAGAGAAGTCAATATCACACATAATACCAATCGTCCATATTGGGACCCAGTTTATCTCTCGCTTCCACAGTTTTGGCAGGTTCCACTTGCGAACACTACGTTATTGAATTTGATTTGTCACATTCTGTTTAGAGGCGAACAGGAACCAATTATCGCTGGTGCGTTAGTTGGGCCGTAAGTCGCCAATATTATTTGGTCGTATTAAAGGTCATATGTGTATCTCTCTGGTACATGTATATTACCATTGCGAAAAACAAAAACTATGTTTTTCATAGACAGACTAGATCATTGGAAGATTTCGTTTTGTTCCCTACTAAACAGTCGCTATTGCAGAGCTGGACGTGGAGGTGAGAAGGAGTCCGAATGGGTGCCAGTAACGAAACTTGGACGTCTTGTCAAAGATGGAAAGATCACAACCCTTGAGGAGATATACCTTAACTCTCTTCCGATCAAGGTACTTATATACGTTTGTTTGTCTTTTATGGTGGCGGATAGGAACCAATCGACGCCGCTGTGTCGTCTGGGCCGAAAACCGCCTAAAGCAATGGTATAATAATGGTCGTATGTGCAACGTTTTGCTGCATGTATATCACCGAAATATCGAACACGTTTTCTATACTTCTTTTCATATTGGTTATGTTAAGTGTTCAGTATTTTTATTTATTCAGAACGTTTAAGTTCTGACCCAATGGTGCTGAATTCACTTAAGCCCTGAGCCTATGTTTTTTTTGTTCCTCATTAGATTCACTTTAGGAGTACGAAATTATTGACACGTTGTGCTCTAAGCTTACTGACGACGTGCTCAAGATCACTCCTGTGCAAAAGCAAACAACGTGAGTTACAGATCTAATCGTTTTATGGTGTACAAGTTTATTACATTTGGAAATCATACAGACTTCTCAAATATCTTTTTTCAGCGCTGGTCAGCGTACTCGCTTTAAGGCATTTGTTGCCATCGGAGATCACAACGGTCATGTTGGGCTTGGAGTGAAATGTTCGAAAGAAGTAGCAACGGCTATTCGTGGTGCCATCATTGCCGCTAAGCTAGCCGTCATCCCAGTTCGACGTGGTTACTGGGGTAACAAAATCGGTCTTCCTCATACTGTTCCCTGTAAAGTTACTGGAAAATGCGCCTCCGTCACGGTGAGGCTTGTACCAGCTCCACGTGGTACCGGAATTGTCTCCGCTCCTGTCCCGAAGAAACTTCTGCAAATGGCGGGGATTCAAGATTGTTACACATCCGCCACGGGATCAACGGCTACCCTTGGAAACTTTGCGAAAGCCACCTATGCTGCACTCCAGCGCACTTATTCGTATCTCACACCTGATTTATGGAAAGAGGAGCCTCTGGACAAGACCCCATACCAGAGATATCATGATTTTCTCAGTCGAGCTATGTAATTTTCCGACTTTGCCTAATGGTCATCGGTTGTTTTCTTTCTTTTTTTTTGTTAAAAGTAAACTTTTTTTTGCATAAGTTTTCTTTCGCGATGTCGTTGTTACGGGTTTCAGGTGAAAAGTCTTTTGGGTAGAAATCTAACATAAAATTTAGTACTAACTTTTAGGTAAAGTTCACATTTTTAATCCCATTTGATGCAGCTCGTTTGCTTTTTCACACTAAGAACCAGTCGATACTTTGGTTCATTCTGGCATCGTTTTCTGTAGTAATGCTCGCCTAGAATTGGTTGCCTCAAGAATGAGTAGTACTGTAAAATCGGAGTGTGTTTCGTTCGTTGTAATCATCTGGAATATTTGAAGATAGTTGGGCTAGCAACAGTGTTGTAAGCCGTATGGTTTAGTTGTGGAAGGTTGAGAGGTATCTGTTTTACTGAATTAAGCTGTCAATTTACCACATCGAATGTTTTTGTAGTACTCACCGTCTGCGTTTTGTTACATTCAGAACGCCTAACATTTGCTGGGTACACTTCGGGCGACAAGCAGTTTTGTGTTGGCTATACAAACACCAAATCTTGTGCGAGATTCATTGTTCTTCATTAACTGGGAGACATGAGTTAACGATTTGGAGAGTAGGAGTTGAGGATCACTTTCAAACATGCAATGCAACAGGTGATATTGGTAAACGCTCATTTCGTTGCAGCGTAGTGCAGATTGTTCCTGTGTACGAATTAATTCTGTTGACATCAAATATTTGTATTTGTGTACTCCATCTTTATCGTATATATTTCATGACTTGGAACCTCGTGTATCAATGCGTAGGGGTATCAGCATTCCTCACTTTCGATTCCTTTCCTTGCATTAACCATTGGTGCTCGACCATTTCTTCCTACTCGTGAATGCTTTTGAATTCTGGTCGACTCAAATCTCTGGAATCTTAAGATAGCCATGCTAGGGCGTTCTCATATGGATTAGAATGTGTTAATCCCAGACAAGTCTGGTAAAGATTACTCGGCCCGGGTGGATGAGAGGCTTGATGGGCGCGGTGGCGGCTGGAACGAAAATATTGTTAGGGTTGTCTGCGGAATCACTACCGCTGCGCTATTCATTCCCAATAAGTGCGTGAACAAAAGCCTTCTCAATGGTTTATTACCACATATCCAGGCGATGTGTCTAAGTGTCGTATTTTCGGGTATATATTCGAGAGTATTGGGCGCGTGTAGCGCAGTAGTCGGAGGCGCCCTGCAACACATGTGGAATCGATCCGGTCCCTCATGGCCCATCAAACCTTCCATCACTGCGGGGTGGGTAAATTGGTACCAGACTTGTCTGGGTGTATAGCAGCATTAGCTCGATACATGGGAAGGCCACCGTGAGTCTTTGTAAAGGCCAGATATGCATTCACTCCCTTCCAGACGATGATAAATGAAGTCGATTGCATGGGGTATCCCTCAGGGATTGATCAATGCCGAGAGCTTTATGCTTTTCATACGAGAATAGAACTCGTTCGAAAAATTGTGTTTTATAAATTATTGTGCGGTGGGAACGCCGATCCGTTTTCCATTGGCTGTCGGTTAAACATCATGCTGCCACATTTGCCTCCATCCGAAGTGTCGCGAATTTTTTTGAGGGTGAACTGCCCGTATGTGTTTCAAAGGCGATGAGGAGTGAACGTCACTAAGATTAGGAAATTAATCCGGGATAAGGTGCTTAGTGGCGTGTGGTAGTCCTTTCTATTCATTTTCGGATTTTTGAGACATCTCTAGAATGTCTCCAGGGTTCTGCGCGTTGACGGTTTAGATTGCTGCGCGAAACTTGTGACTGTCGCTTCAGAATCTTCATCTTCGTGTTTCGTATCCTGTGCGTAATCGAAGCAGTAGCCTGTCGGCTCCTAAGTTCCCCATCTAAATGTTCTTTTATGTGGCGAAAAATTGATCTTGTCTGACCAATATATTCGTCACACCGTTTTATACAAGAGACCGGGAATATTGTACCTCAGTTGATGCAGTCTCCTTCTCTGCCGCTGGGATTACTCACAGTCGGCTGCTTTGTGTAGTCGGTTGTATAGGCGAGTCCGAACCAACCCATGACGTAGAATTCTTTGTAGAAATTCAGTAACTGAGGCAGTACTCTGCAGACAACTGTATTTTAGGCACCTCGAAGTGACGCCTATTTCGTTCGGTATAAAGGGCACCCTAGCAGTGATATTTTGATTTGATTTTGGAATAGGAATGTTTTGCGGCCTAGGTCTCCCCGTGCATTACACCTGATTGGCTATTGTTTTGTAGCCAATGGATATCGCTACTGGTACGGAGTGCAACCATTCCTTCATCTCCTCTTGAAATAGTTTCGAAGAGACATTTGAGGATCTAGAACAGCATAGAGGGAACTAACCATACCATTATCACTATCATACATGACTTGGCAGCTTATCTCCGCTTGGTGTTCCGGTTTGAGTGAGGTCCATTCATCATTGCGTGTGAAGTACAGACGGTTTGTATATATGCTACAACGAAAACGGTGAGTACTTCTTAACCGACTAGCATTCGGCTTAGTTTCTAAAAGACTTTTTTTTTGTTATGACTATAGTATATAAGCCTATACAGCCTTCCGTCTGGGAGGACAGCAGCACTGGCTCGATACACCGGTAGCCACAGCGAGTCAATGTGAAGGTCAGATATGCATTCAGTCATCTCCAACCATGCCTAATGACGTAGAATGCATGAGGCATCCCTCATGGATTGATCAACACCGGAAGCTTTAGAGCTTTATAGAATATTCACCACACAATATGGAGACGGCTGTGTGTCAATGCATCTAAGCTCTGGAAAAGGCCATTTCGCCGACACCTTAGCCATCGAAAATGAAAATACATGTTTAAGTTAGATCCAAAACCAGTCTAAACGTACCGATAACTGATTTTACCGTACAAGTTATAGAATGGTTTGACTTGTTAGAAAAAACCATGGAACAATTGACTTATTCAACCGGTCCTGTTCTTCCCAGTTAGTATCTCTGTGTTTCAATTACTACGACTTCTGAGGACAGTCCTGTGGACCACGTCACTTTGTGATTTCCTTAGCAGTTCCCGAATAGTGGATAACTGTTCTTAGCAGCTCACGTTCCTATGGGTGCACGCCTACGAAGACTTCTGACTTCGCTTCTGCCCTTCTAACTTGTTGCCAGGGCTGACCGTCCATATACCGATTTGTTCTGATATGATCGCTTTCTTCCTCGCTTCTTAGAAGCAATTGTCATTTATCCTGAAAACCTGTTCATTGTCTAGCTGTACCGCTTGATGATTTTAGGACCATAGTGCCCAATATGGCGGATTCAGTCTTTCACTCGAGCGAAGATTCTCGTAAGGTTATGCAATTATATGCAGCTTTAAATGCCGAGAAACAAGGATATATATCGGTTTCTTTGAATGAAATGCTCAACCTACTGGAACAAATCGAAAGACTCCGCGTGGCATGGAAGGCGGCGGAGGAGAAAGCTGTGTATTATGAGCAAAACCACGCGAAAGTTAGCGCGGAGCTGGAGTTAGTTCCTCTGAACACAAGACATGCGTACTTTATGGGATTGCCTAGTGTTTAATACTGTCTTGTATCTTTGAGAAGCTGATCGCTTTTGTTTTACTTGATGAAGGTTGAGAAAATCCTTTGCAGGTCTCTGTCAGCACAGCTGCGTCGTTGCAATGCTGAACTAAAAGACGCCGGAGTTCAGGTTGACTCCCAACTTGATGAAGTCGTTGCTCTGCGGGCAAAAAATGAGCTCCTTCAACATCTCCAGATTGCAGAAGAAGTTCGCGAAGTAATTTCGCAGTTTTCTTCATGAAGGTTCAATATTCCTAAACTTCGGTCGGGCGCGTAGGGAGCGTGTAGCGCAGTGGTCGAGGGCGCCCTGCAATTCACATGGGATCGATCCTCGCGCTCAAGGCTCTCCAAGCCTTCCATCCTTCCGTAGGTAAATTGGTAGCAGACCTGTCTGGAAGGATAGCAGCATTTGCTGAACACATCAGTAAGCCACCGCGAGTCGTTGTAAAGGCCAGATATGTATTCAGTCGCTCCAACGATGTTCAATGAAGTCGAATGCATGGCGCAACCATCAGGGATTGATAAACGCCGAGAGCTTAATCCTTTATTTTATACTTAGGTCTGAGTACATCTTTGTTTTCAAGGAGAACGTTTACAGCATTGAGGAGTCTTATCATTTGTTTTAAAAAAGCAGCGTGTTTGCGTGGATTCTTTTAGTCGAATATTGAACAGCTTCCACCCAGAAAGTCGTAACCAACTCGCTTTTTTGCGTAACCCAGATCTGGGAAGATTGAATTCAAAGCGTGTTGCAAGGCGGCTATATATGGAGATGTGCACGAATATTTTATCCTTGTGTTGAGTGGTTTTATGAAGAAATTAGGGATTGTGCTTTGTTTAGGAAGAGGAGACTGAAGAAGCAATGGAGCGCGACTTTAGTGAGAATACTTTGGATACCATAAACGATAACATTGGACATGCGAGGTGAGGGACAGCTAAAAAAGTTCGCGTGTAGTTATATAGATGAGATAGAAGATATGCTGAAGTTGCTGGGGAAATCATATTGGGATGGCACTTTTTCTTCTCCGTAAGCTATAAAATGTTCTTCTTTACTTTTAAACTTATAGGGTCGGTTAGGAACTGAGAAATTGACATATTTTGGATAAGTATATTTTTTAAACTAAAAGTGAAATAGATAGAAAGACGTTTGACGATGATCAGCCTTTTTGTTCTCGTTGACGGCTAGAGATACCTTTGCAAGTATTTGCGTTAGTATTTGAGTATTTGAATTTGAAATAACTAATGACTGAGTTCTCAGGCGATCTCGAAACCAACCAGTTGGTTTGCGGGGAAGACGCTCACTTTCTGCGCATGCACATCCGTCAAATGCAGCTAAAAGAAGGAGCAGTCGCGTTTGTGACATTGTCAAAGCTGAGGCACCGAGCAACGAAAACGAAGAGACTGTGAATGTTTAGTGTTATTGCTGTTATCATGAATCATGCAGTTGTGAATAGTATATTCCTTATATCTGGAGTCTTCGTTGTGTTTAACACTGCAGTAATGCGTCGTGCTTCTTAGAGTGACTGTCCTGTACCCGCTAAACGGTCACGAGATTTAAATGAAGAGGTCGAATCGACGACAGCAATCACTACTGATCCCAAAAGGAAGAAGCCATCTGAGGCTCACGTGACGACCAGAAGACGCATGAATAGAAGCATGTCGGCAAATGATTTGTCAGGAAGTGAAGTTCGTATTTTTCTTTCCCTTGAATGGTAGTTGTTTTCTCTCTTATTGCTTGTCTGATCATTTTCGTTACAGTCAAAAAACCCCTGCAAGTGCTCCACAAGCTCCATTTGTACCAAGAACTGGGAACACACTGGAACTGTGAGCTTTCTTTCTGGCATCTTTTTGGGTCCCTTTAAAACTAAACCATCTCCCTTTAAAACTATCAGTTTTTTATTTTGTGCCTACTACAATTTCCTACGGCAGGATATAGTGTGAAATACAACAACAATGCTGAGATGCGTCGTTTTCTTGTTCAGCAATCACGAGTTTGCACATTTACTTCCATTGAAAAACACAATACAATACAACATTAGCTGACGTTTCGGCAGTATCGCCTTCTTCAGAGCCTGGAAGGGTATACTGATATACAATTTACTAGGCCAAACGCTTCAATAACACAAAAAGACGGAAAACTCTACGACAATTACATGATCAACAGCTTCTCGAGAAACTCCCCGGTTTTTTCGTGACTTCCAATTAGGAAGATTAGAACAGCTGATTATAGTCGCATATGGTTGATGCTTGCACCATCTCACATCAAAAATTGATGCGAACATACGGGAACAGGTCGCGTATGTGTAGGTTTTTTGGCATTTATCCAAAAAGCCTCAAGAACTTTTCGCGCTGGCCAAGGTTAGAAGAAAGTCGATCGTGGGAATGCTGAGATGTTTTCAAAACCTCACAACGGTTCACCGCCTCATCGTAGCTGGGAGGTGTTCCCTGGTGTCGGGCTGCGATGTACAGCGGAGGCATTCATCCCCTTGGCAGGTCTTCCAAGCTGAGAAGGAGTCCGACGTTTCCATCAGGAAACCCAGCTAATAGTAAATCAGTGCTAATACCAGGGTCTACCACCGTCCTGGTACGAAACTAGTCGCATGGTGGCAAATCTTCCTCTGATCCACAAAGGCCTGCGACTGCCTGTAGCAGTGAAGACCTGGGGCAAACTTTGGCCACGCTGACCTTGGGACTCCAAGGAACCACAATGGCTAGCTAGCAGAACTCCGAAAAAGTGGGGATTAAGCTGAAGTCCGCACAACCAGCGAGGACGACGGGCCAAACAAGTATCCAAGTAAGTAAGTTTTTCCAAAACTCCGGACTGCGGGTGTCTGCGGTGGGGTACGAACACGCTGTTACCCTTTCCGGAGCTAACGTATTTCCTACCACATCTTGCGGGTCCTTCGTTTCGCCTGTCTTTCAGCTACTATCAGTTTTGTTTAGAAATTGACACGCTTTCTAATTCAGCTGAAATTCCTTCAGGTAGAATTTCTGAATGTTGAAGTATAGTTACTGTCTTACTTCAACGGCCCAACTTCACAAGAATTGCGAGCACTGCAGCAGAATTCTTTGGCCAGTGACATGGTGTGGATGTGGTCCATGCACAGAACCGCTGTTGGAATCCGCCTACTCCAGTGGTTGTTCCTTATCCAAAATCCTTTATAACCTCCCTAGGATAATGTTCGTGAGCGGCTTATAGAGTACACTGAGCAAACATATCGGATTCTTTTGGTCAAGCTTCTTAGGCGTGACTACCGTGTGCAACGTCCTCCACTAGTCTGGATTTCTCTTTTTTGAAGGCAAGATCTCATGAGAGTTGCGAAAAGCACGTCTGCCTTCTTTCTTTAGCTTCCTGCTCATGCTATGTCTGCTGTAATGTTATCGGATCTCGCTTCTGTGCCTCTATGCTTTTCATCGTGACTCGGACTTCAAGATGATTAGATCATGAGTGGTTTTCTTCATCGTGCCTTCAGGACTGGGATTGTGGAACGGGAACGATCGAGTAGTATAGAACTATTACTTCATCGAATCCATGTCATGGCAGGATTCGATGGTAGTCCCGTGTCCATTAATCAGGGTTGATATCGGGACATCACATTCACACACATCTCGGCGACATTTTTTTCCAGACTAGTTCGTTTTTTGATCTGCTTCCACTGTTTTTTTTTCTGCTTGTACCGATGTAATTCCCCCCTGCAAAAGGCTTGATACCTGGCATTTATTATCAGCCGTGTTAGGTGTGCTGCTGTACGACTAAGCCTCTGCCTACTCTTTTGGAATAATTCCCTAATAGTATTGAAGTAGTGGTAACGGTCTGAACTTCTTATTTGAGGAACTGAGGTGAGTTCGGGAGATGTATTAAGTCCTTCGACATCAGCTTGTAGTCTTTGATCGGATCTTCCATAACCTGAGAGTTTTATGACGAGAGGCTTTCATTAAGGATATTCTGCTCTGCACGACTTGTTTTGTTCTTCTTGACCGATGATAAGAGTCCTCCAAATTAAGGCTGAATCGAGCCTTCGTATGGAAGGCGATTAACTGCTACCAATGAGGTGTCAAGAAGGCACTATCTGTTTGTGAGAATATGGTCGGTTTCCGCCCAAGTCGTCCGTTAGGAGGCTCAGAAGTCTATCGGCGACTTTTTCTCTTCTTGGAATATTATTTCTTCACGAATCATAAAGGTTCCTCTCACTCAAGTGGTTTATGTCGGTCATTATACTTTCTGATTCTTGAAGTGCAACCCGATGGGATTGCCGTCTAAATAGACTGTTCTGGTGTAGGAGTTTCAGAGCAAGAAACAGTTTCCAAAGCGTGTCGTGAACGTGTCCATTTGCTCCGGTTGTAATGGCATCCTGTGCAACCGAGATTTGTCGTCTATCAGCGGTTGTTTCGCCACCCAACGTCGTGGACTGAAGATTGTATTGCAGAGTTATTGACCATATGGAAACGCGACATCATCCTTGCTGGAGCTTTGCTCATGCCGTCACTAGAGGAAGCCGGCGTTAACCCTCGATATTGGTTTAATTTTAGCTGAAATTCTCGATGGAAATGTCGAATTACTGTATAAAATTCTAAAATCGGTTGTTCCACTTCGATTTAGCCGCACAGCGATGCGAACACCTGGCGGCAGATCATGGACCCGTGGGATGTCAATATCAAGTCGCCGACATGACTTCCAGCCTTTGTCGAAATACTTTAAGATCACCTCTTGTGATGTTTGTCACGGTGGAATCAATTTCGCTGCGAAACCTGCGTATAAATGTCGAGACTGCCTTCAAATCGCTCATGTTTCTTGTTCTCCGTAAGTGGCGAGGCTGTAAACATATTTTAGATGGTACTGTATCCCTTGTAGTCGTTTAAAATCGTAGTGCTTGTAGGCAATTAATTTTGCCTTGTGTTCCGAGAACAATGGTGTTGACTCGAACACCAAATAGGCGAGGTCAGCCACTCTATCATCTACAGGTCTGTTTTTTATTTTGCATGCTGTGTTTTTTAAATTTCAGTGTTACGTTTGAGTCGACATAAGTCGTATATGAGGAACTGGTCTTCCATTTATTTTCTAATCTTACTCTTAAGGACTTCTGTCCTCGTCTACCGCCAATGATTGCATATCCAGTTATCTATTGTATTGTCGATTTGGAGAAGCGAGATTTGAATGGATATGGTACATATCGTGTTTCGGGACGAAAAGACCACGTAAGTCTTGAAATTTTTGTTATAAAAAAACGCTTTTTTGAGTTGTTATTCAAATACTTGCATAACACAACCACAGTTGTGCTGAGATGATTGCAAAACTCAGACTCCAGGCCAGATTTCAACCCACGATTACCTGTTCTCGTTTTAGGTACAGAGTGTTTTGAATGAACTCCGCACATCTCGTGGTATTCCCAAACTCAGCATTCAGAAAGCAGACGTTATTGTTGATGTGGTTAAGTCATTTTTAAGAGAGTTACGGGACCCATTGGTGCCGAAATCGTCTCGTGAGGAGTTCATTCGAGCTGCTCAAACAAATAACATTACGTCTCTGAACGTTGCCATCTGCGATCTTCCCCAGCCTAACAGAGACACATTGGCATACTTGATGCTTCATTTGCAGAAGGTGGCAGCCTCAAAGGAATTGAACCAAATGACATACCAAAGGATTGCTCGTTGCATGGCGATTCCCATTATGGGTCAAGGTTCAAATCCACGTGGTGCTGTCAAGGTTGCATCCGATGACGCTGGCGCGAAAGAGCGATCGGTTCTTCAAATGCTCAATATGTCCTCGGTAAGTCCATGCGTTTTTTTATTTGTCTTTGTTTTATATCTCTCTTGATCCCACTAGGCTTCCATTTCGTTTGATCACATTCCTACTTTTTCTTTGTTGAGCACGGAGCTGCTCGGTGGGCTATTCAGTTCACTGGCGCAATGACACATTGTATAAGTGGTCCTTTATTTGTACCGTTTTTTAATGAGGGAGTAATCGTGGATAGCTCGTTATTACCTGCTATAGTATAGGATTAGCATTTGTTGAACCTGTTAATGAAGATGTCGAGCTTGTTCCCATCTTTTTTTTGTTGACTGAAAAAAGGCTTCACAATACAGCGAAGTCTAGTTGCCATGAACACTTCATTATTTGTTTTTGTTCCTGTCAAATCAGATTAATCCGCATTGTTTCTATAGGAATACTGGCTTCAATTCCTGGAGTACGAAGAGTGTCGTAAAGAAGATGTTGGTGGCAGTGGCACTCCTGCCGCTTCCAGTACTCCGTGCGAGCCGTCCAGGGCCAACAAGAGCATGTTAGGCACGGTTACAGTACCATCTGCTGGCCGAAGTGCCTTGAAACCCACAGCGGGGCGGGAGCAGAAGTTTTTTGACCGTACTCCATAAATTAGGTTGTTTTACTATAAACTCCACCGCTTTACATATGTTTCGGTTCCCCTCATCTGCTTCCATTACACTGAGAATTTCCTAGGGTGATGTTCATTTTCTCATTGACCCTTTACTAATGGACTTCGATACATTCACATGCCTCATACGACGATGGCTGGGATTTTATGGCCCTTTGGCGATGTTGTTGCGAAGATATTCATTCTAACACGTACTTGCTGCTCAATCACTAATTGGTCTCACGTATATTATGGTCTACATAACAGCTCTTGTATTTATCCTTTCTTTTTATTCGACGTACATCATTGCGATAACATTTTCGAAATGCTGATTTGCTTTACTGATGTGTTCTAATCTTCGGTGTAAATAGCACACTTCTTGCGAACTATCACCCTAGTTTCCTCACCATTTGTCTTCCGAACTTGTAGAGTTGTCTATTGCCGTCGCCACTATTTCCATATAAATTTCGATTAAAACATTGTTTTTTCCGCAGTTATCCTCCGTCTATTGGTATCTGACTACATTCTTGTGAATTTGAGGTTAACATTTACTAATAAGTGATTACGGTGTTATAGCGAAATGTGGGAATGTGTTGCGAGTGTGGGAAGACTGTCTTAATAACGAGGGTGAAGGTTTTAGGTGGAGTACCTCAAACTCGGGTAATAGAACCTTTATACACGTTATTTATAAAGCAACGCAATGAGATTCATAACGCATGTACAATAAGTTACAAGCGAGGTGGTTCAGTGGGTTGTAGAGTAGCTAACTAGTTTCATTAACAGTAACGTAGAACATTATGCAACAGGTTTATGAGGATATGAGTAATTAGGAAATACTGTTTATGTAACAGTTCTTTTAATGACTATAACAGGGTTAGGATTTGCATGCCCACAGTACAAGAATTTGATAGCGATAGCGGGGTTGCTTCAGCAATGAGAAAGATTGTGCGGAATGGACGATTATGATTAGTGCAGATGTTTGAGACAGTTGCTATGTTAGCAACACGTAGAATAGACGACAATTGATGACAAATTTAATATAATGATGATACAAGAGCACAAGACTTTAGTTAACATTACTCTTGCCTAAACAAAAGAATTGGTGTGGCAATGATGAACTTCGTGGGGTGCTTATAAACAGTGAAAGTATTTGAGAAAGCTGCTAGATTAACAACTAGTAGTGGTTACATTTAGGATTGATGGCAACCTTAATATGTTGATAATGCAAGGGCTGGAGATTTTATTTAACAATATTAGTAATTCAAAAGACCGACTTTTTATAAACTTCGGCGTAAATAGTTGATATATTTTTTGATATGGTCTTATAAACTGATCTCGTTGAGCTGATGCGAAGTTGCTCTAAGTTTCCGTTCTCATCGTTGTTGTGCTTGTTGTTGGTGTTGTTGGTCGATGGCTGACGTTTCGGCGATTTCGCCTTCGGGTCTGGACCTACAAGAATAGTTTAATTACTCAGTGGGAAAAAAAAACTGAAGTATTGTTGAAGACTTAACATATAAATAAACGCCATATTGATCAAAGACTACTCACCATCCTTTTACGAGTGGCACTGCCCGTGTGTTGTTCGCGTGGGAAGGCGAACGAGACCCATTCAGGGATCACAAAATCATTTTGTAATAAGGCGCCAGGTCACGTGTGACAGCGAAGCATTCGTCTTTCTGGTTCATCTTTGGATTTTTGAAATTCATCCAAAACGCTCAGGACAGCCCCGCGGCATTGGCATACGATATCCGATCTCCACTTGCTCCACTACTTCTCTGTTATGCATGCCTGGATATGGAACTTGCCCCTTCGTCATAAGCTCATAAAGTAGTATTCCGTACGACCACACATCACTCTTAACGGTGAAATTACCGCATGTGGCTGCCTCCAGCGCAGTCGATTTGGTAGGGAATTCAGCTCCTGTTCGAGCCCCAAAATCGGCCACCTTAACGACTGGGACACCACTAATCTTCTCTCCAACAAGAACATTTCTAGCAGCCAAGTCACGATGCACTAATTTTCGTTCCTCCAGGTACATCATGCCATTCGCAATCTGAGCGGCCATATCTACAAGTGCTTGTATTCCAAGAGAAGCTCCTTCATTTCTCAAATAGTGTAGAAGGGATCCGTTACACATGTATTCCGTGATAATATAAAAGGGCTCCTCACGTGTACAAACAGCGTACAACTTCACCAAGTTTGGATGATCACACTGCTTCATTATTTGAGCCTCCCCTAAAAAGGCTTCTGGGGACATTGTTCCGGGTTTCATCGTCTTTATTGCTACCTCAACGATTCCACGCCATTTACCGTACCACACCTCGCCAAAGTTCCCGTCCCCTAACTTTCTCTTCAACTGCAGCTGATTTCTAGGAATTTCCCAATTCTGCTGAGTATCATGGCTAAGATCTGGGCGCGTTGGTGCGATTCTTGGAGCTGGGAATGTTAGCTGACAACATAAACCATCAGCCATTTCGGAATAGTAAGCAACAAGCTCCTGCAGCGTGCGAAAAGTTCTGCGTGTTGTGATGAAAAAGCCTTGATCATGATCAAGACGCTTAATCTTATAATGTTTTACAGAACCTCCTCGAATATCGTCTGAATCTCTGATTGTCAATGCAAACTCTTGGTCCACCTATTAAAAAGGTTCCTATTGGAGAATTGTTAGCTAAAACGAGTCGCTCAGCACGATCGCGGGGGATCCCCCCAGCATACCATTCTTCACTTTCTGTGGTTTGTTGCTTTGCTACGAAATTTCTCGCACGTACCACCAGTCGCAGTTACTCTGATCTAGTAAATACATGATATCGCCTTTCTTAAAACTGAGGTCGCCATCTGCTCGCGAATCGTATGCATAGAGAGCGACCAGAATTTCCTTCTCTTGTGATGCACGTGCCGGCGTGGCATGTTCTACTAGGTGAGCTTCGCGATCGCTAGCGTTATTCACCAGATAGACCGTTTGCGGAGCAGTACTAAACTTCGTGGCATCGACGCGTTCAAGCACACTTCCTCCAATACTGTCGCCAGAAGCAGGGTTGCGATGATGTGAAAAGCAACCTCCCATTTTTTTGTTGCCTTCATTGCGAACTCTCGGTCCAATAGGTGCTGCCCGCACGAAGGTTGATATATCAACCTTGGGCAATTAGACCGCTGTTAATTATTATAAATAGCGCGTGTGGCAGTGGTTGGTGGTCCCAACTGTGACACACACGTGGAATGCATCACCGCGTCCATGGCCCACCAACCCTTCCATTCCTTGGCCATATACGCATTCAATCACCTCCAAACGATGCTCAATAAAGTCGAATGCATGACGCACCATCAGCGATTGATCAACGCAGAGAGCTTTATCCTTTATTTTTTTTTATTATCCAAAACTCAAGAGTCCTGCGCGTTGACGTTTTTTGATTTATGCGCTAGGATCCGGACAGTCACTTCATAATCATCACGACTGTGCTTTTTGTGCCTTATGTGTACCTACAGATCATAGATTATCACTATTACTTTGGTTTTTTCCCACCGAATGATTAAACTATTCTTGTACAAAATACGTCCAGGCTCTGAGGAATGTGAAATCGCCTAAAGGTCAGCCATCGCCCAACAACACCAACAACGACAACGGAAATTTATACCGACCTCGCATCAGCTCAACAAGATCAGTTTATACGATCATATAAATAAATATATCAGTATTACTTCCAAGGCAAATGAGTGTTAATAGAAGAAAATTAAGCGGGAGGGCAGGAGGATGATGGAAGGAAACGTCGAACTCCAGGCTTCGTCAAAAAGCAAATGGCAGTGCTATTTGGTGTGGCTGGATCGCAGGTTGAAGTCACGGGTGCAGCGTCTTGTCCCTTAGCAATCAGGCGTGCCCGGTAGCATGCCTGGTAGCGTGCCTGATGGTTAAGAAGGCTGTGCCTAGTGGAGTGCCTTACGGTTAAGAGAGAATGTCAATGAAGGAGAGGCACGCGTGCGTTGTGCCAAGTATTTCATGATGACAGGTTAAGTGCATGAGTAACAAGTGCGAATACATAATTTAATGAAGTACTTATTTAAGTGAAAGATAGAGAAAATTCCACGAGAAATGCTCTCTACAGGTGTGACGAAACATCCGCGTGGGATATTTGTTAAATAGATGTTCGCTGATGTCTAGCTTTGTTTCACTCAAAAGTTCTTGAGATATTTGGTCTAACCAGTCTCATTTTTTTTTCTTGAAAATAATAAATATCTGTCTTTTAAAGATGAATGTCTTTAAGCTGATGTGATTTAGTGGAATGTGATAATGATGGGTGGCGCGGTGGCAGTGATGCCATTCATTACGACCAACGCGCTTGTTCGATTCCCACGATGGCCACTAAAGCTTCCACCGCTCCGCGGTTTGGAAGTTGCTAACAAATTTGTGCGGGATCGACAAACATTGATTTGGCTTAATTCTTTAGATATGTGAGCATTGGCAATTCTTTAAATATTTGAAGCCGCCATTGATTTATCTATTATCCGAATTGACTCGACGCTTTCATAGAATTGCAAATCAATTGATCTAGAAAGTGCTAGTGTAGGAGATGTTCCAACAACGACGGGTTTATGGTCACGAGGAGCTCGCAGTGCTCGACGGCTGTACCGATGCTTACGAAAAGGCTGGATATTTCTCAACTAGTGGTGTGTCGTAATGATGGCAAGTAGTTTATATAATGACTGATGAGAATTTGCTACTGACAACTCTGCATGAGACGTAGGGGGGAAAAGAATAAATTGGCAAAAAAAATTATTACGTAAAATACTTGTTCCCATTTTTTTTCACCGTGCCCAGGTTGTAGAGAAGGGTTTAGACAGGGATTAGAATTGGTATTATATTGGAACCTGAGATGAAAGTGGCTTCAGGCTATGTACCTTCTGATTTGCTAAAACTTACCTTTGTATACGTATCACCTGTATCACCTGTAGTCCCGTTGGTCGTCGAGTGACTCGAGCGGGCGCGAGTAAATCTTCCATTTTTTCTCTGTTGCGTGCAAGAGTAGCCCATTGGGTTCTGCTCGCTCTAGGGGACTCGTCGAGCATCATATCTTTCTTCAAGGCTCTTTGTGAAGAACTCTGACCATCGGGTCGGTGGTCTTCCTGCAGTACGTTTGACATCCCGAGGAATCCATTCACTAACGGCTCTTGTCCATCGGTTGTCATTCATACGCATTACGTGTCCGGCCCACCTTATCTTATCTTCGATTGTTTGGCGTACAGAACGTAAAGATACCTATGTATATAAATTGGGAATTGCGTACTCTTCTTGCCGGTTTTGGGACGATATTTTTTATCAATGTGAAGAGAGAATGAGAAATGTGACCGGCTCAACCAATGCTACGGTAGCGTTAAAAAGGCTCTGTTTGCTAGTCACTGGAAGCGTTCTGTCTCCAGAAAGTTGATACTTAAATGTACAATCATACCATTCACAAGCAACAGAGAACCTGCCTGCTAATAGTTCCCTGTTCCCAAAGCCTTGAAGTAAGAAGCGGTAGAACATCAAGAGTTAACTGTTTCACCAGTTTTGTTTTACGTGAGCCATCATCGTATTTCCATGTGGATCACAGCACTTCCCAAACTCCAGTCCTTTCCTTGCATTCATCATTCACGAAGGCCGTTGAACCTTCCAACCACTATCCGCGATGGTCTTCGAACCTTTTCACCTCTGGATTCTGCCACTGCACAAAGATTTTTTTGTTGTTCTTGCCACAAATGTCGTCGAAAGCTAGTTGTGTCCAATGTACCTAGATGCTGGAGAAACCATCCATACTAAGGTGTTTCCAAATGGATTAGAAGGACCAGATTGTTCTAGACAAGTCCTATATCAATTTCCCTAAGCCCGGAGGGATTAGAAGCTTAGTGGCCCAGGGCGGCTTCGAACCAGCGCCTTGATAAGCTGAGCCGCCCACATATTGGATGGAATCACGACCACTGCGCTTCCCATTACCTCCTATAAGAAGTGGTGAAAATAAGACACACTGTTGTTCTCTTTTTTACAGCAGTCGCGAGGATGTTATTCAGCACACCTTTACTTCCTTACAAATATAACACATACAACACAACGGTAGCCGACGTTTCGGCAGTATCGCCTTGTTCAGAGCCTGGAAGGGTACACTAATATGTAGTTTACTCGGTCAAACGTTTCAAAAACGCAAACATAAAGATGAAAGTCTGTACAATAATTGCACGATCACCGGCTTCTCGAAAAACCCACCGTTTTTATCTGTTTTCCACCAAGGAAGAACAACCGCTTAGAGTCGCATATGGTTGATTACTGCACCACCCCACATCAAAAATCAGTTCTGAGATACGGGGCTAGATCACGCGTTATCTCAGGGCATTCTTCCCTGCTATTCATTCTCGGATTTTTGGAATTTATCCAAAAAGCCTCGAAAAATCCGGAAAAAAGAACACCTAGATGGAAAACGGAAATCAAAACAAGGCACGCCACTTAGCACGCATAGAATACAAAAACATAGCGGAGAGGATTTTGTTGTAAAAGTCGCTATCATGGCACAGGAGACTAAAAACACCAACGCGCAAATTTCTTCAGGCTTTTTGGATAAATTCCAAAAATCCGAGAATGAATAACAGGGAAGAATGCCCTGAGATAACGCGTGATCTAGCCCCGTATCTCAGAACTGATTTTTGATGTGGGGTGGTGCAGTAATCAACCATATGCGACTCTAAGCGGCTGTTTTTCCTTAGTGGAAAATGTGAAAACGGTGGGTTTTTCGAGAAGCCAGTGGTCGTGTAAATATCTTCCAGATTTTCATCTTTCTGTTTGCGTTGTTTAAGCGTCTGATCTAGTAAATTACATATTAGTGTACCCTTCCAGGCTCTGAAGAGCCGTTTTTCGGATAGCAGACTTTGCTTAGGCCAAATATACATGTCATAATTTTCCTCAAAAGTGGTGTTTGCTGGTAACGAATGGAAGTTTTACTCAAAAGAATTCAATTCTAATTAGGTATTGCGACCTTTATTTAAGGATTATTAGCTGTGTGTAGAATATGCAAATTGTACCTATGTATACATATTCTCTTGCCAATGGTTTACCGCCTCGTCGTGGCTGGGAGGTGTTTTTGGATGTCGGACTGCGATGTACAGCGGGGGATTCATCTCCTAGCAACGCCCCCCAAGTTGAGAAAGAGTACCGTGTTTCCATCAGGAAGACTGGCTAAGAGTAAACCAATACCTGGATCGGCCACCGTCCTGGTATCAAACGAGTCGCATGCTGGCAAATCTCCCTCCGATCTACAAGGGCTGCGACTGCGTGTGGTGGTGACGAGCTGAGGCAAACTTTGCCCAGGCTTACGTGGGGATTCTAAGGAACCACAATGGCTTAACCAGCAAATCCCCCAAAAAATGGAGGTTGTGCTGAGGTCCGCACAACTGGTGAGGGCACGCCATCCAAGTATCCAAGAAGTAAGTATCCATATTTCCCACTTTGTGAACTCATAATTTCGCGTGAAGTTTTTTTGTTCTTACGAACTCTCCTTGTTTATGTTCACAGTTACTCTTGTTTTCGATGGCTGGAGCATGTTCCAGCAACAACCCTGTTAACACCATGAACATTGTATTTTTTATAGAATATTACCCAGTGACTATAGAATGAAAAAGGATAAAGCTCTCAGCTTTGACCAATCTCCGAATGATGGGCCATGCATTCGACTTCACCAAGCATCGTTTGTAGGTGACTGAATGCATAAATGGCCTCTACAACGACTCGCGGTGACCTACCGATGTATAGAGCCAGTGTTGCTATCCTCCCAGACAAGTCTGTTACCAATTTGCCGACCCCGGAGGGATGGAAGGCTTGGTGGGCCATGGGCGTGGGGATTGATTCCACGTGTATGTTGCAGGGCGCCTCCGACCACTTCGCCACACGCGCCCCCTCCCAGTGACTATAATACGTTCGTAATGAGAGATAAATGGATAAACAAAACGCTAATCTGCTAAGAAGCATTCACCGTATTCGTTTTCCATCTAGGACCGTCCGAAAATTGTTTACCCAGGATTATAAATGAAACGATCTCGGACTAGGAAACTAGTCGAAGCTCCGGCGTTTGCGTACGCATGATAGTCAGACATCCCTCCTTTCAATTTACTTTTAGATTTATGTGTGCTCCTTAATAAAGCGTGCTTACTGACTTTTTATACAGACCACAGAAGTTCGCTGAATAAGGCTGCACAACAGTACACCCAGTGTTAACGTTTTATTTACTGCCTATTACAATTTCCATGGTAGGGTACCGCGCGTGGAACAACCACAAGTTGCTGAGATATTTGCAAAACTCTGGACAGCAGGTGTCTGCGATGGGGAACGAATGCACCATTGTCCTTTCGGGGAGTAACGCGTTCACCACCACACCATTGGAGTCCTTCGTTTCGCCTGTCTCTCAGCTAGTTCTAGCGTTCGTTTTGTCCGGAGTTTTGCAAATATCTCAGCATCTTATGGTTGTTTCACACGCAGTACGTCCAGTCTCTGAGGAAGAGGCGGCCGACACACTAACAAAAAAAAACCAGAGACAGATGTTAACAATCTCGTGTAGGATGTACAAGTACAATTCGCAAGATACTGTACTATACTGCACTGTACATTACATTGTACTTTGCATAGGGTACAGCTCCATCGTGCACTGTTCGAAAGAGCCTTCCTCGGCGCTGAATTGTTCTGCAAGCGCAGCGGCTCGGCGGCGCGTGCGGTCTTTCTAAGCGCGAGAGTTCAGCATTCGATTTACGGCGTCGTCTGCCTACTTCATTGCTGTTTCACACATTCGTATTAATGGAATTTAACATGTGTATTATATTTGTTCATTATTTTGCCTACTCACTATCATTTATTTATTATCCTCCCAACGCTTTACCGCCTCATCGTGGCTGTGAGGTGTTCCTGGGTGTCGGACTGCGATGCACAGCGTGGGGATTCGTCCATCCAGCAGGGTCTCCCAAGCTGAGAAGGAGTCCGGAGTTTCCACTACGAAGCCTATCTAGGAGTAAACCAATACCTAGTTTCACCACCGTCCTGGTATCAAATTCGCATGGTGGCAAATCTCCTTTTGATCCACAAGGGGCTGCCTGTGGTGGCGAAGACCTGGGACAGACTTTGGCCAGGCTGACCTTAGGATTCCAGGGAACCACAGTGGCTTAACCAGCAAATCTCCGATAAACGGAGATTAAGCTGGGGAGCCCGCACAACCCGTGAGGACCGGCCGTTTAAGTATCAAGTATATTTATTTATTTATTTACTATATTACATTTGTATTTGCATAAAGTTCATCAGTTGCGCTTAAGTTTCCTCCGTATTTAGGTGGATGGACTAGGACAGTCCAACCATAGATGCCGTAGAAGGCACTCTGACTGTAAATGTTAAAATACTAATTTTTTTAAAAGTGGTGCGGTGTCTGTTCTGTGGTTCACTTTAGAGAAATCAGGATGTGTTGTTACTATTCGTTGAAAGCGAGCATGGTCTGTGGAGCTAATCTGTTTCATATACATAAGATGTTATCTCTGTAGTTTTGTCCTTCTAACTCGCTGCCAAGCCCGGCTGTCCATAGATCATTTTGTTCTGATAGCTTCTGCCTCGTTTCTTAGAAGGATTTGTCATTTATACCGAAAACCTCTTTATTGTCTAGAGTTACCATTTGGTCATTTTAGGACAATGGTGCCCAATATGGCGGATTCAGTCTCTCACTCGAGTGAAGATTCTCGTAAGGTTATGCAATTATATGCAGCTTTAAATGCCGAGAAACAAGGATATATATCGGTTTCTTTGAATGAAATGCTCAATCTACTGGAACAAATCGAAAGACTCCGCGTGGCATGGAAGGCGGCGGAGGAGAAAGCTGTGTATTATGAGCAAAGCCACGCGAAAGTTGGCGCGGAGCTGGAGTTAGTTTCCTTGACCTTCAGACATGCGTACTTCATGGCATTGTTTAGCTCTTAATACCGTCTTGTATCTTTGAGAAGCTATTCGCTTTTGTTTTACTTGGTGAAAGCTGAGAAAATCCTTTGCAGGTCTGTGTCAGCACAGCTACGTCGTTGCAATGCTGAACTAAAAGACGCCAGAGCTCAGGTTGTGTCCCAGCTTGATGAAGTCGTTGCTCTGCGAGCTGATAATGAAGAACTCCTTCAACGTTTCCAGATCGTGAAAGAAGTTCTTAAGGTAATTTCGCAAAGTTTCTGTGATGAAGTGTTAATATTCTTATGGAGTCTGGGTACATCTTTGCTTCCAAGGAGGGCGTTTGCACCATTGAGGTGTCTTATCATATTTTGTAAAAACCGTATTTTTTATGGATTTTTTAGTCGGATATTGAACAACTTCCACAAGAAAGTCGTAACCAACTCGCATTTTTGCGTAATCCAGATCTGGGAAGATCGAATTCAAAGCGTGTTGCAAGACGGCTATATATGGAGGTGTGCACGATTTTAGCTTTCTGTTGCCGTGGTTTTAGCGAGAAATTAGGGATTATGCTTTGTTTAGGAAGAGGAAACCGAAGAAGGAATGGAGCACGACTTTAGTGAGAATACTTTGGATACAATGGACGATGACGTTGGACATGGGAGGTGAGAAACACCTAAGAAAGTTCGCATTACAGTTATATGGATGAAATAGAAGATAAGCTTAGGCGGCTGGACAAACTGTATTGGGATGGCCCTTTTTCCTCTCTACGACCCAGAAAGTGTTGTTTTTTTGGTACACTTACAGAGTCCATTAGGAACATCGAAACTCACATGGTTGGATTAAATATGTTTACAAGCTAACAGTGGAATATTTATTTATGTTTTTAAGAACTGATCTTGCTGAGTTGATGCGAGGTGTGCAGCTTATACCAGCCTCGCATCAGGTCAAAAAGATCAGTTCATGAGAACATGTAAATAAATATATCAACTATTTATGCCGAGGTTTCTAGAAAGTCGCTGTTTTGAGTCATTAAAAGTGGAATAGATAGGAAGAGCGTTTGACGATGATCAGCCGTTTTGTTCTCGTTGACGGCAAGAGATACCTTTGCAAGTTTTGAGTTAATATTTGAGTTTGAAGTAACTAATGACTGTGTTCTCAGGCTATCTCGAAACCACTCCGTTGGTTTGCGGGGAAGACGCTCAGTTTCTGCGCATGCATATCCGTCAAATGCGGCTAAAAGAAAGAGCAATCACGTTTGTGACATTGTCAACGCTGAGGCGCCGAGCAACGAAAACGAAGAGACTGTGAATGTTTAGTGTTATTGCTGCAATTATGAATCATGCAGTTGTGAATAGTATATTCCTTGTATCTTGAGTCTTCGTTGTGTTTAACACTGCAGTCATGCGTCATGCTTTTTAGCGTGACTCTCCTTTACCCGCTAAACGGTTACGAGATTTAAATGAAGAGATCGTAGCGACGACCACAATAACGATTGATCCCAACATGAAGAAGCCATCTCAGGCTCAGGTGACGATCAGAAGAAGCATGAATAGAAGCATGTCGGCAAATGACTTGTTAGGAAGTCAAGTTCGTATTTTGTTCCCTTGCATGGCAGTTGTTTTCCTGTCTTGCTTATCTGATCACTTTCGTTGCAGTCCAGAACCTCTGCAAGTGCTCCACGAACTCCATTTGTACCAAGAACTACAAGCACACTGGAACTGTAAGCTTTCTTTTTAGCATCTTTATGGGTTCTTCACCTAGGTACATTATTGGGGTGTATTTTTCACTAGCCTCTCTTTAAAACTCTAAATTTTATTTAGAAATTAACGCTTTCCAGATCAGCTGATTTTTCTACATTGACGCAAAGATTGGGGTAGGCTTGTCATTGAAAGAGAAAATTTCTGGGTGGTGGAATTTTCAAATGCTAAAGTTTAGTTACTCTGTGACATGGATGGCCATCCTCACAGGGAGTGCGGCCTCGCTGCGAACTTTGTGACCGTTGACATGGTTTAGATGTGATCTGTTCAACAAAAATCCTTGTTGGAATCCGAAGTACTATCGAAGCGGTTGTTCCTCTCCAAAACCTTTTGTATCGGGCTTAGGGTAATTTTCGTGAACGGCTTGCAGAGTACACTGTGCAAACATATCGGATCCTTCTGCTCACCCGTCTTAGGCATGATGACCGTGTGCAACGTCCTCCACTAGTCTGGGTTTCTCTTTTTTGAAGGTAAGATTTCATGGTTCTCATGTGAGTTGCGAGAATCACACCTGCCTTCTTTCTGTGGCTTCTTGCTCGTGGAATTTCGGCTGTAATGTTATCAGATCTTGCAGCTGTGCCTCTCTTTATGCTTTCTAACGTGACTCGAACTTCAAGAAGAATAAATCCTTGGTGATTTTTTTCGGCGTGGATCTTCAGGGCTGGGATAGTGGAACGGAAACGATCGGTTAATATAGAACTTTTACTTCATCGAATCCATGTCATGCCAGGATTCGATAGTGCTTCCGTGTCCATAAATCAGGGCTGATATCGGGACATTACATCCACACACATCTCGACGACATTTTTTCTAGACTCGTTCGTTTTTGATCTGCTCCCATTGTTTTTTTTTCTGCTTGTACCGATGTAATTCCCCTGCAAAAGGCTTGATACCTGGCATTTATTATCAGCCGTGTTAGGTGTGCTGCTGTACGACTAAGCCTCTGCCTACTCTTTTGGAATAATTCCCTAATAGTATTGAAGTAGTGGTAACGGTCTGAACTTCTTATTTGAGGAACTGAGGTGAGTTCGGGAGATGTATTAAGTCCTTCGACATCAGCTTGTAGTCTTTGATCGGATCTTCCATAACCTGAGAGTTTTTATGACGAGAGGCTTTCATTAAGGATATTCTGCTCTGCACGACTTGTTTTGTTCTTCTTGACCGATGATAAGAGTCCTCCAAATTATGGCTGAATCGAGCCTTCGTATGGAAAGCGATTAACTACTACCAATGAGGTGTCAAGAAGGCACTATCTGTTTGTGAGAATATGGTCGGTTTCCCCCCAAGTCGTCCGTTAGGAGGCTCAGAAGTCTATCGGCGACTTTTTTCTCTTCTTGGAATATTATTTCTTCACGAATCATAAACGTTCCTCTCACTCAAGTGGTTTATGTCGGTCATTATACTTTCTGATTCTTGAAGTGCAACCCGATGGGATTGCCGTCTAAATAGACTGTTCTGGTGTAGGAGTTTCAGAGCAAGAAACAGTTTCCAAAGCGTGTCGTGAACGTGTCCATTTGCTCCGGTTGTAATGGCATCCTGTGCAACCGAGATTTGTCGTCTATCAGCGGTTGTTTCGCCACCCAACGTCGTGGACTGAAGATTGTATTGCAGAGTTATTGACCATATGGAAACGCGACATCATCCCTTGCTGGAGCTTTGCTCATGCCGTCACTAGAGGAAGCCGGCGTTAACCCTCGATATTGGTTTACTTTTAGCTGATATTCTCGATGGAAACGTTGAATTACTGTGTAGAATTTTAAAATCGGTTGTTCCACTTCGATTTAGGCGCACACCGATGCGAACACCTGGCGGCGGATCATGGACCCGTGGAATGTCAATATCAAGTCGTCGACATGACTTCCAGCCTTTGTCAACATACTTTAAGATCACCTCCTGTGATGTTTGTCACGGTGGAATCAATTTTGCTGCGAAGCCTGCGTATAAATGTCGAGACTGCCTTCAACTCGCTCATGTTTCTTGTTCTCCGTAAGTGGCGAGGCTGTAAACATATTTTAGATGGTACTGTATCGCTTGTAGTCGTTTAAAATCGTAGTGCTTGTAGGCGACTAATTTTGCCTTGTGTTCCGAGAACACTCGTGTTTACCCGAACACCAAATAGGCGAGGTCAGCCACTCTATCATCTACAGGTCTGTTTTTATTTTGCATGCTGCGCTTTTTTGATTTAAATGTTACGAGTGAGTCGACATAAGTCGACATGAACCACTGCTCTTCCATTTATGTTCTAATATAACGTTTGAGGAGTTCTGTCCCCCTCTACCGCCAATGATTGCATACCCAGTAATCTACTGTATCGTTGACCTGGAGAATCGAGGTTTGAGTCGAGAAGGTATATATCGTGTTCCTGGACGAAAAGATCATGTAAGTTCTGAAGTTTAATTGGATTTAAATAGAGCATAAAACATGTATAATATGGGCTAGGTTATGTGAGCACTTTTTTTTTGAGTTGTTACTCAAAGACTTGCATGACACAGCCACAGTGATGCTGAGATGATTGCAAAACTCAGACTCCAGGCCAGATTTCAATCCACGATTACCTGTTCTCGTTCTAGGTACAGAGTGTCTTGAATGAACTCCGCACATCTCGTGGTATTCCCAAACTCAATATTCAGGAAGCAGACGTTATTGTTGATGTGGTTAAGTCATTTTTAAGAGAATTGCGGGACCCATTGGTGCCGAAATCGTCTCGTGAGGAGTTCATTCGAGCTGCTCAAACAAATAACATTATGTCTCTGAACGTCGCCATCTGTGATCTTCCCCAGCCTAACAGAGACACGTTGGCATACTTAATGCTCCATTTGCAGAAGGTGGAAGCTTTAAAGGAAATGAACAAAATGACTTTCGAAAACATTGCTCGTTGCATGGCGATTCCCATTATGGGTCAAGGTTCATATCCACGTGGTGACATCCGCGTTGCATCTGATGACGCTCGCGAGAAAGAGCGATCCGTCCTTCAAATGCTCAAGATGTCCTCGGTGGGTCTATACGTTTTTTGTTTTTGTTCCCCCTTTACTGTTGATCCCGCTTAGCGTCCATCGCTCATCAGCAATATTCGCACTTTGTTAAGAGCAGAGCTGCTAGGCGGGTTATTCAGTTTACTGGCACGATGACACATTTCATAAGCGGTCCCTCATTTATACTGTTTTTAGTGAGAAAGTAATCATGTATAGCTTGCTAGGACCTGCTATAGTGTAGGTTTACCGTTAGTTCAGCCTATTCGTGAAGATGTTGTGCTCGTTTCCATCTTCTTTTATTAATTGAAAAAGCCCCCACTGTACAACGAATTTTAATCCCCATTAGCACTTCGTCCTTTTTACTTGTTTTTATTCCTGTCAAATCAGGTTATTCCGCATTGTTTCTATAGGAATACTGGCTTCAATTCCTGGAGTACGAAGAGTGTCGTAAGGAGAATGTTGGTGGTTGTGGCACTCCTGCCGCTCCTAGTGCTCCGTACGAGCCGTCCAGTGCCAACAGGAGTATGCTAGGCCCGGTTACAGTATCACCTGCTGCCCAAAATCTCTTAAAACCTATAGCGAGGCGAGCGGAGAAGTTTTTTGACAGTCCTCCATAAATTTTGATCGTTTTACTATAATCTCAACCTCTTCGCATGTTTGGGTGTCCCTTAATTATCTCCAAGAAGAACTTTCTCAGATTATACTCATTTTACCATTTACCCAATAGTAACGAACATAAATACATTCACATGTATCATATGACGGTAGCGCTGGGTTTTCATGCCAGCGTGCAGGTATTATGAAGATATTCAATCTAGCCCCTATTACCTACTTCATCACTCATTAGTCTCACGTGTATTGTGGTCTAAATAACAGCTGTTATATTTAATCTTTCTTTTTATTTGACGTACGTTATTGCGGTAACACTTCCGAAATGCTCACTTGCTTTATTAATGCGTTCTAATCCTCATATGTAAATAGTATCTTTTTTACGAACCCTCGTTCCAGCTCCCTCATCATTTATGTTCTCAACTTTGTGGAGTTGCAAATTACCTTCGCCAGCATTTTCATTTAAAATTTGTGTAAAACATTGTGTTTGTTTTTTGCGCAGTTATCCTCCATCTATTGGTATCTGACTATTTTCGTGTGAATTTGAGTCTAACGTTTTTTTAATAAGTGGTGGTGGTGTGACAAAACATATGTGTGGCATGTTTGTTCAATAAACGTTTGCTGATGTCCAATTAAGTTTCACTAAATGGCTCCTGACATATTTGGACTAACCACTTTCATTTTTTTTGAAAATGATAAGTATCTGTGAAGGATGAATGTCTCTAAGCTGTTGCCATTTAAATTAGTGGAATGTGATAATGATAAGCGCGGCAGTGGTAGTGATTGATTCGCACGCTGTGGCACTAAAGTTTCCGTACCTCAGGGTGCGGAAGTTCCTAAGAGATTTGTCGGGGATCAGCGAACTCTGATGACAAACATTGATCTTGCCTAATTGTTTAGTTTTGTGAGCATTGGCAATTCTTTGAATATTTGAAGCTTCCACTGATTCATAATATCATCCGAGCTGATTCAACGCTTTCATAGAACTGTAAATCAATTGACCTAGAAAGGTTCACGAAGAACTCGAATTGCTTGACGGCAGCATCTATGCTTAAGTAAAGCTGGATGTCGCGAAGCTCTATAACCACTTTTTCGACTATTCGATTCCTCGAACTTCTCACTCGTATTGAGTTTTTTTTGTTTGAACAAATTCATAGTGTAGAACTAGGTGTACAAAAAAACTTTTTTTTAATGAGTGACGTCAAGTTGGACGCTCACATGTGTTGTATAGATGTAGGAGAGCTTCAACACCGCCGACTTCGCATTTTATTGGAGGAAGCGGCACTAGGAATTCGAAAGAATGGAGACGGTGTATTCGCTGGAACAAGGCTATCAGAGAGCTCTAAGATTTGAAATATGCTGCATTGCCTACAAGAAAGGCTCGAACTAGATGTAGAGGCTGTGAGACATATTAACGCATTAAGTACTTCAGTGGACTTTATACTAAGTCTACATCACCTGCGCGAAATTCCATTTGAAGACTATTTATTGTGGGTAAGAATTAAGAGATTTATGTGAAGATTGCTCATTATAGAGACTCTTCAGACTTTAGATTTTATATAGGGGTTGTTAATTCCATGTAAGGCTTGAAAGTTGTATTTGGAGCAGATAATCAGTAACATTTTGAGAGTCTCCATTGTGTGAAGCGCTTCATGTCTTAAAAAGATTTAACAAGTGCAATTCTTTAAAATTAGTTGTGGGCTTGCGTTTTCAAATTTTAAAGCTAAAGTATCGGATTCCACGGATCTCCTTCATATGACGGATCCCGATAGCGGGTTAGTCGCGAGGCTACGTGGCGTGTGCCCAGGTGGCCGATAGGGGGGGTTAATCACGGGCCAAAAGCGACCTTTGTTTCCCTGAGATGCAGGTGGATCCAGGGGATGGACTCCCTGTTTCTGCTGCCCCGACATGGGAGTCTCCCATTGGAGAGTACCATAACGAAATAGACCACATCATAGTAAATAGAAGGTTTTGCCTAACCGATGTTGCTGTTGTCCCAAAATTCCACACAGGATCAGACCATCGTCTTCTTCGTGCAAGATTCTATTTCTCGCGGGTAGGAGAAAAAAGCCGCTAGTATCAAAAAACCGAAGTGCTACAACCACTACATACTGGTACTTATTTAATTCATTAGTCCGCTGTTGGGAAGATGCCGTTGTCGATAGCATCGACGAAGAATACAGTCGGCTCATTCAACACCTTCATGTTAGCGCTATGAAAGCTGAGAGTTCGAAAGCCACCAAGAGACGTCTGTCTCCAGAAACACTCGAGCTGATACGCAAGCGTGGAATCGCACGAGCTGCAGGGAGCCGGGAACTAACGTCCGGACTTGCAAAACAATGCAGACAGGCGATAAAAGAAGATCTTAGAGAGAGAAGAGCAGCAGTAATGGTCGAAGTTACACAGGCTGGGAAAAGCATTCGCAAAACCCACCGAAGCTTCACCAGTTACACGACCAAGATGATTGCACTCCGACGCCCAAACGGAACAGTTACAGCGTCCAGAAACGGAATGGAGAAAATCATTCACGAATACTACTCAGATCTCTTCGATAGCCACGTCCACATCCCGTCATATGAAATAAAGCAGGATGGATATGTTTTACTGTCGGTTCTCCTTTCCGAAATCTGATATGCCATTTCGTCGCTGAAAAATCGAACAGCATCAGGTCCGGACAGGATAAGAGCAGAACACCTGAAGAACCTTCCGCCAGTCCTCGTAAACACACTGGCTCGGCTCTTCACATGTTACCTGTCTGAATGCAAGGTCCCTACTCAGTGGAAGACCAGCAAGACCGTGTTCTTGTTGAAGAAGGGTGACCTACACGATATCGGCAACTATCGCCCAATCTGCTTGTTCTCTGTCGTCTACAAACTTCTCACTGGAGCGATCCTAAACAGGACTGACAGAACACTGGACGAAGGAGAGCAAAGTGAGCAAGCAGGGTTTCGAAGAGGATTTAGTACGATGGACCACATCTACACGATAACAAATATCACTGAAGTATCACGAAAGTATAAAAGACAGCTCTGCCTCATTTCATCGATTTAAAGCAGGCCTTTCACTCAATTGAGATGGAAGCAGTCATGGAAGCTTTTGATAGTCAAGGAGTCCCTACTGAGCACATAAAGATTCTTCGTAAGCTGTATAAAAGTTTCACAACCAAGGTAGCACCATTCTACAACGATATTAACATTGATGTGAAAAGAGTGGTTAGGCAAGGTGACACTATCTCGCCAAAATTATTCACCGCCACCCTCCAGAACGTCATGCGAACATTGGAATGGGATAATATGGGAGTGAAAATCGATGGCCGGCAATTACACCACCTTTGCTTTGCTGATGACATCGCCCTTATAGCAGCAAGCATTAGCCAAGCGGAACGTATGCTTGCCGACTTTGATAAATCCTGTGGAAAGATTAATCTTCGATCAAATCTCAGAAAAAACGATGATCATAAGGAACGGATTGGTTACGTATTCCCAATTCATGCTCAACGAAACGAATATCTCCGAATGCTCTAGTTAGCTCTAGTTATGTCTGTCGAGGTCGGGAAATCAGCATGGTGAACGCCTTAGCTTCAGAGTTGAGCAGAAGGAAACGAGCGGCTTGAGGAGCTTTTAAGAGCATCGAAGATGCAGTGAAGAGAACAAATAATACCCGACTCCGTGACCACCTTTTCCACTCAACGGCACTTCCTGCCCTAACTTATGCGAGAAATCTGGTCGTTTGCTTAAGCAGGATGAAAGATCACTCAGCGTTCTTGAACATGCAGTCGAAGTGACCAGGCTAGGAGTATCCCGTTTCACACAAGTAAGGGAAGGGATCCGAAGCTCCGACTTGCGTCAACGATGAAAAATCAAAGATGCCGTTCTGTACGCCAAACAGTCGAAGATAAGGTGGGCCGAACACGTAATGCGTATGAATGACAACCGATGGACGAGAGCCGTTAGTGACTGGATTCCTCGGATGTTAAACGCACTCAGCAAGAGCACCGACCCGATGGTCAGTGTTCTTCACGAAGAGCTTAAAACAAAGATATGATGCTCGAGGAATTCCTAGAGCGAGCAAAACCCATTGGGCTACTCTTGCACGCGACAGGGAAAAATGGAAGGTTTAATGGCGCTCGTTCGAGTCACTCGACGATCAACGGGACTACAGATGATACAGGTGAAGTATTGGATTAGGGGGCGGGGATGGCTCAGTGGTTAGTGATTCCGTCTATCAGGAAACAAAAGGCTCCAGGTTGATCCCCCGCCCCAAAGCTCTCCTCCAATCCACATGGAGCCCCTTAGCCCGGCTTTCTCCAAGATTGCAAGGAGAATCGACCCGACCAGTATTCTGCCGCATTCATGAAGAAGACGACTCAAACAGCAGTTGGAATAAGACGCGGAATGTTTGAAGACCATAATGGATGATGAGTGCGAGAAAAGCCAGTCGTACACAAGATGTCCTGGGATCCGTGCAGCAGATGTGATGATGAGTCATGTAATAATGTACTAAAAATAGTTATCACATTGACATTAACCTCTTGGTAATGTTCTAAACCATGAAACCAAGAACGGAACGAGAGAAAATTCATGAAAACCGAAAGTGTCTAGGCTTCATTCACCAGTTCAAAATTAAAACAACAAGATTACGTTGACGTGACAATGAGATTTGATTTTGTTCTCCACATATTGTATCTGTCTAGTATAAAGTCCGGTAACATTTGCTCGTTTTTTCAAACTGGAACCTTCTTGCCATGAGGATGGCTTAGGCTGGGTCTTGGCTTTTGCTCTTGTGTCGTTCTTCTACTGGATATCAGTTCTATCTCGAAAAAATAGCGACGCCAATCAATACCAGTACCAACGATCGAAATGTGCATTTATCACACTTAAGCCGTTTTATTCCGACTAGTCGTTGCTTCTTACATCAAAGAAGTTAGTTGCGTGGATCATGAGGAACGTACGAGTTTCAAATCGTCTTTTGTATAGAACTTTCTATGAAACTTAGTTACCAATGTATCTTATGTGTAATGGTTACAAGCGGTTTAATGCTGGAAAGTGTTACTGAGGGTCAAACGTGTCGATCTGCAACTGTAGTTCACCGTTTAACAGGTTCGTCCAATCTGTGAAGAATCCTCGAATTTCCACCGAAAGCGTTACCAATGAATAAATCTACTCTAGTAATTGCCACCCGCTTAATAAAAACCTGGTCTAAGGATATCATTTTTTTATTTTATTTTATTTGGCTCGTCTTCACGTCTACTATGCGGATCCCAGCATTTCTTACATTCATTTCGTTCCCTAGCATCCATCATCCACGAAGATCTTCGATCTTTACGTGTGGCTTCGGTTGCTGCTTGAGGATTTTCATTTCATGTTCAACGTCGTAGAATGCTGGTCGAGCAGTTCTCCCAGGAGTCCTGAGATAGCTGGGCTGAAGCGTTCCCTGTTGGATTGCATAGAGTGATTTTTTTCCCCGACAAGTCCGGCACCAACTTCCCGACCCCCGAGGGATGAGAGGCTTGGTTGGCCCGGTCCGGAATCGAACTAGCACAATGCTCGTGATGACGGACATCACTACCACTGTGCTATCCGCCCCCTGGTCTAAAGATAATAAAACAATAGTGTTGAAATCGACCGTTATTTAACCTCGGTAATGTACGTTAGCCGATTAAACATCTTGTGTCGACGTCGTGTAAGATCAACAACATAAACACAAAGATAGCAAACATCACTCAAATCCATAAAATTGATGGATGCACGTGGTACGTGAGAATGCCCTGAGCAAGTCATTATCGAACACTGATCGTTCAAGTATTCAAACACAAGTGGGTAAAACATTGATAAATTTATAAACTGAACTGTTTCAATTCCATATATTTATATTAAGTAGTTTCTGTTACTTTCTCAGCTACATGACAACGTCCATTTGAATCACCGAAGTGAAACTGCTCACCTAAGTTCAGAGAGAACAGAAAGTAAACGCACAGACACACAGACGCATACAAATTTAATACTCGCAAACCCTGGTGAGAGAGTGAGAGAAAGAGAGAGAGAGAGGAAGAGAGGGAGAGAGGGTGGGTGAGGAAGAGAGGAAAGAAGAACGAATTCTGTTACTAATATTTGTCGGTGCTTCAATACATCACCAATGGTCTTAAAACAATCGTCAATAGTACGAGTCAGGTAGCTCCAGATAATTGAGAATGATTCTCCTTCTTTCTAACCAAGAACTGATAGCGACTAGAACTGTTCAGTATGTCAAAGAAACCTACATGAAATAATACCGGTAACAGAACCAAAGGTGCTCGCAACGGGCGTCCGTTAAGCTCTAACCCTTTCACGACCGCAGCTAACTTTGTGTGACAGGTCTACTCGACCGAATGTTACTGGTGCGCGATCGAAGTGTGCATTGATATCAACATGTACGGTGGGTGAGTCCACTCAAAAGGCGTCACCTACAGGTTTTTCTTGGTTATCGTTCTATTACTTACTAACTTCACAAGTTTTCGGCGTCTCTCTTACTTCCGCGTATCCACTATGCTCTTCTGCTCCCTATTTTTCGACACCTGCAGTATGTGATCTAATTCTTGCATGTGGTGGAAAAACGTGGTTTCTTTAGATTTTCCATTGTTTCTCTAACAGTTGAAGATTTCTGCTTCTGTTGCTTGTTTCTTATATCCACCGATTTCACTCCACCTCCCGAAAACGTTTTTTTGTGAGTATAGCGCATTGAAATCACCTATCTATGGAACGGCTGCAGCATAAAATTAGTGTTCGACGAGCTATCGATTGACTACAAAAAGTCTGACAAAAAAGCTCTGTGCTACGAAATAGGCATGAGAAAAGCCTATGCATTGAAATCAAGATGCACAGTCTGTGACGTACAGCAGCATATATATATACATATATATATATACATATATATATATATATATATATATACATACATATATATATATCGAAATTAATGCACATGGTCGTGAGAGGGTTAAGCGCAACTGGCAAGCTTTGATGAGCCATTAAGAGTAATGTATGGGTTGTTTTAGATTTAAATGCTGTATCTCAGGGCATTATGAAATGAGCATGGCGTTTACAGTGGCGTACCCGCAGTGCAAGAACAAAGCAGAAACTGCTGAAAAAAGCAGAATATTCGCTCGGCGTGGTCGTGACAGAGGAGCGGCTATGAATAGATGGTGATGACTTCTGCGCCCGTGCCTCGCACCAGTAACACCCGATTCAATCCTTCTGTCAACGCCTCAATGAACTCCATATCTGAAAAGGGTTGGGAATGATTAAACATACCCTGAAGATGGGATACGATTTAAAAAAATGTCAGTGATCCTTGAAATTCCAAGATTATTAATAAAAATACCAAATTTGACTTAACAGCCAGTAAAACGAATTTTTGAACAGCCTATGGGTTAGATATTTAGTTATTTGATATCAATCGATGAACCTTACTAGCGACCTCCATCTAACTTTTGCAAGAGAGTGAGGATTTCTGGAACTGAGATGTGATTTTTTGAAGTTTTTCGAGAAATATCTTGTAAAGCGTTTGGCAGTGATCAGTCTCCGGGAGATGCGCAGTGTATTCAGCTTCTTCACGCATCGTAGGGGTGATTGAGCACGTATTTGTCCTTCACAGTTACTTGAAGAGGCCTACCGATGTATCAAACGTTTATCCTCCCAGATTGGAATTTGCTAGCGCTGAAAGAATGATTAGCGAGGAGCACGGGATCAAACCAACGACGTTATGCGTATTGAAGGACATGTCTAACTAGTGAGTTACACATGGACGGTCTTGTAATCAAGTAATTCTAATAATTGAAACAAAATGACAGTATAGTTTACGTGGTACTAGAATAAGCACTAATAATAGAGTGAAAACTATTTTCTAAATTTTTATCTAAAAGTAATCCATTATGGACCATAGCTAAATCCTGCTTAAAAATGGCTTCTACACGAATTCTACTCCAATTTTTACTGCCTAGGGTGTTTCTGGGTGTCGAGCTGCGATGTACTGCAGGAGTTCATGGCCCATCAAGGTCTTCGAAGCCAAAGAAGATACATTCGCATCTCAAAACCCAGGTAGTATTAAATGCATAGTATGACAGTCTAGTGAGCTATCAGTGGTTACTTTCACGCTAAAGACAGTAGAACTTCTTATTAGAAGACCTCATACTGAACATTTTCTTCGTATCTGTATACCATTTGTAACCCAGTGAGAAGGTGGGCTTTACTTGTGCCGTCTGGATGATGAAAGGATGGCAGGCATTACAGGTGGTGTGGATTTTGGCGTATATCCATGATTTTTCGTTCTCTAATGCAGACATCTTTTTTACAACGAAGGAGCAAAAGCCTGACAAAAAACTCAGCAGATCTTGGGCTTGGCTATTATATTATGTATTTCAGTATGATTGATATTGATACGTTAGAGTTTAAACCATTATTGACAGCATTCGATTATACCCTCTTGCATCGTACTCGATCGGCCGCTCTACGAACAACAGAAATCGTCGGTGTTACAGTACAACGAATCTAGTTTGATTAACAGCGGTTAGCGATTGCTTCTAGTGAAAAACCTGGGTACGTTCTACTACGACTATACTAGCAATTCGAGCAAAATCACATTCCACTAGCATTCAATACGTACATAACGAGAAATGAAGGGAGATCTTCAAGCCACAGCTGAAGCATTCACGACCCCGACCAATTCCATGGATGGTGGGTGCGAGGCAAGGAAACCACGAAAGACGTGCTTGGGCCGCACGACATTTGAGGATGGGCCATCTAACCATGGATCATTAGCTCTTATATAAATGGTAAATACTACACATAAACGGATTTAGTTTGTGAGTAACACAGGATGAGTTCTCAACATTGTCACTTACAGTAGGTGTCCGAATCATGATCGGGTGGTCCAGGAAGGTTCACGATGAGCAGCTGGCAATCATGGGATTTCTGCCTCATTAGCTCGTTCAGTTTCACTGCTGTATGCATCTTATGCACGTTGTAGCGTCGTTTCCGCCGTTTCTCCTCGGCGTCGCGCTCCAGAGTACCATTTCCCGGCTGGTGGATCTGAACATCTGATATAGAAGCGAAGAAAAAACAGATATATGCGCGACAAATATGAAGAAGGGTATTGCTAATAAAACCTTATCAGAAAGAAGCCTAACAGTTTCTGCCGACTATATAGATGGCAGTGAGAGTCGTGATCTGAAAATCAAAATCAACAAAATTCACAATATCCGCTTTGAGCTCTCGATTTCAATTCGCTATCCAAGGGCGCATGTGGCGCAGTGGTTGGAGGCGCCTCTGCGACACACGTGGGAAATCGATTCCCGCGCCCATGGCTCACCAAGCCTTCCATCCCTCCGGGGTCGGCAAATTGGTACCAGACTTGTCTGGGAGGATAGCAGCACTGGCTCGATACATCGGTAGGCCACCGCGAGTAGTTGTAAAGGTCAGATGTGCATTTAATCACCTCCAACGATGCCTGATGAAGTCGGATGCACGGCGCATCCCGCAGAGATTGATCAACGCCGAGAGCTTTATGCTTTTTATCCAAGAATACCTTCCAGTGGCTTACTGTCTCATCGTGGCTGGGAGGTGTTCCTGGGTGTCGGGCTGCGATGTACAGTGGGGAATTCTCCCCAGCAGGGTCTTCCAAGCCGAGAAGGAGTCCAGCGTTTCTATAAGGAAGCCTAGCTAAGAGTAAACCAATACCAGGAACGACCACCGTCCTGGTATCAAACCGGTCACATTGTGGCAAATTCCCCTCTGATCAACAAGGGCGGCGACTGCCTGTGGTGGTGATGACCTGGGGCAGACTTTGGCCTGACCTTGTGACTCCAGGGAACTCATAAACTGTAGACTGTTGGCTAAACCAACAAAACTCCGAAAAAGTGGAGATTATGCTGCGGCCCGCATAAGAGAGTGACGACGGGCCATCCAAGCATACAAGTTTCCAGAAATAAGCTAGGTATCAGTCGATGAATCTTAAACAACTACTCCGACAAATTTTTTTCAAACTAACTTTATAGTTTTCCGGCTTTTTTAAAATTCCTATTCATATTGCGACTTAATGAACGGTTTTTTGATTCGTCGAATTCTCATTGAAGCAAGGACACAAAATGAAGACCAGATAACTTGTATAAGCACCTTGAAAATGACCATGGAAGTTTAAGAAGTCGTCAACAGTCTACAGTTTATGAGTTTGTATCGACGTATAGAACAAAGTGCAAATGCTCACATCGTCCAGAATACCCACATCGCTGAAGCGCACTCCTTTGCTTTCGACTTTGGCAGATTTCTTCGACTCGGAGTCGGCCGTGCCCTCGGACACCACATCAAGAGTGTTCTCCACAGGCAAGACCGGCTCATCTTCGTTAATTTTGCTCAGCTTTCGTTCCCTCACAACCTCTTCAATATGCGTCTGTAGATCCTTCTCACGATCTGCCTTATTTAGATTTTTCAGCAGTTTCGAACGCTCCTCCATTTTCAGGGTTCGCTCGTACGTGTAATCCGAGATATCTGAGTCTGGCTGAAATGCAGCGACCCATCAATCATTCTTCAGTTTCCATTATCTCATTTCTAATCATTTACACCATCTTACTTCAGATTATTTTGATCGAAATGAGCAGCTTAAATAATTTCGTGAACTGTTGCTCAAATTTTTAACTCTTATCAGATATTAAGACGATAAAATGTAGCAATAAAATAGGAAGGATAAATCTGTTCACTGTATAAATTTATTATGGCAGCAAATTTTTCGCTAGGCACCGTATGAGTAACATGCGACTCAGAAAGTTCGAATGTTCTGCAAAAATATGACCCTGCTTCTTGTTGTGCCATCTTTATGCAATTCGCTTGGTTTTTTTTCTTGGTTTTTATACATTTTGAACAGCACTTTTCACTTCTCCTTTCGCACGAGTTCTCTATCTTTACCCTACGTATTTTTCCCTTTTGAAATGCTTCCATCTCTCATGTGATGAAATTCCATCATCGAATCTCAACTTTCGATCCCGTAATTTTCATTTCTATCTAGTCGGCATGATAGCCAAGATTCATTAAAGAGATTAGAAAGCAAGTAACCATCATGTACTGAAAGATGAACATTACAGAGTTGAGTCATATCGGCAAAAGATGAACTAAGCCTCATTTCTGATCGACTTCTCGTCGAAAATAAATAGTGCGGAACAGAAAAGACTCAGCATAAGGGGTAATACCTTGCGTTTTTTCATAGAAGATTTCGAAGGTGGTGAATGGAAGTGTGAGGACGAACGTTATAATGATGAAGTCAATGATGAGTTGTTAAGCATTTTGAACTTCAGGGTCAATGGACCATCGACGACAGCTAATTCTGAGTGAGTAAACTGCTTCTGCTTGGATGCAAGAAACCGATAGAACCTTAAAACCTTTTCGTTGCTGATATTTTGGACGATGTTGTAAAGCAGAACCGCAGAGCGGGAGTAGAGCGAGTCTATTTCAAGGATACCAGAACGCATTAATGAAGCACACTTTTACACCCACGTCGAACCTTCGATGTAATCAACATGTGTCTAAATTGTTGAGCTTATACGAGGTTGATAAGTTGACTTTTTTCGCGTAACGTTTCCACATCCTTGCCTTCATTAGTGCCGATGATCCGAGTCGATGGTCCACAGTCGTTCGATTGATGCAAGTGTGCAACAGGAACACCTTAGTACTTTCCTATGTGTACCTGTGCACTAGGTTGGTAAATAGCATTAGAATCCATGTAGATCGTGAACTTGTCGCGCTACTTGAATAAGATTCTTGAATAAGAACTATCCTGTATAAAAGAGCATTGAAGATCACTTAATTCGTGCGTTGTTCCACTCCAGTGGGTTGGGCTCGATGCCGGTACGGAAGACTCACATTGCAAAAAGCAACATCAGTCTACAACCGGTGCGAATCATTACGACTTTAGACACAATGAGAATTTATGGCAGAAACCCTGTGAAAGTTCATGAAAAACCAAAACACCCAGTTAATATGTTCCTTTTGAAAAGTATTATTTAATGCGAAAACAGTAGCCTTTCTCATTCGAAGCCTAATACAACATCTTTCGTAGGGAAAAAGAGCTATCGACTCAATATGAAAGACCTAAACTTTTTCACTGCAACAGCAAAAAAATAAAACGCAGGAGATGCTGAGACATTTACGACTCATATTGTCTACTATATTTTAACGCATTGCTTCCCTTCTTTTCTTTTGGTAGAAACAGGCAACGTGAGCGCTTATTCGAGTCCAGTTTCGTAAAAAAGCATTGCTCATCAGCACAACTTCATTAGGAAAGCATTTCCATCAGAGAAATTGGAGAGAGATTGCACTACGAGGCTTGTCCTTTTCGGAACAGTCGAAAGCAATCCAAATTGCATTGACGGAGTTGAGGAAGCGGTTTATATCAATGCTCTACCACACGATCGGACCAGATCAGCAAAGGATTTTTTTAAATGATTTTTTTCGTTCGGAGAGATGGAAAGCTCATGACCGCGTTCCAGCTGCATGAATGACTCATGGAGCTTAGCCCTTTAGCCTACAGCGGAGAAGCAGACAATGAAATTTAACCCAAGTCTAAAGTGCATAACGTTTACTACCCATAAATTTCTATGTGTTTAGCAAAATTTAGAGTGTTCCAACTCGTAATGTTCAGTAAAAAAAACCACCTTTTCCTTTGATTCTAATCAGTCTTAAGAAACAAATTATAAACTTAAATTTCGCGGTTCGTGGTAAAGAGTTCCCGACAGCATTTAGTAATGACAACGTTTGAAATGTTTATGAACTAATTCATTGAACAAACCATTTCGATAACGTAGACTTCAGCCTCTATGCGAAGATGATAGAGGAACTTCTCGAGATCAGACTTCATCTGCACGTTGTTGTCCTGAATAAAATGAACAAATGAAAAGTTTAAAAAATAAGCAGCTGTTTAGAACTGGTTTCTGCTCTGCAAAAAATAAACTTGTTAATGCTCTTTAGTGCGGGTTGGTGGTAGTGCAGTGGTAGAGATGTTGCTCAATTAGGGCGCAAGGCTTTAGTTCGCACGTGCACCGGAGCAACCAAGGCTCCAATCCCTCTGAGGTCGGCAAATCTCTACCAGACTTGTGTGGTTCTGAAGCACAAAAGCTACCTATTGCCAGTGGGGAATACATGGTAGCCCTCTATTAACTTAGGAACCTAGGGAGGATAAATTCGATCAACATTCAACGACGTCCATGAAAAAGACCAAAAACCCTCGAGCAGAAGCTGAACCTAACACAAATCCGCAGACCTTCGTGGATGATGGGTGAGAGAAAACGAATCGAATGAAAGAATGCTACATTTATGATTCGTAAAACTGCGACGTAGTATTATCTAAAGTGGTGCTCGTTAATTTAAAGAAACAGTTCTCGATTATTCTTCTTGAGTAAACACGAGATGTTACTTTATTCTTTACTCAGTTAAAGAAACAGTGGTTTATGAATTAGCACAATAACAGTGACAGATCGTTAGTCCAAAATATTTCGAGGCTTTCATAGCAGTACGTGACGAAGTCACAGCGTTAATTACCCCAACACTCTACCGAGTTTTAAAGGGTGATTATAAGCACAAAAATCAACAATGACTGACCTCCAACTGGGCAATAGCATACAATCGAATGGACACGTTTTTCCATGTCTTGTGCTGTTTCAGCAGAAACGGCAGCAACATCAGCAGGCCGCCATCGTGCACCACCCACCTGGAATCACTCGTCCAAATTGTCGTGAAAGAATAGTTACACAAAATCCCTCTATAGATTAAAATTAACGATATCTAAGACAACAGCCAAAACCCATGTATCTAAGTGAACTGAAATCCATGGCAATACAAATCAAATAAAATGAACGTATTTTTTGCGTATATAATGAAGGCCAACATACACTATGCGTATTCAAACCACACTTACCAAACATCGAAATAACCGAAAACCTTGATGTTGGATGCTGGAAATTGGTCCACATTCTTCGGAACAAGAATCGCGCATCTGAAAAGCAAATACTTAATTGGATACTTGGATGGCCCATCTTCACCGGCTGTACGGACCCCAGCATAATTTCCATTTTTCGGAGTTTCGCTGGTTTAGGCATTGTGATTCCCTTGAGTCTCGAGGTCAACAGGCCAAAGTCTGCACCAGGTCGTCACTACTACAAGCAGTCGCCGCCTTTGTGGATCAGAGGGAGATTTGTCACCAAGCGGCTAATTAGATACCAGGACGGTGGTGAATCCTTGCACTGGTCTATTCTTAGCTGCGCTTCGCAATGGAAACGCCGGATTTCCTCTCAGATTGGAAGACTGCTGAGGGGTCCCCGCGCTGTACATAGCAGCCCGACACCCACGAACACCTCCCACCCACGATGTAGCGGTAAATCGTTGCGAGGAAAAGCAATTAGTAATCACAAAATGCTTAAGAACTAGCTGAGAGACAGGCAAAACGAAAGACCCGCATGGTGTGGTGGTGAACGCGTTACTCCCCGAAAGGACAATGGTGCATTCGTTCCCCATCGCAGACACCTGCTGTCCGGAGTTTTGCAAATATCTCAGCATTCTAGAAACAAAATGCTTGATTCAACTCTAAAAAAAGGTTGCTCTCGTATTAATGTATCTCAGAAAGGACTAATATAGCTGTCATTATTTTAATCAACGAAACCCTACGACGCTATGCCTTGTGGCGGAATTCTTTTTTGGCACTAACCTACTTTCAATGACAATGCCTTTTTTTCTTTTAACCTCACTCCCGGCATTGATCATTGGCTAACCGCTTTTAAATGAACAAACACGGTGTTGTTAGCAAATAAGGTTTATTCAGTACAATACTACTGAAGTTTCGACGGTTTCGACTTCTTCAGAGCCAGGAGGAGTTAAACTGACACGGATTCCATTCAGTAAAACACTATCACAATCTCATCAGATAAAAGTTAATAGCTAAATGTTTAGTCGCACAGTGAACAGCTTCTCTCAAATACCCACCATTTTGTTGTTTTTAAGTCCTCCAGCTATCGTTGGAGGTCAGCTGCACCGAGTCTTACATGGATGAGAAGCCAGGCACACTTCTGTCAAGTAGTTTACGATTGAAAGGAAACGGTGAGTCTTTAAGAAAAGCTGTTCAGCAGGCGAATAAATAGTTAAATATTATGTTTTATTTGCTAAAGTTATGCTGGTGCTTGACTGAGTAGATTGCATACAAAATTGACTCTTTCAGGCTCTGAAGAAGGCGAAACAACTGAAACGTCAGCCAGTATTGTACTGAATAAATCTTTCTCTTAATAATCTCATATTTGTTCGCCAAGAAAACGATGTATTAATGCATTCTTATTCCTCCATGTGCTCTCTTTACCATACTTGCATCACTGAGAATTATTATGAACCATCCTATGCACTTATAATCGCTGTCACTTTATTCGAGACCGAGTGTAGATTGACTGCACAACACCGAAGTAGCTCGAAGAGATGGATTTACCCCGTCTCGTAGCCACATCGCCCAAGTTAATCGAATGACTGACGAAGGAAACCTACTTGGCAGCTGAGCAAGCGCGAAGAGCCGAAACAAATCGGTGTCCAACGTGCCATGAGTGTTCCGTGTTCCACTGCTCCGGCCATGAAATCATTACCGTGTTGTGGCGCAGGGCTCCTAGACCGGATGTCTGAAATTCGGGCCTTCTGATGTCATAAATATTAAAATACTGAAAAGGCAACGTACTTTTCCTTTCCATATCTAACGTTTATTCAACTTCTGCTCACACACAGTTACCTAACACCACCGATTTTCGACATAATAAGTAGTTGTAGAAAATTATCTTCCCCAATCGAAAGAGAAAAGCTAATTTTTAGTCTAGTAGCAGTGTCCAATTTAATATCTGGGAAACTATGTTATCGTTTCGTCTCGGTTAATAAAATTATTCGGTTGCAAGATGGGGCATCTGTAACGCAGTGGGCGAAGTGCCCAGAAGCAAAAATATGATCATTGGTTCGGTCCTCGCACTCTGGAGAAACCAAGCCCTGCATTACTTCGGTGCTAGACTTGTCTGCCAAAATAAGAGCACTGACTTAAGATTTCACTAGGCAACCGTAAGTCATTGCATAGGCCAAATAGGCATCCAATGACCTCTACGATGTTTTTGGAAAGTGCATGGTATTATATATCCTTTCAGGATTCGTCAACGTCTAACGATTTGTCCCTTGTCGTTTAACCCCTTCACAAGCGTGCACACTGATTCCAACTCCTACCCAAGGCGAGCTCCAATGACGCACTGTCCGATGAGCCAGCCAAGCTGAGATGGCCAGGGTAGTGAAAGGTTTGAGCCTTTAGTATTGTAATAACTGTTTGGTGCACAAGCTTGATCAAACTGCTTCTCTTCCAGTATTTTCGGACAGATACATTACTTTTTGATCACATAACACTTTCACGACCTTTATAGTCAGTCGATGGCTTGTCGAACACAGATCCTATAGTGGCGTTGGTTAATGTACTGGAAGATATTCCCAGTCCATACTTGGAAAAAGTCTCGGATTGCAGAATGGAAACCATGAATATAAAAAAAACAGGGGGAAGACACAGAAATAGACGTCACTTATGATACAAAACCGTGCAGGAAGCTAATAACATTATGGTTAGATAATGGATGAATTTTTCACCACAGACAAGAGTTAGATCACATAAGAGGTGTCCATGAACATCGGCACATATACAGAAGAATATAGCGGATGTGTAAAATTTAGAGGGATATGGAAAAAAGTTGGAGGACCGAAAAAATAGGATGATAATCCCAGTAAAACAGCGCGTGTGCTTCTTGTGTGAACTTACGGACCGTATGTCTTCAATTCAATGCGCATCTCAGTTGCGTTTCAATGACACTTGGTCGTGAAAGGATTAATCGATAGTTTATGTCAGTCTGCTTTCCGTTGTGGATTAACTTTATTTTCATGCCGGTGTCTTAATTAAAGCAGTATGAGGATGGAAAACAAAATAAGAGCAAAGGAGGAAAAAATAATATCGACTACGATCCAAGTTTATACCACTGAAAGGGCAAGCTACAAGGAACAGTGAGACAAATCTTATATAAATGAACCAATTTTCTTTCAACCAGACCTTAATTATAAATGGATTCTTTCCGGAGACATGTCGCCTTATGACTACCTAAACCTAAAAACCTATAAGCATCGAACTAAACGCGGAATATTAACACCCGGAGTACGAATCCATGTAGTGTTCTCAATCACAAACTAAGGCTTCTGACGGATCTGGTGATTCCTACATATCTACAAAACAATTGTGCTATACTGATCTGACCATCATTCCCTGCGAGGAGTTTTCAAACATATTCTTAAGTAGTCCTCAAATAGGAAACCACGCCATGAGGAATAACACTGCTAAGAGAGAGTTCATTTGATAGCGATATTCGTGCACACATTTTCCGTAGGAAAAAAACGTCTTTTAAAAAGGTTGCACCTGTATTAGACAGCTAACACCTTCAGTTATGTTCTCCGTCAGCAGCACATCACCGAATCCCTTGATCTTGTTCTTCTTCATTAGAAGATCGAGGTTCTAAAATATGCAGTACTAATCAGTTGTTTTGACTCATTGAAACTTTCAAAGGAGTAATAGACTTCTTGCGGGACCATTATAATAAATAATAAATGGGACAAAAAACAAAACAAACAGGAAGGAAGCGTTTCAAAAAAGCGTTGTTTACCCGTTGTTGTTTGAAGGCGTCATCGGCGTCTCTGGAGAAATCACCTTCTGCACACATGGCAACTAGAGTAAGACCCTATAACCAGCTTTCTTATTGCTGTGAAAATGTTTTGCTTATTTTAAAGGCTGTAAAGTAGATGGGGTTGTATAAACAGGTAAATGTTTTTTTTATTTTGACCCGTCTTCACGTCTACTTTGCGGATCCCAGCACTTCTCACATTCAGCTCATTTCCTCTCATCTATTGTCCACGAAGATCTTCCAACTTTACGTGTGGCTTCGGGTGCTGCTTGACGATTTTCATTTCATGTTGAACGTCGTAGAATGCTGGTCGAGCAATTCTCCCTGGAGTCCTGAGATAGCCGGGCTGAAGCCTTCCCAGTTGGATTGCATAGTGATTTTTTTCCCCCGACAAGTCCGGTAGCAATCTCCCGACCCGGAGGGATAAGAGGCTTGGTTGGCCTCGAGCGGAATCGAACTAGCCCCATGCTCGTGATGACGGACATCACTACCACTGTGCTATCCAGGTAAATGTATAGATGATAAAACACGGAGTTCTACAATATAATATGCTTGTAGAAAGTGGAATAGGTAGGGGGTATACAATGGTAATGTAAAAAGCATTCGATAAAATCGAAATGAACATCATGAAATTACATGTTAATCGATAAACATCAGTAGAGAGAATGTCCATGAGGCCACACTTTGTAACCGAGAAAAAACCAAAACGGATGCTACTTCTGGCGTAGATGCTATAACACTTTCGACTTTTTGATGTCTCGCATTAACTAGTTCTAAGGCCACTAACATATTTTTTTATTTGTTTCTTTCAACAATAGTTCTCCGGAACTTCGCCAAACAGTTTTCTTAAACAATTTCTCCTTGATATCATTTTCTTTGCTTGTTCTCCATTTTAGTTACACTTTAGATGTCATTTCGCCAATAGGAGAATTATCCATTTAGATATACTTCTTTAGATTGTTCAGCCTGCACGAGGTTGTATAACTTTTTATTGGCCTGACGTTTCAACGTCTTTGTCCTCTTGGAAGCCGATCAAATCGAGTGAATGGTCCACACCTGTTCGTCCCCATGGTCTGGGTTTTCGTTGTCCTATCGAGTCGAATTTTCTTGAGTAGAACACTGCTCAATTCCTTCGAATTTCTGAAGAGGACAAAGGCGGCGGAACGCTAGCCCAGTAAGAGGTATAAAACGATCTATTTTAGGCTGAATAATCTAAGGAGATGTATTGATTATTCAATCCAAGGTTAAGTGAAAGTCGGCTTAGTAAAGCATCTATTTCAGCTTGTTTTCCAACCGGTCATGGGTTCTTCGTAAATTGGATTTTCTTTTGAATTATTCCCAGTTCCATATTTTTTGGACTTAGTTGTGTACTTTTAGCACGTCTTCTTCTTTATTTCTCTAAAACATAACCGTATCTTTGGGAAAATGAAAAAGATTGCAGAAGATTCAAGAACAATGGGTAGGAAGTAAAAGCTAAACATTGTTGGAGATTTTCACATTATTTTCCACTTTTTTCAAAAAAAATTGGTATCACAGCGCGTGCTCTTGTTTTCTCAAAAAAGCGATTTTAATAATCACTACAATTCGATGGTGAAAACTTTCGGCCGGATAAATGTAGCCCTGTGGTCTGTTTTTCTATGGGTATAATAGAGTATCGATGGAAGAGCTGGATTTTCGGTCTGCATTTTCTAGAACAGTTGGATATGGTTGTTGTTCAAATCTTTGGTGGATGAGAGCTAAAAGGACGCCATTCGCTTCGTCACTGTAGACCGCTGTTCGAAGAGGACAAATGTGAGAATTGAGAAAAGAGGCAGATGGCGCAATGGGGTGAGAAGACACCAATTCCATCTTTGTTCATCGAGGCTGTTAAAAGAATATCATATTCGCACGGATGCCGATGGCATTCCTTGAGTGGTTCTTTTTTGACTTACTCTTGAGGATTTTTTCTTTACACGCCATTTTCAGTCCTGCAAGAATTTTCTAAAACGGGAATTTGTTTCTTGTCGTGCAAGGCATGGTATACTCGGATTTAAATGGTGAAGACACGATGTGAAGTTCTTGACTGGAGAACTGAGGCGGCATTTTGCAAACTTTAGTAGTCCTTTGAACAGGGAACTTGTAGGGTTTTACTCGATCAATCCATCGATCATGTAGGGAACGGAATCCATCAAGAATGTTGTAGTGCTATGAAGACTTATTTCTTTCGCTTGAGGTATGATAATTGTTCCCTTGGCTTTGGTTAGTACGAATCTTGTGGTCGAATCCAAATGATGGCGCTACGGGGATGTTAAGATGGCAACCCCTCCTGTTTCGAAGGTTGCGATAGACCCTCACAACAGTCACACGTTTAAGCAAATTCCATGTCAAACGGTGGCTTTTTTTCCCCATCGAATAATTAATTTCCATAAAAGGGATATGCTGTCACGAGGATGGTTCCCACTCTCTCCTTGTTCTTCTTTTCGAATTTTGATTTGTCCGAGAACGAACATTTAGAAGCATTCTTATTGCTGATCACCTCCTCTTTTTTGATCACAGAACAGTTCTTAATCACAATCTTTAACTTTTTATTTACTGTCTATTATTTTTTCACGGAGGGTCGGGATGCGAAATAACAATTATGGTACTGAGATGTGTACAAAACTTTAACTCCAGGTCAGTTTGCAACCCATGATAACCCTTTTGGGGACTCACGTGTGGCCCATCGTACCATTGACGCCCTTGCTTTCTCTTTCTCTCAGCTAGTTTTTTACCCTAACGGTGCCATTAGCAATTACCCTTCTATGAGAATGATCTGTTGAGCACAAATCGGCATTAAACACAATTATGCTGAGGCTTTAGTTGAAATCACAGTCGTTAACTTTTTATTTACTGCCTATTAATTCCATAGATGGGTGATTGCTGGTGGCACCGGTAGGGAAGAAAACTGGCCGAGAGAAAAGGTAAAGCAAGAGAATCACCTGTGCAGTGGATAAAACGTGATGCTCCGGAAAGGGCAATCGCAGGTTCGAATCTGGCCTAGGGTGCAAGTATTGCAAATTTCTCGGCATCGTAGTAGTTCTTAATCACTTTCGTCATGTAGGCAACGAATGGTGAGAAGTATAGTAAGTGATAACTTCGGCGGTGGTTGAAGATGGAGAACGGCCAAGAAATAGGCAACGAATAGAGGTGCGAGAAAGCCAACAGTAAACTTTTCATGACGGAGTCCTTCCTCTACGGATAATTAGGGCTCTGTGATTCACAAGGTTTAGTGTCAACTCTTAGTGTCAACTCTGAACTTGGTATTCTGTGTGGGGACCGCGTAGAATTTGATGTGACCTGCTTCTACAAGAATAGCTTGGACAATAACGTTCGAGGAGACCGTTCTCGCATTAAATGTACAGATGTACAGAGTGAGAAAATTTTCTACGTCTTAAAATCAATTTCGCACATCGCAGTTTGCCCTCTCCTATTCCCTAAATGACGTGGTAAGCCATTGGGAGATATTCACATGTAAAGAACCACTTTTGCTCTCACTCTCTGTGAAATTTATTTCAAGCCGAATGTGAAAAACAACAAATTTGTCACGTCCGAATTGATCGGGTTTCGTGAGCTTTAAAAAAAACTTTTAAAAAAACGAAGAAACAAACGATGGATGGCATTTTTCCGTCGGTTCTTACCTTTCCAGCCTTCAGCTGGCTGACAAATGAAAGCATTCCGCAAGTGTTTGCCGAGTCGGTGTTGTCGAGGAGTACGAGTAGCTGCGGCCGCCAATTTCGACTGTGCTGTGGTTTGTTGTCAAGATTTAGCAATGCAAATCTGGCAGCGCTCAATCCGAGTCCTCGGATGCCGTCCCCCCATTCCTTCTCAGCTCCCGCGTATTCGATGTACTTGTAGACGGCAGCGCCAATAAAAATTGCAATTAAAGCGAAATGCCAGGCCGAAATAAACATCACTGCTACGCATAGAAAAGCGCCGAACATCGACAAAGACCTAAAGTGTGAAATCGCTTCGGAGAAACGGATAGAAAAAGTACAACGTAGCTCATGCGGAGTTTATGGGACGCAGCGCAAGGTGATAGCGACCGCGAGTTATTTAGATATGTACACTTATAACGTTCTAGGAAAGAAACATTTAGGATCCAAGACAACTTCATTTGACCATCAATCTATTGGTTTGGAAAAATTATTTTCCTTTGAAGTAATAGCTACACCAGGACGCTTCAAGATTGCAACTTTAGTCAAGTATCAACCCATGCGACTTCCCAAATAGTCCTTTTTTTGTTACCGACGATTCTATGCCTAGCTAAATTTAGCTGCCCAGAAATGGAAATCTGTGAGTCCTACGCAATCTGCCCAGCCAAGTGATGAGCCCTTGGTCTCTGCATTATAGGACCACCTGATAACATTCTTCGCCACATTGTTGAGATAGACCATTAGGGAAGTCATTACTTTGACAAATGAATTGTAAGACACTATTTAAAGAAGAGCGAGGAATGAAAAACAGTATATACAAAGGAAAATACAAATACATCGAGTCTAACTTAATCCATTAAGGCAGTTACTTTTGGAGTTTTTCACATTGATGATTGTTTTTCGGTGACATCCACTATGACATTCATTGTTTAGGACAGATGACTAAGAAACTCCTAAACTTTACAGTGATGGTATTTTTGTTTAGATTAAGAATTTTGAGCTACTGAAGCTCTGGGACACCAGCATCACCTTTACTATTTATTCTGAAAAAGTATCGTACCAGTGAAAATACTGGAATGACGGTCGCCATCCAGGTGATTTGAGCAATGACTGCAGAGCACAAGCGGTATTCACACCCAAATAGCACATCAGGAAAAATCTGAAAGCATAGATACCAGTCTCGAAGAAGAACACTAAGTTCATCGAAATCCAAATTGTCAGTATCCACTGTAGATGGTTCTCTCTTTACTATTTGAATCCTATGCAGGCATCGCACAAATCGTCCCCCACCACGACATTAGAGACAATTGATTTCTCTCGGATTCTTCAACTGCCACACTTTCCATTGGTGATTCTTTTTTTGTTTGCTGGTGTCCACTTCAAATACAACTTGGCACTTCAATTCGATTAAGTGGCATGGAACCTCAGTGGAAACGCTATACTTCAGTACTGTAAAATTCCACTGAGAATATTTTTTATTAATAAAAAATTAGCGCGGTCTTCATTAGAAGGCTAAAACCAGTTGCCGGAGAGTGTTAAGAACCAAAATAACTGACTGAGTGATGAGCGCGGTGATGTTCTCGATGACTGCGATGAGGATGCCCAACCAGCAGATGAGCAGCGTGACGAAGATGGCACGGATCGGCTCACCGCGATTGTCCATCTTTCGAAATGGTTTCAGAAACGGAATAACATCATCTGCAAACCAGAACAATAACATGGTCATGCAATTGTATACTAGGCAGTTAGTAGTCTTCCAGTTCGCTCTTAATTATATTTAATGAAACAAAAATATTCGTTGGTTTATCTCAACGATTTCCCTAGAAGATTTATTCCAACGAAAGTAAGAAATTCCTACTGTATCTACACCCCGACCGGGTTTTTTGTCCCACTATCAGGATCAGTTGAGAATCTCATGCAGAACGCTCTACTTTGCCCAGTTCTCCCATAGTGTGTACTTCTGAGGCTCACTAATTTTGAATATTTTCTAATTTTTTTTGGGTGAGAATATGTCAACAATGTGGCTTTCAATGGAACGATATAATATTAGAAAGCGATTAAATCTGTGTGATTCCAGCTTCCCAATCACTAGGAGAATTTGGAAAATATTTTGAATTGTTAGTAAAAGTATTAATGAATATTAAGGAACATCCTCAAATACTTCCTTCTTGCATTGAGTTAAAGGAAATTTATAACGAATAGATAAGGTAAAGTAAAGGAGTAGTGGAATCACCAGAAGCGATGGCTTGCAACAGACGTGGCGCTCCTGTCAGTGACTGCATTCCGGCGCCGATAGTCGCACCAAGACATCCCCACTACAAAAGTGATTTCATTAGAATTCCTAAACTTAACGTTCCACATCTCTTTTTTTCGTCTTTACATTTTAAAAGCAAATTTGACAACTTCTTCAGGCGAAAAGACACAGGTCCCAGCATTTTTTTTTACAAGGAATTGCAGTAAACAGGGAATTGCGTAATTTGCCCTTGTGGCAAGGATAATGAATGCATGACTTCAGGTACGATATCTTCGATCTCTTGCAATACTTGCGGAGACGAATATATTGGCGAAACAGGCAGACCTTTATGCATCCGCATAAAAGAGCACCTAGATGGCAAACGAAGTGCAAAACAAGGCACGCCACTGGGGACGCATAGGATACAAAAGCATAGCAAAGACGATTTTGATATAAAAGTCGCTTTCCTCGCACGGGATCCTAAAACACCAACGCGCAAACTCCTTGAGGATTTTGGATAAATGACAAAAATGCTACAATGAACAGGAGGGAGGAATACCCAGAGATCACACGTGACCTAGCCTGTATATTCGGAACGACTTTTGATTTGGGGTGGTGAGCTCATCAACCACATGCGATTCTGAGTAGCTTTCTTCCTCAGTAAAAGGCGGTTCAAAAAACGGTGGGTTTTCGAGGAGCTGTTGATCACGGGGTTACCATTCAGATTATCATCTTTTTGTTTGTGTTATTGAAGGATTTGACATGATAAATTGCACCTCAGTATACGCTTCCAGGATCAGAAGAAGGCAATACTGCCGAAACGTCAACTTTAGTGGAATAAAGAATAAAATAACACCTTGTGTTTTCCAAACAAGGGTATAGAAAATTTATTTAGTAGGCTTTCCGGATGTGTTCATGAGATGGTGCACAGTGATGAGAAGTACAAAATGACGCTGCCGTCATCACGCTAGAGGCAGACCATCACCATGGATGATGATTACAAGAGAACGACATGAATGGATGAAGTGATAGTACTTGCTTAAGATAAAGGCCAAAGGTTTTCCATTGGGGGTTTTATTTTCAAATAGATCACCTTGTGAGAACATGAATACTTTGATGCCCGTCTTCATAGCTCGTGAAGACGGACATCAAAAGTATCCATGTTCTCACAAGGTGATCCATTTAAAAGGAAAAACCCCAATGGAAACCCTTTGACCTTTATCTTAAATTTTGTGTTCACCATCACGCATCCCTTTCAAGTATTCTGCAGTTGTCTTCGAATACTCTGGGGTTTGGACTTTTTCCCTAAAATGGTAAGACAAGGAAAATAAGAAATAGAGATGCAGAGAAGAAGAAAAAGAGAATGAGAACGCAGAAGGAAAGGCGAGGGAGAGAAAGAGAAAGAAAGTGTGCATGCGTAAGGATAAAATGTAGTAAGTTCAATAAAAGTCCAATTTTTTGTCCCGAATTTCGGCTTCACACTATTCAATCATCCAACGGCAACGGAGCGCTATCATTAAAAAACACATACGCTACAAAAAAAAGATATTTATTTTGAAGAGCTCCGTACATCAATCTTCAGAGTGACAACCGCTCAAAGCATCATAAAACCGAACACTGCTCATAAATCAAACCAAATTGGCTCTTTTTTTGTTGGAAGAAGAAGCGGCCATTTGTTCCAACAACAAGCTCGAAAGTGATATGATTAAAAGAAAACTCTAGACTCTTTCAAAATTGCTTTTGCAAGGATAATTTAAAAGGAAGGGAAAATGTTTTTCAAAGGCCAGAAATCTCTCAGCACAGACTGGAAGATATGGGATGAGCTACAAGTAGCTGACCAGAAAAGGTGAAATTAGATGAACGACAACAGTAACCATAAGAATTACTTACTTACTTGGACACTTGGATGGCCCGTCCTCACTGGTTATGCTGGCCCAAGCATAATTTCCATTTTTTCGGGGTTTTGCTGATTTAGCCATTGTGGTTGCTTGGAGTCCTGAGGTCAGCCTAGCCAAAGTCTGTCCCAGGTCGTCACCACCACAGGCAGTCGTCGCCCTTGTGGATCGGAGGAAGATTAGCCATCATACGACTAGTTTCATACCAGGACAATGGTGGATCCTGGTACTGGTCTACTCTTAACTGGAATTCCTAGTGGAAACACTGAGGAGTTGAATGGCCCCGCTGTACATTGCAGCCCGACACCTAGGAATGCCTCCGAACCACGATAAGGAGGTAAACCGTTGCGAGAAACTATAAAATTACTGAAAATCAAATGCACAACAGCTGACAAAAAGCTCTAGGACTTGTCCACGATTCAAATAAAACCTCATGTGAACGCACGGAGGTGATTGACATATGGTGCTTGTAGTGCAAAGGGCTAGAGGTGTATTGCACACGTGGTCATTGCTCCGATCCCGCGCTCCAGGCTAGCCAAATCTATCATCTATTCGGGGTCGGCAAATTGGTACCATACTCGTGTAGAAGGATAAAAAGCCCAACTTAATTCATCGAGAGGTCATCGCTAGCCACTGTATACAACAGATATGCATTCAGTCTCCTGTGCGATATTTAGTGAAGCCATATCCATGATGCATCCTTCAGGGATAAATCAACAAGGAATGCCTCATCCCTTATGCTTTATGAGAGCAGAAGTTCAACCGAAAAAATGAATTGCCGGTGAAGCTGATACTGTGGAAAAAGTAACAGGCGGAGATTTCTACCGCACTCAGGTTCGCTCTTAGGAAGATATTAAACTGGGAAAGTTATGCAAATGCGGATAAAGCAAAGCGAACTCGAACACAGTGAGAATGCTGCATCGACTTTGTCCAGTTCCAAACTATTTCTGTTTGACCACATCATTCTCATAGGCAATTTTGTCCTCAATGGTTATTATTAAAATAGGGCGCAATCCTAAAGTGGTCAATCGATAAGTAGAAAATTACAAGCACACTTACCAAAATCACGTTTGGTAATGGCCAAGCAATTTCTGAAATGGTTAGCTTTCCCATTCCAGACTGACCATATTTGTCACGGATGAACATCTCCGATACTGATGCGCCGAAGATCATCACTCCCAACAAATCTGAATGTACAACTTCTATGGAAAGTTCTCTAATCACCAGATAGGTTTTAATTTACATACACGCTTCCTATTTTTTTGCCTGTTTAACGTTGCTGATTCTTTGAGTCGTTTATGAAATTTATTTCCTTAAGGTATATGCAACGCCTTTCTTGCCTTTCAGTTTTGTTCTACATTACATAATCCAGAATATCTCACGTAAGCAAGAAATTCTTGCTTTCGTTTCATAGCAATTTCAGCAGTTAAAATCTCCCTATGTTAAGATTTTTCACCTCAATGATAATTTCCCTAGCCTACGAAAAACTCCAGACACGAGATGCTTATAGTACTAGTAGGTCGAAGCTTAAGAGGTCGAATATGCGTGGATGTTTTAGTGAACCCAACACTGTTAGCAGCATCATCATGGAGATCCGACGATCATCCCTCTGAATTTTAAAGTCATCAGGAGGTACTGAATAAAAAGTTAAAAAAACATCAACATATGGACACTTCTCGTGCTACTAACTAAGTTTGCAGAAGCTTTTTTTCCATTCCAATTCATTAGGCACTGTGCCTGAAAGACCAAGAAGACCTCATTGCCATTTTTCCTAGTGTCGATCTCTTCGGCCATCTTTAGGCAAAGCCTCTTCGTAGTATCTGGCGGGTGAAAATGCGTTCGTCACACTTTTGAGTACACAAAGCTCTCAATCTCTACTTCTTAGAAAGAGCAGCTCCTCAAATCACAAAGAGGTCCAATTTTTAGAATTATGTTGAATTTTTTAAATATTATCTTCAACTCAATGTTCCACAGATCCAAGATCACATACCTCTACAAACTCTTTTTTCTACTGCTTTCCTACAAGCTTAAAAAGAAGACTAAACTATGTAATGAGTTGGACAGGATGGCACACAACAATTTTGGAACTTGACTTTAACTCCGAGAGGAATTTAAAGCCCACATTTTCAGAAAAATACTGAGCTCCAATTTAGTTGGAGAAGATATCCTCAAAAATTCTTGTAAAATATCCAGGTAAGTCCGAAGAGGCGACATTTTATGAAAATGTAGTGTAAACGTATTACAAGTGCCTTAGGAGCGCCTAGCACACTATTCAGTGATGCTCTACAAGAGATACTGCGTCGAGTGCTAGTCGAATCCCATCTCCCAGGGGTCAACAAGCTTTTCATCCATTCATATACGCCAAATTGCTATCAGAATGGTCTGGGAGAGTAGAAGCACAAACTGCGAACAACGACAGTTCATCGCAAGTCATCGTACGCCCCCAGGTATGCCTTAAATCACTTCTAACGATCGCTAAAGAAGTCGAATGTACGGCGCATCCCTCAGGGGATTAATCAACGTCGAGAGCTTTATCCGTACTTATCCGTCTAATACATGTCTCACGTCTTTCAACAGTATTAGATTTGCAGGCGTCTAATTTGCTGAAATCTCTCATTGCTGATCCATCCAGCCGAGTGTGCTTTACGTCAAAAAAGTCGACGACGATGGAGCTTCTTCATTAAATCCGGTGTCCGAACGTTATTTAAGCCTTTCGTAGTATCGCATTTCAAAAAGAACGCCTCATTAAACTGTTGTTCAACAATGACCAATCTCTGGTGGATTCGCCGAGCATTTGACTTCCTCAAGCATAGCTGAGGTGACTGAGTAAATATTTGGCTTTTAGAATGACCTACGAGAGTTTATCGATCTTAGCAAAGTTTCCACTGAGTACTGGAGGACGGTAACACTTTAACATTAGGGAAGTGCTCGCATCTGGCAATGGAATACCAGTTATAATGCTAGCAAAAAATGAAGGAAAAAAACGTTCGACGTTGATCATCACTTGGGCGAAGCCATAATTGTTCGACACAATGACTTTCAGGGTTACTGGTGAATCAAGTCAGTGTTTTGATCCTCGCGAACAAGTCTGCTATCAGTTTGATGAGCCCTGGGAATGGAGAACTGGAATGTTCCCTCAGCGCGCGGAATCGAACCAATTAACGTTTGTATTGCAGCACAGCTCTAATTGCAGCGCTATATATGTCCACTATCATCGAAAACATCACTGATGCTTACAAACTACGCTCGTTGTTATCTGAGCGGCCAACGTTCCGAGCGGGATCGAACGTGACGCATCTCGAAGATTTCCAGATCGATTCGAACCAGCCATGATTCCTAAAAATGCAATGATGGCTGACTAATTCGAGTTTTTTTCAAACGTCACATAATGGATAATTGTTTTCAATGTGGTCCTACGCAAAAATTCAAAACTGTCACAGTCAGATGATAGAATGTTTGAGACACTTCGGTTGAGCATTCTAATTAAGACTCAAATGACGTTTTGCAAATGTGAAAGCCCAAACACACAGATGCAACTTTCCGCGTTTGATTTTTCGCTAATAAAATTTCTAGTATAAATCAGTTTTTCCAAGGGTATTTTATTCAGTGATCTGACTCTATTACGATGCAAATGGAAAACTCTTCGAATAACCAATGTTACAACATTGTGTACTTCAATGAAACCTAGGAAAATGTTAAAATAAAAAAGGATAAAGCTCTTGGTGTTGATCAATTTCTGAGGGATGAGCCATGCATTCGACTTCACTAAGCAACTTTAGGAGGTGACTACATGCATCTCTGGCCTTTATAATTACTCGCGGTGGCCTACCGATGTATCGAGCCAGTGATGCTATCCTCCCAGACAAGTCTGGTACCAAATTGCCGACCCCGGAGGGATGGAAGGCTTGGTGAGCCATGGGCGCGTGGATCGATTCCACGTGTGTGTTGCAGGGCGTCTCCGACCACTGCGCCACACGTGCCTTTAGGAAAGTGCTAGGTTAATAAATAGCAATATAGCGATTCAAAATGAAATAATAAATGATAAGAGGACATAATAAGTGATGCCCATTTATCTCAGATTACAGGCCATTACATAAATGCGGAAATCTCATGCTGAGAAGTCCATTAGAATAAGCTTAAACCCTCACAGCTTAAGCTCTTCTTTCTGCTTGCACTGCAAGTCATCGACTCAGCACGAATTCTAACGGATTTACTGGCCTCAATTCTGACGTCTTTATTCATTTGAATGCACTTAAAATTGAATTGCCGCTGTATGTGAACATAATGTCCATGGATGTCTCGCAAATGTTCCCACAATGAAATGCTCCAAAAGCGCTTTTTCTTCCATTGGTTCTCAACAAAAGTACTACGAAGGAAATGAATTAACATAGTTATCCCCTGAGGCGTTTTAGGCTATCTCTTCAGCAATGCGAACAAGAATATCAACATTCTGAAAGACAACGTCGTTATCTGTAAAAAGATCTGAGAAGGGTACATGTTACAATATGTGGTCAACAAGACTGATTTCAAGACTTGGGAGGTTGCGGAAGAAATCTGGAAGGTTTAAGTGCTCTCTTAGGCCATGCTGCAGAGCCGCAGTGAAAAATAGGAAAAAAAAACTTGGAAAAAGAGGGGAAGACAAACATAAAGGGACAAGCAGACATTTCCATTTAGCCAAATCACATGACTTCACCGCATAAAGCGGCGGGTCATCGCGAAAATCCAGATGTTCATCGTAATCCTTCCATTTTGTATAATGCGATTGTAACTGAATAAATAAGTGCATCTATCTCAGGCTGCAGCATTTGCATCTCCTTTAGATCGAAGAGGAAAAGGCAAACTTTTGTTAGAGAAGCCGAAGATATTGCACTACATAAATTTGTTCCAAGAAAACAGTGGTTTAAACAAGTTCATTTAATGTGCTATAACTGTATAGTTCATTATGAGAATCTCCGTCACTATCGGATTACGGTGCCCATATCCAAAAAGGTGCGCAGTGTGTATAAAAAGCTACAACCATTTCTGCAGGCATTTTGAGTACTATCAATCCTCTCCATGTTCTTCTGTCTTTCATATAAACAATTCACTTCGCACCTCGTCTGCCAGTGCTCAGGGTTTTTTTCCTGCTGTCAAAGCCATCGGCTTTGAATTTACTTCTTTTCGACTCTATGAAACCCATTTCAAGTGGAAGCCGCATCCTTAGCAGTAGTGTTTTGTTTCATTCTCGACGTTTCACCATTGCTACTGTCGTTTACTACTCCCACGACGAACAACACCTATATATGTCATCGTTTACCACTCCCACGACGAGTGACATCTACGTGTGTCACAGTGGTTCCGAGGGAGTAGGTCATATAACACCTATAGGTCTCATTAACTTGTCGGTGGTTTATTTTAACACAAAGGACTATTTTAACACAACTTTTGTTGTGAATTGATAGCTTGTGGAACAAAGTTATTGAATTGGGACATCGACTGAGAAAAGGAATGTACTGCACTTAGAAATATACAAAAAATCGTTTTCCGAATGAGTTCACAGGCCATTGGATGCTAATCGGCTACCATTTCAATCCTAGTTGCTAAGGTGAATAATAGTTATCCATAGAGTATGCGGATATAAAAAAAAGCTAAAATAAAGACGGATTAGTTGCGAAACACTTCCCAAAGCTGATAGTAATGTGTTTGTATGACGAACCATAGAAACATATAGTAGATATCACCATAAATATCATTCATTCCCATAGAACGATGAAGCAAATTCCTTCCTACAGTCCATTCATGTTCGCAATCCACGAAGTCCCCCGGTGATCGAATAACTATCGTTTAATTTCAAAGAACCGGTAAGTCCCATAAAGGTTGAAAATTGAGTGTCGAGTAGTGCGCAACAAACCCGAGATTAGGCGTCCTTGCGAGAGTGTTAAAAAACACATGAAACAACTGCAAACACGAAAACCACGGCTTCACACAAAAAATTCAATCGTTCAACATAAAGTGAATGCATAACGAAAGTGTTCTATCTAATCCTATTAGACTTCCATGCAAATAATTCCAGCATACGGTAGTTAATGTTCTTTTTTTCGACTAGCATCATAATTTTATTATTGAAGCATTGACGAAATCGACCCTTTGGAATTATTTCTACACGGTCGAGTCCCTCATCAGTGCAGTAGACGGTATCCGTCCACGAAAATTCAATCATTGGCTTTTCTCAAAAAAAAGGACTCTTTCTCCATAACTAACAAGAGAAAGGGGAAAGGGTTACGAGTAATTGGAACTCCGGAAATACCGTAGCACTAACGCTGGGAAATAACCAAAAAGACAGTCAGAGCCCCGTGTAGGATTAGTCCACTGATAACTATTTGTTTAATGCGCTCATCGGAAACTGCTGTTGATCCAACGGCTATATAAGTTTTTGATTCACATGGAAATAACTTTTAAACCATATGTATTCTTTTTACTGGCAAGCTAGCACGAGGTTGACAAATAGGTTTATTCGGATAATACTTCGTTAAAAAAACGTAGGCCGAATAAACCCCCTTTATCAACCTCGCGCTAGCTTATCAATGACAGAATAAATATTGATTAGTCACGCCGGCGTTAATCGAACGTCGACTTTTGAAGTACTTTAAAGTGTGTTTCAAATCGAAAACAAATCAACAGCAGTACAATAGAACTGTTAGAGAGTTGTGGTGTACTGCACTGAGAGAGCAGATGCGCTTTCTTGTTCGAATGACCATTCTTAGCTCAGCTTAGTTACACCGATGGAACCAGCGAATCAATTGCGGGCTAGTCTGTGAGGGAAAGCGGACTGACCTCTATCAAGGTCCAGAAAATTTGCTCTGTCCCTTTCATGACAATAATACCAAAGCCAGTATGGATTTCGACCGACGATAAATCATCTCAGAAGACGAAATAGTTAAGATCTTTGTGAATTTATGGATCATCATGGATATGAATAGTTCGTGAATATCGGCATAGACTTCTTTTTTTGCACCAAGTGTCAAGAAAATGTCAAGGAACATTGACGTGAACCTATTCTGCTCGGCTTTTTATCATAGACTAATCATGTACAGAATGATCATCTGTTACTCTGACTGCTGAAATGTTTCCGAACAGCAAAAACTAGCATCATGCAGCTGAATTTTCCTGTTGTCTGGAGATGCGAATGTACCATCTGAAAGCCTAAAACAACTTCCCTGTCCTTCCCCTTCATCTCAGACGCTTAGCAGATGTACAGAACCAAATGAATGCTTCCCCCATGAAAGCATGCAATCTTTTCTCTTGGAAACCGTACTACACATAACTACAGGGTTTCCAAATATCAGTTTAATAAAGAAATAGGATTAAGTCAGAACGTCTTTTTTTTATTTGGAGAAGTGACGAGTTGGAAACGTCATATGGCGCCAATTTTTGCGAGCAAGTCTCACAATTTCTGTGTATTTTTGTTTTTTTATTATTTTTTTGAAATACCATTGAAATCTATAATCAGCCAGAGTACTTTTGTTGTTCAATATCAAAGTAGTGATAGTACTGAATGTTGCCAAGAAATACTTCGTACAGATCGTATTGGCAAGCTGGTTACGAAAAAAAGAGCGGGAAAAAAGTTCTCCGAACTCTCGAACACTTTCCCAGAAGCCAAATTGGGAAATTTAGGAATCTGACATAAACGCCTGGAATGTCTCTGCTATGAATTCTATGTTTCCCCACCACCCCCCTTTCCAACCACTTCGGATTCGTCAGTGAAATGGCGCTTTAAAAGCGATGAGAGGTTGCAGTAAATGGATGAGCAGAATTGGCAACAAGGTGTATCGCCACAAAACCACCAAGCACACTACCCATAACTAAAGGAGGTGCACAAATCAAAACTAGAAGCGTCTATAAACTTTGGATCTTTAAGAAATTAACAGATATCCTTGGAATTACTTCGATCACGGTATCCACAGGAGTACGCCAAAACTGCAGGCATGTGACCTGCATGAGATTCGTAAATAAACAACTCTCAAACATAACTCTCTTGTAAAGAATTGAATTGCAAACTCCTCCATTAGCAAACAAACATTGGTATTAAAAGGGAAATCCCCCTAAGGGTATTGCTGCTGAACGGTCCTTCAACATTAAGTGTTAAGCTACTGTCGAACGTTTCAATGAATTTTCCATGAAAAATTGTGGAGTTTACAAACTTTCCATTCAGTTTCACGATTTTGAAGGTTGACAGCAGTGAAACTATGAACTGCATGAAGAAGAATGTTTACCACGAAATAGAGCCACCGATAGTGCCGGGCATAAAAAAAATACTACGTGCACACCTCAACACTGGTAAACAACTAACAAAAAATATTTTTTATACTACGAATTGTCACCACTTTTGAGTTAATGAAGACCAAGCCGAATGTTTATCTATGCTGACGTCCCATAATCAACTGGGAGTACGGAAAACGACACATCCATGACAAAAGGGCTAATGACTAATAATTGGTAGCGATCTTAATCCCAGTCAAATCTTAAATATTCGTCAAATACTTATTGTATTCAATGAAGGCTCGTTAAACACTGACCTCATTAAGTGAACGCCGAAAAAAACACAAAGTTGGAGAACGAAATGATTCAAGAGAGCTCACCGGTGGCCGATGGGAAGAAGACACCGATGAGGATCATGAACGACGTAGTCGAGTCGGCAAAGACGTAGAAGCCAGTGGATCGCTGTCGGTCACTCTTGTCCTGAATCCAAGTCTTTCATTTCGCTTTAAACCAACGTTCAATCCAAAACTACACACTGAGAGTAGATCCTGTTTTTTTATACTTTCTTCTACGATTAAAAAAGGACCGCGCACGAGTATATTGGCATAAAGAAACATTTTTCGTTAGGAAATAGATCAACAATATTGAATAATGTTTGTCTAAAACCAAAAAATTCAAACTCAACAGACTGGTAGAAGAAACGTTCTTGTCAAGCAATAATTCTAAATATGGGGCAACGACGCTCGCAGAGCATATAAGGGTTGGCATTTTGGCACCGTAGTAAGAGGGTAAATAATCGGAAGGCAATCTAATGATATAAATTTATAAATACGATGATCTCTTTACAGACTCCCTTTTAATGGTCTACAGCACTATTGTAGCCAGAGAGTTGTTCATCTCAGCAGGGTCAGTCAAGCTGTGAAAGAGACTGACATTATCGCAAGGAGGCCAAGATAAGAGTAGACTTATGACACCCAGTAAGCTGCTTGTGGCTACTTTCTTATAAAAGACTGTGGGAATAGAGAGCTTCATATCAAAAAATATTAGGGGCTTCTTGTGACCCACGAGTGCAGAACAGCGCTGGCACGCGACACGAAAAAATGAAGTCCATAACATCCAATCATGTCACTCAATGGTTGATGAGATTATACAAATAAAAGCAAATATAGACATAATAGTTGTATAATTTAGTTCGGTTTCCAGAGAAAATTATCTTAACATCAAAGACTAAAATTTTAAGCGAACTTTTTTTCAGATTATGCTGAATACAGCAGTATGAGCAGGATAGCCGAAGTGTGCAGCACATACCCTGGGATCCTTGGACAGCACGTCGCCGAAGCGAGTGTGCTTCGGCCAGAGATTGTCGAAGAACACACCGCTGCCGATTCCCTTTATCGCTCGCTGAAATGTGTCCAAGATTTTCGCATTTGCTTTCAAATCATCCTAAGCCACCGATCCAATCAACAGGGTTTCTATGTGTTTCGGTATTCTCTTCTGGCAGCTATACCTCTTTATCATTGTCCATGATATCTGTGTCCATGCTATCACAACATGTAAGATATTTCACGATTGTCACTAAATTGAAAAAAATAACGCTCAAAAATTCAACAACCCTAGATACCCTTGTGAACGAACTTCGCCGTTCAGCACATGTATGTGGAAGATAAAAAAGATGAGATGCACCTAAAAAGTGGGAACATCAAGAAATTTTTTAAAAAGGAAGAAATGAACAGAAAGAGATATTATAGCGTCTACAGAGAAAGACACGTTAGAACACATATAAAAAAGAAAAAAAAGAAGAAAAGAAAAAAGGGAAAAAAAAGGCGATCTTTTCTTACTGCTCAGTTGACAAGTAAACAAATAAACGGCATCAGGAAAGAAAATCAACAATTCCAGTTAAGAAGGAAAGACGAGGGAAGAGAATGAGACAGAAAAAAGAAGAGTTCGCTGCAGAGTAACAAGATCTATTCGCAAAATTCCTCAAAACTGGAGAAATTGTTATTGTATACTTTATTTAAAAAGGACGTTCAAATACTTATAAATCACCTATCGCGATAGTAGTTGACCACTTAAGAAGTTTTTTTGGTTTCGTGCTAAGGAATATTCCAGATGTCGTCACATCGCCTAGGTTTGCACTGTCCCTAATTCTCCATATCTAGTTGTGCCCTAGTTATGCTGCACGACCCCAAATCCTTGAATGCCAGCGCTCAGTCGAATTCATGCAGCGGAAAACGACATCAGTGCAATAAGCGGAAGCACACGCTGCGACCAGACACCTTCAACACAGCTACAACCGAACCGCCTAACATCATCGAGCTTCACCAATCATGACGACTGTCGACAGAATTGGAAAGATCAGGCATTATGAACCAGCTAAAACAGGCAGTATTGGAGGAAATAAGACGATCACTTGGGAAAGTACTGAAGGACAACGAAAAGTGCGTAGGCCAAAGAAGCCACGATTAATCTTATCAATCTAGAAAGTTCTTATGCCTATACGCTGAATACAACACGAGTTCAAAACTGAGGCTGAAGGAGCTCTGCGATAAATACACGGTCATTGGTTCGACCACGACCCAAGCTTACCTAGCTTCTCAATCTTCCGGTGTCGGTAAATTGGTGTCAGATCTGTCTGAAAAGTAGTGGTGAGGGCCAAACGGTCTAGAAGTTCTATCCCGAGATTTCATGGAGGATCAGATTTGACCATCACTATTAAACGACATTCATGAAGCTCTCAAGTTGTAGCGAAACATCTTTGTGAATGACAAATTCAAGGCAACGTAAACATACGTAAAGTCCCATAAGTAGGGTACAAACGACGGTGGACCATCGAATCTGATCACCGGCTCTAAAGAAGACGAAGATATCGAAACGTTTGAGTGCGAACAACGAAAGGTATTAAAGTGCTACTACTAACACAATAAGCATGACATATTTTGTTGCAGGATTCAGTCAAGAAGGCCAACACACCTTTCCTTCTACGGTTTTTTTCTTCCTCTATTTTTCGTAATCACTCTTCCTTATATTTACAAAAGGACGCCAAAACAAAGACTTTCTTTCAGCGAACGCTAAACTGTTACATCGTCGTTTTGCTTCATTTCCCAAACCGATCAGTTTTTAGTTATAGCTTTCTTTCTACATGATTTGTAAATGAACAGCACTTTTTATCTCCTATATCTACGATGGTGAAAGAACATGTTCCTTGAAGACGTCCGTGACTTGGTGGTCTACACTAAAAGGAGAGACGAAGAATGTGAAGGACAACGATGCCAGACCGAGTTCACTAAGTGTTGTTGGTGCTTTGTCATATTAACTCCACATGTCTAATCCTCGACTCTTTAGATAAGAGAAACGTCGCCAACGACGACCGTAGGCAGCACAAGCTCTGTCCAGAGAACCAGCTGTTTATGACATCTTCTCTACACACTGCATACAAACCAATCATGAGTATTTTCGAGAAATCCTTTCGAATAATTAAGTGGCCTACAAAATCGATTTTTTTCGCTTCTTCTCATGAGAGATTGCTTCCCGTAAGTGAGTCGCGTATGATCTTTTGTTCTTAAGTTTGTGATGAACGAAGATTTTCATAGGAATGACATTTGTTTATCTCGTTGCTAACCCTTACACGGTTTCGTCCCTGGATTCTCCACACAACCGAGATGTCGAAATTTTCGCATTCCTTCTGATTTGAGCATATTTGCCTTTCGCATCATGAAAGGCAAAAGTCAGCTGAGTCATTCTTTTGAGATAAAAAGTTCTCGTTCGTCAATAAACGAAGAAATGAATGTCTTTTCATGGGATTTCCTAAATTTCGCGTTCAGTAAAGGAATAAGGAGAACTTGTCCTTCCTTAAAAATGGTGGGTTAAAAACCTTTTAAAAAACTTCAAGAAAAATCGAAGAGGAATGAAAACGTGATTTTTTATGATCCACATTATAGGTATGGAGACTGTATTGAGACCAGTTAGTTGGTACATAAGAAATTATGTCACTGTCAGAATAGGAGTGGAGGGAGGAGGAAGATGAGGAAGATGAAGGATGAATTTGACTTGTGCGCCTCGCTGAAGTACACCAGTTCATGTAAAGGTAACAGCAGACAAAAATGAATCTTGTTGATGAAAGCAGATGAAGCAAGAATGACAGAAATACACACAACAAATGAAGTTTAATAAGAAACTGAAGCAAAAAGAGTGTTAAAAAAAAGACGTAAGAGTTGGTGGAAATGTGAAGAAAAAATTTGTTCCAAAGTTATGAAGCTTCTAAAATTCAATGGCTAGGTTTTTTTTCTATTCTAGGAGCCCCATTTTTCTGCACAGTCTACGGAACGTTTAAATAAATAATAAAGAGAACAAAAATAGTAAAAAAAAAGTGCTAATAAGAAATTCTGCACCTCAAGTCGGATGGCTGGCACATGACTGCCACGCCACACCTTCACGTCCCTCACACGTTCGTAGTAGGCGTCACAGGTGCCGTTGTCGGAGCAGAACAGCGGTCGTAAGCCGTCGGCAGTACAGTTCGGCCGCACCCGCTTCGTCTCGTAGTAGGTTGTCACGTCCACCGGCCGATCACCCATCATGCAGAACCTGAGCACGAACCAGTACGCCGAACAACAGTTAGAAATTAACCACCTCCTATGTGTAGAATCTCAGTCACAAAGAGGTCTGATTGAGGTTTTTAACTCGAGAAGTACTTACTTACTGCTCTAGTTACTACCTACAAAAAGTACTTCATATATGGCACACTCTGATCGGATGGCATAGTTATTATAAACTACGGAAAAAACACAATATGATGAAACCAAAGACATAGGTGATAACAAAACCCTCGAAAAAAATAGCGGAGCAATAACGTCGATGTTCATGAAGAAAAGACGAATTTTTAACGGTATCGAACAGTTAAAGACTAGTTACTAGTTTATAAAAGAAATGTAAGAAGATTAAAGCAAAGTATAAAGGCTGTCAGAGGCTTTTCTCCATCAAACTCACATGAGGGAGTCGGAACCGTTGAATCTGACGAAGGCACCGAGGAATGACGAGAATATACAACAAAGCACGACGAACACCAATGGCAACGCGAATTTATTCACAACCTGCAGAAATCCAACATTTCCTGGTCGTTCGAGGTATGCAGTTCTAATGAAAAAAAACAACGGAGTTTATGATCTCTGACGAATTATATGACTTTCAAATCAAACATATATTTGTGTATCTAAAGGTTCCGTGTTTAAGAATATTTTTAATGCTTATAGTAGACTAAAATTTGAACCAAGCAGTACCAACGTTCCTAGTTCTGAAAAAAAACTGCTCAACCTTAACCCTACTACCTGAATTTTTCCTTGTAAGAGAAACTTGTTACTTAATTACTTATAACTTAGGGAGCTTGTAGCCCTAGTGGTCGGAGGCACCTGAAATCCACACAGGATCGATTGGCGCCCCCCAGGCTCACCAAGCACTCCGTCCCTCCGGGGTCGGCAAATTGGTACCAGACTTGTCTGGGAGGATAGCAGCACTGGCTCAATAGATCGGTAGGCCACCACGAGTCATTGTAAACGCCAGATATGCACTCAATCACCTCCAACGATGCTTTAATGAAGTCGAATGCATGGCGAATTCCTCAGGAATAGATCAACGCCAAGAGCTTTCTCCTTTATCCGTTTTGCAAGAAACATGAGAGTACTTACATTTTATAAGTGCTGCGATAGAAAGTAGAAACGGAGAACGATCACTTGGTAGGGGACACGAGCCGTCATAAGCTCACTTGGACTTCCATTACGAGTTAACTATTTAATAAATAGTATGGCTCAGACTCACTTTAACACCGGCCAAGACGATCATTCCGACTAGAAACAACAATCCAGAGCCGTATAGACGGAAATTGTTATAGATGCTCTCGAACATTTTGCCTTCGGGCAGGATGTAAAGCTGAAAATAAATAGTTTGATACTCGGCAAACCATGCTTCCTGTTATGTACAATTCCGTTACAACCATCTTTCAACACGGTACATCAAACCATTCAGTTGAGAAGTCGTCAAAATCAACAAACGAACCACTCCACTCATAGTAACCATGAAAATCGATGGAAGTTAACCTTGTAGTCTCTCTTAATCTCTATTTTATCGTAATTTAGTATTTCACTAAATGATTTATGGCTTAAGGCACCTCAATAGACACCTCAGTAGAGTCGCGTTAGTAGACTCCTATCATACTTTAGCAGTGATTAAAGGAAATATGCCAAAGAAATCAACTTAAAATTCACATAGAAGAATCTACAACGACTCTAACAAGGTGGAAGTTTAGTCCTACCGCATATGATGCTGATGACAGCTTGTACTGAAGGTATTTGCTGTTGCAAAACATGAAATTTTATATTAATGCTTCACCGTAGCGCAATATTACCAAGCATTTTAACCCACAAGGTGCCATAAGTGATCGGAGACTTAGATTAGATCGCTTCTATTGCACATTTTCATGCAGTATAGATCGAATAACTAATTCATCAGTCAGAACAATCGAGATCGAGCGTCTTAGAAAACGCCCTATCACATGGCATTTTGGTACAGCGAAGCTAATCAGACTTGCATGCATACTAATTCTCTATATACTAGAGATGTGAACTCACATGTGACTGATTCATGAGCTTTTCAAACACCTAAGCATAGAACGATCAAAATGAACAGCGGTAGAGAGTGTGAAAATGAAATCAAAAACATCTAGAGCTACAAACTACGAAGCATAGGGACCATTTGTATTCAGAGATGATACGCTCACCAATTGAGAACGAACGGTAATAATACCGAGAGAAGCTAGGTGGAAAAGACAAACAACTTTCTTTAGGCTTTACTCAGATCCCGAAGCGTTCTGAATAAATTATTTCAACATACAGGTCAATAACACGGCTGAGAGATAAGCGAAACAAAGGAAGGACTCGCATGGTGTGATGGTGAATGCGTTAGCTCACGGAAAGGGTGACAGCGCGTTCGTTCCTCACCGCAGACACCTGCGGTCCGGCGTTTTGCAAATATCTCACCAACATTGTGATTATATTTCACGTAATACCCTGCTACTAAAGAATGGTAAGCAGTAAATAAAAAGCTGATAACACATTTTGACCTGCATGGTGTAGCGGTGAACGCGTTAGCCCCCGGAAAGGGTAATACCGCATTCGTTCCCCACCGCAGACACTTGCAGTCCGGAGTTTTGCAAATTTACTTTTTTCGACAAATGCCAACAATTTTTCTAGAAGTCTAAAACATTGAGCAACTGTGTACTTGATAGATCTGCAGAATGGACTTATCGTATCGCTCTGAGAGCGCGTATAACTTCTCTGAATTAGTTCTTATGTTCCTTCTACGTTATTAACATCTGGAAATTGTTTAAAACCACATTTTCAATAGCGTTAAATCAATATTTTAGAGCTGCACAAGATCAGAACTTCACCACGATACAATAAAAACACTGATCTATTGTTGACAAAGAATTGCATAATCTAATAGCTCTATTAGGAGGCCGATAGCACAGTGGCAGCGATGTCTGTCATCACGAGCATGTGTTGGTTCGATTCCGCTGCGGGCCAACCAAGCCTCTCACCCCCTCCGAGTTCAGGGAAATTCGTGCCGGGCTTGTCTGGGAAAAAGTCACTCTCTGCAATCAAGTTGGGAACGCTCCAGCCTGGCTATCTCAGTACTCCACAGAGAATTGTTCGATCAACATTATAAGACATTCAAGATGAAATGAAAATCCTCAAGAAGCAATCGAAGCCACATGTAAAATTGAGGATTTTCATGGACAATGGATGCGTCGAAACGAATCGAATGTGAAAAGTGCTGGGACCCGCACAGTAGACGTGTGAAGACGGGTCATGAAAAATAAAAAAAATAGCTCTGTTCCAATTGCCACAACTCATTATGAACTGAGATATGTTTGATTAATACTGGAAGACCAGACCGTTTTTGGCTACGTCTAGAACATGTTGACGACGAAGGTCAACAAGACGTCGAAAATTGATAAGGGCAACAATAAAGTCGTGTATTATAATTTTACTCAACTTATAATACCGTTATTAGTTTGAACTTTCTATCTACCATAAAATAACCTAATTAAGGAGCTCATTAACCAAACATGTAATTGGCCGAACATTTGGCACAGAGCACTCTTTTGGGCCCTTTGTCAAATGGAAGTTCTCATTGTTGACATGCAAGCAGGCTTCGTAAAGTATCACTAAATGTGCATATATTTCACAGAGAGGACACATCATCGACACTCATTTATGATGAGACGTATGGCGAAAACATTTCGTTTGGAGAGGACGAGCAACATGCGGAAAAAACCACGTCGGCAGCGAGCGACGCTCGTTGGACAATCGTGGCTAAACAGCTCGCTACCTAAGAGACAAAATACTATTTTGCCTTGACCACATGCCGAAATCCAACGGCGCGTATTTCGTTGACTAATTCCGTTTCGAAGGAGGCAACGTCCTAAAGGGCCAGCTATGTGGAAAGAACCGTTTCAGAAAATCAGCAGCGAAACCCGAGAAACCATCGATCCAGAATATCGTGAGATTATTTTTAGTGTAGTGTTTTTGAAGAACAGATAACCAGAAATCGATCTGTATCCTCATCGTGGTGTAATAGATTTGTGAACCTATTTTATTTCAATTCTTTTATCTCATCATAAATTTCCTTCACCAGAAAGTAGACAATGCATCAGTAGAGCTACTTTTAACGCTAGCGGGGGGCAATTTTTGTTGCAGCTTCCGAATTCTTCGTCATGCATGGTTTGGTTTGAAAAACACCGAAAGTCCGAAACATGGTATTTTAAAATGATTACCTATGGAAAGCAGCTTTCCATGGTGCATGTCCAGCATAACATCTGCACTAGATAAGCCATCGATGCATCACAAAAATCAAAGCAAACAAACTCATTGCGGTACAACAAACAATTGAAAACAATACCCCTTGAAATCAATGCATGCGGTCATTTGTGTGGGAAACCTGGGAAGTGTTTTTGAAAACCGGGTAGGTATAGAGTTACTTACTGTTCAGCGCCACTTTTTTCCTCAAAATCCTTTAACACTGTTTTTCTGTGTAGTAAAGTTAGAAAAAACTGCGGTTTTCTTCTTTACTACGAATGTTTTACCCTCAAATACAGTGGCAATGAGGACCAATTTAAATACTCGTGCACGCCTGAATACAAAAATAAATGCACTCTCAAAAAATTCGTTAATGGTGTCACAAACATTGAACGAACTCACCAAGAAGATCTCCACGGCTCCTGTCAGATACATGGAAGCGGCGATCGTCGTGCCCAGGTAGAAGAGGATGCCGACGGCTCCGCCGAGCTCGGGTCCAAGGTTGCGAGAGATCATGTAGTACGGCCCACCGCCCGACACGACACCGTTCGTCGCAATTGCCGACAGTGAAATAGCAGTAAGAAATGTCTAAACGAGTTCTGAACTAGAAAGCAGGAGATTACCTACGTTCTTTTTTGGATGCTGAGAGAGCAGTTTCACATCCAGCATAATTTAGGAGCCAAATAAGTTTACAATGTAGCTAAATTTCTACTGTAACTTTAAAAAACACAATTTAATCGCAAACGTAAACATTTCCATGCCGAATTCTCAAGGAAGTCCCAATTTCTCAGTTGTTCGAAGTTTACTGAGCAGATATGGCCAACAATACGATCTTACTTTGATAGATTTTAAGCAAGGACTTAATCTCAAATTCTTACGTTTGGGTCTCAGTGGCATAAACTTCATTCACCTGACACGATCTCGAGCCATTTCCTCGAGAGGCTACGCAGTGCATACCCAGGTGGTGGGTAGAGAGTTAAACACAGATCAAAAAGCAACGGCGTATCTGCCTTGAGGCGCAGGTCGACTCAAGTGTTGGATTTCCTGCTCATTTTGTGCTGTACTGACTCTCAAGCGTATGTATGTATGGATATTCAAGGTTGAATGCGCCGGTGTGCCTATGTGCATGCGAATTGACGAAAAACACAATCAAATCAACACCGCCGGAAGTGATTTGGTCTTTTGCATGTGATGGTGACGAACTGAAACTCTACTGATATTCGCTCGAGTCATTCGAGAATAGACGAGATGAGACTTGACAACAAAAATTTCGCCAAAATGCGTTTATTATTAACATCTTAACAATGATGACTATTTATGCCTCCAAGATTCAAGTGTGGCGCAGTGGTCGGAGGCCCCCTGCAACATACACGTGGAATTGATCCTCGCGCCCATGGCTCACCAAGCCTTCCATCTCTCCGAGGTCGGCAACTTGGTACCAGACTTGTCTGGGAGGATAACAGCACTGGCTCGATACAACGGTGGGTAGGCCATCGCGAGTCATTGTAAAGGCCAGATATGCATTCAATCACCTCCAAACGATGCTCAATGAAGTCGAGTGCAGGACGCATCCCTAAGGGAATGATCACGCCGATAGCCTTATCCTTACTGAGTAGTACCTATCTGCTATTGCAGTACAGAGCTTAAAACAAATAATATGTGATTGTGCAGATTTTAGAGGGCATTGGAGAAATAAATGAAAGAAAAATCGTTAACAAATAACTCCGTTGTGAATCCCACTAAGTTATTCTATTGAAAAAATATTTTTCACCAGTCCTACGCCTGAGTTACAGTCACTCGATGTCACTTCTAGCCTACCCAAATTGGGCAGCACTCGCGCACTTCCATTCTTGCTCTTTCGCAATATCCATTATTCTTTTGCATTATTATGCAATACTACATTTATTTCAATGAATGGGTGAGATGCTAGAGAGTGAAATACGATCGACTCACAACAGAAACACAAGTGAGAACGACGAAGAATGCCTGCACGATGCCGGCCGTACCGACAATCCACGTCATCCTGATGAAGAACAACACACCGAAAATGTTCTGGATACACGGGAAGAACACGCCCATAATCGTACCCATTTTTGTTGCCTGGAAAATGACTCATCTAGATCGGTAGACAGAACAACCCTCAACAAAACCTGTACAAAACCGATATGGACAATTGCTTCGTCCCAAACCAAATAGTACTTTCGTTTGGATAGAAAAAAGCCCACCGTTTGTTGGCTCTATTGCCGAAGCCATAAGAATGTCTTTTGCTTGTGAGGTCTAGTAATACCCATATTTAAGAGAATTTTACTCAATACTTTTATGTAAAAAAGATGGACCATATATTATGAGTACTACTCTGATCCTCTACATTCGTTGGGAGTTTCAAGTTTTGGAGCTTTTATCACAGATTGCCTTTCTGACGCGATTTATATAACGTCTAGATAATAATAGCACTTAAGTCGCGGTTGTAAGCTCAATAAGCTCTTCATGAAAAGTATTAATCATAATGAAAGATTAGCTGAGAGACAGACGAAACGAAGGACCCGCATGGTGTAGTGGTGAACACGTTAGCCCCTGGAAAGGGTGTTAGCGCGTTCGTTCCCCCACCGCGGACACCTGCGGTACGAAGTTTGGACATATCTCAGCATCATTGAAGTTATATTTCGTAACATACCTTGTCATTAAAAAAGAATAGGCAGCAAATAATAAGCTAAAATTGTGATTAACCATAATGTAAAAACTTGCCATCTTCTGACAGAAAAACTACTGACACCTATGTCGCTTCGTGTTGAGGTGCAATAACATTTATGTTACATTAATCTTTCTCGGCAGGACGAGAAAAAACCACGAATATGCATATATACATATATATATATATATATATATATATAGTCGACATATGGATACTTATGTTATGTTATGCATTTTACATCGTACCCTGCCATAAGGGGCGCGTGTGGCGCAGTGGTCGGAAGCGCCCTGAACACACACTTGGAATCGATCCCTGCGCCCATGGCCCACCAAAGCCTTCCATCCCTCCGGGGTCGGCAAATTGGTATCAGACATTCAGGCTTGTATTGGAAGATAACAGCATTTGCTCGATGCATCGGTAGGCCATCGCGAGTCATTGTAAAGGGCAAATATGGATTCAGTCACCTTCAAACGATGCTTAGTGAAGTCGAATGCATGGCGTATACCTCAGGGGATTGATAAACGCCGAGAGTTTTGTCCTTTTTAATACTTTACCATGCCATAAACAAAAAAAGGGATTAAGTGGGGGTTAAAGTGATGTTATGAGTTGATTTTTTCTAGTCCTCTTTTAATAAACCGTTTGTCACAGTTTACGTCATCCATCGACAACGGGACAATTGAGTTTCATCTTAAAGAGGAGCCAGTGAAAACGGCATTGTCGCGAAAACGGAGAACTACGTAGGGGAGTTTTACGCATACTATTTACTAGTGAATGGGGTTCCCATCCAGTTGAGGCAGAAGCGTTTTTGAAGAGACAAGTTCTTTTATGCACTTTAAGCGAAAATGTTACTCGTGTGTTTTACCAAAGATTCATTGCAGCAGCATGGAGATCTTGCATGAACTATTTCAGCTTTGAACGACTCGTTTCACAAAAAATGAAAATTGCCCTGAGGGATTTGACACAGACACTAATCTCTTCAGGAATGAACTATTTCCTCGTTTGTTACTCTTTTTGAGTTGAACACTATCAAATCGTATGCAGACGATTTTCAGATACGTCATAGAAGCAGACGAAGAAACTCCAGAGAGTTTTTGTAGATCCATCCTATGGAAATCGGCAATTCGCCACTTTCACAGAATCTACATGGGAGTAAAAATAAAAGTGAAATTAATTCCAGGTGAAATTGTCAAAGGGTAACATACAAAAAAGGCGGAAAATTCATCCTTAGTATTTTCAGACATATTCCCAAGCATTTCTTATTGAAATAAAGTGGCTAACAGGTTATAATCACCGAAGACAGTAAGTGCTCGAATTTACCGTTTTCGGCTTCTCATCGGCTTCCTCTGACGTTGGTTCGGTAGCAGTATAGACCGACAATTTCCGTAGCATTTGGCCGATTTTCTGACCCTGACTGTCGTAGTCGGCCTAAAATCCATTCATTGATTAGTACCCTATTAGTATTTCTTTCCATCAAAAAGTTGAATACACTTAATACAATGCTTAAAAAACTAATTTAATACAACATACATGTATAAAAATGTGTACACATATTAATATAAAAACAAAATATAAATATGATATATAACAAATACATATATATTAGTTCCTTCGCAATAGGTGCAAAGCCTGAGATGTGCTCCCGAATTGGATTGAATCTGGGACCTTGATGTATTGAGAAGAATTCAACACTCAACGATAGAGTTAGTGCCCAATTCGCTGGGAAAAATCCCACAGCTGAGCGTAGAAAAGATGGTCGAGAAGAGAAAATTAGTCTCATGGAATGTCGTTCCGCATTATTAAAAAAAGGAAGTTGAAAGGCATCAAAGCCAACTCGGGTTTCTTTCACAGATCAGAGAAAATTGTAACCGCAAAATCAAAGACAAATCGTCTCGATGTCTGCGAAACATAGAACTAAAGTCTCTTATAAACTTTGTAACAAATATTCTTTCAGTGGTTTACCATGTTCCTCATCATGGTTGGGCAAAGAGATGTTCCTAGATAATCAAATCCGACGAACACTAAGATAGCTTACACCTCCCATTAGGGTCTACTAATCTAAGCTGAGAAGAGGTTCTGTCTCTCCATCTGGATGGCTGGGTAGCTGTAAATTCATACCAGCAATAACCGCTGTTCTGGCAGCAACGTAGACGTAAGGCGATAAATCTTTCCATCTACAAAAGACACGTGACTGCCCATGATGATGGCATGATACATCAACATAACTCAGTTTCTTTAGAGTTTGTACTTGCAGATTTATGCAAGTCATAATGAATGATACTGCGCTCCCAGGAAACTCGTCCAAAAATCTGTCGTACTCGGTTGAATTCTTTTTGCTAGTCACAATCCAGCGACATTTCCGTAATCCTCATCTCACCAGACTTCCGACACTTAGCGAAAGAACAATGTAAAGTGACAGACCAGTAAACGAATAGACATTTGGAAAAAGAAAAATAATGTTGCCTCTCGAACGTTTCGGAACTAAACAATTACGAAATTATGTTAACAATAGTTCCAGCAGAACTATATATTCTATTCCACAGAAGAAATGTAGTACATGATAGCAACCAAAAAAAGCACACCATGAATTCTTGGAAGATTCAGAGCGCGTATGAGTTAGAAGGCAAAAAAAACGCCTACACATATTTTTTTCGAAGCTATTAGAATAAGCAGTCATGTGAAAAAATTTACCAAACGATCCGGCATCCGAATGACATAGTGAACTATGACATATATTTATTCAACGACCGAAAGACTGAAACTCGGACCAAAAAAACTTGGACATAGACGGACGAGTTTACGACACCAGTAATCAAAAAGTCGAAAACGGCCAAACGCACCTCATAGAGGGCAAGCGGTGAGTGCTGCTCACATAGTGGAATTCGTTCAACGCCGTCATCTGAAACAAGCTTATATTGGAACGCCAGTTATCAGATCGACGAGAAATTTCACTCTTCTGCTGCTATCTGATTCTAGGATACTGTACGGAAATAGCAGGCAAAACTCAGAAAAGTACAGAAAATTTCTTATGGCTTAGGTAAGTTTTCTAGTAAGGAGTTCACTATTTCAAGACGGACAAACGAAATAACTACGCTCACTCTCACTTGGCATGGTCGACATTCACGCGCTAGGTTAGTAGGGTGCGATCTGGGTTCAAGTTGTACGAGATCTACATCGCGCCGATAAAGCGAACTGTCTTGCACAGCTGATGTGAGCGCTCCGTGAAAAGTTTTCATGCCGTCGTCAAAAAATGTGACTAATTTGCCATAAAAGCAACTCCTAACACTCACAAATTCGTCTACGGTAATAGCTGCTGATAACCGTGCCGCCGTCACATTTCATCTCACTATTGCTGACCCTCGTTGAGTCGCCATGATTTAACGAATATCAATTAAAAAAATACATCCAACGATTAACTACGACACTCAAGACACTCTCCATAATGATTGCTTGAAGTTTGTTCTTTTCTAGAATATTCTTATCTAACATAACTTTAGGTCTCCAAACCGCTCGTATCTGACCAAGAACTCTACCAACGTTTTGATTCCAGTATCAACAAAAAAAAGCTTAAATACGAACTCAGTGGCAAAACTGCCAAGATCTTCTTTGGGAAAAACCCATCACATTTGGAGAAATCTCGTGAAATGATGAGGTCCTATCTTAAAAAAGCAAAATAAAACACTTGTGTGGAGTCCTTGAACTATCCATATAAAACCAACGGTAACAAAATGTGGGTTGGATATCCCAAATTTTAAATCCACACTCCGTCAAGTATGTCAAATTGCGATGAACAGCGGATGCTATTGGCGGTTTGCCCCATATACTGACACGACTCAACATTTCATCAAAACCTAGTCACAAGGCATTAGACGCTCTTCAAATCACATAAAAGCCGGCGGGTTTCTGCGTTGACGAAAAACGATGAATAAAACAGGGCTTCCTTGAACTCTAGGGAAAAAATCTATCCAAACCAGCAAAGCGCCAATTAAACGGTAAATTTCATGCGACGGACGCCAAAGAGAACTATTTCAGTATGCAAGCAAGAACCACGTGTATCACCTTTGATCTTGTTAAGCATCGAGTAAATGATGCGGACTGCAGTAAATTCTGTGTGTCTCCATCACACATCAAAGTCATACAGGGCATAAGAACAGCATCCAACTGTAAGTGGATGCCCTTTTCCAGTGGTTTTGACGAGAATGTAGCCACAGTTGCCGCGCTCAGTCATGGGATACATTTAGTCTCCGCTAGGCTTCCAGATGGAAATCACGAAGCCCTCCCCAGCAAGGAGAATCTTACGGGGAGAAGACTGCGCTTTCCAATATGAGGAAATAACCGGTTGGGATGGGAGGATGCCAACCACGTAAAGAAACGAAAATTAATAATTTCTAAATTCCTAGAACCATCCATATTGAGTATGCTATGCAATTTTCAGAAGAACGTGAATATCGTGCACTGCTGTTTATTGTGACTATAGCAGCTTTTCACCAATATTTCTGACATTTCTAAAACCTTTGAAATCTTCCCAAGTCCGATGGCAAGACTAGAAATCCGTCTCTCTGAGATTCGACTCTATGCTTCATCACCGCACTTGCTTTCTGAACTCTCGTGCAATTTTATGCCACTGAATTATGAATGGGAGCAATTGGATTTGCACAAGAAGCGAAGCAGCGAAGAGGATTCGGACTCGATCTGGACCAAATTCATGGATAAAATAAATTTTCTGTTAATCATTTAACTAATGGCAAACTAAATTTTACTTATCAGCAGATAAATATTGTGGCGCTTTCAAAAACGAAACACGTAAAAATACACTGTACTGCCGTTGCAGATTTTTAGCCTTCAGAATCCCACCCGAAGAAATTTAGCCCATAAAAAATGAGAAGTTGGATAAGAAAACTTCTCCAGTTTTGTCTTGAACTTTCTCCTAAACAATTCGTTGCGAGTATAAACTTAGTATAAACAAAGCATTGTCAAGCATTTGGCAAGGTCGAGACTTCACGTTTACTCAAAATAAGAGTCATGTGTCTCATAGAAGATGGATGGCACTTCCAAGAAACAAGTCCACGAAAAAAAAGAGCACTTTGATCATCTTTTTCAATCAAGGGACACTAGAAGAAAAAAAAACCCAAGTCGTCGTAAAGTCAAATAGTGGGTACAGCATCATTTTAAAATCTAGGGAAGTGGTCATACTTGGTAATAGAATACAATTACTAATGCTGACAAAAGACAAAGGGAAAAGAGTTCGGCATTGATTAATCACTGAAGGATGCGTCATGAATTCGACTCCTTTCATAGCATAGAGATTCTATAGAGGGCCCAATGACCCGGTATGTGTTGCCGTGGACCTCTAGCCATTGCGCTGCCCGAGTCCCAATAATAATCAAGATTAATAATAACGATAGTGACAAGGGCAACAGCAATGACCGCTAATAAATTTTCGACTAGTTTTTAACGAAAGTTTCGGGATATGGTCATTGGCTGCCATCACTTTCTAACAAATAGTTTGTATTAATGTAACTGGAAGTCGAGGGCTTGACCATAGCACTGCTCAGAACTTCCTCTTGAATTCCCATGAAAATTACCACGCATCTTTATTAGTGTTATCGCACAACATCGATGTATCTGACATTGTCTTATCAAGTCTCTAGGACAGGCGAATAGCCTAAAGTCGCGAGTAGGTAAAAAAGAGTAAATATTGTAGCACTACTAGACAACAAATAATGCCCTCCTCTTGAGGAAGCGAGAGATTTGCGCACCACTCGAAGAGAAAATCAACGTTTGATCAGACTAAAAACAATGAACCTGGACAGTAGATGGAACATGACGCACACCCCAGAAATTGACTTCATCCGTGGTACGGACAAGGAAAAGACGAACTAAAATAGAGCCCAGTATTTTCGTGTAAGTCACAACGATCCCGAACCGTTCTTAACAGCGCCTGTTCGTGAACGCACTTTCTGAAGAAGGCATTAAACGACCTCATCGTAACATCGATAAGATAAGACTGCTATTTTAGATAGTCCAGAGGGTTGAGACGTACAAATACAGCAAAGATAGTCACGCTTTCATAACTTCCTGCGTCACTTTCAACCGAACAAGATCACTGCCTGTTCGTCGTTTCTACCCCAATGAATCTTTTCCGTAGGGCTGATCACTGCCTGGATATGTAGAGAAATATCGGTGTTTATGTTTCACGTGAAGGCGAACTGTGATAGCATGCGACCGCATCGAAGGTATGAAGAGGTTCATACGGTTCCTTCATTGTTGGTGTCAGATGGCTGCGACTCGTTCACTTAATAAGTATCGATCTATTAACTATGTATCAGTAAGTTGGCAATAAGCACAAACCCTTATGCAAGAAATACTTGGAATTATTTTCCCCGCATCCTTGCATGGAGTCCTCAGACGTGACAAATCCAAGTGCTGTCAAAAAAAAGTAGTTCAGGAAAGGCTAACCCATGCATTCCCATTATTCAGTTCTAATGATGTGAAAGGAAAATATTCTTTTCCTTAGTCATTTTCCACCATCGCCTTGATTGCTCACTTTTCACCCAGCCACACTCCAATTTGATTACGGAAAGGTCTGGACTGTATACGGTGCTAGAATACTGTGAAAAAACGTCACAAGAAGATAAGTGCTATTTGCAAACTAAAAGGGAAACAAACCATTTGTAATTCAATGATGAAGATTTTAAGGAGAACTTCAGTGAAATTACATTATACGATGAGCTTCGTGGAATCCCCTACTGGGAGTTTCGCAATGTTTGAAACGCCACAGATCTCCCGGAATTTCAGCTTCCAGGAAGCGGTGTCACGGAGTGAATCTGGATTGTCGAGCACTAGCGGAATTGCCACTGTCTTCACTCCGATTAGGCTCAGAGCAGCGGCGTTTTGGATGACATGATTGAAAACAGCTGGGACTTTTCTATTTCTTCGCAACTTTTAGTGGTTTATGAAAACTACTAATGAACCCAATGGACAATCCACTACTTCCCTAATCTAATCATGAGGTTTCTGCTTCATAAATAGACTAAACTATCGCAGAAAAACTAATCCGCCGATCATGCAGTCAATGTAAAAGGCTAAAATGCACCATACATTCGACTTCATTAGGGCACCGTTAGAGGTGATTGAATGCACACCTAACCTGTACAATAACTCGCGGTGGCCTACCGATGTATCGAGTCAGTGTACTATCCTTTTAGACAGGTCTATTACAATTTACCAATCCCCCGAGGGATGGAGGGGTTGGTGAGACTGGGGTGGGGAGGAGCAGACGGGGATCGAACCTATGTGTAGCGCAGGGGCGCCTCCAACCGCTGCGCTACACGCACCCTCCGATTACTTTACAGACTCGAAAATGAAGAAAAAGCCAGCTAGCAGTCCTGTCTCTTCGAACCCAAGTGATCTGCAAAGAATTCCGCAATCGCTCCTAATCTGATGGTGGCCCATGGCATCTTGTTCTGTAGAGTCTTTATGTATTTTGAAAATAACAAAATTCGATGAATATCCACTTCTGGTCAACCAATTGGAACATTCGACAAAGATGAGATAGATTTTTGAAAAGAGCAGCGGGAAGGTTCAACTCACATTGGGATGCACCTGAGCGCTACTATATCGACTACTCAGTGAAGCTTTCGTAGCGACGCATTTGTTCCCTGCTTCTCCCTCAGCTGCATTATAAACAATGGTCATCATTCAAGATCAATAATAGATGTTTTCCTTCTAGTTTCGTTCTAAGCTTCTCAACAACAAGCGCCACACAATCTACGGTGCAGCTTTCCACTGACCGCTGCAGCCAGCTGCATAGTCACACAACTCTGAACGAAAGCACCGAACATCAGGGCCGACGCTGAAGGACCTCGACGCACATCGGGGCTTTTTCACCTAAGGACTTTGCGCTCTCGATCGATCCACCGCACCCGACGAAGACCTGAGTAACTACTACACCATGCAAATTACCTACTGTCTTCGTGGATCCGTCATAATTAACTACTTACCACAGCTAACGCCCAGCATAACTCATACCAAGACCAGAACCTCTTAATTAGAGGGCTAAAGAGCAAAATGGAAAAGTGTGGCAAAACAAAAAGTTGTGTAAACGACGTCCGGTTTCTAATTCCTGTAGATAGTTGCCAGACCACTGGCAATTCATGTGATGGGTGATGTCCTAACGACACAGAATCGCATTGTTGGTGTTCTAATCCCTATGATTCAATTGAATGACTAATCCACGAGCTTAAAAGCGCTGATGACAAAAAATGCACTTGAGCTACGAAAATATATTCTATGCGTGTTTTTTCTTAACAGAAAATAACAACGAAGGAACTGAAACTCAAAGCAGCACCTTACACGTGCGATCGAACTTCGCTGCACAACTAAAGCTGTTTAGCTAAGAGTTCATTCCATAGAATAAAAGTCTCAAGCAATACTTGGTAAGGGATAGTAAGGCGTTTTTTACAGTTCATTAGGGTTACTGCCTATCAATGCTCGAAGAAGAAGTCTGAAAAGAAACGGCGCTTCCAGATTTGAATGAGGTAAAAGCGAACCGACAACATTAGCTGCTAGCTGGGTGTTTCTTCATCAGAAATGTTAGGATTTTAAGACTTCACAGTACCATCAGTTTATACCGCTATTCACTTTTTTCCCCAATATTTGACAGAGTGAATAATTTCTGGATGCCTACGGATTCACATCAACCTCGACCGCGTAATGGAATGAACGAAGTGGGGAGCGGGCGGGCGTCATCATTGCAATAGCGCTTGCCGCCAAGTTGAAGGCCCTCCCTCGGAGAACGCAAAGCACCACTTGAGCAGTCTCGCTTCTTTAGATTGTGCTGAGTTAAGCAATGTGACGGAAGTGAAAGGAGATAGACAGGGGAAGAATGACTGCAGGAGCTTTGACAGAATTCTGCTATCCCTGGCTACAAATCGGCTGCACCTGGCTTAAAAATTGAAGGGTGTTAGGTCTTAGTGAACATATCCTTACTACTCTTTTCATCTTTCCAGGAATATACGTACGTATACCTACATTTACGTATGAATACACATCACACCACATGTAATCTTATATATACACACACACACGTTACACATACACACTACTCACTCACTCGCACCCCTCAGGCTCACCGATATCGATCGGTCGATATTTGAAAAACGAAAAGCTGGAAGATTCACACTGATAGCGGGGATTATGAACCAGCGACTAGAAATGGGTTATCAGCTACGGACGACGT